>CM075771.1:83616445-84816445 GCA_037974665.1 Ehretia macrophylla
CACCGGCCCCACGACCTCGGTTTGCGGGTCCAGCCCTCCGCGAAGCGAAGTTGGCTTGCCCAAGGTGCCGTGGGACTCGAGAAAAGAAATGTGACGGATGAGGCATCTTGGCATAGTTGAACGGGGAAAAAAAAAAAAAAGAAAAGAGGGGTGCAACACGAGGACTTCCCAAGGGATCACCCATCCTAGTACTACTCTCGCCCAAACACGCTTAATTTCGGAGTTCTGATGGGATCCGGTGCATTAGTGATGGTATGATCATACCCATCATGTTGAGGGTGCAAAACCATTATGTGTTGACGGTTCACAGTCCCAACCCAGAGAGACGGCCCATTCAAAAGGCCCAATGGGCTTATCGACAACCCATCTGGCTCAACAACGTACCATCTTTGCAAGAGGTGATATCGACGTGTAGTAGGGCCCCCTAATGTCCCGTAAGTCAGGTTGTCGGCCTTTTTGCGACTCACGACGAACTACCCGGGATGAAAAAACTATGTAAAAAGAAGAATAGTGGTCCAAAACTGATAAAAATGTTTGATTTTGGGTTCTGAAAATAGGCGCAGCGAAGCACGCTTGCTGCCCTCGTCGTGGAGCTTCTGAAGCGCTTTCCAACGGTGTACTATGGTCGCATAACTCATTTCGGATCAAAAGTTATGGGCACCGGAGTGGCGGAGACCTTGTCACAGGCCCCAGACCTCGGTTTGCGGGCCTAGCCCCTCCGCGAAGCGAAATTGGCTTGCCCAATGTAACCATCCCAACCTAACCCCTCTCGAGATTAGGTCAAAATCTATGTTGCGGCCTCAAGTAAATAACTTTTTATAACAATATAAGAAGTAAAGTATAGAAATCTTCAATAATAACCAGTTATCAATAATATTCTTGGTACAAGAGGTGTTACATCATCTGAGACCTGAGAAGTACCCAACTATGTTACAAACTAGGAATCTAGCACATCTACCCTTTTTACCCGAGAACAGTACAGACAACCTTAAACTCTTCCATCTTGGGTTGAAACATGACAAACAAGAAGCTTCGAGCACATTTCGACACAAAATCAACCTGTTTCGAGCTAAGTTGCACCTGTATTGGGGGTAGAAGGGTCGTGAGCTCAAATGAACTCAGTACAGGAAAGTCAACTCAGGTAGTTTTGAAAATATTTTCGAGTTTTGAAAACCATGATGCAATGTAAGTATATCAAGTATATCAATTATATCAAGTATATCAATTATATCAAGTATATCAATAACATGTACAAATCATGTTGCAAAGGATACAGATTGACTTCAAGATGGCAGGCTGGATCAAGCTCATAACTTCTTATCTCTCCCAAGAGGATACTCTGGATTGTATCCAAATCTACGACCCAACTCTGCGAGGGTGGTACCAAGCGAGAGAGGGAATAGGTCCACGATAGACACGGGAGCACCGGCAAGCCCTATGCCGCCCGACGTTCGTGCAAGCTATCGGCCCTGAGGTTGCAACCCCCAAGTAGCACACAAGCATGCACAAGTAGTCATATAACACACAACAGAAAATATGGGATCAACAAAAGAGGTTGTCCCGAACAAGCACATTCATTAATTATACATAATTATTGATAACTCAAGATATAACAGCAGTTGTATAAATAGTTTGCGTAATCATACTCATTACTGTTGACAAACTGTCTAGTTATTAGTAGTCAACAAGTAGCTGAGTAGGCAGTTCCAAAGGAAAAAATCTCTAATTGAAACCCTAATTAACTAGGCATTTTAGGTACGGGCATGGTAGTGTAATAGGTAGAATGACTTCTTATTGATTCGTATAATCATATGAGATCTTATATTAACTAGTTTATTGTTTATTTGGCTACGTCTTTAGCTATTATATATATGTTATCTACCAAAGATAACTTAGCTAGCCCACATATAATTAGCAAGTTGTTTAATAATTTACGAGTTATATCAAATATTCCGACTAACTATTGTCAACTTTTATTATAGCTGGTTACAAAATATAAGCCTACCCGTAACAGGGTTGTAGTCTTTTGAGCATAAATTGTATATATATACTACCCTTATACTAATATTCTTTCACAAGCAAATGCAAAGCCAGCAATGTACATTAAAGGAAAACCCATATCTTAACCAGTTGATTTTAAAAGAAGCTTCTCACATTTATAACATTATTGTTGACCAATAAGGGTAACTTGTAAACTCATATGTAAACACAAAAGAATATTCTTTATAGCAAATAAAGATTCAAGAATTAACAATTAAAAATTCAATAATGCTTTTTAAACAAAAAACCCGCACTTGGTCGCGATTCAAGCTTCAAGAAGATTCAGAATTTGTAAAAATTGTTTGTTTGTTGTGCTTTAAAATCGAAATGCCGCAGCCCTTAAATAGATGTTTTAGATTGCTCTGATTGGTTACTTGATAATGATGACCACTTAATTAAACAGGCAGCTGCGTGTTCAATGGAGGATGCTTTGGTTTCTTGCATACACTTGGAAATAGACAGCAAGAAAACCGTAGCTTGCTTACTTGGCGTTTTTATGAGCTTAGGAAAAGAGGTGTCGAGTAGAGGTTTAGTTTGAGCGATAGGTTGACAACGTGTCTAGCTCAGGCAACAGCCAAATAATGTTAGGGTGATGAGTGCACCATAATAGCTATAGTTTATAAATTATCCCAAACATGCAGCTGCGTGTTTCTCTTCTAAGACCGCTAGTTCCATGCAAGTCGTCAGAGTTGGACAGCAAGGCTGGTCGTGTGAGGCTCTAATTCTTAAGCTGCTGCGCGTCTTCTTGCATGTTATCCTTTCGTGAAATGCGACAACAAAGCTGCTGCGTGGCTTAACTTAGTAAATTATTAACATGCAACGCTACAACTGGTTATGCTATTACGTAGTAATAATTGTAGCTACAGGGTTAGGCACTCGGTGGAATATTTTTGAGTTCACCCTGCAAGCTGCTCAATAAGATCTTATTTAATCTTAAGTGGGATGTGCAGCTCACGCACCACACATTGCGGTCCTTGGTGCGATGGTATCATCCAATCGGGTGAGCCATGGTTCATCCGATTAATTGAAGCTGATAACCCAAACCTAATTACTAGTATCAGCCATGCAATCGTGTGGTGATGAAGACTAACATAAATGTAGTCATACAAATAAGTCAAATGGCTAAGTAGTGTGATTTGAAATTTAATTAGCAAAACTCCTTTGGTTAAAGGCTGATCGGAACTAATAAATCTTTTGCTCAAGTTAAGACTATTCTATTATTTGTATTATATCTAGTTCTATTATCTATAATAACGAGTCTTAAATTATGTAATTTAAACAAGAGGTGAACGAGCATCCCCAATTGAAATCTTTTAATACTATAAACTAAATTCCCATCTTATTAATACTACCATAGCAGCTTAAGGAAAGGTAGTGTAGTGCTTTCCTAGTTAATCAATCTTATAATATATCCACTTAAACTTTAGCTTAGTGATTCTATTTCTTATTTCCAAATCTCAACTAACTATCAGAAATTCTAATTAGCCAAAGCAATACTTTTCATTCTTAAAATTTACATATTTCCAATTCATATTGAATAATGAAATTTTTATTCAATCCCCAAATCAGAATACAGTCTATTCAGGTAGGCAACATATTTAATTTTCAACCCACACGAAAGACTAGGTTTGATAGTCCTAATGCTTAACTATCCCCAAATCCAACTGAAACCTTTTAGTAATCTGAGATTACCATTTTTAGCAAAATAATTTATAAACATTAACATTGTTCCCTCAAACGAAATAGTACTTATCTACAATTACCTAAGGAGCAAAGGAAGATGAACAGTCACCCTAATTATTCACTAGTCCAGCTGTGCCACCCAAATTCATAGCTTACTGATAGTCTCCATTTTTATACTAAGGTCTAGTCCTCAAGATAGCCTAGTATTAACTCGAAACCGTAGCTCAATCAAAAGATGATATAAATCCTCAATATAGACTAATGCCACAAGCTCAATTAATAATCCAAATAACCCCAAGTACCTCAAGTTACCTTGTTGCTCTAATAGATAACTCAAATAATAGAAACTAGGTCATTAATATCAATCTAGGTTCATATCTTATTACCATTCTATTCAGCTAAGGTAGTTAATAGGATCCTTGACCTTAACATTTCCAGCCACTTTCAAACACAAAACATCGTAATTCACTTGTTATTTGAAATGAATGCTTAGTTTGATATGCTAGTTACAATATATCCTCTTAATTTAAAATATCACGAAGCATAAAAACACTTATCTCTAAGCATGAAAACACCAACCACAAAAGTGAAGTAAGCTAAACACATTAGGAATACTTATTTCATATATTATTATTCGGGTACGGGTCCTTACACCCAAGGTGCCGTGGGACTCGAGAGAAGAAATGTGATGGATGAGGCATCTTGGCATGGCTGAACGGGGCAAAAAAAAAAAATTGAAAAGAGGGGTGCAACACGAGGACTTCCCAAGGGGTCACCCATCCTAGTACTACTCTCGCCCAAGCACGTTTAACTTCAGAGTTCTGATGCGATGCGGTGCATTAGTGTTGGGATGATCGCACTCGTCATGTTGAGGGTGCAAAGCCATTATGTGTTGACGGTTCACAGTCCCTGCCCATAGAGACGGCCCATTCAAAAGGCCCAATGGGCTTATCGATAACCCATCTGCCTCAACAACGCAGCATCCTCGCAAGACGTGATATCGTCGCGTAGTAGGGCCTATTAATGTCCCGCAAGTTAGGTTGTCAGCCTTTTCATGACTCACGACGAACGAGCCGGGATGAAAAATAGCATGAAAAGAAGAAAAGTGGCCCGAAACTGATGAAAACGTTAGATTTTGGGTTCCAAAAATAGGCGAAGCGAAGCATGCTTGCTGCCCCTGCTATAGAACTCCCGAAGAGCTTTCGAATGGTTTGCTATGGGCCATATAACTCATTACGAATCAAAAGTTATAGGCACTGGAGCAACGGAGACCATGTCACAGGCCCCAACCTCTTCGCAAAGCGAAGTTGGCTTGCCCAAGGTACCGTGGGACTCAAGAAAAGAAATGAGATGTTTGAGACATCTTGGCATGGCAGAACGGGGCAAAAAAAATGAAAAGAGGGGTGCAACACGAGGACTTCCCATGGGGTCATGCATCCTAGTACTACTCTCGCTCAAGCACGCTTAACTTTGGAGTTATGATGGGATCCAGTGCATTAGTGTGGGTATACCCTTTGTTGAAGGTGCAAAGCCATTATGTGTTGATGGTTCATAGTCCTAGCCTACAGAGACGACCCATTCAAAAGGCCCATCGGGCTTATCGACAACCCATATGCCTCAACAACGCAGCATCCTCGCAAAACGTGATATCGATGCGTAGTAGGGCCCCCTAATGTCCCGCAAGTTAGGTTGTCGGCCTTTTCGCAACTCACAACAAACTACCCGGGATGATAAAACAGCGTAAAAAGAAGGAAAGTGGTTTGAAACTAATGAAAACGTTCGATTTTGGATTTCGAAAATAGGCGGAATGAAGCATGCTGGTCACCCCCTTCGTAGAGCTCCCAGAGTACTTTCCAACGGTATGTTGTGGGCCGTATAACTCATAACGGATCAAATGTTATTGGCACCGGAGCGACGGAGACCAGGTCACAGTTACCACGACCTCGGTTTGCAGGACCAGCCCCTACGCGAAGCGAAGTTGGCTTGCCCAAGGTGACGTGGGACTTAAGAAAAGAAATGTGATGGATGAGGCATCTTGGCATGGCTGAACGGGACAAAAAAATGAAAAGAGGGGTACAACACGAGGACTTCCCAAGGGGTCACCCATCCTAGTACTACTCTCGCCTAAGGGCGCTTAACTTCGGAGTTCTGATGGGATCTGGTGCATTAGTGCTGGTATGATCGCTCCCATCATGTTGAGTGTTCAAAGCCATTATGTATTGACGGTACACAGTCACAGCCCAGAGAGACGGCCCATTCAAAAGGCCCACTAGGCTTATCGACAACCCATCTGCCTCAACAAAGCAGCATCCTCACAAGACGTGATATCGACGCGTAGTATGGCTCCCTAATGTCCCACAAGTTAGGTTGTCGGCCTTTTCACGACTCACGCTGAACGACCCGGGATGAAAAAATAACGTAAAAAGAAAAAAAGTGGCCCAAACTTGATGAAAATGTTCAATTTTAGGTTCCTAAAATAGGCACAATGAAGCACGCTTGCTGCACCCGTCATACAGCTCCCAAAGAGCTTTCTAACGATATGATGTGGGCCACATAACTCATTACAAATCAAAAGTTATGGGCACCGGAGTGACAGAGAACATGTCACAGGCCCCACGACCTCGGTTTGCGGGCCCAGCCCCTCCGTGAAGTGAAGTTGGCTTGCCAAAGGTGCCGTGGGACTCGAGAGAAGAAATGTGACAGATGAGGCATCTTGGAATGGCTGAACGGGGTAAAAAAAAATGAAAAAAGGGGTACAACACGAGGACTTCCCAGGGAGTCACCCATCCTAGTACAACTCTCGCCCAAACATGCTTAACTTCAGAGTTCTTATGGGATCCAGTGCATTAGTACTGGTATGATCGCACCCGTCATGTTGAGGGTGCAAAGCCATTATTTGTTGACAGTTCACAGTCCCAGCCCACAGAGACGACCTATTCAAAAGGCCCAATGGGCTTATCGACAACGTATCTGCCTCAACAATGTAACATCCTCGTAAGACATGACACTACCCGTAGTAGGGCCCCCTAATCTCCCGCAAGTTAGGTTGTCGGCATTTTTGCGACTCACGTTGAACGACCCAGGATGAAAAAATACCGTAAAAAGAAGAAAAGTGGCCGAAAATTAAAAAAAATGTTCGATTTTGGGTTCTAAAAATTGGGGCAGCTAAGCGTGCTTGCTGCCCCCATTGTAGAGCTGTCGAAGAGTTTTCCAATGGTATGTTGTGGGCCGCATAACTCAATACGGATCAAAAGTTATGGGAACCGGAGCTACGGAGACCAGGTCACAGGCCCACGACCTCGGTTTGTGCGCCCCACCCCTCCGCGAAGCGAAGTTGGCTTGCCCAAGATGTTGTGGGAATCGAGAAAATAAATGTGACGGATGATGCATCTTGGCATGGCCGAACGAGGCAAAAAAAAATGAGGGGTGCAACACGAGGACTTCCCACGGGGTAAAGTATCCTAGTACTACTATCGCTCAAGCACGCTTAACTTCAGAGATATGATGGGATCTAATGCATTAGTACTGGTATGATCGCACCCTTCATGTTGAGGGTGCAAAGCCCATACGTGTTGACGGTTCACAGTCCCAACCTAGAGAGATAGCCTATTTAAAAGGCCCAATGGGCTTATCGACAACCCATCTGCCTCAACAATGAAACATCCTCTTAAGACGTGATATTGACGGGCAGTAGGGCCCCCTAATGTCCCTCAAGTTAGGTTGTCGGCCTTTTCACGACTCACGAAAAATGAGACCCAGGAAGAAAAAACATCGTCAAAAGAAGAAAAATGGACTAAAAACTGATGAAAACTTTTGATTTTGGGTTATGAAAATAGGCGCAGCAAAGCATGTTGGCTACCCCCTTCGTAGAACTCCTGGAGTGGTTTCCAACGGTATGCTATGGGCTGCATAACTCCTAACGGATCAAATGTTATGGGCACCGTAGCTACGGAGACTAGGTCACAGGCACCACGACCTCGGTTTGCGGGCCCAGCCCCTCCGCGAAGCGAAGTTGTTTTGCCCAAGGTGCCGTGGGACTCGAGAAAAGAAATGTGACGGATGAGGCATCATGACATGGCTGAACGAGGCCAAAAAAAATGAAAAGAGGAGTGCAACATGAGGACTTCCCAAGGGCTCACGCATCCTAGTACTACTCTCGCTCAAGCACGCTTAACTTCAGAGTTATGATGGGAACCAGTGCATTAGTGTTGGTATGATCGCACCCGTTATGTTGAGGGTGCAAAGCCCTTACGTGTTGACGGTTCACAGTCCCAGCCCAAGGAGATGGCCTATTCAAAAGGCCTAATGGGCTTATCGACAACCCATCTTCCTCAACAACGCAGCATCCTCTTAAGACGTGATATCGACACATGGTAGGGCCCCGTAATGTTGCTCAAGTTAGGTTGTCGGCCTTTTCGAGACTCACGACGAATGACCCGTGATGAAAAAACAGTGTCAAAAGAAGAAAAGTATACCGAAACTAATTAAAATGTTCGATTTTGGGTGTTGAAAATAGGCGCAACGAAGCATGATAGGTGCCTCATTTGTAGAGCTCTCAAAGTGCTTTCCAACAGTATGCTGTAGGCCGCATAACTTCTCACGGATCAAATGTTATGGGCACCGTAGCGACGGAGTCCAGGTCACAGGCCCCACGACATCAGTTTACGGGGCCAGGCCTTCTGTGAAGCAAAGTTGGCTTGCCCGAGGTGCCGTGGGACTCGAGAAAAGAAATGTGACGGATAAGGCATCTTGGCATGGCTGAACGGGGCAAAAAAAAATGAAAAGAGGTCTGCACCACAAAGACTTCCTAGGGGGTCACCCATCCTAGTACTACCCTCGCTCAAGCACGCTTAACTTCGGGGTTCTGATGGGATCCAATGCATTGGTGCTGGTATGATCGCACCCGTCATGTTAAGGGTGCAAAGCCATTATGCGTTGACGGATCACAGTCCAGCCCAAAGAGACGGCCCATTTAAAAGGCCCAATAGGCTTATCGACAATGCATCTGGCTCAATAACGCAGCATCCTCGCAAGACGTGATATCAACGCATAGTAGGGCCCCAAAATGTCCTGCAAGTTAGGTTGTCGGCCTTTTCATGACTCACGACGTACAACTCGGGACGAAAACCAGCGTAAAAAAAGAAAAATGGCTTGAAACTGATGAAAATATTCAATTTTGGGTTTCGAAAATAAGTGCAACGAAGTATGTTGGCTACCCCTGTCGTAGAGCTCTTGGAGAGCTTTCCAACGGTATACTGTGGGTCGCATAACTCTTAACGGATCAACATTTTTAAGCACCGGATCGACGGAAACCAGGGCACAGGCCCCACGACCTCGATTTGCGGGTCTAGCCTATCCGCGAAGCGAAGTTGGCTCGCCCAAGGTGCGGTGGGACTCGAGGAAAGAAATGTGACGGATAAGGCATCTTGGCATGGCTGAACGGGGCAAAAAAAAAATGAAAAGAGGGGTGCAACACGAGGACTTCCCAGGGGGTCACCCATCTTATTACTACTCTAGCCCAAGCACGCTTAATTTCGGTGTTCTGATGGGATCCGGTGCATTAGTGCTGGTATGATCGCACCTGTCATGTTGAGGGTGCAAAGCCCCTATGTGTTGACGGTTCACACTCCTAGCCTAGAGAGGCGGCCCATTCAAAAGGCCCAATGGGCTTATCGACAACATATCTGCCTCAACAACGTAACATCCTCGCAAGACATGATATCGACGCGTAGTAGGGCCCTCTAATGTCCTACAAGTTTTTTTGTTGGCCTTTTCGCGGCTCACGACGAACGACCCGGGATAAAAAAAATATCATAAAAAGAAGAAAAGTAGCTTGAAGCAGATGAAAATGTTCGAATTTATGTTCAGAAAATAGGGGCAGCAAAGCACGCTTGCTGCCTCCGTCGTAGAGCTCATCGAGAGCTTTCCAACGGTATACTGTGGGCCGTATAACTCGTAACGGATGAAATGTTATGGGCACCGGAGTGATAGAGACCAGGTCACAAGCACCACGACCTTGGTTTACGTGCCCAGCCCCCCCGCAAAGCAAAGTTGGCTTGCCCAAGGTGCCGTGGGACTCGAGAAAAGAAATGTGACGAATGGGACATCTTGGCATGGCTGAACGGTCCAAAAAAAATGAAAAGAGGGGTGCAACCCGAGGACTTCTAAGGGGGTCACCCATCATACTACTACTCTCGCCTAAGCACGCTAAAGTTCTGATGGGATCCGGAGCATTAGTGATGGTATGATCGTACCCGTCATGTTGAGGGTGCAAAGCTAATATGTGTTGACGGTTCACAATCCCAGCCCAGAGAGACAGCCAATTCAAAAGGCCCAATGGGCTTATCGACAACCCATCTGGCTCAACAACACAACATCCTTGCAAGACGTGATATCAACGCGTAGTGGGGCCCCCTAATATCTTACAAGTTAGGTTGCCGGCCTTTTAACGACTCACGGTGAATTACCCGGGTTGAAAAAACTACGTAAAAAGAAGAATAGTGACCCAAAACTGAAGAAAACATTCGATTTTGGGTTCCGAAAATAGGCGCAGTGAAGTACGCATGCTACCCCCATCGTAGAACTCCTGAAGAGCTTTCCAACGGTATGCTGTGGGCCATATAACTCATTTCGAATCAATAGTTATGGGCACCCGAGCGACGGAGAACTTGTCACAGGCCCCAGACCTCGGTTTGCGGGCCCAGCCCCTCCTCGAAGTGAAGTTGGCTTGCGCAAGGTGCCGTGGGACTCGAGAGAAGAAATGTGACGAATAAGGCATCTTGGCATGGCTTAACGGGGCAAAAAAAATGAAAAGAGGGGTACAACACGAGGACTTCCCACGGGGTAAAACATCCTAGTACTACTCTCGCTCAAGCACGCTTAACTTCAAAGTTCTGATGGGATCCAGTGCATTAGTGCTGGTATGAACACACCCGTCCTGTTGAGAGTACAAAGCCCTTACGTGTTGACAGTTCACAGTCCCAGCCCAGATAGACGACCCATTCAGAAGGCCAAATGGGCTTATCGACAACCTATTTGCCTCAATAACGCAGCATCCTCTTAAGACGTGATATCAACGCGTAGTAGGGCCCCCTAATATCCCTCAAGTTAGATTGTCAAACTTTTCGCGACTCACAACGAACGACTCGGGATGAAAAAATAGCAAGAAAGAAGAAAAGTAGACCGAAATTGATGAAAATGTTTGATTTTGGGTTCCGAAAATAGGCGCAGCAAGCACACTGGCTGCCCCTTTCGTAGAGCTCTGGGAGTGCTTTCCAACGGTATGCTGTGGGCCGCATAATTCCTCACGGATAAAATGTTATGGTCGTCATAGCGACGGAGACCAGGTCACAAGCATCATGACCTCGGTTTGCCGGCCCAACCCCTATGCGTTGCGAAGTTGGCTTGCCCAAGGTGCTGTGGAACTCGAGAAAAGAAATTTGACTGGTGAGGCATCTTGGCATGGCTGAACGTGGCAAAAAAAATGAAAAGAGGGGTACAACACGAGGACTTCACAGGGGGTCACCGATCCTAGTACAAATCTCGCCTAAGCATACTTAACTTTGGAGTTCTGATGGGATGCGGTGCATTAGTGCTGCTATGATCGCACCTGTCATGTTGAGGGTGCAAAGCCATTATGTGTCAACGGTTCACAGTCCCAGCCCAGAGAGACGACCCATTCAAAAGGCCCAATAGGCTTATCGACAACCCATATGCCTCAACAACATAGCATCCTCACAGGACGTGATATCCCGCAGGTTAGGTTGTCGGTCTTTTTGCTACTCACGATGAATGACCGTGGATGAAAAAACAGCGTAAAATGAAGAAAAGTTGGCCAAAATTGATGAAAACTTTTGATTTTGGGTTCCAAAAAAAGGCGGAACAAAGTACGATTACTGCCCTAGTCATAGAGCTCCCAGAGTGCTTTTCAACGGTATTCTATGGACCGCATAACTGATTACAGATCAAAAGTTATAGGCACCGGAGCGACGGACATCATGTCACAGGCCCCACGACCTCGGTTTGCGGGCCCAACCCCTCCGCAAAGCGAAGTTGGCTTGCCCAAGGTGCTGTGGGACTCGAGAGAAGAAATGTGACTGATGAGGCATCTTGGAATGGCTGAACGGGGAAAAAAAATGAAAAGAGGGGTGCAACATGAGGACTTCCCAAGGGGTCACCCATCCTAGTACTACCTCGCCCAAGCACGCTTAACTTCGGAGTTCTGATGGGAAATGGTGCATTAGTGCAGGTATGATCAAACCCGTCATGTTGAGGGTACAAAGCCATTATGTGTTGACTGTTCATTGTCCCAGCCCATAGAGACGGCCAATTCAAAAGGCCCATTGGGCTTATTGACAACCCGTCTGCCTCAACAACGCAGCATCCTCGCAAGACGTGATATCGACGCGTAGCAAGGCCTTCTAATGTCCCACAAGTTAGGTTGTCGGCCTTTTCGTAACTCCCGACGAACGACCCGGATGAAAAAACATAATAAAAAGAAGAAAAGTGGCCCGAAACTAATGAAAATATCCGATTTTGGGTTTCAAAAATAGGCACAGCAAATCACGCTTACTGCCCCCGTCGTAGAGCTCCCGAAGAGCTTTCGAATGATTTGCTGTGGGCCACATAACTCATTACGAATCAAAAGTTATAGGCACTAGAGTGACGGAGACCATGTCACGGGCTCCATGACCTCAGTTTGTGGGCCCAGCCCCTCTACGAAGCGAAGTTAGCTTGCCCAAGGTGCCATGGGACTCGAGAAAAGAAATGTGACGAACGAAGTATCTTGGCATGGCTGAACCGGGCAAAATAAAATAAAAAGAGGGGTACAACACGAGGACTTCCCAAGGGGTCACCCATCGTAGTACTACTCTCACCCAAGCAGGCTTAACTTCAGAGTTCTGATGGGATCCGGTGTATTTGTGCGGGTATGATCGCACCCTTTGTTGAAGGTACAAAGCCATTATGTATTGATGGTTCACAGTCCCAGCCTACAGAGACAGCCCATTCGAAAGGCCCAATGGGCTTATCGATAACCCATCAGCCTCAACAACGCAGCATCCTACAAAAACTTGATATCGACGGGTAGTAGGGCCCCCTAATATCCTACAAGTTAGGTTGTCGGCCTTTTCGCCACTTACGACGAACGACCCGGGACGACAAAACTACGTAAAAAGAGAAAAGTGGCTTGAAATTGATGAAAATGTTCGAGTTTGGGTTTCAAAAACAAGGAGATTGAAGCACGCTAACTGCCCCCTTCGTAGAGCTCCCGGAGTGCTTTCCAAGGGTATGTTATAGGCCGCATAACTCCTAACGGATCAAATGTAATAGGCACCGGGGCGACGTAGACCAGGTCACAGGTACCACGGCCTCAGTTTGCAGGCCCAGCCCCTCTGCGAAGCGAGGTTGACTTGCCCAAGCTACCGTGGGACTCGAGAAAGGAAGTGTGATGGATGAGGCATCTTGGCATGGCTGAACGGGACAAAAAAATGAAAATAGGTGTTTAACACAAGGACTTCCCAATGGGTCACCCATCCTAGTACTATTCTCGCCCAAGCACGCTTAACTTCAAATTTCTGATGGGATCCGGTGCATTAGTGCTAGTATGATTGAACCCATCCTGTTGAGGATGCAAAGCCCTAATATGTTGATGGTTAACAGTCACAGCCAAGAGAGACGACCTATTCAAAATGCCCAATGGGCTTATCGACAACCCATATGCCTCAACAACGCAGCATCCTCGCAAGACATGATATCGACGTGTAGTTAGGCCCACTAATGTCGCGCAAGTTAGGTTCTCAGCCTTTGCGCGACTCACGACGAACAACCCGGGATGAAAAGATAGTGTAAAAAGACAAAAAGTGGCTCAAAATTGATGAAAATGATCGATTTTGGGTTCCTAAAATAGGTGCAGGAAAGCATGCTTCCTGCCCCTATCGTAGAGCTCTCGAAAAGCTTTCCAACGATATATTGGGGGCCACATAACTCCTTACGCATCAAAAGTTATGGGCACCGGAGTGACAGGGACCCAGCCACAGGCCCCATGACCTCGGTTTGTGGGCCCAGCCCCTCCAGGAAGTGAAGTTGGCTTGCCCAAGGTGCTGTGGGACTCGAGAGAAGAAATGTGACTGATGAGGCATCTTGGAATGGCTGAACGGGGAAAAAAAATGAAAAGAGGGGTGCAACATGAGGACTTCCCAAGGGGTCACCCATCCTAGTACAACTCTCGCCGAAGCACGCTTAACCTCAGAGTTCTTATGGAATCCGGTGCATTAGTGCTAGTATGATTGCACCTGTCATGTTGAGGGTGCAAAGCCATTATGTGTTGATGATTCACCGTCTTAGCCCAGAGAGACGACCTATTTAAAAGGCCTAATGGGCTTATCGACAACCCATTTGCCTCAACAACGCAGCATCCTCGCATGATGTGATATCTTCGCATATTAGGGCCCCCTAATATCCTACAAGTGAGGTTGTCGGCCTCTTCGCGACTCACGTCGAACGACCTGGGATGAAAAAACAGCGTAAAAAGAAGAAAAATAGTCGAAAATAAAAGAAAACGTTTGATTTTGGGTTCTAAAAATAGGCGCAGTGAAGCATGCTTGCTGCCCCCATTGTAGAGCTACCGGAGAGCTTTCTAACGGTATGTTGTGGGTCGCACAACTCCTTACAGATCAAAAGTTATGCGCACTGAAGCGACGGAGACCAAGTCACAGGCCCCACGACCTCGGTTTGCGGGCCCCGCCCCTCCGCGAAGTGAAGTTGGCTTGCCCAAGGTGCCATAGGACTCGAGAAGAGAAATATGAAGGATGAGGCATCTTGGCTTGGTCGAACGGTGCAAAAAAAATGAAAAAACGGGTGCAACACGAGGACTTCCCACAAGGTAACGCATCCTAGTACTACTCTCGCTCAAGCACGCTTAACTTCGGAGTTATGATGGGATCCAGTGAATTAGTGTTGGTACAATTGCACCCGTCATGTTAAGGGTGCAATGCCCTTACGTATTGACAGTTCACAGTCCCAGCCCAGAGAGATGTCTCGTTCAAAAGGCCCAATGGGCTATTGGCAACCTATTTGCCGCAACAACGAAGCATCTTCTTAAGATGTGATATCGACGCTTAGTAGGGGCCCCTAATGTCCCCCAAGTTAGGTTGTCGGCCTTTCCGTGACTCACGACGAACGACCTGGGATGAAAAAAGAGCGTCAAAAGAAGAAAAATGGACCGAAACTGATGAAAACGTTTGATTTTGGGTTCCAAAGATAGGCGCAGCGAAGTACGCTGGCTACCTACATCATAGAGCTCTCGGAGCGCTTTCTAATGGTATATTGTGGGCCGCATAACTCATGACTGATCAAATGTTATGGGCATCGTAGCGACGAAAACCAAGTAACAGGCACCACGACCTCGGTTTGAGGGCCCAGCCCCTCTGCGAAGCGAAGTTGGCTTTCCCAAGGTGCCGTGGGACTCAAGAAAAGAAATGTGATGGATGAGGTATCTTGGCATGGCTGAACGGAGCAAAAACAAATGAAAAGAGGAGTGCAACACGAGAATTTCCCAAGGGGTCACCCATCCTAGTACTATTCTCGCCCAAGCACGCTTAACTTCGGAGTTATAATGGGATGCGGAGCATTAGTGCTGGTATGATCGCACCCTGTGTTAAAGGAGCAAAGCCATTATATATTGACAGTTCAGAGTCCTAGCCTAGAGAGACGGCCCATTGAAAAGGCCCAATGGGCTTATCGACAACCCATCTGCCCCAACAACACAGCATCCTTGCGAAATGTTATATCGTCGCGTAGTGGGGCCCCTAATGTCTCGCAAGTTTGGTTGTCGGCCTTCTCGCGACTCACGACGAATGACCTGGGATGAAAAAATTGCATAAAAAGAAGAAAAGTAGCCCAAAACTGATGAAAATGTTAGATTTTGGGTTTCGAAAATAGGGACAGTGAAGCATGGTAGTTGTCCCCTTCGTAGAGCTCTGGGAGTGCTTTCCAACGGTATGTTGTGGGTCACATGACTCATAACGGATCAAATGTTATAGGCACCGGAGCGACGGAGACCAAGTCACAAGCACCACGACCTTGGTTTGCGAGCCCAGCCCATCCGCGAAGCGAAGTTGGCTTGCCAAAGGTGTCGTGGGACTCGAGAGAAGAAACGTGACAGATGAGGCATCTTGGCATGGCTGAATGGGGCATAAAAAATGAAAAGAGGGGTGCAACATGAGGACATGACAAGGTCACCCATCCTAGTACAACTCTCGCCCATGCACGCTAAACTTCGGAGTTTTGATGGGATCTGATGCATTAGTACTGGTATGATCGTACCCGTCATGTTGAGGGTGCAAAGCCATTATGTGTTGACGGTTCACAATCCTAGCCTAGAGGGATGACCCATTCAAAAGGCCGAATGGGCTTATCGATAACACATCTACTGAAAAACGCATCATCCACGCAAGACGTGATATCGACGCGTAGTAGGGCCCCCTAATGTCCCACAAGTTAGGTCGTCGGCCTTTTCGCGACTCGCGACGAACGACCCTAGATGAAGAAACAACGCAAAAAGAAAAAGTTGGCCCGAAACTGATGAAAACTTTCAATTTTGGGTTTAGAAAATAGGCGTAGCGAAGTACGCTTGCTGCCCCGTCGTAAAGCTCCTAGAGATCTTTCCAACGGTATGCTGTGGGCCGCATAACTCCTTACAAATCAAAAGTTATAGGCACCAGAGCGACAGAGACCATGTCACAGGCCCCACGACCTCGGTTTGCAGGCCCAGCCCCTCCGCTAAGCGAAGTTGGCTTGCCCAAGGTGCCATGGGACTTGAGAGAAGAAATGTGATGGATGAGGTATCTTGGCATGGTTGAACGGGGCAAAAGAAAATGGAAAGAGGGGTGCAATACGAGGACTTCCCAAGGGGTGACCCAACCTAGTACTACTCATGCCCAAGCACGTTTAACTTCGGAGTTCTGATGGGGTCCAGTGCATTAGTACTGGTATGATTGCACCGGTCATGTTGAGGGTGCAAAGCCGTTATGTGTTGACGGTTCACAATCACAGCCTAGAGAGACGGCCCATTCAAAAGGCCCAATAGGCTAATTGACAATCCATCTGCCTCAACAAAGCAGCATCCTTGCAAGACGTGATATCGATGCGTAGTAGGGCCCTCTAATGTCCCGCAAGTTAGGTTGTTAACCTTTTCGCGGCTCACGACGAATGACCCGGGAAGAAAAAATATCGTAAAAAGAAGAAAATTACCCCAAAACTGATGAAAATGTTTAATTTTGGGTACTGAAAAAAGGCGCAGCTAAGCACGCTTGTAGCCCTCGTCGTAGAGCTCCCGGAGAGCTTTTCAACGGTATACTGTGGGCCGCATAACTCCTAACTTATCAAATGTTATGAATATTGGAGCGACGGAGAACATGTCACAGGCACCACAACCTCGGTTTATGGGCCCAGCCCCTCCGTGAAGCGAAGTTGGCCCGCCCTAGGTGCCATGGTCCTCGAGAAAAGAAATGTGACGGATGAGGCATATTGGCATGGCTAAACGGGGCAATAAAAAATGAAAAGAGGAGTGCAACACAAGGACTTCCCAAGGGGTCACCCATCCTAGTACTACTCTCGCCCAAGGATGCTTAACTTCGGAGTTCTGATGGGAATCGGTGCATTAGTGCTGGTATGATCGCACCCGTCATATTGAGGGTGCAAAGCCATTATGTATTGATGGTTCGTAGTCCCAGCCTAGTGAGACGGCCCATTCAAAAGGCCCAATAGGATTATCGACAACCCATCTGCCTCAACAACACAGCATCCTGGCAAGATTTGATTTCGACGTGTAGTAGGGCCCCCTAATGTCCTGCAAGTTAGGTTGTCGGCTTTTTCGCAACTCACGACGAATCACCCAAGATGAAAAAAAAGCGTAAAAAGAAGAAAAGTGGCATGGAACTGATAAAAATCTTCGATTTTGGGTTCCGAAAATAGGCACAGCAACATACGCTTGCTGCCCTTATCGTAGAGCTCCCGAAAAGCTTTCCAACGGTATACTGTGGGTCGCATAACTCCTAACAGATCAAAAGTTATGGGCACAGGAGCGACGGAGACCAGGTCACAGGCCCCACAACCTCGATTTATGGGCCCAGCCTATCCGCAAAGCGAAGTTGGCTTGCCCAAGGTACCGTGGGACACGAGAAAAGAAATGTGACAGATGAGGCATCTTGGCATGGCTGAACGGGGAAAAAATAAATGAAAAGTGGGGTGCAACACGAGGACTTCCTAAGGGGTCACCCATCCTAGTACTACTCTAGCCCAAGCACGCTTAACTTCGGAGTTCTGATGGGATCTGGTGCATTAGTGCTGGTATGATTGCACCCGTCATGTTGAGGGTGCAAAGCCCTTATGTGTTGACAGTTCACACTCCCAGCCTAGAGAGACGGCCCATTCAAAAGGCCTAATGGGCTTATCGACAACACATGTGCCTTAACAATGCAATATCCTCGCAAGATGTGATATCGACGCGTTGTAGGGCACTCTAATATCATGGAAGTTAGGTTGTTGGCCTTTTCTTGGCGTACAACGTACGACCCGGGATGAAAAAATAGCGTAATAAGAAAATTAGTGGCCCAAAATTGATGAAAATGTTCAATTTTGGGTTCTGAAAATAGAGCTTTGAACGGTATATTGTGGGTTGCATAACTCCTAACGGATCGAATGTTATGGGTACCAAAGCGATGGAGAGCAGGTCACAGGAACCACGATCTCGGTTTGCGGGCCCAGCCCCTCTCCAAAGCGAAACTGGTTTTCCCAAGGTGTCGTTAGACTTGAGAAAAGAAATGTGATGGATGAGATATCTTGGCATGGCTGAACGGGGCAAAAAAATAAGAAAATAGGGGTGCATCACGAGGACTTCCCATGGAGTCACCCATCCTAGTACTAAGTTCGCCTAACCACGCTTAACTTTGGAGTTCTGATGGGATCTGGTGCATTAGTGCCGGTATGATCGTACCCGTCATGTTCAGGGAGCAAAGCCATTATGTGTTAATAGTTCACAGTCCCAGCCCAGAGAGATGACCCATTCAAAAGGCCCATTAGGCCTCTCCACAACCCATCTGCCTCAACAATGCAGCACCCTAATGTCCCTCAAGTTAGGTTGTCGGCCTTTTGGCGACTCATGACGAACGACCCGGTATGAAAAAACATCGTCAAAAGAAGAAAAATGGACCAAAATCGATGAAAATGTTAGATTTTGGGTTCTGAAAACAGGCATAGGGAAGCACACTGGCTGCCCCCTTCGTAAAGCTCCCGGAGTACTTTCCAACGGTATGCTATGGGATGCAAACTCCTAATGGATCAAATGTTATGGGCACCTTAGCGACAAAGACCAGGTCACAAGTACCACGACCTCGGTTTACGGGCCCAGCCCTTACACGAAGTGAAATTGGCTTGTCCAAGGTACCGTGGGACTCAAGAAAAGAAATGGGACGGATGAGGCATCTTGGCATGGCAGAACGGGGCAAAAAAAAATTAAAAGAGGGGTCCAACACGAGGACTTCACAGGGGGTCACCCATCCTAGTACTAATCTCGTCCAAGCACGCTTAACTTCGGAGTTCTGATGGGATGCGGTGCATTAGTGCTGGTATGATCGCATAGTTTGTTGAAGGTGCAAAGCCATTATGTGTTGATGGTTCAAAGTCCCAGCCTAGAGAGACGGCCTATTCAAAAGGCCCAATTGGCTTATCGACAAACCATCTGCCTCAACAACGTAGCATCCTCGCAAGACGTGATATTAATGCATAGTATGGCCCCCTAATATCCCGTAAGTTAGGTTGTCGGCCTTTTCGCGACTAACGACGAATGACCCGAGATGAAAAAACAGCATAAAAAAAAAGAAAATTGGCCCAATATTGATGAAAACGTTTGATTTTGGGTTCCGAAAATAGGCACAGCTAAGCATACTTGCTGCCCCTATTGTAGAGCTCCCGGAGAGCTTTCCAATGGTATGATGTGGGCCATATAACTCATTACAGATCAAAATTTATGGGCATCGGAGCCACGGAGACTAGGTCACAGGCCCCACAACCTAGGTTTGCGGGCCCAGCCCCTCCGCGAAGCGAAGTTCGCTTGCCCAGGGTGCCGTGGGACTCGAGAAAAGAAATGTAACATATGAGGCATCTTGGCTTGGTTGAACGGGGCAAAAAAAATGAAAAGAGGGGTGCAACACGAGGACTTCCCAGGGGGTCACGCATCCTAGTACTAATCTCGCTTAAGCACGCTTAACTTCGGAGTTTTGATGGGATCCAGTGCTTTAGTGCTGGAATTATTGCACCCATTATTTTGAGGGTGCAAAGCCCTTACGTGTTAACGGTTCACAGTCCCATCCCAACGAGACGGCCCATTCAAAAGTCCCAATGGGCTTATCGATAACCCATCTGCCTCAACAACGTTGCATCCTCTTAAGACGAGATATCGAAGCGTAGTAGGGCCCCTTAATGTCCCTCAAATTAGGTTGTCGGCCTTTTCGCAACTCATGACGAACGACCCGGGATGAAAAACGGCATCAAAAGAAGAAAAGTATACCGAAACTGATGAAAACGTTCAATTTTGGGTTCCAAAAATAGGAGAAGCAAAGCACGCTGGCTACCCACTTCATAGAACTCCCGGAGTGCTTTCTAACAGTATGTTGTAGGCTACATAACTCCTAACTGATCAAATGTTATAGGTACCGTAACGACGGAGACCAGGTCACAAGCACCACGACCTCGGTTTGAGGGCCCAGCCCCTCCGTGAAGCGAAGTTGGCTTGCCCAAGGTACCGTGGGACTCGAGAAAAGAAATGTGAGGGATGAGGTATCTTGGCATAGCTCAACGGAGCAAAAAAAAATGAAAAGAGGAGTGCAACACGAGGACTTCCCAGGGGGTCACCCATCCTAGTACTACTCTCGCCCAAGCACACTTAACTTCAGAGTTCTAATGGGATGCAGTGCATTAGTACTGGTATGATCGCACCCTGTGTTAAAGGTGTGAAGCCATTATATGTTGACGGTTCACAGTCCCACCCTAGAGAGACAGCCCATTCAAAAGGCCCAATGGGCTTATCGACAACCCATCTGCCTCACCAATGCAGCATCCTCGCAAAACGTTATATCAACACGTGGTAGGGCCACCTAATGTCTTGCAAGTTTGGATGTCGGCCTTTTCGTGACTCACGACAAACGACCCAGGATGAAAAAATATAGTAAAAAAAAAAGTGGCCCGAAACTGATGAAAATATTTGACATTGGGTTTCGAAAACAGGCGCAGTGAAGCATGGTGGTTGCCCCATTCGTAGAGCTCCCGGAGTACTTTCCAACGGTTTCTTGTGAGCTGCATAACTCCTAACGGATCAAATGTTATGGGCAACGGATCGATGGAGACCAAGTCACAGGCCCTACGACCTCAGTTTGCGGGCCCCACTCCTCCGCGAAGCAAATTTGGCTTGCCAAAAGTACCGTGGGACTCGAGTGAAGAAATGTGATGGATGAGGCATCTTGGCATGGCTGAACGGGGCAAAAAAAATGAAAAGAGGGGTACAATACGAGGACTTTCCAGGGGGTCACCCATCCTAGTACAACTCTCGCCCAAGCACGCTTAACTTCGGAGTTCTCATGGGATCCGGTGCATTAGTGCTGGTATGATCGCACCTGTCATGTTGAAGGTGCAAAGCCATTATGTGTTGACGGTTCACAATCCCAGCCCAGAGAGACGACCCATTCAAAAGGCCTAATGGGCTTATCGATAACCCATCTGCCTCAACAATGGAGCATCCTCCCAGGACATGATTTTGACGCTTAGTAGGGCCCCCTAATGTCTGGCAAGTCAGGTTGTCGACCTTTTCGCGACTCACGACGAACGACCCTAGATGAAAAAAAAAGAAGAAAATTGGCCAGAAACTAATGAAAACTTTTTATTTTGGGTTCTGAAAATAGGCGCAGTGAAGTACGCTTGCTGCCCCTGGATAGAGCTCCCGAAGAGCTTTCCAACGGTATGCTGTAGGCCGCATAACTCATTACAGATCAAAAGTTATGGGCACCGGAGCGACGGAGACCATGTCACAGGCCCCACGACTTTAGTTTGGGGGCCCAACTCCTCTGCTAAGCACAATTGGCTTGCCCAAGGTGTCGTGGGACTCGAGAGAAAAAATGTGACAGAAGAGGCATCTTGGCATGGCTGAACGGGGCAAAAAGAAAAATGAGAAGAGGGGTGCAACCCGAGGACTTCCCAAGGGGTCACCCAACCTAGTATTACTCTAGCCCAAGCATGCTTAACTTCAGAGTTCTGATGGGGTCCGGTGTATTAGTGCTGGTATGATCGCACCCATCATGTTGAGGTTGCAAAGCCATTATGTGTTGACGGTTCATAGTCCCAGCCTAGAGAGACGACCCATTCAAAAGGCCCAATGGGCTTATCGACAACCGAACTGCCTCAACAATGCAGCATCCTCACAAGATGTGATATCGACGCGAAGTAGTGCACTCTAATATCATGCAAGTTAGGTTGTTGGCCTTTTCGCGGCTCACGACGTATGACCCGGGATGAAAAAATAGCATAATAAGAAGAAAAATAGCCCAAAATTGATGAAAATGTTAGATTTTGGGTTTTGAAAATAGGGGCAGCGAAGCACGCTAACTGCCCCCGTTGTAGAGCTCCCGGAGAGCTTTCCAACGGAATACTATGGGCCGCATAACTCTTAACAGATCAAATGTTATAGGCACCAGAGCGATGGAGACTAGGTCACAAGCACCACAATCTCGGATTGCAGGCCCAGCCCCTCCGCGAAGCGAAGTTGATTTTCCCAAGGTGTCGTCAGACTTGAGAAAAGAAATGTGACGGATAAGGTATCTTGGCATGGCTGAACGGGGGAAAAAAATAAGAAAAGAGGGGTGCAACATGAGGACTTTCTAGGGGGTTACCCATCCTAGTACTACGATCGCCCAACCACGCTTAACTTTGGAGTTCTGATAGGATCCAGTGCATTAGTGCTGGTATGATCATGCCTGTCATGTAGAGGGAGCAAAGCCATTATGTGTTGACGGTTCACAGTCCCAGCCCAGAGAGACGACCCATTCAAAAGGCCCATTGGGCCTCTCCACAACCTATCTGCCTCAACAACGCAGCATCTTCTTAAGACGTGATATCAATGGGTAGTAGGGCCCCCTAATGTCCCTCAAGTTAGGTTGTCGGCCTTTTTGCAACTCACGACGAATGACCCGGGATGAAAAATCATCGTCAAAAGAAGAAAAGTGGACCAAAACTTATGAAAATATTAGATTTTGGGTTTTGAAATTAGGCACAGTGAAGCACGCTGGCTGTCCCCCTCGTAGAGCTCCCGGAGTACTATCCAACGGTATGCTGTGGGATGCATAACTCCTAACGGATCAAATGTTATGGGCACCGTAGCGACGGAGACAAGGTCACAGGCACCACGACCTCGGTTTACGGGCCCAGCCCTTACGCGAAGCGAAGTTGGCTTGTCCAAGGTACCGTGGGACTCGAGAAAAGAAATAGGACAGATGAGGCATCTTGGCATGGTAGAACGGGGCAAAAAAAAATTAAAAGAGGGGTGCAACACGAGGACTTCACAGGGGGTCACCCATCCTAGTACTAATCTCGTCCAAGCATGCTTAACTTCGAACTTCTGATGGGATGCAGTGCATTAGTGCTGGTATGATTGCATAGTTTGTTGAAGGTGCAAAGCCATTATGTGTTGACGGTTCACAGTCCCAGCCTAGAGAGATGGCCCATTCAAAAGGCCCAATTGGCTTATCAAAAAACCATCTGCCTTAACAACGTAGCATCCTCGCAAGGCGTGATATCGACGCATAGTAGGGCCCCTTAATATCCCGTAAGTTAGGTTGTCGTCCTTTTCGCGACTCACGACGAACGACCCGAGATGAAAAAAACAACGTAAAAACCAAAAAAGTGGCCCAAGACTAAAGAAAATGTTTGATTTTAGATTCCGAAAATAGGCGTAGCTAAGCAAGCTTACTACCTTTGTTGTAGAGCTCTCAGAGAGCTTTCCAATGGTATGCTGTGGGCTGCATAACTCATTACGGATCAAAAGTTATGGGCATTAAAGTGACGGAGACCAGGCCACAGGCCCCACGACCTCAGTTTGCGGGCCTAGCCCCTCAGCGAAGCAAAGTTTGTTGCCCAAGGTGTCATGGGACTCGAGAAAAGAAATGTGATAGATGATGCATCTGGGAATGGTTGAACGGGGCAAAAAAAAATGAAAAGAGGGATGCAACACGAGGACTTCCTAGGGGGTCACGCATCCTAGTACTACTCTCGGTCAAGCACACTTAACTTCAGAGCTATTATGGGATCCAGTGCCTTAGGGCTGGTATGATCGCACCCGTTATGTTGAGGGTGCAAAGCCCTTACGTGTTGACGGTTCACAGTCCCATCCCAACGAGAAGACCCATTCAAAAGGCCCAATGGGCTTATTGACAACCCATCTGCCTCAACAACGCAGCATCCTCTTAAGACGTGATATCGAAGCGTAGTAGGGCCCCCTAATGTCCCTCAAGTTAGGTTGTCGGCCTTTTCGCGACTCACGACGAACGACCCGGGATGAAAAACGGCATCAAAAGAAGAAAAATAGACCAAAACTGATGAAAACATTCGATTTTGGCTTCCAAAAATAGGAGCAGCGAAGCACGCTGGCTACCCACTTCATAGAGCTCCCTGAGTGCTTTCTAACGGTATGTTGTGGGCCACATAACTGCTAACGGATCAAATGTTATGGGCACCGTAGCGACGGAGACCAGCTTAGAAGTACCCCGACCTCGGTTTACGGGCCCAGCCTCTTCGTAATACAAAGTTGGCTTGCCCAAGGTGCCGTGGGACTCGAGAAAAGAAATGTAAGGGATGAGGTATCTTGCCATGGCTAAACGGGGCAAAAAAAATGAAAAGAGTAGTGCAACACGAGGATTTCCCAGGGGGTCACCCATCCGAGTACTATTCTCGCCCAAGCACGCTTAACTTCGGAGTTCTAATGGGATTCAGTGCATTAGTGCTGGTATCATCGCACCCTGTGTTGAAGGTGCAAAGCCATTATATATTGACGGTTCACAGTCCCAGCCTAGAGAGACAGTATATTCAAAAGGACCAATGGGCTTACCGATAATCCATCTGCCTCAACAACGCAGCATCCTCGAAAAATGTTAAATAGACGAGTGGTAGGGCCCCCCTAATGTCTCGCAAGTTTGGATGTCGGCCTTTTCGTGATTCACGACGGACGACCCAGGATGAAAAAATAGCGTAAAAAGAAAAAAAGTGGCCCAAAACTGATGAAAATGTTTGATTTTGGGTTTCGAAAACAAGCGCAGTGAAGCACGGTGGTTGCCCCATTCGTAGAGCTCCCGTTGTGCTTTCCAACGGTATGTTGTGGGCTGCATAACTCCTAACAGATCAAATGTTATGGGCACCGAAGCGACGGAGACCAAGTCACAGGCCCACGACCTCGGTTTGTGGGCCCAGCCCCTCCGCGAAGTGAATTTGGCTTGCCAAAGGTACCGTAGGACTCGAGAGAAGAAATGTGACAGATGAGGCATCTTGGCATGGCTGAATGGGGAAAAAAAAATGAAAAGAGGGGTACAACACACGGACTTTCCAGGGGCTCACCGATCCTAGTACAACTCTCACCCAAGCACGCTTAACTTCGGAGTTCTCATGGGATCCGGTGCGTTAGTGTGGGTATGATCGCACCCGTCATTTTGAAGGTACAAAGCCAGTATGTATTGACGGTTCACAATCCCAGCCTAGAGAGACGACCCATTCAAAAGGCCCAATGGGCTTATCGATAACCGATCTGCCTCAACAACACAGCATCCTCGCAAGACATGATATCGACGCTTAGTAGGGCCTCCTAATGTCCCCCAAGTCAGGTTGTCGGCCTTTTTGCAACTCATGACGAACGACCCTAGATGAAAAAAAAAGGAAAAAGAAGAAAATTCACCCGAAACTGATGAAAACTTTCTATTTTGGGTTCCGAAATAGGCGCAACGAAGTACGCTTGCTATCCCCGTCGTAGAGCTCCCGAAGAGCTTTCCAATGGTATGCTGTGGGCCGCATAACTCATTACAGATCAAAAGTTATTGGCACCGGAGCGACGGAGACCATGTCACAGGCCGCACGACCTCAGTTTGGGGGCCCAGCCCCTGCACTAAGCGAAATTGGCATGCCCAAGGTGCCGTGGGACTTGAGAGAAGAAATGTGACGGATGAGGCATCTTGGCATGGTTGAACGGGGCAAAAAAAAAATGAAAAGAGGGGTGCAACACGAGGACTTCCCAAGGGGTCACCCAACCTAGCACTACTCTAGTCCAAGCATACGTAACTGTAGAGTTTTGATGGGGTCCGATGCATTAGTGCTGGTATGATCGCACCCATCATGTTGAGGTTGCAAAGCCATTATGTGTTGATGGTTCACAGTCCTAGCCTAGTGAGGCGACCCATTCAAAAGGCCCAATGGGCTTCTCGACAACCTATCTGCCTCAACAGTGTAGCATCCTCGCAAGACGTGATATCGACGCATAGTATGGCCCTATAATGTCCCGCAAGTTAGGTTGTTGGCCTTTTTGCGGCTCATGAAGAACTTGCCGGCACTAAAAAATAGCGTAAAAAGAAGAAAATTATCCCAAAACTCATGAAAATGTTTAATTTTGGGTTCCAAAAAAGGCGCAGTAAAGCGCGCTTGCTGCCCCCGTCGTAGAGTAAGGGATCAAATGTTATGGGCATTGGAGCGACGGAGAACAGGTCACAGGCACCACGACCTCGGTTTTCGGGCCCAACCCCTCCGCGAAGCGAAGTTGGCTTGCCCTTGGTGCAAAGCCCTTTTTTGTTGACGACTCACATTCTCAACTTAGAGAGACGGCCCATTCAAAAGGCCCAATGGGCTTATCGACAACACATCTGCCTCAACAACGCAGCATCCTCGCAAGACGTGATATCCATGAATAGAAAGGCCCTCTAATGTCCCGCAAGTTAGATTGTCGGCCTTTTCGCGGCTCAAGACCAATGACCCAGAACGAAAAAATAGCGTAAAAAGAAGAAAAGTGGCCTGAAATTGATGAAATCGTTCAATTTTGGATTTTGAAAACATGCACAGCAACGCTTGCTTGTTGTCCTAATCGTAGAGTTCCCGGAGAGCTTTCTAATGGTATACTGTGGGCCGCATAACTCCTAACGGTTCAAATGTTATGAGCACCGGAGCGACGGAAACTAGGTCACAGGTTCCATGACCTCGGTTTGCGGACCCAGCCCCTCCACGAAGTAAAGTTGGCTTGCCCAAGTTACTGTGGGACTCGAGAAAAGAAATGTGAAAGATGAGAAATCTTGGCATGGCTGAACGGGGCAAAAAAAAAATGAAAAGAGGGGTGCAACACGAGGACTTCACAAGGGGTCACCTATCCTAGTACAACTCTCGCCCAAGGACACTTAACTTCAGAGTTCTGATGGGATCTGGTGCATTAGTGCTGGTATGATTGCACCCGTCATATTGAGTGTGCAAAACCATTATGTGTTGACGGTTCACAGTCGCAGGCCAGAGAGACGGCCCATTCAAAAGGCCTAATGGGCTTATCGATAACCCATCTACCTCAACAACGCAGTATCGTCGCAAGACGTGATATCGACGTGTAGTAGGGCCCCCTAGCATCCCGCAATTTAGGTTGTCATCCTTTTTTGCTACTCACGACGAACGACTCGGGATGAAAAAATAGCGTAAAAAGAAGAAAAGTAGCTCGAAATTGATGAAAACGTTCGATTTTGGATTCCAAAAAAAGGTACAGCAAAGCGCACTTGCTGCCCCCGTCGTAGAGCTCTCGAAGAGCTTTCCAACGGTATGCTGTGGGCCGCATAACTAATTACGAATCAAAAGTTATGGGCACCGGAGCGACGGAGATCAGGTCACAGGCCCCCCGACCTCAGTTTACGGGCCCCTACGCGTAGCGACGTTGGCTTGCCCAAGATGCCGTGGGACTTGAGACAAGAAATGTGATGGAGGAGGCATCTGGGCATGGCTGAACGAGGGAAAAAAATTGAAAAGAGGGGTGCAACACGAGGACTTCCCAAGGGGTCACGGATCCTAGTAGTACTCTCGCTTAAGCACGCTTAACTTCGGAGTTATGATGGGATCCAGTGCATTAGTGCTGGTATGAACGAACTTGTCATGTTGAGGGTGCAAAGCCCTTATGTGTTAACGGTTCACAGTCCCAGCCCAGAGAGACGGCCCATTCAAAAGGCCCAATGAGATTATCGACAACCCATCTGCCTCAACAACACAGCATCCCCTTATGACGTGATATCGACACATAGTAGGGCCCCCTAATGTCCTTCAAGTTAGATTTTCGACCTTTTCAGGACTCATGACCAATGACCCGAGATGAAAAAATAGCGTCAAAAGAAGAAAATTTGACCGAAACTAATGAAAATGTTAGATTTTGGGTTCCCAAAATAGGCGCAACAAGGTATGCCGGCAGCCCCTTTTGTAGAGCTCCTGGAGTGCTTTCCAATAGTATGTTATGGGCCGCATAACTCCTAACGGATCAAATCTTATGGGCACTGCAGCGACAGAGACCAGGTCACAGGCACCACAACCTCAGTTTGCAGGCCCAGCCCCTACGCGAAGCAAAATTCGCTTGCCTAAGGTGCCGTGGGACTCGAGAAAAGAAATGTGATGGATGAGGCATCTTGGCTTGGCTAAACGGGGTAAAAAAAATTCAAAGAGGGGTGCAACACGAGGACTTCCCAAAGGGTCACCCATCCTAGTACTACTCTCGCCCAAGCACGCTTGACTTCGGAGTTCTGGTGGGATGCGGTGCAGTAGTTCTGGTATGATCGCACGCTTTGTTGAAGGTTCTAAGCCATTATGTGTTGATGGTTCACAGTACCAGCCTAGAGAGATAGCCCATTCAAAAGGCCCAATGGGCTTATCGACAACCCATCTGCCTTAACAATGCAGCATCCTCGCAAAACGTGTTATCGTTGCGTAGTAAGGCCCCCTAACGTCCCGCAATTTTGGTTGTCAGCCTTTTCGCGACTCACGACGAACGACCCGGGATGAAAAAATAGATTAAAAAGTAGAAAAGTAGCCTAAAAATGATGAAATGTTCAATTTTGGGTTTCGAAAAGTGGCGCAGCGAAGTACGCTTGTTGCCTCCATCGTAGAGCTCTCGAAGAGCTTTCCAACGGTATGCTGTGGGTCGCATAACTAATTACGGATCAAAAGTTATGGGCACCGGAGCAACAGAGACTAGTTCACAAACCCCACGACCTCGGTTTGCGAGCACAGCCCCTCCGCGAAGCGAAGTTGGCTTGACCAAGGTGCCGTGGGACTCGAGAAAAGAAATGTGACAGATGAGGTATCATGGCATAGTTGAACGGGGCAAAAAAAAATGAAAAGAGGGGTACAACATGAGGAATTCCCAAAGTGTCACACATCCTAGTAGTACTCTCTCTCAAGCACGCTTAACTTTAGAGTTGTGATAGGATCTAGTGCATTAGTGCTGGTATGAACACACCCGTCATGTTGAGGGTACTAAGCCCTTACGTGTTGACGGTTCACAATCCAAGCCCAGAGAGACGACGCAAAATCCTCTTCATACATGATATCGACGCGTAGTAGGGCCCCCTAATATACCTCAAGTTATGTTGTCAGCCTTTTCGCGACTCACCATGAACGACCCGGGACAAAAAAACATCGCCAAAAGAAGAAAAGTGGACCAAAACAGATGAAAACGTTAGTTTTTGGGTTATGAAAATAGGCACAGTGAAGCACACTGGCTGCCCCTTTAGTAGAGCTCCCGGAGTACTTTCCAACGGTATGCTGTGGGATGCAAAACTTCTATCGGATCAAATATTATGGGCACCGTAGTGACGAAAACCAGGTCACAGGTACCACGACCTCGATTTGCGGGCCCAGTCCTTACCCGAAGCGAAGTTGGCTTGTCCAAGGTACTGTGGGACTCGAGAAAAGAAATCGGACAGATGAGGCATCTTGGCATGGCAGAACGAGGTAAAAAAAAATTAAAAGAGGGGTACAACACGAGGACTTCACAGGAGGTCACCCATCCTAGTACTAATCTCGTCCAAGCACGCTTAACTTCGGAGTTCTGATGGGATGCGGTGCATTAATGCTGGTATGATTACACAGTTTGTTGAAGGTGCAAAGCCATTATGTGTTGACGGTTCACAGTCCCAGCCTAGAGAGACGGCCCATTCAATAGGTCCAATTGGATTATCAACAAACCATCCGTCTAAAAAACGTAGCATCCTCGCAAGACGTGATATCGACAAATAGTAGGGCCCCCTAATATCCCGTAAGTTAGGTTGTCGGCCTTTTCACGACTCACGACGAACGACCTGAGATGAAAAAACAACATAAAAACAAGAAAAGTAGCCCAAGACTGATGAAAATGTTTGATTTTGGGTTTCGAAAATAGGCGTAGCTAAGCATGCTTGCTACCCTTATTGTAGAGCTCCGGGAGAGCTTTCCAATAGTATGTTGTGGGCCGCATAACTCATTACAGATCAAAAGTTATGGGCATCGGAGCCACGGAGACTAGGTCACAGGCCCCATGACCTCGGTTTGCGGGCCCAGCCCCTCCGCGAAGCGAAGTTTTCTTGCCCAAGGTACCGTGGGACTCGAGAAAAGAAATGTGACAGATGAGGCATCTGGGCATGGTCCCAAGGGGTCACGCATACTAGTATTACTCCTGCTCAAGCACGCTTAACTTCTTAGTTCTGATGGGATCCAATGCTTTAGTGCTTGTATGATCGCACCCTTTATGTTGAGGGTGCAAAGCCCTTACGTGTTGACGGTTCACGGTCGCATCCCAGCGAGACGGCCCATTCAAAAGGCCCAATAGGCTTATCGACAACCCATCTGCCTCAAGAACGCAGCATCCTCTTAAGACGTGATATCGAAGCGTAGTAGGGCCCCCTAATGTCCCTCAAGTTAAGTTGTCGGCCTTTTCGCGACTCATGACGAACGACCAGGGAGGAAAAACAACGTCAAAAGAAAAAAAGTAGACCAAAATTGATGAACACGTTCGATTTTGGGTTCCAAAAAAAGGTGCAGCAAAGCACGCAGGCTACCAACTTCATAGAGCTCCCGGAGTGCTTTCTAACGGTATGTTGTGGGCCGCATAACTCCTAACGGATCAAATGTTATGGGCACCATAGCGACAGAGACCAGGTCACAAGCACCACGACCTTGGTTTGAGGGCCTAGCCCCTTCGCGAAGCGAAGGTGGCTTGCCCAAGGTACTATGGGACTCGAGAAAAGAAATTTGAGGGATGAGGTATCTTGGCATGGCTGAACGCGGCAAAAAAATATGAAAAGAGGAGTGCAACACGAGGACTTCCTAGGGGGTCACCCATCCTAGTACTACTCTCGCCCAAGAACGCTTAACTTCGGAGTTCTAATAGGATGCGATGCATCAGTTCTGGTATGGTCACACCCTGTGTTGAAGGTGCAAAGCCATTATATGTTGACGGTTCACAGTCCCAGCCTAGAGAGACGACCCATTCAAAAGACCCAATGGGCTTATCGACAACCCATCTGCCTCAACAACGTAGCAACCTCGTAAAATGTTATATCGACGCGTAGTAGGGCCCCCTAATGTCTCGCAAGTTTGGTTGTCGGCCTTTTCGCAACTCACGATGAACGACCCGGGATGAAAAAATAGCACAAAAAGAAGAAAAGTGGCCCGAAACTGATGAAAATATTTGATTTTGGGTTTCAAAAATAGGCGCAGTGAAGCACGATGGCTGACCCCTTCGTAGAGCTCCCGGAGTACTTTCTAACGGTATGTTGTGGGCCGCATAATTCCTAACGGATCAAATGTTATGGGCACCAGAGCGACGGAGACCAAGTCACAGGCCTCACGACCTCAGTTTGTGGGCCCAACCCCCTACACGAAGCGAATTTGGCTTGCCAAAGGTACCGTGGGACTTGAGAGAAGAAATGTGACGGATGAGGCATCTTGGCATGGCTGAACGGGGAAAAAAATGAAAAGATGGGTGCAACACGAGGATTTCCCAGGGGGTCACCCATCCTAGTACAACTCTCGCCCAAGCACGCTTAACTTCGGAGTTCTCATGGGATCCGGTGCATTAGTGCTGGTATGATCGCACCCGTCATGTTGAAGGTGCAAAGCCATTATGTGTTGACGGTTCACAATCCCAATCCAGAGAGACGATCCATTCAAAAGGCCCAATGGGCTTATCGATAATCCATCTGCCTCAACAACGCAGAATTCTCGCAAGACATGATATCGACACGTAGTAGGGCCCCCTGATGTCCCGCAAGTCAGGTTGTTGGCCTTTTTGTGACCCTAGATGAAAAAAAATGTAAAAAAAAAGAAAATTGGCCCGAAACTGATGAAAAATTTCTATTTTGGGTTCCGAAAATAGGCACAGCGAAGTACGCTTACTGCCCCTGTCGTAGAGCACCCGAAAAGCTTTTCAACAGTATGCTGTGGGCCGCATAACTCATTACAGATCAAAAGTTATGGGCACCGAAGCGACGGAGACCAGGTCACCGGCCCCACGTCCTCAGTTTGCGGGCCCAGCCCCTCCGCGAAGCGAAGTTGGCTTGCCCAAGGTACCGTAAGGCTCGAGAAAAGAAATGTGATGGATGAGGTATCTGGGCATGGTTGAACTAGGCAAAAAAAAATGAAAAGAGGGGTGCAACAAAAGGACTTCCGAAGGGGTCACACATCCTAGTAGTACTCTCGCTCAAGCATGCTTAACTTTAGAGTTGTGATGGGATCTAGTGCATTAGTGCTGGTATGAATGCACCCATCATGTTGAGGGTGCAAAGCCCCTACGTGTTGATGGTTCACAGTCCCGGCCCAGAGAGACGACCCATTCAAAAGGACCAATGGGCTTATTGACAACCCATCTGCCTCAATAACGCAGCATCCTATTATGACGTGATATCAACATGTAGTAGGGCCCCCTAATGTCCCGCAAGTTAGGTTGTCGGCCTTTTCACGGCTCTCGACGAATGAACCGGGATGAAAAAAAGGCGTAAATAAAAGAAAAGTGGCCCGAAACTAATGAAAATGTTCAATTTTGGGGTCTGAAAATAGGCACAGCAAAGCACGCTTGCTGCCGTCATCGTAGAGCTCCTGAGAGCTGTCCAACAGTATACTGTGGGCCACATAACTCCTAACGGATCAAATGTTATGGGCATCAAAGCGACGAAGACCAGGTCACAAGTACCATGACCTTGGTTTGGGGGCCCTACACCTCCGCGAAGCAAAGTTGGCTTGCCCAAGGTACTGTGGGACTCGAGAAAAGAAATGTGATGGATAAGGCATCTTGGCATGGCTGAGTGGGGCAAAAAAAATGAAAAGAAGGGTGCAACACGAGGATTTCCCCGGGGGTCACCCATCCTAGTACTACTCTCGCCCAAGCACGCTTAACTTCGGAGTTCTGATAGGATCCGGTGCATTAGTACTAGTATGATCGCAATCGTCATGTTGAAGGTACAAAGCCATTATGTGTTGACGGTTCACAGTCTCAGCCTAGAGAGACGGCTCACTCATAAGATCCAATGGGCTTATCGACAACCTATCTGCCTCAACAACGCAGCATGCTCGCAAAACGTGATATCGACGCGTAGTAGGGCCTTCTAATGTCCCTCAAGTTAGGTTGCTGGCCTTTTCGCGACTCATGACGAATGACTCGGGATGACAAAATAGCGTAAAAAGATGAAAAATGGCTTGAAACTAAACAAAACATTCGATTTTGGGTTTTGAAAATAGGCATAATGAAGTATGCTTAGTACCCCCGTCGTAGAACTCCCGGACAGCTTTCCAACAGTATACTGTGGGATGCATAACTCCTAACGGATCAAAAGTTATAGGCACCGGAGCGACGGAGACCAGGTCATTGGCCCCACGACCTCGGTTTGCAAGCCCAGCCCCTCCGCGAAGCGAAGTTGGCTTGCCCAAGATGCCGTGGAACTCGAGGAAAGAAATGTGACCGATGAGGCATCTTGGCATAGCTGAACGAGGCAAAAAAAATGAAAAGAGGGGTGCAACACGAGGACTTCCCAAGGCGTCACCCATCCTCGTACTACTCTAGCCTAAGCACGCTTAACTTCGGACTTCTGATGGGATCCGGTGTACTAGTGCTGTTATGATCGGACCCGTCATGTTGAAGGTGCAAAGCCCTTATGTGTTGACAGTTCATAATCCCAGCCAAGGGAGACGGCCCATTCGAAATGCCCAATGGGCTTATCGATAACACATCTGCCTCAACAATGCAGCATCCTTGCCAGACGTGATATCGACGCGTAATAGTGCCCTCTAATGTCCCACAAGGTAGGTTGTTGGCCTTTTCGCCGCTCACGACGAACGACCTAGGACGAAAAAATTGCGTAAATAGAAGAAAAGTTGCCTAAAACTGATGAAAACGTTCGATTTTGGGTTTCGAAAACAGGCGCAGCAAAGATTGCTTGCTACCCCCATCGTATAGCTCCTAGAGAGCTTTCCAACGGTATACTGTGGGCTGCATAACTCCTAACGGATCAAATGTTATGGTCACCGGAGCGACGGAGACAAGGTCGCAGGCACCATGACCTCGGTTTGCGAGCCCAACCTCTCCGCGAAGCGTAGTTGGCTTGTCCAAGTTGCTATGGGACTCGAGAAAAGAAATGTGATGGATGAGGCATCTTGTCATGGCTAAACGGGGCAAAAAAACTGAAAAGAAAGGTGAAACACGAGAATTTCTCAAGGGGTCACCCATCGTAGTACTACTCTCACCCAAGCACGCTTAACTTCAGAGTTCTGATATGATCCGGTGCATTAGAACTGGTATGATCGCACCCGTCATGATGAGGGTTCAAAGCCCTTATGTGTTGACGGTTCGCAGTCCTAGCCTAGAGAGATAACCCATTCAAAAGGCCCAATGTGCTTAGCGACAACCCATCTGCCTCAACAACGTAGCATCCTCACAAAACGTGATATCGACGCATAGTAAGGCCCCCTAATATCCCTCAAGTTTGGTGTCAGCCTTTTTACAACTCATGCAGAATGACACGGGACGACAAAGCAGCGAAAAAAGCTTCAAAGTAGCTTGAAACTGATGAAAATGTTCGATTTTGGGTTTCGAAAATAGGCATAGTGAAGAATGCTTGCTACCCCTATCGTAGAGCTCCTGGAGAGCTTTCCAACGGTATGCTGTGGGCTACATAACTCCTAACAGATCAAAAGTTTTTTGCACCAGAGCGATGGAGACTAGGTCACTGGCCCCATGACCTCTGTTTGCGGGCCCAGGCCCTCGGTGAAGTGAAGTTGGCTTGCCCAAGTTGCCGTGGGACTCAAGAAAAGTAATGTGATGGCTAAGGCATCTTGGCATAGCTGAATGGGGCAAAAAAATTATGAAAAGAGGGGTACAACACGAGGACTTCCAAGGGGTCACCCATCCTAGTACTACTTTAGCACAAAGATGCTTAACTTCGGAGTTCTAATGGGATCTGGTGCATTAGTACTGGTATGATCGCACCTGTCATTTAAGGGTGCAAAGCCTTTCTGTGTTGACGGTTCATAATCCCAGCCTAGAGAGACGGCCCATTCAAAATACCCAATGGGCTTATCGACAACCCATTTGCCTCAACAACACAGCATCCTCGCAAGACGTTATATCGACGCGTAGTCAGGCCCTCTAATGTCCAGCAAGTTAGGTTGTCGGCCTTTTCGAGGCTCACGATGAAAGACACGTGACGAAAAAATTACGTAAATAATAGAAAGGTAGCCCAAAACTGATGAAAACGTTCAATTTTGGGTTCTAAAAATAGATGCAGCGAAGCACGCTTGCTGCCCCCGTCGTAGAGCTTCCGGAGAGGTTTCCAATGGTATACTGTGGGCCGCATAACTCCTAACGGATCAAATGTTATGGGCACCGGAGTGACAAAGACCATGTCACAGGCACCATGACGTCAATTTGTGGGCCCAGCCCCTCCGCGAAGCAAAGTTGGCTTGCCCAAGGTGCTACGGGACACGAGAAAAGAAATTTTGATGGTATCCGGTGCATTAGTGCTGGTATGATCGCAGCCGTCATGTTGAGGGTGCAAAGCCATTATGTGTGGACGATTCACAGTCCAAACCTAGAGAGATAGCTCATTCAAAAGGCCCAATGGGCTTATCGACAACCCATCTGCCTCAACAACGCAACATCCTCGCAAGATGAGATATCGATGCAAAGTATGGCCTTCTAATGTCCTGCAAGTTTGGTTGTCGGCCTTTTCGCGACTTACGATGAACGACTTGGGATGAAAAAATAGCATAAAAAGCAAAAAAATGGGCCAAAATTGATTAAAACCTAAAATTTTGGGTTTTGAAAGTAGGCGTAGTGAAGCACACTTGCTACCGTCGTAGAGCTCACGAAGAGCATTTCAACGGTTTAATGTGGGCTGTATAACACCTTATGGATCAAAAGTTATGGGCACCGGAGCGACGGAGATCAGGTCACAAGCCCTACGACCTCGGTTTACGGGCCCAGCCCTCCGCAAAGTGAAGTTGGCTTGCCCAAGGTGTCATGGGACTCAAAAAAAGAAATGTGACGGATGAGACATCTTGGCATGGCTGAACGGGGCAAAAAAAAATGAAAAGAGGGGTGCAACACGAGGATTTCCCACGGGGTTACCCATCCTAGTACTACTCTCGCCCAAGTACGCTTAACTTCGGAGTTCTAATGGGATGCGGTGCATTAGTGCTGGTATGATCGCACCTGTCATGTTGAGGGTGCAAACCCCTTATGTGTTGACGGTTCAAAGTCCCAGCCCAGAGAGACGACCCATTCAAAAGGCCCAATGGGCTTATCGACAACCCATCTGCCTAAAAAATGCAGCATCCTCGCAAGACAAGATATCAACGCATAATAGGGCCCTCTAATGTCCAGCAAGTTAGGTTGTCGGCCTTTTCACAGCTCACTACGAACGACCCGGGATGAAAAAATATCATAAATAGAAGAAAAGTGGCCCAAAACAAATGAAAATGTTCAATTTTGGGTTCTGAAAATAGGCGCAGTGAAGCACGCTGGTTTTCCCCGTCGTAAAGCTCTCAGAGAGCTTTCCAACAGTATACTGTAGGTCGTACAACTCCTAACAAATCAAATGTTATGGGCACCAGAGCGACAGAGACCAGGTCACAGGCACCATGACCTCGGTTTACTGGCCCAACCCCTCCACGAAGCGAAGTTGTCTTGCCCAAGGTGCTATGGGACATGAGAAAAGAAATGTGATGGGATCCGGTGCATTAGTGCTGGTATGATCACAACCGTGATGTTGAGGGTGCAAAGCCATTATGTGTTGACGGTTCACAGTCCTAGCCCAGAGAGACGGCTCATTCAAAAGGCTCAATGGGCTTATCGGCAACCCATCTGCCTCAACAACGCAGCTTCCTCGCAAGATGAGATATCAAAGCGTAGTAGGGCCCCCTAATGTCCTGCAAGTTAGGTTGTTAGCCTTTTCGTGACTCACGACGAATGACCCGGGACGAAAAAATAGAGTCAAAAGAAGAAAATTGGACCGAAACTGATGAAAACGTTCAATTTTTGGTTCCAAAAATGGGCTCAACGAAGCACACTGGCTGCACCTTTTGTAGAGCTCCCGGAGTGCTTTCCAACGGTATACTGTGGGCCACATAACTCCTAATGGATCAAATGTTATGGGCACCAAAGTGACAGAGACTTGGTCACAAGCACCACGACCTCGGTTTTCGGGCCCAGCCCCTCCGCAAAGTGAAGTTGGCTTGCCCAAGGTACCGTGGGACCCAAGAAAAGAAATGTGATGGATGAGGCATCTTGGCATGGCTGTACGGGGCAAAAAAAAATGAAAAGAGGGGTGCAACACGAGGACTTCCCAGGGGGTTACCCATCCTAGTACTACTTTTGCCCAAGCATGCTTAACTTCGGAGTTCTGATGGGATCCAGTGCATTAGTGCCGGTATAATCGCACCCTTTGTTGAGGGTGCCAAGCCATTGTGTGCTTATGGTTCACAGTCCCAGCCTAGAGAGGCGACCCATTCAAAAGGCTCAATGGGCTTATCGACAACCCATCTGCCTAAAAAACGTAGCAACCTCGCAAGACGTGATATTGACACGTAGTAGGGCCCCTAATATCCGGCAAGTTAGGTTGTCGGCCTTTCGTGACTCACGACAAACGACCCGGGATGACAAAACATTGTAAAATGAAGAAAATTGGCCTAAAACTGATGAAAACATTTGATTTTGGGCTCCGAAGACATAGCAATGCTTACTTGTTGCCCGCATTGTAGAGCTCCCGGAGTGCTTTCCAAAGGTATGTTGTGGGCCACATAACTCATTACGAATCAAAAGTTATGGGCATTGGAGCGACGGAGACCAAGTCACAGGCCCCACGACCTCGGTTTGCGAGCACAGCCCCTCCACGAAGCGAAGTTGGCTTGCCTATGGTGCCATGGGACTTGAGAAAAGAAATGTGATGGGTGAGGCATCTTGGCATGGCTGAACGAGGCAAAAAAAAAAAAAAAAAAAAAGAGGGGTGCAACACGAGGACTTCTTTGGGGGTCACGCATCCTTGTACTACCCACGCTCAAGCACGCTTAACTTCGGAGTCATGATGGGATCTAGTGCATTAGTGCAGGTATGATCACACCTATCATGGTAAGGGTGCAAATCCCTTACGTATTGATAGTTCACAGTCCTAGTCCAAAGAGACTGCCCATTCAAAAGGACCAAAGGGCTTATCGACAACCTATCTGCTTCAACAACGCAGCATCCTCTTAAGACGTGATATTGATGCGTAGTAGGGCCCTCTAATATCCCTCAAGTCACGTTGTTGGCTTTTTTGTGACTTTTTTCGAACGACCCGGGATGAAAAACCCGCGTCAAAAGAAGAAAGTTGGACAAAAACTAATGAAAACATTCGATTTTGAGTTCTAAAAATAGGTGCAGCAAAGCACGCTGGCTGCACCCTTCGTAGAGCTCCCGGAGTTCTTTCCAACGGTATGCTATGGGCTACATAACTGTTAACGGATCAAAGGTTATGGGCACCGGAGCAACAGAGACCAGGTCACAGGCCCCACAACCTCGTTTTACGGGCCCTGGCCCTACGCGAAGCAAAGCTGGCTTGCCCATGGTACCGTGGGACTTGAAAAAAGAAATGTGACAAATGAGGCATCTTGTTAAGGGTAAACGGGGCAAAAAACATGAAAAAGGGGTGCAACACGAGGACTTCCCAGGGGTCACCTATCCTAGTACTACTCTCGCCCAAGCACGCTGAACTTCAGAGTTCTAATGGGATGCGGTGCATTAGTGCTGGTATGATCGTACCCATCATGTTGAGGGTGCAAAGCCCTTATGTGTTGATGGTTCACAGTCCCAGCCCAGAGAGACGACCCATTCAAAAGGCCCAATGGGCTTATCGACAACCCATCTGCCTCAACAATGCAGCATCGCCATAAGATGTGATATCGACGTGTAGTAGGGCCCCCTAATGTCCCTCAAGTTAGGTTGTCAACCTTTTCTCGACTCACAATGAATGACCCGGGAAGAGAAAACAACATAAAAAGAAGAAAAGTGACCAAAAATTGATGAAAACGTTCGATTTTAGGTTTCAAAAACAGGCGCAGTAGAGCTTGCATGATGCCCTCGTCGTAGAGCTCCCAGCGTGCTTTTCAACGGTATACTATGGGCTGCATAACTCCTAACGGATCGAATGTTATGGGCACCGGAGCCACGGAGACCAGGTCACAAGCACCACGACCTCGGTTTGCGTGCCCAGCCCCTTCGCGAAGTGAAGTTGACTTGCCCAAAGTGCAGTGGGACTCGAGAAAGGAAATGTGACAGATGATGCATCTTGGCATGGCTGAACGGGGAAAAAAATGAAAAGAGGGGTGCACCACAAGGACTTCCCAGGGGGGCACCCATCCTAGTACTATTCTCGTCCAAGCACACTTAACTTCGAAGTTCTGATGAGATCCGGTGCATTAGGGCTGGTATGATCGCACCCGTTATGTTGAGGGCGCAAGGCCATTATGTGTTGACGGTTCACAATCCCAACCTCGAGAGACGGCTCATTCAAAAGGCCCACTGGGCTTATCGACAACCCATCTACCTCAACAACGTAGCATCCTCGCAAGACATCATATTGACGAGTGGTAAGGCCCCCTAATGTCCCACAACTTAGGTTGTCGGCCTTTTCGCGACTCACGGCGAACGACCCAAGACGAAAAAACAACGTAAAAACAAGAAAAGTGGACCAAAATAGATGAAAACGTTCGATTTTGGATTACAAAAATAAGTGCACGAAGCACGCTTGCTGCCCCCGTCGTAGAGCTCCCGAAGAGATTTTCAACGGTATGATGTGGGATGCATCACTCATTACGAATCAAAATTTATGGGTACCGGAGCGACGGAGACCAGGTCACAAGCCCCACGTCCTCGGTTTGCAGGCCAAACCACTCCGCGAAGGGAAATTGGCTTGCCCAAGGTGCCGTGCTACTTGAGAAAAAAAAGTGACGGATGAGGCATCTTGGCATGGCTGAACGAGGAAAAAAAGATGAAAAGAGGGGTGCAACTCGAGGACTTCCCAGGGGGTCACCCATCCTAATACTACTCTCTCCCAAGAATGCTTAACTTCCGAGTTCTGATAGGATGCGGTGCATTAGTGCTGGTATGATCGCACCTGTCATGTTCAGGGTGCAAAGCCCTTATTTGTTGACGGTTCACAATCCCAGCCCAGAGAGACGGCCCATTCAAAAGGTCCAATGGGCTTATCGACAACCAATTTGCCTCAACAACGTAGTATCCTAGCAAAACGTGACATCGATGTGTTGTAGGGCCCACTAATGTCCCGCAAGTAAGTTTGTCAGCCTTTTCGTGACTCACGACGAATGACCCGGGACGGCAAACTAGCGTAAAATGAAGAAAAGTGTCCTGAAATTGATAAAAATGTTCGATTTTGGGTTTCAAAAATAGGCACAGCGAAGCCCGATCACTACCCCTATCGTAGAGCTCCCGGAGAGCTTGTCAACGGTATATTGTGGGTCGCATAACTCCTAACGGTTCAAAAGTTTTGGGCACCGTAGCGACAGAGACCAAGTCACAGGACCCACGACCTCGGTTTGCAGGCCCAGCCCCTCTGCGAATCGAAGTTGGCTTGCCCAAGGTGCCGTGGGACTCTAGAAAAGAAATGTGATGGATGAGGCATCTTGGCATGGCTGAACGGGGTAAAAAAAAATTGAAAAGAGGGGTGCAACACGAGGACTTCCTAAGGGGTCACCCATCCTTGTACTACTCTAGCCCAAGCACGCTTAACTTCAGAGTTCTGGTGGGATTCAGTGCAATAGTTCTACTATGATCGCCCCCGTCATGTTTAGGGTGCAAAGCCCTTATGTGTTGACAGACGGCCCATTCAAAAGGCCCAATGAGCTTATCGATAACACATCTGCCTCAACAACGCAGCATCCTCGCAGGACGTGATATCGATGCGTAGTAGGGACCCCTAATGTCCCTCAAGTTAGGTTGTCGGCCATTTTGCGACTCACGATGAACGACCCGGGAAGAAAAAATAGCATAAAAAGAAGAAAAGTAGTCCAAAACTGATGAAATTGTTCAATTTTGGGTTTTGAAAATAGGCACAACGGAGCACAATGGCAGCCCTCGTCGTAGAGCTCCTGGAGTGCTTTCCAACGTTATGTTGTGAGCCACATAACTCCTTACGGATCAAAAGTTATGGGCACCGGAGCGACGGAGACTAGGTCACAAGCCCCACGACCTCGGTTTGCAGGCCCAGCCCCTCCGCGAAGTGAAGTTTGCTTGCCCAAGGTGCCGTGGGACTCGAGAAAAGAAATGTGACGGATGAGGCATCTTGGCAGGGCAGAATGGGGCAAAAAAAATGAAAAAAAGGGTGTAACACGAGGACTTCGTAGGGGGTCACCCATCCCAGTACTAGTATGATCGTACCCTTTGTTGAAGGTGCAAAGCCAGTAAGTGTTGACGGTTCACAGTCCCAGCCTAGAGAAACAGCCCATTCAAAAAGCCCAATGGGCTTATCGATAACCCATCTGCGTGAACAACTCAGCATTCGCGCAAAACTTGATATCGACGCATAGTAGGGCCCCCTAATGTCCGGCAAGTTAGGTTGTCGGCCTTTTCACGACTCACGACGAACGACCCGGGATGACAAAATAGCGTAAAAACTAGAAAAGTGGCTTGAAACTGATGAAAATGTTCAATTTGGGGTTTCGAAAATAGGCGCAGTGAAGCATGCTTGCTGCTCCCATCGTATAGCTCTTGAAGAGCTTTCCAACGGTATACTATGGGCCACATAACTCCTAACGGATCAAAGGTTATGGGCACCGGAGCGACGAAGACCAGGTCACAAGCCCCATGACCTCGGTTTGCGGGCCCAGCCCCTCCGCGAAGTGAAGATGGCTTGACCGAGGTGCCGTGAGACTTGAGAAAAGAAATGTGACAAATGAGGCATCTTGGCAAGGCTGAACGGGGTAAAAAAAATGAAAAGAGAGATGCAACACGAGGACTTCCAAAGGGGTTACCCATCCTAGTACTACTCTCGGCGAAGCACGCTTAACTTCAGAGTATTGATGGGATCCGGTGCATTAGTGCTGGTATGATCGCACCTGTCATGTTGAGTGTGCAAAGCCCTTATGTGATGACAGTTCACAATCCAAGCCTAGAGAGACGGCCTATTCAAAAGGCCCAATAGGCTTATCGACAACACATTTGCCTCAACAACGCAGCATCCTCGCAAGACGTGATATTGATGCGTAGTAAGGCCCTCTAATATCCCGCAAGTTAGGTTGTCGGCCTTTTCGCGGCTCACGACGAATGACACGTGATGAAAAAACAACATAAAAACAAGAAAAGTGGCCCAAAACTGATGAAAACTTTCGAATTTGGTTTCCAAAAATAGGCGCAGCGAAGCACGCTTGCTGCCCCTCTCATAGAGCTCCCGAAGAGCTTTCCAACGGTATACTCTGGGCCACATAACTCCTAACAGATCAAAAGTTATGGGCACCGTAGCGACGGAGACCAGGTCACTGGCACCACGAACTTGGTTTGTGGGCCCAGCCCCTCTGTGAAGCGAAGTTGGCTTGCCCAAGGTGCCGTAGGACTCGAGAAAAGAAATGTGACGGATGAGGCGTCTTGGCAAGGGTGAACGGGGCAGAAAAACTGAAAAGAGGGGTGCAACTCCAGGACTTCCCAAGGGGTCATCCATCCTAGTACTACTCTCACCCAGGCACGCTAGACTTCGTAGTTCTGATGGGATCCGGTGCATTAGTGCTGGTATGATCACACCCGTCATATTGTGGGTGCAAAGCAATTATGTGTTGACGTTTCACAGTTCCAGCCCAGACAGACAACTCATTGAAACGGCCTAATGGGTTTAGACAACCCATCTGCCTCAACAACGCAGTATTCACGCAGAACGTGATATCGACGTGTAGTAGGGACACCTAATGTCGCGCAAGTTAGGTTGTCGACCTTTTCGTGACCCACGACGAACATCCCGGGATGACAAAATAGCATAAAAAGAAGAAAAGTGGCTTGAAACTGATGAAAGTGTGACGGATGAGGCATCTTGGCATGGCCTAACGGGGCAAAAAAAAATGAAAAAAGGGGTGCAACACGAGGACTTCCCTAGGGGTCACCCATCCTAGTACTACTCTAGCCCAAGCACGCTTAACTTCTAAGTACTGATGGGATCCGGTGCATTAGTGCTGGTATGATCGCACCCGTCATGTTGAGTGTGCAAAGCCCTTATGTGTTGACGGTTCACAATCCAAGCCTAGAGAGGCAGCCCATTCAAAAGGCCCAATGGGCTTATCGACAACACATTTGCCTCAACAACGTAGCATCCTTGCAAGATGTGATATCGATCCGTAGTAGGGCCCTCTAATGTCCCGCAAGTTAGATTGTCAGCCTATTCGCGGCTCACGACGGATGACCAGGGACAAAAAATAACGTAAAAAAGAAGAAAAGTGGCCTGAAACTGATGAAAACTTTCAAATTTGGTTTGCGAAAATAGGCGCAGCAAAGCACGCTTTCTGCCCCCGTCGTAGAGCTCTCGAAGTGCTTTCCAACGGTATACTGTGGGCGGCATAACTCCTAACGGATCAAAAGTTATGGGCACGTAGCCACGGAGACTTGGTCACAAGCACCATGACCTCGGTTTGTAGGCCCGGTCCCTCTGCAAAGCGATGTTGGCTTGCCCAACGTCCCGTGGAGCTCGATAAAAGAAATGTGACAGATGAGGCATCTTGGCATGGCTGAATGGGGCAAAAAAATGAAAAGAGGGGCGCAACACGAGGACTTCCCAGGGGGTCATCCATCCTAGTACTACTCTCGCCCAAGCACTCTTAACTTTATAGTTCTAATGGGATCTGGTACATTAGTGCTGGTATGATCGGACCCATCATGTTGAGGGTGCAAAGCCATTATGTGTTGACGGTTCACAATCCCAGCTCAGAGAGACGACCCATTGAAACGGCCCAATGGGTTTATCGACAACATATCCGCCTCAACAACGCAGTATTCTTGCAAAACGTGATATCGACGTGTAGTAGGGCCACCTAATGTCCCGTAAGATAAGTTGTCGACCTTTTCGCGACTCACGACGAACGACCCGCGATAACAAAATAGCGTAAAAAGAAGAAAAGTGGCTTGAAACTAATGAAAATGTTCGATTTTGAGTTTTGAAAATAGGCACAGCACAGGACGATTTCTTCGCCCGTCGTAGAGCTCCCCGATAGCTTTCCAACAGTATACTATAGGCTGCATAACTCCTAACGGATCAAAAGTTATGGACATCGGAGCGACGGAGACCAGGTCACAAGCCCCATGACCTCGGTTTGCGGGCCTAAGCCCTCCGCGATGCGAAGTTGTCTTGCCCAAGATGCCGCAGGACTCGAAAAAAGAAATGTGACAGATTAGGCATCTTGGCATGGCTGAATAGGGCAAAAAAAATGCAAAGAGGGGTGCAACACGAGGACTTCCCAAGGGGTCACCAATCCTAATACTACACTAGCCCAAGCATGCTTAACTTCATTGTTCTAATGGGATCCGGTGCATTAGTTCTAGTATGATCGTACCTGTCATGTTGAGGGTGCAAAGTCCTTATGTGTTGACGGTTCACAATCCCAGCCTAGAGAGACGGCCCATTGAAAAGGCCCAATGAGTTTATCGATAACACATCTGCCTCAACAACGCAGCATCCTTGTAAGACATGATATTGACGCGTAATAAGGCCCTCTAATGTCCTACAAGTTAGGTTGTTGGCCTTTTCGCAACTAACGACGAACGACCAGAGATGAAAAAACAACGAAAATAGAAAAAAAGTGGCTAGAAACTGATGAAAACGTATGATTTTGAGTTCAGAAAATAGGAGCTGCAAAGCAAGCTTGCTGCCCCTGTCGTAGAGCTCCCGAAGAGCTTTCCAACGGTATGCTGTGGGCCACATAACTCATTACGGATCAAAAGTTATGGGCACCGGAGCGACGGAGACCATGTCACAGGCCCCACGACCTCGATTTGCGGGTCCAGCCTCTCCGCGAAGAGAAGTTGGCTTGCCCAAGGTGCTGTGGGACACAAGAAAATAAATACGACAGATGAGGCATCTTGGCATGGCTAAGCGGTACAAAAAAAATTTAAAAGAGGGGTACAACACGAAGACTTCCCAGGGGGTTATCCATCCTAGTACTACTCTCACCCAAGCATGCTTAACTTTGGAGTTCTGATGGAATCTGGAGCGTTAGTGCTGGTATGATCGTACCTGTCATGTTGAGGGTGCAAAGCCCTTATGTGTTGACAGTTCACAATCCCAGCTTAGAGAAACGGCCCAATGGGCTTATCGATAACACATCTGCCTCAACAGCGCAGCATCCTCGCAAGTCGTGATATCGATGCATAGTAGGGCCCTCTAATGTCCCGTAAGTTTGGTTGTTGGCCTTTTCGTGACTCGCGACGAAGGACCCGGATGAAAAAAACAACGTAAAAAGAAGAAAGTGATCCAAAAGTGATGAAAACGTTCGATTTTGGGTTGTAAAAATAGGCACAACGAAGCATACTTGCTGCCCCCGTCGTACAGCTCATGGAGAGCTTTCCAACGGTATACTATGGGCTGCATAACTCCTGACGGATCAAATGTTATGGGCACTGTAGCGACGGAGACCATGTCAAACGCCCCACAACCTCGGTTTGCGGGCCCAGCCTATCCGCAAAGCAAAGTCGGCTTGGCCAAGGTGACGTGGGACTCGAGAAGAGAAATGTGACATATGAGGCATCTTGGAAAGGCTGAACGGGGAAAAAAATGAAAAGAGCGATGCAACATGAGTATTTCCCAAGGGGTCACCCATCCTAGTACTACTCCCGCCCAAGCACGCTTAACTTCGGAGTTCTGATGGGATGCGTTGCATTTGTGCTGGTATGATCGTACCCTTTGTTAAAGGTGCAAAGCCATTAAGTGTTGACGATTCACAGTCCCAGCCTAGAGAGACAACCCATTCAAAAGGCCCAATGGGCTTATCGATAACTCATCTGCATCAACAACTCAGCATCCTCGTAAAACGTGATATCGACGTGTAGTAGGGCCCCCTAATGTCCAGCAAGTTAGGTTGAAGCATGCTTGCTGCCCCCATCGTATAGCTCCTGGAGAGCTTTCCAACGGTATACTATGGGTCGCATAACCCCTAACGGATCAAAAGTTATGGGCATTAGAGTGACGAAGACCAGGTCACAGGCCCCATGACCTCGGTTTGCGGGCTCAGCCCCTCCGCGAAGCGAATTTGGCTTGCCCATGGTGCCATGAGACTTGAGAAAAGAAATGTGACGGATGAGCCATCTTGGCAAGGCTGAACGGGGCAAAAAAATGAAAAGAGGGGTGCAACACGAAGACTTCCCTGGGGGTCACCCATCCTAGTACTACTCTAGCCCAATCACGCTTAACTTCAGAGTACTGATGGGATCTGGTGCATTAGTGCTGGTATGATCACACTCGTCATGTTGAGTATGCATAGCCCTTATGTGTTGACAGTTCACAATCCAAGCTTAGAGAGACGACCCATTCAAAAGGCCCAATGGGCTTATGGACAACACATTTGCCTCAACAACGCAGCATCCTCGCAAGTCGTGATATCAATGCATAGTAGGGCCCTCTAATATCCCGGAAGTTAGGTTGTCAGCCTTTTCGTGGCTCACGACGAACGACACGGGATGAAAAAACAACGTAAAAACAAGAAAATTGGCTCAAAATTGATGAAAACGTTCGAATTTGGTTTCCAAAACTAGGCGTAGCGAAGCACACTTGCCACCCCCATCGTAGAGCTCCCAAAGAGCTTTCCAACGATATACTCTGGGCCCTATAACTCCTAACGGATCAAAGGTTATGGGCACCGTAGTGACGGAGACCAAGTCACAGGCACCACGACCTCGGTTTGCAGGCCCAACCCCTTCGCGTAGCGAAGTTGGCTTGCCCAAGGTGCCGTGGGACTCGAGAAAAGAAATGTGACGGATAAGGCATCTTGGCATGGGTGAACGGGGCAAAAAAAATGAAAAGAGGGGTGTAACACGAGGACTTCCCAGGGGGTCATCCATCCTAGTACTACTCTCGCACAGGCACACTTAACTTCGTAGTTCTGATGGGATCCGGTGCATTAGTGAAGCCATGATCGCACCTGTCATGTTGAGGGTGCAATGCAAATATGTGTTGATGGTTCACAGTCCCAGCCCAGTGAGACGACCCATTAAAACGGCCCAATGGGCTTATCAACAACCCATCTGCCTCAACAACGTAGTATTTGTGCAAAACATGATATCGACGTGTAGTAGGGTGACCTAATGTCACGCAGGTTAGGTTGTTGACCTTTTCGCGACTCACGAAAAACGACCCAGGATGACAAAATAGCATAAAAAGAAGAAAAGTGGCTTGAAATTGATGAAAACGTTCAATTTTGGGTTTTGAAAATAGGCGCAGTGAAGCACGCTTGCTCCCCCCGTCGTATAGCTCCTAGAGAGCTTTCCAATGGTATACTGTGGGTTGCATAACTCCTAATGGATCAAAAGTTATGGTCATTGGAGCGACGAAGACCAGGTCATAGGCCCCACGACCTCGGTTTACGGGCCCAGCCCCTCCGCGAAGTGAAGTTGGCTTCCCCAAGGTGCCGTGAGACTCGAGAAAAGAAATGTGATGGATGAGGCATCCTGGCATGACTGAACGGGGCAAAAAAAAATGAAAAGAGGGGTGCAACATGAGGACTTCCTTAGGGGTCACCCATCCTAGTACTACTCTAGCCCAAGCACGCTTAACTTCGGAGTACTGATGGGATCCGGTGCATTAGTGCTGGTATGATAGTCCCCGTCATGTTGAGCGTACAAAGCCCTTATGTATTGACGGTTCACAATCCAAGCCTAGAGAGACGGCCCATTCAAAAGGCCCAATTGGCTTATCGACAACCAATTTGCCTTAACAACGTAGCATCCTCGCAAGACATGATATCGATGGGTAGTAGGGCCCTATAATGTCCCGTAAGTTAGGTTGTCGGCCTTTTCGCAGCTCACGACGAACGACCCGGGACATAAAAATAGCATAAAAAGATGAAAAGTGGCTAGACACTGATGAAAATGTATGATTTTAGGTTCGGGAAATAGGCGCAGCCAAGGAAGCTTGCTACCCCCGTCATAGAGCTCCCGGATAGATTTCTAACGGTATTCTGTGGGCCACATAACTCCTAACGGATCAAAAATTATGGGCACCGGAGCGACATAGACCAGGTCACAAGCCCCACAGCCTTGGTTTTTGGGCCTAGCCCCTCCGCGAAGTGAAGTTCTCTTGCCCAAGATGCCGTAGGACTCGAGAAAAGAAATGTGACAGATGTGGCATCTTGGCATGGCTGAATGGGGCTAAAAAAAAATGCAAAGAGGGGTGCAACATGAGGACTTCCCAAGGGGTCACCTATCTAATACTACACTAACCCAAGCATGCTTAACATCATAGTTCTGATGGGATCTGGTGCATTAGTGCTGGTATGATTGCACTTGTCATGTTGAGAGTGCAAAGCCCGTATGTGTTGACGGTTTACAATCCCAGCCTAGAGATACGACCCATTGAAAAGGCCCAATGAGCTTATCGATAACACATCTGCCTCAACAACGCAGCATCATCGCAAGACGTGATATTAACGCATAGTATGGCCCTCTAATGTCCCACAAGTTAGGTTGTAGGCCTTTTACGACTAACAACGAACGACCTAGGATGAAAAAACAACGTAAAAAGAAGAAAAATGGCCAGAAATTGATGAAAACGTATGATTTTGGATTCGAAAAAAAGGCGCAGTAGAGTAAGCTTACTGCCCCCGTCGTAGAGTTCCCGAAGAGCTTTCCAACGGTATGTTGTGGGCTACATAACTCATTACGGATCAAAAGTTTTGGGCACCGGAGCGACGGAGACCATGTCACAGGCCCCACAACCTCGGTTTGCAAGCCCAGCCTCTCCGCGAAGAGAAGTTGGCTTGACCAAGGTACTGTGGGACACGAGAAAAGAAATGTGACTGATGAGGCATCTTGGCATGGTTGAGCGGTGCAAAAAAAAATGAAAAGAGGGGTGCAACACGAGGACTTCCCAAGGGGTTATCCATCCTACTACTACTCTCGCCCAAGCACGTTTAACTTTGGAGTTCTGATGGAATCTGGAGCGTTAGTGCTGGTATGATTGCACCGGTCATGTTGAGGGTACAAAGCCCTTATGTGTTGCGATTCACAATCCTGGCGTAGAGAGACCGCCCAATGGGCTTATCAACAACACATTTGCCTCAACAACGCAGCATCCTCAGAAGACATGATATCAACTCGTAGTATGGCCCTCTAAGGTCCCACAAGTTAGGTTGTTGGCTTTTTCGCGGCTCACGAAGAACGACCCGGGATGAAAAAAACAACGTAGAAAGAAGAAAAGTGGCCCGAAACAAATGAAAACGTTCAATTTTGGGTTGTGAAAATAGGTGCAACGAAGCACGCTTGTTGCCTCCATCGTATAGCTCTCGGAGAGCTTTCCAACGGTATACTGTGGGGTGCATAACTCCTAATGGATCAAATGTTATGGGCACCCTAGCAACAGAGACCATGTTACACGCCCCACGACCTCAGTTTGCGAGCCTAGCCCTTCTGTAAAGCGAAGTTGGCTTGCCCAAGGTGCTGTGGGACTCGAGAAAAGAAATGTGACAGATGAGGCATCTTGGCATGGCTAAATGGGGCAAAAAAAATGAAAAGAGAGGTGCAACAGAAGGACTTCCCAAGGGGTCATCCATCCGAGTACTACTCTCGCACAAGCACGCTTAACTTCGGAGTTCTGATGGGATCTGGTGCATTAGTGCTGGTATGTTCGCACCCGTCATGTTGAGGGTGCAAAGCCCTTATGTGTTGTCGGTTCACAATCCCAGCCTAGAGAGACAGCCCATTGAAAATGCCCAATGAGCTTATCGATAACACATCTGCCTCAACAACGCAGCATCCTCAGAAGATGTGATATCGACACATAGTAGGGCCCTCTAATGTCCCCCAAGTTAGGTTGTCGGTCTTTTCGCGACTCACGACTAACGACCCGGGATGAAAAAACTGCGTGAAAAGAAGAAATGTATACCCAAAACTGATGAAAATATTCGATTTTGGATTCTAAAAATAGGCACAGCAAAGAACGCTTGCTGCCCCCGTCGTAGGGCTCCTGAAGAGCTTTCTAGCGGTATACTGTGGGTCACATAACTCATTACGGTTCAAAAGTTATGGGTACCGGAGCGACAGAGACCATTTGACAGGCCCCACGACCTCGGTTTGCGGGTCTAGCCCCTCCGCGAAGAGAAGTTGGCTTGTCCAAGGTGCTGTGGGACATGAGAAAAGAAATGCAATGGATGAGGCATCTTGGCATGGCTGAGCGGTGCAAAAAAAATGAAAAGAGGGGTGCAACATGAAGACTTCCCAGGGGGTCACCCATCCTAATACTACACTAGCCCAAGCATGCTTAACTTCACAGTTCTGATGGGATCCGGTGTATTAGTATTGGTATGATCGCACCCGTCATGTTGAGGGTGCAAAGCCCTAATGTGTAGACGGTTCACAATCCCAGCCTAGAGATACGACCCATTGAAAAGGCCCAATGAGCTTATCGATAACACATCTGGCTCAACAACATAGCATCCTCGTAAGACGTGATATTGACACGTAGTAAGGCCCTCTAATGTCCCGCAAGTTAGGTTATTGGCCTTTGGCGACTAACGACGAACGACCCGGGATTAAAAAATAACGTAAAAAGATGAAAAGTGGCTAGACACTGATGAAAAAGTATGATTTTGGGTTCGGGAAATAGGCGCAGCCAAGGAAGCTTGCTACCCCCATCGTAGAGCTCCCGAATAGCTTTTCAACGGTATGTTGTGGGCCGCATAACTCATTATGGATTAAAAGTTATGGGCACCGGAGCAACGGAGACCATGTCACAGGCCCCACGACCTCGGTTTGTGGGCCCAACCACTCCACGAAGAGAAATTGGCTTGCCCAAGATGCTGTGGGACTCGAGAAAAGAAATGCGACGGATGAGGCATCTTGGCATGGCTGAGCGGTGCAAAAAAAAAAATGAAAAGAGGGGTGCAACACGAGGACTTCCCAGGGAGTTATCCATCCTAGTACTACTCTTGCCCAAGCACGCTTAACTTTGGAGTTCTAATAGAATCCAGTGAGTTAGTGCTAGTATGATCGCAACCATCATGTTGAGGGTGCAAAGCCCTTATGTGTTGATGGTTCACAATCCTAGCGTAGAGATATGGCCCATTGAAAAGGCCCAATGGGCTTATCGACAACACATTTGCCTCAACAACGCAGCATCCTCGCAAGACGTGATATCGACGCATAGTAAGGCCCTCTAATGTCCCTCAAGTTAGGTTGTTGGCCTTCTCGTAGCTTACGACGAACAACCCAGGATGAAAAAAATAACGTAAAAAGAAGAAAAGTGGCCCGAAACTGATAAAAACGTTCGATTTTGGGTTGTGAAAATAGGCGAAACGAAGCACGCTTGCTGCCCCCATCATATAGTTCCCGGAGAGCTTTACAACGGCAAACTGTGGGCTGCATAACTCCTAGCGGATCAAATGTTATGGGCACTGTAGCGACGGAGACCGTGTCACATGCCCCACGACCTCGGTTTGCTGGCCCAGCCCCTCCGCGAAGCGAAGTTGGCTTGCCCAAGGTACTGTGGGACTCGAGATAAGAAATGTGACGGATGAGGCATCTTGGCATGGCTGAATGGGGAAAAAAATGAAAAGAGAGGTGCAACATGAGGACTTCCTACGGGGTCATCCATCTTAGTACTACACTCGCACAAGCACGCTTAACTTGGAGTTCTGATGGGATCCGGTGCATTAGTGCTGGTATGATCACACTTGTCATGTTGAGGGTACAAAGCCCTTATGTGTTGATGGTTCCCAATCCCAGTCTAGAGAGACGGCCCATTCAAAAGGCCCAATGGGCTTACCAACAACACATCTACCTCAACAACGCAGCATCATCGTAAGACGTGATATCAACGCATAGTAAGGCACTCTAATGTCCCGCAAGCTAGGTTATTGGTTTTTTCGCAGCTCACGACGAACGACCCGGGATGATAAAACAACGTAAAGAGAAGGAAAGTGGCCTGAAACTGATGAAAATATTCTATTTTGTGTTCTGAAACCAGGTGCAGCAGAGCATGCTTACTGACCCCATCGTAGAGCTCCCAGAGAGCTTTCCAACGGTATACTGTAGGCCGCATAACTCCTAACAAATCAAATGTTATGGCACCAGAGCAACAGAGACCAGGTCACAGGCACCATGACCTCAGTTTGCGGGCCCAGCCCCTCCGCGAAGCGAAGTTGGCTTGCCCAAGGTACTGTGGAACTCGAGATAAGAAATGTGACGGATGAGGCATCTTGGCATGGCTAAATGGGGAAAAAAATGAAAAGAGAGGTGCAACACGAGGACTTCCTACGGGGTCATCCATCTTAGGACTACACTCGCACAAGCACGCTTAACTTGGAGTTCTGATGGGATCCGGTGCATTAGTGCTGGTATGATCACACCTGTCATGTTGAGGGTACAAAGCCCTTATGTGTTGACAGTTCACAATCCCAGTCTAGAGAGAAGGCCAATTTAAAAAGCCCAATGGGCTTATCGACAACACATCTACCTCAACAACGCAGCATCCTCACAAGACGTGATATCAATGCATAGTAAGGCACTCTAATGTCCTGCAAGTTAGGTTATTGGTTTTTTTGCGGCTCACGACGAACGACCCGGGATGAAAAAACAGCGTAAAGAGAAGAAAAATAGCCCGAAACTGATAAAAACATTCTATTTTGGGTTCTGAAACTAGGTGCAGCACAGCATGCTTGCTGACCTCATCGTAGAACTCCCAGAGAGCTTTCCAACGGTATACTGTATGCTGCATAACTCATAACATATCAAATATTATGGGCACTAGAGCGACGGAGACCAGGTCACAAGTACCACGACCTCAATTTGCGGGCCCATCCCCTCCGCGAAGCGAAGTTGACTTGCCCACGGTGCTATGGGACTCAAGAAAAGAAATGTGATGGATAAGGCAACTTGGCATGGCTGAACGGGGAAAAAAAAATAAAAAGAGGGGTGCAACACGAGGATTTCCCAAGGGGTCTCGAATCCTAGTACAACTATTGCCCAAGCACGCTTAATTTCGGAGTTCTAATGGGATCCAGTGCATTAGTGCTTGTATGATCACACCCGTCATGTTGAGGGTGCAAAGCCCTTACATGTTGATGGTTCACAATCCCAGCCTAGAGAGACGACCCATTCAAAAGGCCCAATGGGCTTATCGACAACCCATCTGCCTTAACAACGCAACATCCTTTTAAGACGTGAAATTGATGCATAGTAGTGCCACCTAATAACCCTCACGTCAGGTTGTCGGCCTTTTTGCGACTCACGACGAATGACCCAGGATGAAAAAATAGCGTAAAAAGAAGAAAAATGGGCTGAAACTGATGACAATGTTCGATTTTGGTTCCAAAAATAGGCGCAGCGATACGCGCTTGCTGCCCCCATCGTAAAGCTCCCAGAGAGCTTTCCAACAGTATACTGTAGGCCACATAACTCCTAACGGATCAAATGTTATGGGCACTAGAGTGACGGAGACCATGTTATAGGTTCTACGACATCGGTTTGTAGGCCTAGGCCCTCCGCGAAACGAAGTTCACTTGCCCAAGTGTCGTGGGACTCGAGAAAAGCAATGTGACAGATGAGGCATCTTGATATGGCTGAACGGGGCAAAAAAAAATGAAAAGAAAGGTGCAACATCAGGACTTCCCAAGGGGTCACCCATCCTAGTACAACTCTCGCCCAAGCACGCTTAACTTCGGAGTTTTGATGGGATCCGGTGCATTAGTACTGGTATGATCACACCCGACAAGTTGAGGATGCAAACCCCTTATATGTTGACGGTTCACAGTCCTAGCACCTAGAGACAGCCCATTCAAAAGGCTCAATGGGCTTATCGACAACCCATCTACCTCAACAATGCAACATCCTCTTAAGACGTGATATCGACACATAGTAGATCCCCAAAATATACCGCAAGTTAGGTTTTCGACCTTTTCACGACTCACGACGAATGACCCGAGATGAAAAAACAACGTAAAAAGAAAAAAAGTGGCCCGAAACTGATGAAAATGTTCTATTTTGGGTTCTGAAACCAGGTGCAGCAAAGCATGCTTGCTGACCTCATTGTAGAGCTCCTAGAGAGCTTTCCAACGGTATACTATAGGCCGTATAACTCCTAACGGATCAAATGTTATGGGCACCAGAGTGACAGAGACCAGGTCACAGGCACCACGACCTCAGTTTGCGGGCCCAGCCCCTCCGCGAAGCGAAGTTGGCTTGCCCACGGTGCTGTAGGACTCGAGAAAAGAAATGTGATGGATGAGGCATCTTGGCATGGCTGAACAGGGAAAAAAAATAAAAAGAGGGATGCAACACGAGGATTTCCCAAGGGGTCTCGAATCCTAGTACAACTATTGCCCAAGCACGCTTAACTTCGGAGTTCTAATGGGATCCAGTGCATTAGTGCTTGTATGATCACACCCGTCATGTTGAGGGTGCAAAGCCCTTACATGTTGATGGTTCACAATCCCAGCCTAGAAAGACGACCCATTCAAAAGGCCCAATAGGCTTATCGACAACCCATCTGCCATAACAACGCAGCATCTTTTTAAGACATGAAATCGATGCATAGTAGGGCTACCTAATACCCCTCAAGTCAGGTTGTCGGCCTTTTCGCGACTCACGACGAATGACCCAGGACGAAAAAATAGCGCCAAAAGAAGAAAAATGGGCTGAAACTGATGATAACGTTCAATTTTGGGTTCCAAAAATAGGCGTAGCAATGCACGCTTGCTGCCCCCATTGTAAAGCTCCCGGAGAGCTTTCCAACGGTATACTATGGGCCAAATAACTCCTAACGGATCAAATGTTATGGGCACCAGAGCCACGGAGACTATGTTATAGGTCCCACGACATCGATTTGCGGGCCTAGGCCCTCCCCGAAACGAAGTTCACTTGCCCAAGTGCCGTGGGACTCGAGAAAAGCAATGTGACGGATGAGGCATCTTGATATGGCTGAACAGGGCAAAAAATTTTGAAAAGAAGGGTGCAACATGAGGACTTCCCAAGGGGTCACCCATCCTAGTACAACTCTCGTCCAAGCATGCTTAACTTCGGAGTTTTGATGGGATCCGGTGCATTAGTGCAGGTATGATCACACCCGACAAGTTGAGGGTACAAACCCCTTATATGTTGACGGTTCACAGTCCTAGCCTAGAGAGACAGCCCATTCAAAAGGCCCAATGGGCTTATCGACAACCCATCTGCCTCAACAATGCAACATCCTTTTAAGAAGTGATATCGACGTGTAGTAGATCCCCAAAATATCTTGCAAGCTAGGTTTTCGGCCTTTTCACAACTCACGACGAACGACCCGGGACAAAAAAATAGCGTAAAAAGAAGAAAAGTGACCCAAAACTGATGAAAACGTTCGATTTTAGGTTCTGAAAAAAGGTGCAAACAAAGCATGCTTGCTACCTCCATTGTAAAGCTCATAGAGAGCTTTCCAACGGTATGCTGTTGGCCACATAACTCATTACGAATCAAAAGTTATGGATACTACAGCGACGGAGACCAGGTCACAAGCCCCACGACCTCAGTTTGTGGTCCCAACCACTATGTGAAGCGAAGTTGTCTTGCCCAAGGTGCCATGGGACTCGAGAAAAGAAATGTGACGGATAAGGCATCTTGGCATGGCTGAACGGGGCAAAAAAAAAATGAAAAGAGGGCTGCAACACGAGGACTTCTCAAGGGGTCACACATCCTAGTACTACTCTAGCCCAAGCACACTTAACTTCATAGTTCTGATGGGATCCAATGCATTAGTGCTGGTATGATCGCACCCGTCATGTTGAGGGTGCAAAGCCCTTATGTGTTGACAGTTCACAATCCCAGCCTAGAGAGACGGCCCATTGAAAAGGTTCAATGAGCTTATCGATAACACATCTGCCTCAACAACACAGCAGCCTCAGAAGACGTGATATCGACACATTGTAGGGCCCTCAAATGTCCCCCAAGTTAGGTTGTCGGCCTTTTCGCGGCTCACGACTAATGACCCGGGATGAAAAAACTGCGTGAAAAGAAGAAAAGTGTGCCCAAAACTGATTAAAACATTCGATTTTGGATTCTGAAAATGGGTGCAGCAAAGCTAGCTTGCTGCCACCGTCATAGAGCTCCCAAAGAGATTTTCAACAGTATGCTGTGGGCCGCATAACTCATTATGGTTCAAAAGTTATGGGCACTGGAGCGACGGAGACCATGTCACAGGCCCCACGACCTCGGTTTGCGGGCTGAGCCCCTCCGCGAAGAGAAGTTGGCTTGCCCAAGGTGCTATGGGACTTGAGAAAAGAAATGCGATGGATGAGGCATCTTGGCATGGCTGAACAGGGAAAAAAAAATGAAAAGAGGGGTGCAACACAAGGACTTCCCAGGGGGTTATCCATCCTAGTACTACTCTCGCCCAAGTGCCTTAACTTCAGAGTTCTGATGCTATTCGGTGCATTAGTGTTGGTATGATCATACACGTTATGTTAAGGGTACAAAGCCCTTATGTGTTGACGGTTCACAATCCCAGCCTAGGCAGACGGCCCATTGAAAAGGCCCATTGGGCTTATCGGCAACGTATCTGCCTCAACAACGCAGCATCCTCACAAGATGTGATATCGATGCATAGTAAGCCCTCTAATGTCCCGCAAGTTAGGTTGTTGGCCTTTTCACGGCTCACGACGAATGACCCGGGATGAAAAAATAGTGCAAAAAGAAGAAAATTGGCCCGAAACTAAATAAAATGTTTGATTTTGGGTTTTGAAAATAGGCGCAATGAAGCACACTTGCTGCCCCTGTCGTAGAGCTCGCAGAGAGCTTTCCAATCGTATACTGTGGGCCGCATAACTCCAAACGGATCAAAAGTTATGTTCACCGGAGCGACGGAGACTAGGTTACAGTCACCACGACCTCGGTTTGCAGGCCCAGCCCCTACGCGAAGTGAAGTTGGCTTGCCCAAGGTGCTGTGGGACTCGAGAAAAGAAATGTGACGGATAAGGCATCTTGGCATGGCTGAACAGGGAAAAAAAATGAAAAGTAGGGTACAACACGAGGACTTCCTAAGGGGTCATCCATCCTAGTACTGCTCTCGCACAAGCACGCTTAACTTCAGAGTTCTGATGGGAACCAGTGCATTAGTGCTGATATGATCGCACCCGTCATGTTGAGGGTGCAAAGCCCTTATGTGTTGATAGTTCACAATCTCGGCCTAGAGAGACGGCCTATTCGAAAGGCACAATGGGCTTATCGACAACACATCTGCCTCAACAACACAATATCCTCACAAGACGAGATATTAATGCTTAGTAGGGCACTCTAATGTCCTGCAAGTTAGGTTGTTGGCCAATTCGCTTCTCACGACGAACGACCCGGGATGAAAAAGAAGGGTAAAAAGTAGAAAAGTGGCCCGAAATGGATTAAAATGTTCGATTTTCGGTTCCAAAAACAAGCACAAAAAAGCACGCTTGCTGCCCCAGTCGTAGAGCTCCTGGAGAGCTTTCCAACGGTATACTGTAGACCACATAACTCCTAACGGATCAAATGTTATGGGCACCGGAGTAACAGAGACTAGGTCACAGGTACCACGACCTTGGTTTGCGGTCCCAGCCCCTTCGCGAAGTGAAGTTGGCTTGCCCAAGGTGCTGTGGGACTCGAGAAAAGAAATGTGATGGATGAGGCATCTTGGCATGGCTGAACGGGAAAAAAAAAATGAAAAGAGGGGTGCAACACGAGGACTTCCCAAGGGGTCGTGCATCCTAGTACTACTCTTGCCCAAGCACGCTCAATTTCGGAGTTCTAATGGGATCTCGTGCATTAGTGCTTGTATGATCACACCCGTCATGTTGAGGGTGCAAAGCCCTTACGTGTTGACAGTTCACAGTCCCAGCCTAGAGAGACAGCCCATTCAAAAGGCCCAATGGGCTTATCGACAACCCATCTGCCTCAACAACACAGCATCCTTTTAAGACGTGATATCGACGCGTAGTAGGGCCACCTAATATCCCTCAAGTTAGGTTGTTGGCCTTTTCGCGACTCACGACGAACGACCCAGGACGAAAAAATAGTGTCAAAAGAAGAAAAATGGACCGAAACTGATGAAAACGTTCGATTTTGGGTTCCGAAAATAGGCGCAGCAAAGCACGCTTGCTGCCCCCTTCGTAAATCTCCTGGTGAGCTTTCCCACAGTATACTGTGGGCAGCATAACTCCTAACGGATCAAATGTTATAGGCACCAGAGCGACGGAGACTGTGTCACAGGCCCCACAACCTTGGTTTATGGGCCCAGGCCCTCCGCAAAATGAAGTTGGCTTGCCCAAGTGCCGTGGGACTCGAGAAAAGAAATGTGACAGATGAGGCATCTTGATATGGCTGAACGGGGCAAAAAAAAGGAAAAGATGGGTGCAACACGAGGACTTCCCAAGGGGTCATCCATCCTAGTACTACTCTTGACCAAGCACGCTTAACTTCGGAGTTCTGATGGGATCCGGTGCATTAGTGCTGGTATGATCACACCCGTCATGTTGAGGGTGCAAAGCCCTTATGTGTTGATGGTTCATAGTCTTAGCCCAGAGAGACAGCCCATTCAAAAGGCCCAATGGGCTTATCGATAACCCATCTGCCTCTACAGCACAACATCCTCTTAAGACGTGATATCGACGCATAGTAGGGCCCCCTAATATCCCGAAAGTTAGGTTGTCGGCCTTTTTGCGAATCACGACGAACGACCCGGGATGAAAAAAGCATAAAAAGAAGAAAAGTGACCCAAAACTGATGAAAACGTTCAATTTTGGGTTTTGGAAATAGGCAGAAACAAAGCATGCTTACTGCCCCCATTGTAGAGCTCCCAGAGAGCTTTCCAATGGTATGCTGTGGGCCGCATAACTCTTTACGGATCAAAAGTTATGGACACCGGAGCAATGGAGACCAGGTCACAGGCCCCACGACCTCAGTTTGCGGGCCGAGCCCCTCCGCAAAGCGAAGTTGGCTTGCCCAAGGTACTGTGAGACTTGAGAAAATAAATGTGACAGATGAGGCATCTTGCATGGCTGAATGGGGCAAAAAAATGAAAATAGGGGTGCAACACGAGGACTTCCCAAGGGGTCATCCATCCTGGTACTACTCTCACCCAAGCACGCTTAACAACGGAGTTCTGATGCGATCCGGTGCATTAGTGCTGGTATGATCACACCTATCATGTTGAGGGTCCAAAGCCATTAAGTGTTGACACTTCACAATCCCAGCCCAGAGAGACGACCCATTTAAAAGGCCCAATGGGCTTATTGACAACACATCTGCCTCAACAACGTAGTTTTCTTGTAAGACGTGATATCGACGCATAGTAGGGCCCTCTAATGTCCCGCAAGTTAGGTTGTTGGCCTTTTTGCGACTCACGACGAATGACCCGGGATGAAAAAACAGAGTAAAAATCAGAAAAGTGGCCTGAAATTGATGAAAACGTTCGATTTTGGGATCCGAAAATAGGTGCAGCAAAGCACGCTTGCTAACCCCGTCGTAGAACTCCCGGAGAGCTTTCTAACGGTATACTGTGGGCTGCATAACTCCTGAAAGATCAAATGTTATGGGCACTGAAGAGACGGAGACCATGTCACACGCCCCACAACCTCAGTTTACGGGCCCAGCCCTTCTGCGAAGCGAAGTTGGCTTGCCCAAGGTGCTGTGGAACTCGAGAAAAGAAATGTGATGGATGAGGCATCTTGGCATGGCTGAACGGGGCAAACAAAAATAAAAAGAGGGGTGCAACACGAGGACTTCCAAGGGGGTCACCCATCCTAGTACTACTCTCGCCCAAGCACGCTTAACTTCGGAGTTCTGATGGGATACGATGCATTGGTACTGGTATGATCGCACCCATCATGTTGAGGGTGCAAAGTCATTATGTGTTGACAGTTCACAGTCCCAACCCAGAGAGACGGCCCATTCAAAAAGCCCAATGGGCTTATCGATAACCCATCTGCCTCAACAACATAGCATCCTCGCAAGATGTGATATCGACGCGTAATAGTGCCCCTTAATATCCCAAAAGTTAGGTTGTCGGCCTTTTCGTGACTCATGATGAACGACCCGGGACAAAAAATAGCATAAAAAGAATAAAAGTGGCTCAAAACTAATGAAAATGTTCGATTTTGGCTTCCGAAAATAGGTGCAACAAAGCATGCTTTCTACCCCCATTGTAGAGCTTTCGGAGAGCTTTCCAACATTATGCTGTGGGCCGCATAAATCATTACAGAGCAAAAGTTATGGGCACCGGAGCGACGGAGACCAGGTCACAGGCCCAACGACCTCAGTTTTCGGGCCCAGCCCCTCCGCGAAGCGAAGTTGGCTTGCCCAAGTTGTCGTGGCACTCTAGAAAAGAAATGTGATGGATGAGGCATCTTGGCATGGCTGAACGGGGCAAAAAACATGAAAAGAGGGGTGCAACACGAGGACTTCCCAAGGGATCACGCATCCTAGTACTACTCTCACCCAAGCACGCTTAATTTCAGAGTTCTGATGGGATCTGGTGCATTAGTGCTGGTATGATCGCACCCATCATGTTGAGGGTGCGAAGCCCTTACGTGTGGACGGTTCACAGTCACAGCCCAGAGAGACGACCTATTCAAAAAGGTCCAATGGGCTTATCGATAACCCATCTACCTCAACAACGCAACATCCTTTTAAGACGTGATATCAACGCGTAGTAAGGCCCCCTAATGTCCCTCAAGTTAGGTTGTCAGCCTTTTCGCGACTCACGACGAACGACCCGAGACAAAAAAACAGCATCAAAAGTATAAAAGTGGACCAAAAATGATGAAAACGTTCGATTTTGGGTTTTGAAAACAGGCGCAGTGAAGCACGCTTGCTGCCCCCGTCGTAGAGCTCCCAGAGAGCTTTCCAATGGTATGTTGTGGGCCGCATAACTCCTTACAAATCAAAAGGTATGGGCACTGGAGCGACGGAGACCAGGTCACTGGCTCCACGACCTCGGTTTGCGGGCCCAAGCCTTCCGAAAAGCGAATTTCGCTTGCCAATGGTGCCGTGGGACTCGAGAAAAAAAATGTGATGGATAAGGCATCTTGGCATGGCTGAACGGGGCAAAAAAAAATGACAAGAGGGGTACAACACGAGGACTTCCCAAGGGGTCACCCATCCTAGTACTACTCTCGCCCAAGCACGCTTAACTTCGGAGTTCTGATGGGATCCGATGTATTAGTGCTGGTATGACAGCACCAGTCATGTTGAGGGTGCAAAGCCCTTATGTGTTGATGGTTCACAATCACAGCCCAGAAAGACGGCCCATTCAAAAGGCCCAATGGGCTTATCGACAACCCATCTGCCTCAACAACGCAGCATGTCATGCCCTAACCCGACCTATAGAGGCTAGACAAGGGTGGGATCTAATCATTTACACCATTTTTTATACTTAACCGTTGTTATGATTTAACACTTAACGTTAGCCTAGAACTCCAAAAGTTTTTCCAAAAAATCGGCAGCATAACGACTATACTTAAGACCTTTGGCTTAACCTATTTTCTAAAACGCCTAAAAAACTTTCAATCATTGATTCGATTTCAACTAAGACCCCTATGTATCATCAACCGATATGCCTATTGATCTAATTCGGAAGTCTCGTTTGATTAACAAGCCTAACAAGATAACTATGCTCCGTTTATTTGTCAATCCCTTTTACGCAAGTACCTGTTATCCTTTAGCCTATGAGTAAGTACCTGGGTAAGATTAGATAGATTCATTTTATTTGATCTTTCACCTAATGCTTTAGTTGCCTATGATAGTAACTAAATTAAAATAGTGATAGCAAAACGACCAAAAGAGTGTTCGACTAGTTATAATCAGTACAAGTCAAAATTAGACCCAAATTACAACAGGGTCATTTACATCAACAAAACAAGTAGTCTTCAAAGCAAACACAACGTTCACAGAAGCCACTGACAAGCAAGGCACATAAAGCACGTAATCACTCCAAGGAATCATCAACATGCACATTATCCTCGGGTACCTATTCCAAATCTTTTTCACCTGTGATGATAAAAGAGGATGAGTCCTTATGAACTCAGTGAGGGGGGAACGAGAGATAACGTTTTAAAAACTCTTTTCTGATTACTCTTATGAAAAACCCTTTTGAAAACATGTCATATGAAATAAGCATGTTCATAACATAACATAAATATAAATGAATATATTTACCCATTTTTCCTCCCCGAGGTCCTCTAGGAACCAAGTGAGAGTACTTAAACACATAGTAGAAAGGATACATTTTGATACGTACAGGACTCTAGAGGTGACTCCTACGGGCTCAAAAGATAGCTTCAACCACTTTTGGATGTAGCACTTTGTGCCGCATAGCACTTAGTTCCTGCCGTTCAAGTGATACATTACGCTTTTGCTTTCAAGATCATTTCCAATAACCATTGTTGTAGCCGGCATCAATCATCCACTTATCACTCCAAATGGGTGTACTCCGGATGTACACCAAACCTACGACCCAACTATCCGAGGGTGAAATGCCAAGCGAGATAGAAAATTGGACCATGGTAGTCACGGGAGCACCGGCAAGCCCTATGCCGCCCGGCGTTCGTGAAACGCTACCATGCCACAATGAAAGGTTGCAACCTTGTATGCAATTTCCATTTATGCCATTTAACATTTCACATTAGGAGGTCAACCAAGTAGGTTGCCTCCGAGCAAGTATATGATCACATTTTGACATGTTGGCATATAAGACATTGTAAAAACATATAATCATTTCATATATCCACTTGAAAGCAATTAAACTTTCACGGGCAGCCAAGTAATCATGTTCAAATAAACCATTAAATATCTTTTAACAATTCACATTAGGAGGTCAACAAAGTAGGTTGCCTCCGAGCAATTATAAGATCGCATATCGATAAGTAAACATACAAGGCATGCTTGACATGTATATTCACTTTGTAAAACACTTAGAAGTATATAAACATTTAACGGGCAGCCATGTCACACATATAAAACAAGTCATATAACTTATTTTGGGTTCACATATCAAGTGTTAAGATCATACTAGCATGCTTCGACACTTACACGAAACTGGGTGCAATAATAGTTCACTTATAAATATGCAATCATCGGGAATCATATTTAGAGCTATAAGAACAATTACGGGCAGCCTATTAACAATCCTCAACATCAATTATAAGTCACACAAAAGTGGTTTATGACTTGGGAGTCTACGTGGCCATTAGGGTTTGCAATCAACAAGCTCGAGTGTTGGTTTAACTTGCAAAGGATCACAAGAAACACTTAAACCATTTCAAGCATGCTTAACATTTAGTGGGCAGCCTACTAATCACACAATTGAACACATTAACCATAGGATCATCACTTAACAAGTTTTCATAATCAATAGGGTCTCAATTCGTGCTTACATGTGAGATTAAGCCACAATTTGTCACGTAATTAAACCCAAGCCATGCATCAATTAATTAAACATCCTCAACCATCCAAAACAGTCCACACAACTTCCAATTGCCACAATTCCAAGCATTCAATACCACAAGTAAAGATACAACATGATTCAAGCATATTACCATGCAAAAAACCCTGCTGCAATGGTCTGATTTTCCACATTCATTTAGCCAAGCAAATAATCTCCAATTTCAGTGACCAAAATTCCAAATTTAATCTTAATGAGTTCTTTAAATCTAGAAACAAACCTTGCTGCATTTGGAGTTCGGACTTAGGATTTATGTCCAAAACCGTGAGACTATACAAAACTGTGCAGATTCATACACATTTCGATATTTGCTACTTTTGAGGCCTTTAAACGCAAAATTAGCCTTAGCCTATTTCTGCCAAATATGTTCAAAACTGACCAATCTAGTAGACTAACAATTTTCATTCAATTTTTACATCTTTTACTAGGATAAAACTGTTTCGTTCTACAAGGTCAGAAAGCTGCCAGAACCTACTTCATATTTCCAAGTTTTCCAGATTTAGACATCTTTCGATATTTGGCCATTTTGGTAGTCTTAGAGTCAAAATTGGCCTTGGCCTATTTCTACAAAAAATGTCCAGAACTGACAAAACTAGTTATCTACCAATTTTCATGCACATTTATCAATGTGTATTAAGCCAAAAGCACTTCGTTCCACAAGGTCAGTAAGTTGCCAGCAAAAAAAATGTGTTTACATATCTTCAAATTTCTAGCCATTATCAAGCCATGCATGAGTAGATAGGTTCATATACACACATATACAATAACTACAGAGGTAAATATAGCTATATGAGAGTATGCTTGTGAGTTTGGAAATCTTTTTAAAAGAGTTTAACCCTCACCTTAGCAACTTGATGGATGAAAATGCACAAATGCTCTTGAAATCGCACAAATAGACCTTTTTCCTTGCTTTGGCCGAGAGGTATGTTGATTTACTTTAAATCCTAGCTTAGTTAGCTTGTGTAGGAAGTGTGCATGTGTGTGAAACCAAAAGACAAGGAAGAAAACCTTTAAAACTCACCTATGGCTGAAAATGAGAGGTTTGAGAGCTTGTGTGAGATTTTCTTGCTTGTTGCTTGCTTTGGCCGAGCTTGGGAGAGTCTTAGAGAGTCCTTGAGAGCTTGTGAGGAGTCTTGGATGCTCAAGAGGCTGCTAGAACTGAAATGGAGAGAGAATGGGAGAGTTGAGAGGAAAAATGAGAGTTTGAAGTGTTTATTTGTGTGTATGCATGTTTGTGTTGGTTTTGGTGAGTTGAGAGGGCATGTTTGTGTTGTGTTTTGTGTATAATCTGAATTTTAATTGTGTGTAGGATGGCTTGGTTGAAAATGGCCTATTCTTGGTCAAAATGTCTTTGTTTTGTCTTGTTGTAGCTATTAGTTGAGCATGTAAGAGTTGTGTAAGCTTTGTGTCTTGTGTAGAATGTTTAGGGTTTAGGAAAAGTGCTTAGGGTTTAGCATGTGTGTAAGAGAATGTTGGGTATTTAGGGATTTTAGGTAGAATAGAATATAGGATATGTTTAGAGGTTTGTGAGATTTTTTCTTGTAGTGAGTTTAAAATATAATATTTAAGTGTTAGTGGATTTTGTAGAGATTTGAATTAGGATTATAATAATAGTTACTGGTGTTTGTAGAATTATTTTATAGTCTAGTGCTTTGTGTAGGATTCTTTATTGATTAGCGTACGTGCACGCTTTCTTAGGTCTAGGGCACGCACTATGAGACAAGCACAAAAATCAATACGGGGCACAAATCACGAGGTAGACGCGAACTACGAGATAATGCACGTACTTCAAGATAAATGCATGGATTCCAATACAAATGCACGCAACCGTAGGTGAATACACGTAAACCAATGCAAGGCACGTAATTCAATGCAATGCACATAAATCAAGGTACGACTCTTAAACCTAGGTTAGGGCATGTAATTCAAGGTCAGTGCACACAAATTGAGATATCGCACGTAAATCGAAGTCAGGGCATGTAAGTCGACGATTAGGGCACACAATTCTAGGTCAAGGCACGTATGACGAGACATGCACAAAAATCAAGGCAGGGCACGTAATCCAAGGTCGGTCATATAATTCCGAATCTAAGGCACGCAAATCAAGGTAAGACACGTTATTCGGGGTCGGGCCTTACATCCTACCCTCCTTAAAAGAATTTCGTCCCGAAATTCATTCTTACTTGTTGAGGTTATTTAGATGGGTTCAGACCTTTGTTATTTTTTCCGCTCTGGTTCGTCCTGTGTTTTGTGATCTCTCTCACCACAACCAATTTACTTCTTATGTTTCTCCAATCATTTAGTTCGGTGTGACCTCTACATTTACAGTTCTTTCCTTTGAACGACTCTATTCCTTCCATTTGATCTTAAGGTCAAGTCCATTAACTAAGGTTAGAATCTCCAAACATAGTAATCAAGGATGCATCGATATTCTAACAATATAACTATAACTCCAAAATCATGACTTATGACGTGTCAATCTTGCATTCATACCTCAAAAGGAATATCACAATAATACCACGATCCTAGGGTGACATACACTAATTTCAAGATGATAGGTCTATATTCGATTTATATATCCTATCAACTAGCTTCAAAATTGTTAACACGTAGGACATACACATGTTATGGATCATTTCCACAATACGACCCTATTTTCGGGAAGAACTCACCAAACAAACTAATCCATCTCAAGTCATCATCTATTGATAGTATCATATTCTTTATCTCGTAGTACATTAGTTTAACAAGCCTTCTAATGACTAGTCTCCTGGTTACAGGCTCCTATTCACTAACATTCTTTCCCAGCTTCGTTAACCTTCACGCTCGTAATCAAGAAGAAAGACCGTTGAGATTCGTTAAACTCAAACTCTAAGGTTTATTAAGTACCACGAACAAATTGCCATCAAAATTGTATGGGTAAACTAATCATGTGGCACTAGTTCAACTCTTACAAGTAAGTTTCATCAGCTTGTGATCCACAATTTATTTCCTTATTCAAATCACTATCTTCAAGTCACGAGACTTCATAATTTCTTTTAATCTTAACCAAGAATCCTAAGACGAATAGTTTCAACCTCAAATAAATTCCACTCAGTTCAATTCAAGGCTACGTCGTACTTAAGAGGACAATGGTCTGACTCACTTAGCGACCTAGTCATTCCTTCAAACACTTAATGCCCGCCAATATAACTTCAACATTAATGTTACTAAGCTGGGCCACAGTCATGTAAGTGATATCAATGCTCCACTAGGTTACCGGCCGTACAACAACAATCTTAGGACTATAAATGGGTACCAAAATGATGTAGCTCATAAGATACTTACCATATTAATCCAAATAGCTTGTTACATGAAATAACTTCTAGGCTGTGTCAACATAAGAATTATGACCACAAGGCATTCCTCAATATACTTTAATAGAACTTCAAAAGTAATCAACCACTCATTTAATTATCACAACAAGATCCATCCTCTATTCAACGACCACGATTCGAAGTCTACCAACAGCTAGTCTTTAGACGTGAAACGGTGCACTTAAATACGGTGGTCTAACATCAGTCTCTTGGGTCATCATGACTCTAATTCATCTCTATCTTAATTATATGGAATGTTACTCTCCTCATTTACATGTTCAACTAGCTAAGAGCATCAAGGCTCATCAACCTTCGGTCCTAGGGTTTACCGTGAATTGTCAAACATAATCATTATTAGCTATTTAGGATTACTAGTTGTACCCTAACGACTCCACTTGTAGCCGGATGCTTTAATCTCTTTTCCATGGTTTATATACTAGGTCTATTGGTATTACTTAGGGATATATGCTTCCGAACATCCTTTAGGGTATCCAAATAATGAGTGTGTAGAATGACTTATTTTGCATAATCACAACTAAATCCGAGGGGCACCAAATTAATACCATGATTCTTAATACCACCAATATCCAACTTAGGACCTTTAACAACGTTAGTCATCTAATGCATAATTCAATACCTTACACTTCTATTCGACCCAACATTTTAGGTGTAGTCTTCCGAACACAAGTTCTGGCTACGTGAATTCCTTGATTCCAACATCCCTATATCTTGTTATACTAAAGAATCATCAATGGTTAATTCCAATCAAGTAAGAATTCGATCATATAAATAGTCTATTACACCAATTTAAGACATAAGAATTTGATTCAAAAGCAACTCCTAAGTCAAACTTCCATTATAAGCATATGAATATATGTATACTACTCCACATGTCCAATAGTATACTCTTATATCTTAAGGAAAGCTGTATATCTTTAACCTATATACTTGAACCACAATTAGAAGAACGGTTTAACGGAATCAAGAACTTTATAGCTATAAAATTGATAACTTAATCACAAGTATGGGTATTCCAAATATAAGGAGATAACTTTACCTCAACATTTATACATGTGCTACGCATTTTATATATGCATACCCAATAATACATACGATCCATCGAGTACCTGTGAAGGTGTGAGAAATCTCTAACCGAGTCTTTTCGTTCTTCCTGTAGAAATTCACTTCCCTAAAAGTCTTAATCCTAACTATCTATGTGTATAAACAGTCATTCATGGTAATATAACATGCACATGTATCAAAGAAGGAGTATAAAAACATACATGCATTATTGAGGGCACTAACGTGTCGGTCTGCATGACACATAATACATATAGTCCACAAAGGCACGTAATATTCATTTCTCAAGACAATTAAAGCACATTAGCACACATTAACACATATAAACAAGACATCACAATTATCTTAGGGCTTCTACCCATGGTCCGAGAGTTGAACCCGACTAATGCCTAGTTAGTAAACTAAGCTCTGATACCATTTAATAAGGTGTCACGCCCCAACCCGACCTATAGAGGCTAGACTAGGGTGTGATCTAATCATTTATACCATTTCCCATACTTAACCGTTGTTATGATTTAACACTTAATGTTAGCCTAGAACTCCGAAAGTTTTTCCAAAAAATCGGCAGCATAACGACTATACTTAAGACCTTTGGCTTAACCTATTTTCTAAAACGCCTAAAAAACTTTCAATCATTAATTCGATTTCAACTAAGACCCCTATGTATCATCAACCGATATGCCTATTGATCTAATTCGGAAGTCTCGTTTGATTAACAAGCCTAACAAGATAACTATGCTCCGTTTATTTGTCAATCCCTTTTACGCGAGTACCTGTTATCCTTTAGCCTATGAGTAAGTACCTGGGTAAGATTAGATAGATTCATTTTATTTGATCCTTCACCTAATGCTTCAGTTGCCTATGATAGTAACTAAATTAAAATAGTGATAGCAAAACGACCAAAAGAGTGTTCGTCTAGTTATAATCAGTACAAGTCAAAATTAGACCCAAATTACAACAGGGTCATTTACATCAACAAAATAAATAGTCTTCAAAGCAAGCACAACGTTCACAGAAGCCACTGACAAGCAAGGCACATAAAGCACGTAATCACTCCAAGGAATCATCAACAGGTACATTCTCCTCAGGTACCTATTCCAAATCTTCTTCACTTGTGATGATAAAAGAGGGTGAGTCCTTATGAACTCAGCGAGGGGGAAACAAGAGATAACGTTTTAAAAACTCTTTGATGGTTACTCTTATGAAAAAACCCTTTTTAAAACATGTCATATGAAATAAGCAAGTTCATAACATAACATAAATATAAATGAACATATTTACCTATCTTTCATCCCCGAGGTCCTCTAGGAACCAAGCGAGAGTACTTAAACACATAGTAGAAAGGATACATTTTGATACGTACAGGACTCTAGAGGTGACTCCTACGGGCTCAAGAGGTAGCTCCCACCACTTTTGGGTGTAGCACTTTGCCCCGCATAACACTTAGTTCCTACCATTCAAGTGATACATTACGCTTTTGCTTTAAAGTTCATTTCCAAAAACCATTGTTGTAGCCGGCATCAATCATCCACTTATCACTCCAAATAGGTGTACTCCGGATGTATACCAAACCTACGACCCAATTATCCGAGGGTAGAATGCCAACCGAGAGAGGGAATTGGACTATGGTAGTCACGGGAGCACCGGTAAGCCCTATGCCGCTCGGCGTTCATGAAACGCTACCATGCCATAATGAAAGGTTGCAACCTTGTATGTAATGCTCATTTATGTCATTTAACATTTCACATTAGGAGGTCAACAAAGGAGGTTGCCTCCGAGCAAGTATATGATCACAATTTGATATACTGGCATATAAGGCATTGTAAGAACATATAATCGTTTCATATATCCATTTGAAAGCAATTAAAATTTCACGGGCAGCCAAGTAATCATGTTCAAATAAACCATTGAATATCTTTTAACAATTCACATTAGGAGGTCAAGAAAGTAGGTTACCTCCGAGCAATTATAAGATCGATATCGATAAGTAAACATACAAGGCATGCTTGACATGTATATTCACTTTGTAAAACACTTAGAAGTATATAAACATTTAACGGGCAGCCATGTCACACATATAAAACAAATCATATAACTTATTTTGGGTTCGCATATCAAGTGTTAAGATCATATTAGCAAGCTTCGACACTTACACAAAACTGGGTGCAAGAATAGTTCACTTATCAACATGCAATCATCGGGAATCATATTTAGAGCTATAAGGACAATTATGGGCAGCCTATTAACAATCCTCAACATCAATTATAAGTCACACAAAAGTGGTTTATGACTTGGGAGTCTACGTGGCCATTAAGGTTTGCAATCAACATGCTCGGGTGTTGGTTTAACTTACTAAGGACCACAAGAAACACCTAAACCATTTCAAGCATGCTTAACATTTATTGGGAAGCCTACTAATCACACAATTGAACACATTAACTATAGGATCATCACTTAACAAGTTTTCATAATCAATAGGGCCTCAATTTGTGCTTACACGTGCGATTAAGCCACAATTTGTCACGTAAATAAACCCAAGCCATGCATCAATTAATTAAACATCCTCAACCATCCAAAACAGCCCACACAACTTCCAATTTCCACAATTCCAAGCATTCAATACCACAAGTAAAGATACAACATGATTCAAGCATATTACCATGCCAAAAACCCTGCTGCAATGGTCTGATTTTCCACATTCATTTAGCCAAGCAAATAATCTCCAATTTCAGCGACCAAAATGTCAAATTTAATCTTAGTGAGTGCTTTAAATCTAGAAACAAATCTCGCTACATTTGGAGTTCAGACTTAGGAGTTATGGCCAAAACCGTGAGACTACACAAAACTGTCCAGATTCATACACATTTCGATATTTTCTACTTTTGAGGCCTTTAAACGCAAAATTGGCCTTAGCCTATTTCTACCAAATATGTTCAAAACTAACCAATATAGTAGACTAACAATTTTCATTCATTTTTTACATCTTTTACTAGGCGAAAACTATTTCGTTCTACAAGGTCAGAAAGCTGCCAGAACCTACTTCATATTTCCAACTTTTCCAGATTTAGACACCTTTCGATATTTGGCCATTTTGGAGGTCTTAGAGTCAAAATTGGCCTTCACCTATTTCTACAAAAAATGTCCAGAACTGATAAAACTATTTACCTACCAATTTTCATGCATTTTTATCAATGTTTACTAAGCCAAAGGCACTTCGTTCCACAAGGTCAGTAGGTTGCAAGCAAAAACAATGTGTTTACATATCTTCTAGTTTCTAGCCATTATCAAGCCATGCATGAGTAGATAGGCTCATATACACACATATACAATAACTACATAGGTAAATATAGCTATATGAGAGCATGCATGTGAGTTTTGAAAGCTTTTTAAATGAGTTTAACATTCACCTTAGCAACTTGATGGATGAAAATGCACAAATGCTCTTGAAATCGCACAAATAGACCTTTTTCCTTGCTTTGGCCGAGAGGTATGTTGATTTACTGTAAGTACTAGCTTAGTTAGCTTGTGTAGTAAGTGTGCATGTGTGTGAAACCAAAAGACAAGGAAGAAAACCTTTAAAACTCACCTATGGCCGAAAATGAGAGGTTTGAGAGCTTGTGTGAGATTTTCTTGCTTGTTGCTTGCTATGGCCGAGCTTGGGAGAGTCTTAGAGAGTCCTTGAGAGCTTGTGAGGAGTCTTGGATGCTCAAGAGGTTGCTAGAACCGAAATGGAGAGAGAATGGGAGAGTTAAGAGGAAAAATGAGAGTTTGAAGTGTTTATTTGTGTGTATGCATGTTTGTGTTGGTTTTGGTGAGTTGAGAGGGCATGTTTGTGTTGTGTTTTGTGTATAATCTGAATTTTAATTGTTTTTTGGATGGCTTGGTCGAAAATGGCCTATTCTTGGTCAAAATGTATTCGTTTTGTGTTGTTGTAACTATTAGTTGAGCATGTAAGAGTTGTGTAAGCTTTGTGTCTTGTGTAGAATGTTTAGGGTTTAGGAAAAGTGCTTAGGGTTTAGCATGTGTGTAAGAGAATGGTAGGTATTTAGGGATTTTAGGTAGAATAGAATATAGGATATGTTTAGAGGTTTGTGAGATTTTGTCTTGTAGTGAGTTTAAAATATAATATTTAGGTGTTAGTGGATTTTGTAGAGATTTGAATTAGTATTATAATAATAGTTAGTGGTGTTTGTAAGATTATTTTATAGTCTAGTACTTTGTGTAGGATTCTTTATTGATTAGCGTGCGGGCATGCTTTCCTAAGTCTAGGGCACGCACTACGAGACACACATAGAAATCAATACGAGACACAAATCACGAGGTCAATACAAACTACAAGGTAATACACGTACTTCAAGATAAATGCACAAATTCCAATGCAAATGCGCACAACCCTAGGTGAATGCATGTAAACCAATGCAAGACACATAATTCAATACAATGCACATAATCGAGGTACGACTCTTAAACCTAGGTTAGGGCATGCAATTTAAGGTCAGTGCACACAAATCGAGGTATCATACGTAAATCGAAGTTAGGGCACTTAAGTCAAGGATTAGGGCACACAATTCTAGGTCAAGGCATGTATGACGAGGCATGCATGAAAACCAAGACAGGGCACGTAATCTAGGGTCAGTCATATAAATCTGGTTCTAAGGCACGCAAATCGCGGTAAGACACGTTATTCGGGGTCAGGCCTCACACAGCATCCTCTTAAGATGTGATATCGACATGTAATAGAGCCCCCTAATATCCCTCAATTAAGGTTGTCGGCCTTTTCGCGACTCACGCCTAACGACCCGGGCAAAAAAATAGTGTAAAAAGAAGAAAAGTGGCACGAAATTGATGAAAACGTTCGATTTTGGGTTCCAAAAATAGGCGCAACGAAGCACGCTGGCTGCCCCTTCATAGAACTCTCGGAGTGCTTTCCAACGGTATGTTGTGGGTCGCATAACACCTTACAGATCAAAAGTTATGGGCACCAGAGCGACGGAGACCAGGTCACAGGCCCCACAACCTTTGTTTGCGGGCCCAGGCCCTCCGCGAAGCGAAGTTGGCTTACCTAAGGTTCTGTGGGACTTGAGAAAAGAAATGTGACGGATGAGGCATCTTGCATGGCTGAACGGGGCAAAAAAAAATGAAAAGAGGAGTACAACACGAGGACTTCCCAGGAGGTCACCCATCCTAGTACTACTCTCGCCCAAGCACGCTTAACTTCGGAATTCTAATGGGATCCGGTGCATTAGTGCTGGAACGATTGTACCCGTCATGTTGAGGGTGCAAAGCTCTTATGTGTTGACAGTTCACAGTCCCAGCCTAGAGAGACGGCCCAATAGGCTTATCGACAACCCATCTGCCTCAACAACGCAGGATCCTCTTAAGACGTGATATCGACGAGTAGTAAGGCCCCTAATGTCCCTCAAGTTAGGTTGTCGGCCTTTTCGTGACTCACGACAAACGACCCGGGACGAAAAAATTACGTAAAAAGAAGAAAAGTGGCCTGAAACTGATAAAAACGTTCGATTTTGGGTTTCAAAAATAGGTGCAACGAAGCACACTGGCTACTCTCTTCGTAGAGCTCCCAGAGTGCTTTCCAACGGTATGCTGTGGGCCGTATAACTCCTTACGGATCAAAAGTTATGGGCACCAGAGCGACGGAGACCAGGTCACAGGCCCCACGACGTCGGTTTGTGGGCCTAGGCCCTCCGTTGTGAGGCCCAACCCCAAATAATGTGTCTTACCTCAATTTTCATGCCTTAGACCCAGAATCAAATGACTGACCTTGGATTACGTGCCTTGTCTTGATTTTTGTGCATGCCTCGTCATACATTCCCTGACCTAGAATTGTGTGCCCTAATCTTCGATGTACGTGTGATACCTCGATTTACTTGTGATACCTTGATTTGTGTGCACTAACCTTGAACTACGTGCCTTAACCTAGATATAAGAGTCGTACCTTGAATTACGTGCCTTGCTTTGGTTTGCGTGCATTCACTTAGGGTTGCGTGCATTCACATTGAAATATGTGCATTTGTATTGAAGTACATGCCTTACCTCGTAGTGCGTGCCCTAGACCTTGGAACATGTACCTGCACGCTAATCAGTAAAGATTCCTACACAAAGCACTAGACTATAAAATAATCATACAAACACCACTAATTATTATTTTAATCCTAAGTCAAGCCACTAAAGAACAAAAAGCTCACCAAGCCCTAAACATTCTTTATTCCCTTTCCCAAACACAATGCAGATAAAATACAAAGCCCAAGCAATCTAAGCTAGCCTTGGCCGGCCATACAAGGCCAAATAATCAAGATTCTAATTCAAATTTTATGCTACACACATGCTAGACAAAGTCTTCCAAGTTATTATAACTTTTCCTAAGTTCTATGCCCTTTTTGCTAACTACTAAGCCTCCAACAAGCTCATGCACTTATTCCTTACACACTACATTTCCTAGGCACAATATTCCACAACTTTGGAAGGCATTTGACATAAAAAAATTCAGCCTAGCAATTCCAAGGCCGACATACACACACAAACATTCAAATAGCGTCTTCAACTACATTTTTCCTCTCAAGCTCTCATTCTCTCTCCATTTTGGCTAAGGCCTTCTCTTGAGCTTCCAAGACCTCAAGCTCACACTCTAGGACTCTCCAAGCATCGGCCATAGCTAGGAACGTAATGTAGAAAGCTCAAAGTCACACACAAGCTCACAAGACCTCTCATTTTCGGCCATAGGTAAGTTTTAAGGGATTCCTTCTTTGTCTTTTGGTTTTACACACATGCACACCCTCTACACATGCTAACTAAGCTAGGATTTAAGGAAAATAAGGATTCCATTCGGCCAAGCAAGGAAAAAGGGTTATTTGTGCGATTCAAGAGCATTCTTGCATTTTCATCCATCAAATTGCTAAGGTGAGGGTTAAATCTTTTTAAAAGCTTTCAAAACTCACATGCATGCTCTCATATGGCTGTATTTACTCTTGAAGTTCATGTATATGTATTTATATGAGCCTATCTACTCATGCATGGCTTGATAATTGTTAGAAACTTAGAGATATGCAAAAATGTTGTCTGGCAGATTACTGACCTTGTAGAACGAAATAGTTTTGGCCTTGTAAACGATGTTAAAAATGCATGAAATTTGGTATGTCACTATATTTTCAGTTATGAACATATTTTTCAGAAATAGGCTAAGGCTAATTTTGAGTTTAAAGCCCACAAAAATGGAAAATATCGAAATGTGTATGAAACTGGACAGTTTTGCGTAGTCTCACGGTTTTGGTCATAACTCCTAAGTCCGAACTCTGAATGCAGCGAGGTTTTTTCTTAGATTTAAAGCACTCATTAAGATTCAATTTGACATTTGGTTCACTGAATTTGGAGGTTATTTGCTTGGCTAAATGAATGAGGAAAAACAGAACATTGCAGTAGGGTTTTTGGCTTGGTAATATGCTTTGAATCATGTGGTAACTTTACTTGTGATATTGAATGCTTGGAATTATGGAAATTAGAAGTTGTGTGGGCTGTTTTGGTTGGTTGAGGTTGCTTAAATTGGTTGATGCATGGCTTAGGATCATTACATGACGAATTGTTGCTTAATCGCATGTGTAAGCACGAAATTGAGGCCTTATTGCTTATGAATACTTGCTAAGTGATGATTGTATGGTTAAATGTGTTCAATTGAGTAGTTAGTAGGCTGTCCAATAATCTCTAAGTGTGCTTGAATTGGTCTAAGTGATTCTTGTGGTTCTTAGCCAACAAAGCCAACACCTAAGCACGGCCCTTGTAAACCCTAATGGCTTCGTAGACTCCCAAAGCATAAACCACTCTTGTGTGACTTATAATTGATGTTGAGGAATGTTAATAGGCTGCCTAGAATTGTCCTTAAAGCTCTAAGCATGGTTCTCGATGATTGCATGTGGATAAGTGAACTATTCATGCACCCGATTTTGTGTAAAATGTCGTAGCATGCTCGTATGTCCCTAACACTTGATATATGAACTAAAATGAGTTATATGACTTGTTTGTAAGGTGTTACTTGGCTGCCCGTTAAATGTTCACATACTTCTAAGTGTTTTACAAAGTGAATTTACATGTCAAAGCATGCCTCGTATGTTTACTTGTCGATATGTGATCATACGTGAATCCAGAGGCAACCTACTTTGTTGACCTCCTAATGTGAATTGATATTCTATGGCTTGTTTTGAACATGATTACTTGGCTGCCCGTGAAAGTTTAATTGCTTTCAAATTAATATATGAAATGATTATATGTTCTTACAATGCCTTATGTGCCAATATGTCAAAATGTGATAATATTCTTGCTCGAAGGCAACCTACTTTGTTGACCTCCTAATGTGAAATGTTAAATGGCATATATATGCATTTCATACAAGGTTGCAACCTTTCATTTTGGCATGGTAGCGTTTGCGTCACTTCGGGCGGCATCGGGCTTGCCGGTGTATTGGCGTGACTACCATGGTCCAATTTTCTCTCTTGCTTAGGGGCTAGACTTCCTCGGAGAGTTGGGTCATAGGATTTGGGGTACAATCGGGAGTACACTCGTTGGAGTGATAAGTGGATGATGGATGCCGGCTACAACAATGGTTATTGGAAATGATCTTCAGAGCAAATGTTCACCGATTGATCTTGAGAGCGAAAGCTCACCGTATCCTTTTCACTGTGTTTAAGTACTCTATCTTGGTTCCTAGAGGACCTCGGGGATGATAAAGGGGTAAATGTGTTCATTTATATTTATGTTATGTTATGAACTTACTTATTTTATATGACATGTTTCCAAAGGAGTTTTCATAAGATTAACCGGAAAAGGATTTCAAAACCTTATCACCTGTTCCCCTCTCGCTGAGTTCATAAGGACTCACCATTTTTTGTCACAGGTGAAGCAGATTGGAACAGGTACCCAAAGAAAATGTGCTAGTTGATGAACCTTTGGAATGACTATGTGCATTGCGTGCTTTTCTTGAACATGGATGCTATTAGGGATGTTGTGTTTGTTTGCGGACCCTTTATTTCGTTGATGTAAATGACCTCGTTGTAATTTGGGTCTAATTTTGGATTGTACTATCTATGACTAGACAAACTCTTTATTTGGTTATTTGCTTTCATTATTTTGAATAGTAGTTATCGTAGGCGTTTAAACCACTAGGTGATTAATCCACTAAGTTAACTCTATCTAATTTCACTTAGGTGCTCACTTGTAAGCTAAAGGATAATAGGTACTTGCATAATAGGAAATTGAAAATAAATGGAAGATAATTATCATGGTAGGCTTATTAACCAAATGGGACTTTCAAGATAAATTAGCAGGCATATCGGTTGATGACAAAATAGGAACTTTGGCTGGAATCAGATTTATGATTGAAAATTTTGAGGTGTTCTAGAAATTATGTCAAACCAAAGGTCCTAAATACAGCCATTATGCTGCCGATTTTTTGAAAAACTTTTGAAGTTCTAGGCTAACAAATAAGCATTAATCTTTGTGAATCGGTTATAGTCGTAAAATAACGATAATGATTTAGCTCATTGTAATGCCCCAACCCGTATACCTACAAAGGCTAAGGCCGGAACGGGACATTCATAATCAGTAAATCTGCAAATTGAAAGATTAACAACCTGTACACCCATTTTATATTCAATAAGAGTTCAAAAGTCAACCAAGTCATCGGCCTTAGGAAGGTATCCATAACCTGTTATATATGTACAAGACCTCTAACCACCTGTCCATACATAAAGTCTAACCAATATTCAGGTTTCTAGGTCTCAATAGAATAGACATTCTTAGTTACATAACATTTGTCCAAAAGAATAAGTTATACAACATATATCTTAAGTACATCAACCAGTAGTAATCACATAAGGCAGAAATCTTCAATATCACACCAAGGAGTTTCCTCAACATTCTGGTTGGCCTGCTCGTGCTCAACCTCACCTGAAATAATGAAAGAGGGTGAGCTAATCCTGCATATAGCTGAGTGAGGATGAAATAGCAAGGTTTTCATAAAGATTTTATTGTTTCGCAAACGTTTCAGCAAACGCGCAATGCATAGAATATCATAACGAATACATTCAATAGTAATCGTTAATTATATCTTCCCCCTGAGATATCATTGGTTCCCGGCGATTCGATTGTTCTGGGGTATTCAATGTCGTTCGGCAAGAGAAGAAAGCAATAAAGTGGTAGCCGAGGTATACCGGCAAGCCCAACACCGCCCAGAGTTCCCGTCACTACCTCATTCAATGATGGCTGCAACCTATCCGCGCAATTACAATTCATATGCACATGCATTTACATAATTAAGAAAGTTAGTCAATCTTATAACATATTCAAGTACATTATATATATCGCATCATGTAAACATGTCAATCATTATCATAAACTCGTATGGACATGTGAGCTCCCTTAGTACTATCATGTAATAATAAGGAATAACAAGAACTTGCAAGATTACTACTCAACAACAACACTTATCAATAATATACACTAGATATACCAAGTAAATCCATTGCTCCTACATTAGGCTGAATTAGGAGGTGAATTTTCCAACTTTTAAAAACTCCAATCAGTCTGATTTTGGTATAGAATCAAATCTTATCGAATGTAGATAACTCTAGAATCAAACGAAACTCAATTTGGAGTTGAATTGGGTGAGATATGGTCTTTGGAAAATTGTTGCGCAAAACTGTCAGGGAAGTCGGACGAGTAGCCGAACGAGTAACTCGCCTGGCTTAGTCGACTAGCTTTTACAGAGAATTTGGTCAAATGTCGGTCGAGTAGATGGGCGAGTTTAGTCGACCGGCTTGTCAACCGACCTGGGCATTTAATACATGTAATTTTACACATTTTACACCTTAACTTGCTACCATTCTACCCACTTCTTACAAGCTATCAAGCATACATAATATGGATCATTAGGCATCAAATAATGGTTCAACATCAACCAAAGACATCCTACAAGACCCTTCCATCTACAATCCACAACCAAAACTCCAAGAATCAACAATGGCTTACAACAACAAAATCACCATCTAAGTCCTAAAATGCTAAATTCATGCTATCAACCCTTGCCTACATTTTTACATACATTCTAACATATACAAAACAATACCTAGCCCATCAACAAAAATCCTCAAGATCATCTAATACAAATTAGACAAGCCCTAGATCTACAATATATAAATTCAACCAACTTCACAATGAAGATATATATGAACTTCACAAGCTACATTACCCAACAAAATACCACATACAATCTTGGATGAGCTTTGTCAAGAATTTTTGAAAGAATCCCTCACCTCAAACTTGAGTTTAGAAGCAATAGAAGGCAAAGGAACTCTTGAGACTAGTTGAGAGAAGTAGAACTAGCTTGGAACAATGCTGAAATTCCTTTCTTTCCCCTTCTTTTCCTCTTTTCTTCTCTCCCTCTCTTCTCCCTCTTTGATCGTGTATGAGTGTGTGTGAGTGTGTGTGTAGAGATTTGTGTGTGTTTGAGTATGTGGTGTGTGTTTTGAGCGGGAATGCATAGTAGAAATTAGGTGATCAAATATCTTAATTGCCAAATGTCCACCTTGCCCTCCAACTAAGTTATTTTTGCTAGTTTGACATTTTGATCCAATTGTAACTAATTAGTTACTAATCTTGACTTTGCTAGAATATATTTAATGTTTACGACACGTAAAATTCCTAAATGCACGAAATGAACATTTTTGCACGTAAAACGATAAATATGCACAATAAATAATATTAATGCACATAATTGATGCCAATGCATATGAAATAATATGAATGCATTATAATTAATATAATTATATATATAGACTCTCGTGTCGGGTTTTACATCCTCCCCTCCTTAAAAGAATTGTGTCCTTGCAATTTCTTCTTACCTTGAAAACAACTCCAGATACTACTTCGCCATTTGATCCTGTAACTCCCAAGTTGCTTCCTCGGTGCCATGGGTGTTCCACAATACCTTTACCATAGGAATCTTCTTCCTACGCAACTCCTGATCTTGTTCATCCAAAACTTGTACGGGTCTTTCTTCATAGGAGAGGTTCTCATAAAGTTGTAGCGGTTCCGACTCCAAGATATGAGAAGGGTCGGGTTGATACTTCCTCAACATCGAGACATGGAACATGTCATGTATACCGGAGAGATTCGTTGGTAGACTCAACCGGTATGTTAACTTGTTAATTTTCTTCACAATCTCGAACGGTCCTACATACCTCGGACTCAGTTTGCCACCCTTTCCATGTCGAATCAACCCCTTCCGAGGAGACAATTTCATAAACACCTTATCACCCTCTTCAAATTCCAAGTCTCTTCTTCTTCTGTCGGCATAACTTTTCTGTCTACTCTGTGCGGTGAGCATCCTTCTCCGAATCAAATGCACATTCTTTATCTTTTCCATCATCTCCGGCAACAATGTAGGATCAATAGCCTTTATCTTACCAACCTCACTCCAATATAGTGGGGATCTACACTTCCGTCCGTACAAGGCTTCATAAGGTGCCATGCCAATTGTTGCTTGGTAGCTGTTATTGTAGGCAAACTCCGCCAATGACAAATGCTTTTCCCATGTTCCTCCAAAATCCAATGCACAAGCTCGTAGCATGTCCTCCAAGACCAGAATGGTCCTTTCAGACTACCCGTCAGTTTGAGAATGGTAGGTTGTATTGAAGCTCAACTTCGTCCCTAAAGCCTCTTGAAACTTTTGCCAAAACCATGATGTAAACCTAGGATCTCCGTCAGACACTATGCTCACGGGTACACCATGCAATTTCACAATGTTTGCTATGTGCAAATCAACTCGTTTCTCCAAGCTATCCGTCTTATTCATTGCGATAGAATGGGCTGCCTTCGTCAACCGATCCACGATCACCCAAATAGTATCACAACCTCGAGGTGATCTTGGCAATTCCGTCACAAAATCCATTGTTATGTGCTCCCATTTCCATTGTGGAATCTTCAAAGGTTGTAGAAGCCCTGCAGGTCTTTGATGTTCTACCTTCAGTCGTTGACATGTCAAGCATCGGGACACAAACTCTGTAATCTCTCACTTCATGTTGTTCCACCAATAGTGTTGTTTAAAGTCTCGATACATCTTTGTACCTCCCGGGTGGATGGTATACCCTGGATGATAAGCTTCTTCGAGTACCTTCCCTTTCAACTCTGGATTGTTTGGCACACAAATCTGGTTCCTAAATTTTCACAACCCATCTTCATGCAACTTGAAATCTGGATTACCATCGTTTATCTTTTGAAGTTGAGGATCTTGTTGTTGAAACTCTCGGATCTAAGACAACAAGGTAGGTTCCTTGATCTCCAATCTTGCTAAACTTGTCTTCCGGCTCAATGCATCTACTACAACATTTGTCTTTCTAGGCACGTAATTTATAGTGCAATTTTAATCATCCAAGAGTTCTATCCACCTTCTCTACCTCATATTTAACTCTTTTTGAGAAAAGAGATATCTCAAACTCTTATGGTCGGTGAATATCTCGAACTTACTTCCCCACAAGTAATGCCTCCACTTTTTCAAGGCAAACACAATAGCTACGAGCTCTAAGTCATGCGTAGGATAATTCGCCTCATAAGGCTTCAACTTCTGTGATGCAAAAGCTATGACTTGATTGTTTTGCATCAACACACAACCCAAACCTTCCTTCAAGGCATCGCTATAGATAATAAACCCTTGACTCCCTTCAGGTAATGCCAACACAGGTGCAGTTATCAACCTCTTCTTCAACTCTTGAAAACTATTTTCATAGCTATCATTCCACTCAAATTTAATCATCTTCTGTGTGAACTTCATAAGTGGCCCCGCAAGCTTTGAAAAATCCTTTACAAACCTCCGGTAATAACCTGCCAACCCGAGAAAACTACATACCTAGGTGACATTCTCCAGTTTCTTCCATGATTGCACAACATTAATTTTGGTCAGATCCACTGCAATCCCTTCTTGAGAAATCACATGTCCCAAGAACACCACTTGTTTGAGCCAGAATTTGCACTTACTAAACTTAGCATGCAATTGATGTTCTCTCAGCTTCTGCAACACCCAACGCAAATGCCTCTCATGCTCTTCCTCAGTCTTCGAATACACTAGGATATCATCTATGAAAATTACCACAAACTGGTCCAAATACTGTTGAATCACTCTGTGCATCAAGTCCATAAAAGTGGCAAGAGCATTCGTTAATCCAAATGACATCATAACAAACTCATAATACCCGTACCTCATTCTAAAAGCCGACTTAGGCACATCCTTTTGTTTGATACGGAGTTGATAATAGCCCTGCCTCAAGTCAAACTTGGAATATACCTTGGCTCGTTGAAGTTGATCAAGTAATTCATCGATCAATGGCAATGGGTACTTGTTCTTTATGGGCACTTAGTTCAACCCCCTATAATCAATACAAAGCCTCAACGTTCCATCATTTTTCTTCACAAACAAAACTGGTGCACCCCATGGAGATGAACTAGGTTGAATAAACCCCCTCTCTAACAAACCTTGTAATTGAACTTTCAACTCTTGCAACTCCGCCGGAGCCATACGGTACGGGGCTTTAGAGATCGGCTGCGTACCTGGTATCATCTCAATCACAAACTCAATCTCTCTTGTGGGTGGTAATCCCGGCAACTCTTTCAGAAATACATCAACATATTCTTTAACCACTGGCACCTCTGCTAACTTGACTTGATCTATTGGCTTGTTAATTAGATAAGCCAAGTAGACACTACAACCTTTCCTCATGTACTTTACAGCTTTAATTGAGGATATCACAACCTTTCCTAACAAATCACGTTTTCCTTTCACCTTAAGCACAGGTTGCCCTGATACTAGGAACTCTATAACCTTTGACCGATAGTCTAGTCGTGCATGATGCTGTGTCAACCAATCCATCCCCAAAATAACTTCATAATCCCGAAAAATAAGCATTATAAGTTATGCCAAAAATTCTCGATCTCCTGCCCGAATCTTGCATGCTTTACATGCCAACCTAGTAGCACATTTGGATCCCATTGGAGTACTAACCTCTACATGATATGATAAGTTTTCCACTGGCAACTTAGAGCGAAATGCACATTTGGGGGTTATGAATGAATGTGTAGCTCTAGTATCAATAAGAACTTTAACCAATTGATTTTGAATCAGGAAAGTACCTTTAACGACAGCTGCATCATCTGGAATCTCCGTTTGATCCATGGCATAGGCTCGAGCATGAATTCTTTGGCATGGGGTATTCCTTGTAGGTTGATTCGGTGCTACTCTTCCTTGCCATCTCGGGCAATCCTTCACTCGGTGTTGATCACTCCCACAACCCAAGCACAAACCAAGTTTCTTCCAACATTGAGCCTTCGTGTACCCCTTTCGGTTGCAATGGGTGCACCTAACATCTTGGGTATTAACTACACCACCCGGTGCTCCATGTACTACCTGAGTGACTGGGACATTAGGTTGTGGCCTAATAACCACTGCTCTGGCATGATCCGGGTGCTTCTGGGTCTGGAATGCTCTAGACTGACCCTGAGTCTGAAAGGGCCTCTTTTTTGGCTGAGCTAGACCAACCTTTATCGCTAGTTTCATCTCTTCAATCCTTGATGCAGCTGCAAAGATAGCATCATAAGTGTCGAACTCCGCCACTGTGAGCCCATCCTGAATCTCAAGTCTCAGGCCTTGTTTAAATTTCCATATATTGGTGGCCGGGGTCTGGACCATATGAGGTGCATACTGGGAGAGGCTATCAAATTTGGCTCTATGCTCGGTCACCGTCATGCTTCCCTGCTTCAAGTACATAAACTCTTTCATCTTCCTGTCCTAGGAAGCCTCAGATATGAACTTACTCTTAAATGCTCTAACAAGTTTCTCCACGTAAAGAGAGTGTGCTGGGCCTCCCATTGATCTCTCACTGTATACTACCACGTTTCAGTATCACCTTCTAGCTGAAAGACTATATAGGTGACCTTTTTCTCATCTGTATATAACTGTGCAGCAAAAATCTTCTCTATCCGAGACAACCAGTATTCTGCCTCTTCATCATTCAGTTGGCCCATAAACTTCAGAGGGCTGTAGAATAAGAAATCTTTAAGGTTATCACCTCTTCTACGTTCTCTGTTCCCGCTACTACTACCAGCACCATGGTTGTTGTTGTTATTATTATTAGTTGCTGCTGCTGTTGTGGCTGCTGCTGTTTCTGCTTGTTGTTCCATAGCCCTACTCATCCGATCAATGGCAATTGCTATAAAATTAAACATTGCTTCTGCCGGGTTGCCTTGGATCACATTTTCGGTTCCTTGAGGTTCAGGGTTGTTGCGGGTGTTACATCTTGCTATCTATAGATATAGAACATGTTCCATTCACGGTTATAGGTTATGTATGCATGATATGAAATGTGAATATGTCTACTAACAATGCTCCAAACACATAGGTTACACATAGGCAAGAAGCAAATATATCACGTTAAGCTCATAAGTTCACACAAGCACATAAGTTTCTAAAGGTACTATGACATGTTTTCACCTTAAGTTTCCTACCCACTAACTAGGGGTTCCAAATCTAGCTTACGCCTAGCTAAATAGCTAAGCTCTGGTACCACTAAAGTTGTAATGCCCCGACCCATATACCTGCAAAGGCTAAGACCGGAACGCGACATTCACAACCAGTAAATCTGCAAATTGAAAGCTTAACAACTTGTACACCAATTTTATATTCAATCAGAGTTCAAAAGTCAACCAAGTCATTGGCCTTAGGAAGGTATCCATAACCTGTTACATATGTACAAGACCTCTAACCACTTGTCCATACATAAAGTCTAACCAATATTCAGGTTTCTAGGTCTCAAAAGAATAGACATTCTTAGTTACATAGTATTTGTCGAAAGAATAAGTTATACAACATGTATCTTAAGTACATCAACCAGTAGTAATCACATAAGGTAGAAATCCTCAATATCACACTAAGGAGTTTTCTCAACATTCTGGTTGGCCTGCTCGTGCTCAACCTCACCTGAAATAAGGAAAGAGGGTGAGCTAATCCTGCATATAGCTGAGTGACGAAGAAATAGGAAGGTTTTCGTAAAGATTTTATCATTTTGCAAACGTTTTAGCAAACGTACAATGCATAGAATATCATAATGAATACATTCATTAGTAATCATTAATCATATATTCCCCTGAGGTATCATTGGTTCCCGGCGATTCGATTGTTTCTAGGTATTCAATGGCACTCGGCAAGAGAAGAAAGTAATAAAGTGGTAGCCGAGGTATATTGGCAGGCCCAACACCGCCCAGAGTTCCCGTCACTACCTCATTCAATAATGATTGCAACCTATCCGCGCAATTACAATTCATATGCACATGCATTTACGTAATCAAGAAAGTTAGTCAATGTTATAACATATTCAAGAACATTATATATATCGCGTCATGTAAACGTGTCAATCATTGTCATAAACTCGTATGGACATGTGAGCTCCCTTAGTACTATCATGTAATAATAAGGAATAACAAGAACTTGCAAGATTACTACTCAACAACAACACTTATCAATAGCATACACTAGATATACCAAGTAAATCCATTGCTCCTACATTAGGCTGACTTAGGAGGAAAATTTTCCTACTTTCCAAAACTCCAATCAATCTGATTTTGGTATATAATCAAATCTTATCAAATGTAGATAACTCTAAAATAAAACGGAACTCAATTCGGAGTTGAATTGATTGAGATATGGTCTTCGTAAAAATATTGTGCAAAATTGTCAAGGAAGTCGAACGAGTTGCCGGGCGAGTAACTCACCCAGCTTAGTTGACCAGCTTTTACAGAGAATTTGGTCAAATGTCAGTCGAGTAGACAGGCGAGTTTAGTCGACCGGCTTGTCGACTGACCTGGGCATTTAACACACATAATTTCACACATTTTACACCTTAACTTGCTACCATTCCACCCACTTCTTACAAGCCGTCAAGCATACATAATATGGATAATTAGGCATCAAATAATGGTTCAACATCAACCAAAGACAACCCACAACACCCTTCCATCTACAATCCACAACCAAAACTCCAAGAATCAACAATGGCTAACAACAACAAATCACCATTTAAGTCCTAAAATACTAAATTCATGCTCTCAACCATTGCCTACATTTTTACATACATTCTAACATACACAAAACAATACCTAGCCCATCAACAAAAATCCTCAAGATCATCCAATACAAATTAGACAAGCCCTAGATCTACAATACATAAATTCAACCAACTTCACAATGAAGATATATATGAACTTCACAAGCTACATTACCCAACAAAATACCACATACAATCTTGGATGAGCTTTGTCAAGAATTTTTGAAAGAATCCCTTACCTCAAACTTGAGTTTAGAAGCAATAGAAGGCAAAGGAACTCTTGAGACTAGCTGAGAGAAGTAGAACTAGCTTGGAACAATGCTGAAATTCCTTTCTTTCCTCTTCTTTTCATATTTTCTTCTCTCCCTCTCTTCTCTTTCTTTGATCGTGTATGAGCGTGTGCAGAGATTTGTGTGTGTTTGAGTGTGTAGAGTGTGTTTTGAGTGGGAATGCATAGTAGAAATTAGGTGATCAAATATCTTAATTGCCAAATGTGAGGCCCGACCCCGAATAACTTGTCCTACCTCGATTTGCATGCCTTATATCTAGAATTATCTGACTGATCTTGGATTACGTGTCCTGTCTTGGTTTTTGTGCATGCCTCATCATACGTGCATTAACCTAAAATTGTGTGCACTAATCCTTTATTTTCGTGCATTACCTCATTTCGTGTGCCCTACCTTGAATTGCGTGTCTTAACCTAGATCTAAGTGTCATACTTGGATTTTCATGCCTTGCATTGGTTTACGTGCCTTGCATTGGTTTACGTGCATTCACTTAGGGTTGCGTGCATTTATATTGGAATCCGTGCATTTATCTTAAAGTACATGTCTTACCTTGTAGTTCTTGTCTACCTCGTAATTCATGTCCTATATTAATTTCTGTGCATGCCTCGTAGTATGTGCCCTATACCTAGGAAAGTGTGCCTACACGCTAATCAATAAAGAATTCTACACAAAGCACAAGACAATAAAATAATCATACACAATCCACTAACCATTATTAACTTCCTAATTCAAATCCTACAAACTCCACTAACAATAAAATAACACTAAATTATTCCTACATTCTCCACTAATTATTCTATTCATAATTCAACTCATCCTCAAAAATCAATTATATTCTATAATACCTAGAATCCATAACTACCCAACATTTTCTTACACAAACCCTAAACACAAGGCATTCTTTTGACATTCCCTAACACACTCTAACAACAAACAATAAACTAAACACTCAATATTCCTCACAAAGCACAAGAATACATAAAAAAATTCACCTACACCCTACCCAAGCATCTCATTTTCGACCCTCTCAATTCCATGCTTCATTCCAACTCAAAAAAATGCAAAAGATGACAAAAAATTCAGATTTGTAAAGCCCAAGGCTGACACACATACGTGCCACACTCATACAAACACTGTGACGCCCGAGATTTAGCCATGCATTTAATTACTGTTGCATCTTTGTTTACGCATTTCCTTTTGTGCATTATTGACTGCCTTCTTGGGTTACTATTCATTCCATTTTTAAACTGTCTTCTATTAATTAATTATCATTTTTATTAAATCATATTAATTGTAAAAGTAGTGGAAAAAATGTGCATTTGAGCTAAAGGCGTTAGGAGGGCTCGTCTAGAAAATAATTTTAGTAGTCAAGTGAATAGTATTACGTAATAACTTTATAGATTTAATTAGTTAGCCAATGTGTCACCCCTTAGGCTCGCTTCTAAGCTTTCAACGCGCATTATAATAGATCATTTAAGCACCCAAATGACCCCACCATAACTTGGCCCCTTCTATATATCACCTAAGCTCACAAAAAGCAAAAAAAAAAAAAAAAAAAGCTAAAAACAGGAGCCCCAAACCCGACAGCCCCTCTTTGTACTTGGGAGAAATTTTTCATCTTCAACTCTTCAATTCAAGCCAAGCCAAGCCTTGAGCAACTAGTGTAGGGTGTTTGCAAGGTTCCTAGGTGCTCCTACGCGTATTGGTGAGGGATTTCACGACTTGTTTTTGCATTTTTAAATAGTTGCTCATTTCTTGATTTGTTGAAAATATGATTATTTGCCATTGTAATTGTTATCTATGCTAATATACCATCTATATGAATGCTAGAGAACACATTTGAACCGTCGTTTCACTTTTTAAACGGTTAGAATCATTAGTTTGATTTTTAAGGTGAATAGTGACGTTTTTTCTAGGGTTTTGTGTAATTGCTCGAATTAGCTTGATTTAATGCTTTTAATAGATGCCTTAGGTGTTAGTGAAGATAGTCTAATAGCCTCGTGCACTTGCATTGCCTTAAATTGCCTAAAAATGGAAAATAGCCGACTTTAATTTGGGGCTTTCGGGGTTAATGCGAATCTGGGTGGATTCGGGCTTCAATTCTAGTATCCTTAGGCTATCTAGGTGCTATAGATGCTTTGATATCCCTTGTTTGAAGCCCGGACAATGTAGGTGTAGTTTAAAGCCAAAAGAGGGAAATTGGGGCTTTCGGGGTAAACGCGTGCATTTGAATGAGTTAGAGGGTTGAGAGGGTACCTTGGGGGTTAGTTAGGAGGTTGGGAGAGTTTCCTTTGAAAATGAAATCATTAACTTTGGTTTGGAAGAGAAATAGTTCGAAAAACAAACGGGTTTAGGTGCAATTTAAGTTGTCTCACACTTCTAAACCCATGTCAGGACTTCTTGAGTGTTTATATATTATTTTAAATTGATTTTCAGCTTTTGGTATGATTCTATGCTTATTTGGTATATGTTCATTTGTAAACTGCTTATTAGCTTCTATATTTGCTTCTATCCTAATTGCAACGAGGTCAATCTACTTTGTTGATCCTCATACGTGTTAATTCTTATATTATTGCTATTAACTTGTCATCGTTAAGTGCATTGCATAGTGGTTGCGCAATCATAGTGTCAGGTGCGGATGTGTTGAATATTGGCTGGGCGGCAGAGGGCTTGCCGGTGGATATTCAAACTCCGTGCCCTATACTCTCATTCGCCTGGTCCGGAGATTGCCAAGGGATGTTGGGTCGTAGGATTCGGGGTACATCCGGAGTACACCCACTGGAGTGTTTGGGGATTATGCCGGCTTATCGTGATCGTGCTCGTGGTTCGTGGATCGTGATTGAAGACTTGTGAAGATTGGTGTATAGGGGATTGTGTAAAATGGATCCTTTTAAATGTGTGGTTATTTAAGCTATCATTGTTTCTTTAATTGTCTAAGTGATATTGTTGTATAACTGTATTATCTGTTGCATTGCACGCCCCGAGACTATATCCCTCACTGGGCAACAGTGGTTGCTCATACCTCGATATCTGTTTCAGGAGACGCTGAGGGTGATCCCCAGCTTGTTGATTTAGTTGAGGAAGAAGAAGTTCAGATCGAGCCTTTACCTTAGTTGCTGTGTCTGATAGCTTGAGGTGGTTAATGAATTTGCTGCTATGTGGAAAGTTCAATTAATTGTTTTATGTTCTATTTTTGTGGCCTAAGGGCTATGTATATGTTTGTTGCGCAAGTCGAAGGATAATAGATTGTGGTGTAGAATTGGAAGCCATGTCTTGTAATAACTTTTATTCTTGCCTTATTTCCTTGCATGCTTGGGAGTGGATGGTTAATGTAGAATGCTTTATCCTTTAAGTCGTTTTATTGATTTCCTAGAATGTTATGATTATAAACCTATGCTGACACCACTTTCTCAAATGCTTGTGTGTTTTGGCGCTATTGTGTACCATAAGGCTCGGATGGCCTTATAGCTTTGTTGTTTAATTAAGAAAAGATTGTATTGTATTGTTGGGACTTCGTTTAAGTGTTTACAGGTTTTTAGATTGTCCACGGTATAGGGGAGACTCTGTCCGTGTGTCGGGTCCGGACTTAATCTTTAGCTTGGGGGTTGGGTCGGGGCGTGACATTTAAGTGGTATCAGAGCTATAGATTGCATGAAACCGGGTTAAATTTCTCGGTTTGTGGGTAGAGACTTGTTATGTGACTTTGTGAATACATGAGTCTTTGATTTTGATTGACCTAAGTGAAATTTGAATAAGGAATGAACATGCTAGCATGGAAATGGAATATCAAGAGTCTAGAATGTCAAGTATGATCTAGTGATTTATGTGTACTTCAAGAATGTGGAATATCTATTTGAACTTCTATGTACTTGACTTTATGTGAATTTAATTAGACTTTTCTTTATGTGTTTACTTATAAATTGCATATATACATATATATACCTGTCATAACACTTCGCATTCTAGCTATTCGAGATGGGGCCTCGCCGTCGTGCTGATAATCCGAATATTGGTGGAGAACCTGAGGGGGTACAGGGGCAAGAAGCTGAGGTGGCCGAAAATGCACCGCAGGTTCAAGAACCGAGCACTGCACAGATCTTGGCCACGATGGCCACAGCTATGAACACTATCGCCCAGTTTGTTACACAACAGGGTCAGCCAGGGTTCGTTGGAGGTAATCAGGCTGCGAGAGCCGGAGGTAGTGGCCCTATCGGAGGGAATCTGTATGATCGGTTTATACATCATGGGGCCTATACTTTCTTTGGGGAGCCGGACGATATGAAAGCTAAGATGTGGCTAAGGAAGTTCGAGAGAGTGGCAGCGATACTGGAGTGCCATGATGACAGGAAGATTACTTATGCTACTTTCCTTCTCGAGGGTGATGCTGAAGATTGGTGGAATACCATCAGTGAGAAATAGGGAGCTGAGGGAGGTCATCATTCGTGGGCCGATTTTGTCCAAGAATTTCGAGACAAGTATATATCGGTAGTTGCCAGCGAGAGGCGACAAACTGAGTTCATAAACTTGAAGCAGGGAAGTATGACGGTAGATCAATACGAGGCTACTTTTACCCGGCTTTCCCGTTATGCACCAGCTTTAATTCAGCCAGAGGACATGAAGATTCAGAGGTTCATCTTGGGTTTAAGGAGAGATATTATGCTGAACTTGTCTTCAAATGATTTTCCCAACTATGCTGCAGTCGTCCGAGCTGCCTCGAGATATGAGAAACGGAAAGCCGATGTGTTAGTCGAGACCAGTCAATCGAGTAAACGGTTTCAGTCTCAGAGTCAAGGGTACCAGGGGCAGGCTGTATCAGTTGGGCAGAGTTCGCAGCCGAGGCAGACTCAGAGTTACACAGGGCCTACTCAGACTCAGGCACGACCAGTCCAGAGTCAGACTCAGAGTCAGTTCCGTCCAGCAGTTTCCCGTTCGCAGCAGGGTAGTTCAGCTACCTCTACTTACAGAGCTCCTTCGGGAGGCACTGTTGCAAGACGTCACCAGCAGTGCAGCTTCTGTCAGCGCCAGGGCCACACTGAGGATGTTTGTTGGAAGAAACATAACAAGTGTACAGGTTGCGGCAGTGATCAGCACAGGGTTAAAGACTGTCAGAAATTTAAGAACCCTAGGGGTCAGACATCAGCTCAGAACTCTCAGACCAGGGCACCAGCTGCAGCACCACCACAACGAGGCCAGGCCGGTGTATTTGCTTTGGATGCTGACGAGCTTCCGGATACTACCGCTGTGGTAGAAGGTATTTTTCTTCTTAATGATCAATCAGTTAAGGTTTTAATTGATTCCGGGGGTTCGCATTCTTTTATTACTCCTACTTGTGCACAAAATGCTAAATTGAAACATGATAAACTGTTCCATGAGATTGTGGTTTATACTCCTATGGGTCCGAAGTTTGTTACTAGATCTATTTGCAGAGCATGTAGTATATTTATTGAGTGTCGTGTTTTTCCTGCTGATTTGATTATCCTACCCTTCAATGACTTTGAAATTATATTGGGGATGGACTGGTTAAGTAAATATTATGCCCAGCTTGATTGTAGAAAGAAGATTGTGTATCTAGAAATGCCTGACCAGCCTGTACTTAAAATAGTTGGTAGTAGAAAATCTACGGGAACTCCTATTATTTCTTCTATTAGGGCATCTAAATTATTGAGCAAGGGTTGTGAGGCTTATCTTGCATATTTGATTAATCAACCTGGGGATCAATTGAAATTGAATGATGTACCTATCGTGAGAGAGTTTCCGGGGGTCTTTCCTGAGGAATTACCTGGGTTACCGCCTGATAGAGAGATAGAGTTCATGATTGATTTATTGCCGGGGACTTCACCTATCTCTAGGACTCCATACAGAATGGCTCCACCTGAGTTGCAGGAATTGAAAGTTCAATTGCAGGGCTTGCTTGAGAAGGGATTCATTTAGCCGAGTTCTTCACCGTGGGGTGTGCCAGTTCTATTCGTTAAAAAGAAAGACAGATCTTTTCGCCTATGCATCGATTACCGGGGTCTTAATCAGGTAACCATCAAAAATAAATATCCTTTGCCTTTAATCGAAGAGTTATTTGATCAGTTGCAAGGCGCCAGGGTATTCTCTAAATTTGATCTGAGGCAGGGCTATTATCAACTGAGGATTAAGAAAGATGATGTTCTAAAAACTGCTTTCAGAACTCGATATGGCCATTATGAGTTTGTTGTCTTGCCGTTTGGTCTTACTAATGCTCCCGCCGCATTCATGGACTTAATGCAGAGAGTATTTCATCCTTATCTGGACCAATTCGTGGTCATATTTATTGATGATATCCTTGTTTATTCTAAATCTGAGGCGGAACATGAACAGCATCTCAGAATTGTGTTACAGACTCTTCAGGAGCATCGGTTATTTGCAAAGTTTAGCAAATGTGAATTCTGGCTTAAGCAAGTTGCTTTTCTTGGCCATATTATCTCGCAGGATGGTATTTCTGTTGATCCAGCGAAGATTGAAGTTGTGTTATCTTGGAAACGACCTGAAACTGTCACGGAAATTCGTAGCTTCCTTGGTTTAGCTGGGTATTATCGGAGGTTTGTCAAGGATTTCTCTAAGATTGCAGGGCCTTTAACTCAGCTTACTCAGAAGAAAACAGTATTTGACTGGAGTGATAAATGTGAGGCCAGCTTCCAGGAGTTGAAGAAGAGATTGACTACAGCTCCTATTCTTGCTTTACCTGAGGGTTATGATAATCTGGTGATCTATAGTGATGCTTCAAAGGAAGGTATGGGTTGTGTATTGATGCAGAATGGTAGGGTTATTGCTTATGCTTCCAAGAAACTGAAACCTTATGAACTCAACTATCCGACTCATGATCTTGAGCTTGCAGCTATCATTCTTGCATTAAAGAAATGGCGTCATTATCTCTGGGGCAACAAATTTGAAATCTTCACTGATCATAAGAGCTTGAAATATCTGTTTTCACAGAAAGAGTTGAACATGAGGCAGAGGCGTTGGCTGGAATTACTTGAGGACTATAACTGCACTATTAATTATCTTCCAGGTAAGGCGAATATTGTTGCTGATGCTTTGAGCCGAAAGGCTACTGTTGCTAGCTTGATTATCAAGAATTGGGAATTCATGGAAGAATTGTGCTTATGGAAGCCTAGTACTTCAAATTCTGGTATTCAATTTGCAAGTTTGCAGATTCAATCTCTGTTGTTATCCAGGATTCGAGAAGCTCAACAGGCTGATCTTCAATTGTTGAAAGTCTTAGAGAATTCTAAAGGGGGAGAGTCGGATTTCAAACTGCACGACGATGGTATTCTTAAATTCAAGGGTAGAATCTGTATTCCGAATGATCCAACTCTAAAGAAGGATATTCTTGCTGAGGCACACAGTTCTAGATATACTATCCATCCAGGCAGTACGAAAATGTATAAAGATTTGAAGCAGAACTTCTGGTGGAATAATATGAAGAGAGAAATTGCTGACTATGTTGCTCGATGCCTTACTTGTCAGAAAGTTAAAGCAGAACATCAAAGACCTGCAGGGTTGTTGCAACCTTTGGCTATACCTGTTTGGAAATGGGATCATATTACTAAGGATTTCGTATCAGATTTACCGATGTCTTCGTGGCGTAATGGCTCAGTCTGTGTTATTGTGTATAGTCTGGCCTAGACTTTTCATTTTATTGCTAAAAAGAAGTCTGTGTCTCTTGATAAACTGGTAGAGTTATATATTGAGAATGTTGTCCGACTACATGGAATTCCAAAGAGTATCGTGTCAGATAGAGATCCCAGATTCACATCTCAGTTCTGGCAGAAGATTCAGAAAGCTTTGGGCACGAATTTGAATTTCAGTACAGCTTATCATCCTCAGACAGATGGTCAATCTGAGAGAACTATCTTGATCCTTGAGGATATGTTACGGGCTTGTATTCTGGACTTCGGTAAAAGTTGGGAGAAATATTTGCCGCTAGCAGAGTTCGCCTACAACAATAGTTATCAAGCTACTATTGGTATGGCACCTTATGAGGCACTGTATGGGCGTAAATGTCGGTCTCCTCTCTACTGGGATGATGTTGGTGAAATGAAGACTATCGACCCTACTCTCTTACCTGAAATGAACAAAATGATTGATCATGTGCAACTTATCAGAAAAAGAATGCTTACAGCTCAGAGCCGGCAAAAGAGTTATGCAGATAGATGACGTCGTGATCTGAAATTTGCTGTGGGGGACCGGGTATTTCTGAAAATTTCTCCTCGCAAGGGTTTGATTCGGCATGGTAAAGGAGGTAAACTCAGTCCTCGATATGTGGGACCATTTGAGATAACTGAAACTGTTGGTGATTTGGCTTACCGTCTAGCTTTACCTCCCAGTCTGGGCAGGATTCATGACGTATTCCATGTTTCCATGCTTCGGATGTATCAGCCAGATCCCTCTCACATACTTGAGCCGGAACCGCTAGAGATCAGTGAAACTTTGACCTACACAGAGAAACCTCTTCGAATTGTTGATCAGAAAGTTCAGTAGTTGAGGACTAAAAGCATTCCGATGGTTAAAGTTCTGTGGGATCATCACGGAGTAGAGGAAGCGACGTGGGAGATAGAGGATCAGATGCGGGATCGGTATCCAGAGTTATTCGCCGAATCATGTAAGAATTGCGTGGACGCAATTAGTTTAAGGGGGAGAGGATGTGACGCCCGAGATTTAGCCATGCATTTAATTACTGTTGCATCTTTGTTTACGCATTTCCTTCTGTGCATTATTGACTGCCTTCTTGGGTTACTATTCATTCCATTTTTAAACTGTCTCCTATTAATTAATTAGCATTTTTATTAAATCATATTAATTGTAAAAGTAGTGGGAAAAATGTGCATTTGAGCTAAAGGCGTTAGGAGGGCTCGTTTAGAAAATAATTTTAGTAGTCAAGTGAATAGTGTTACGTAATAACTTTATAGATTTAATTAGTTAGCCAATGTGTCACCCCTTAGGCTCGCTTCTAAGCTTTCAACGCGCATTATAATAGATCATTTAAGCACCCAAATGACCCCACCATAACTTAGCCCTTCTATATATCACCTAAGCTCACAAAAGGCAAAAAAAAAAAAAAGCTGAAAACAGGAGCCCCAAACCCGACAGCCCCTCTTTGCACTTGGGAGAAAATTTTCATCTTCAACACTTCAATTCAAGCCAAGCCAAGCCTTGAGCAACTAGTGTAGGGTGTTTGCAAGGTTCCTAGGTGCTCCTACGCGTATTGGTTAGGGATTTGACGACTTGTTTTTGCATTTTTAAATAGTTACTCATTTCTTGATTTGTTGAAAATATGATTATATGCAATTGTAATTGTTATCTATGCTAATATACCATCTATATGAATGCTAGAGAACACATTTGAACCGTTGTTTCGCTTTTTAAACGGTTAGAATCGTTAGTTTGATTTTTAGGGTGAATAGTGACGTTTTTTCTAGGGTTTTGTGTAATTGCTCGAATTAGCTTGATTTAATGCTTCTAATAGATGCCTTAGGTGTTAGTGAAGATAGTCTAATAGCCCCGTGCACTTGCATTGCCTTAAATTGCCTAAAAATGGAAAATAGCCGACTTTAATTTGGGGCTTTCGGGGTTAATGCGAATCCGGGTGGATTCGGGATTCAATTCTAGTATCCTTAGGCTATCTAGGTGCTATAGATGCTTTGATATCCCTTGTTTGAAGCCCGGACAATGTAGGTGTAGTTTAAAGCCAAAAGAGGGAAATTGGGGCTTTCAGGGTAAACGCGGGCATTTGAATGAGTTAGAGGGTTGAGAGGGTACCTTGGGGGTTAGTTAGGAGGTTGGGAGAGTTTCCTTTGAAAATGAAATCATTAACTTTGGTTTGGAAGAGAAATAGTTCGAAAAACAAAGGGGTTTAGGTGCATTTTAAGTTGTCTCACACTTCTAAACCCATGTCAGAACTTCTTGAGTGTTTATATATGATTTTAAATTGATTTGAAGCTTTTGGTATGATTCTATGCTTATTTGGTATATGTTCATTTGTAAACTGCTTATTAGCTTCTATATTTGCTTCTATCCTAATTGCAACGAGGTCAATCTACTTTGTTGATCCTCATACGTGTTAATGCTTATATTATTGCTATTAACTTGTCATCGTTAAGTGCATTGCATAGTGGTTGCGCAATCATAGTGTCAGGTGCGGATGTGTTGAATATTGGCTGGGCGGCAGAGGGCTTGCCGGTGGATATTCAAACTCCGTGCCCTATACTCTCATTCGCCTGGTCCGGAGATTGCCAAGGGATGTTGGGTCGTAGGATTCGGGGTACATCCGGAGTACACCCACTGGAGTGTTTGGGGATTATGCCGGCTTATCGTGATCGTGCTCGTGGTTCGTGGATCGTGATTGAAGACTTGTGAAGATTGGTGTATAGGGGATTGAGTGAAATGTATCCTTTTAAATGTGTGGTTATTTAAGCTATCATTGTTTCTTTAATTGTCTAAGTGATATTGTTGTATAACTGTATTATCTGTTGCATTGCACGCCCCGAGACTATATCCCTCACTGGGCAACAGTGGGTGCTCATACCTCGATATCTGTTTCAGGAGACGCTGAGGGTGATCCCCAGCTTGTTGATTTAGTTGAGGAAGAAGAAGTTCAGATCGAGCCTTTACCTTAGTTGCTGTGTCTGATAGCTTGAGGTGGTTAATGAATTTGCTGCTATGTGGAAAGTTCAATTAATTGTTTTATGTTCTATTTTGTGGCCTAAGGGCTATGTATATGTTTGTTGCGCAAGTCGAAGGATAGTAGATTGTGGTGTAGAATTGGAAGCCATGTCTTGTAATAACTTTTATTCTTGCCTTATTTCCTTGCATGCTTGGGAGTGGATGGTTAATGTAGAATGCTTTATCCTTTAAGTTGTTTTATTGATTTCTTAGAATGTTATGATTATAAAACTATGCTGACAACAAGTTCTCGCATGCTTGTGTGTTTTGGAGCTATTGTGTACCATAAGGCTCGGATGGCCTTATAGCTTTGTTGTTTAATTAAGAAAAGCTTGTATTGTATTGTTGGGACTTCGTTTAAGTGTTTACAGGTTTTTAGAATGTCCACGGTACAGGGGAGACTCTGTCCGTGTGTCGGGTCCGGACTTAACCTTTAGCTTGGGGGTTGGGTCGGGGCGTGACAAACACTTCAACATCATTTTCCTCTCAAAACTCTCTCATTCTTTCTCCTTCTCTCTCATTTTCGACCATGGCATCTCTTGAGCTTCCAAGACCTCAAGCTCACTCTCTAGGACACTCCAAGCATCGGCCATAGCAAGGCAATCAAGAACGGATAGCTCAAAGTCACACACAAAGCTCAAAAACAAGGATTTTGTGTTCATTTGCTAAATCTTCAAAGAGGTGAGGGTTAAACTCTTCTAAAAGCTTTCAAAATTCACATGCATGCCTTCATATGACTATATTTACCTCTGTAGTTGTTGTATATTGTGTACATGAGCTTATATGACAATGCATGGCTAGATTTTTGGGTAGAACTTGAAGATAGGTAAAAACATGTTGCTGGCAGTTTTCTGATCTTGTAGTTCGAAGAGCATTTGGCTTAGTAAATGATGTTTAAAATGAGGGAAAATTGGTAGGTGACTAGTTTTGCCAGTTCTGAGCAATTTTTGTAGAAATAGGCCAAGGCCAAGTCTGAATCTAATGCCTCCAAAATGGTCAAACATCGTGCGGTGTCTAAATCTGGAAGAATTGGAAAAAAATGAAATAGGTTTCTGGCAGATCACTGACTCTGTAGAACGAAGCGTTTTTGACCTAGTAAATGTTGGTGAAAATGCATTTAAATTGGTAGGTTACTAGAAGTTCCAGTTCTGGACATTTTTGTCAGAAATAGACCAAAGCCAATTATGACGCTAAGACCTTCAAAATTGGCAAACATCGTAATGTGTCTAAAACTGGACAGTTTTGCGTAGTCTCACAGTTTTGGCCATAACTCCTAAGTCCGAACTCCAAATGATGCGAGGTTTGTTCCTAGATTTAAATCACTCATTAAGCTTTAATTTGAAAGTTTTTTCACTGAAATTGGAGAATATTTTCTTGTCTAATCGAATGTGGGAAAACAGACAATTGCAGTGAGGTTTTCGTTTAGTGATATGCTTTGAAACATGTTGTAACTTTTCTTGTGGTATTGAATGCTTGTAATTGTGGCACTCAGATGTTGTGTGGACTGTTGTGGCTGGTTGAGGTTGCTAAATTTGATTGATGTATGACTTGGGATCATTAATTGATGAATGGTTTGCTTAACCGCATGTTTAAGCATGGGATTGAGGCCCTAATGCTATTGACTTTTACTAAGAGATGATCTTGTAGTTAAACGTGTTAAATTGTGTGGTTAATAGGATGCCTGTAGTTGTTCTTATAGCTCTAAATATAATTCCCGATGGTTACATGTTGATAAGTAGACTTTTCTTGCACCCCGTCTCATGTAAACGTCGTTGCATGCTTGTATAATCTTATTACTTGATATGTGAACCCCGAAATGAGTTATATGGCTTGATTTACATGTGTTACATGGCTTCCCGTTTAATATTCATATAACTCTATGTGTTTTACAAGTGAAATTACATGTCAAAGCATGCCTCGTGTGTTTACTTGTCAATGTGCGATCTTATAATTGCTCGGAGGCAACCTACTTTGTTGTCCTCCTAATGTGATATGTTAAATGTTATAATTGTGCATTGCATTCAAGGTTGTAACCTTTCATTGTGGCATGGTAGCATTTCACGAACGCCAGGTGGCATAGGGTTTGTCGATGCTCCCATGACTACAATGGTCTAATTCCCTCTCTCGCTTGGCATTCCACCCTCGGAGAGTTGGGTTGTAAGATTTCGGGGTACATCCGGAGTATACCCAATTGGGAGCGATAAGTGGATGATTGAAGCTGGATGCAACAATTCTTGTCGAAAATGATCTTGAGAGCAAATGCTCACCGATTGAACTTGAGAGCGAAAGCTCACTGTATCCTTTTCACTACGTGTTTAAGTAGTCTCGCTTGGTTCCTAGAGGACCTCGGGGAGGAAAGACGGGTAAATGTGTTCCTTTATATTTATGTATTGTTATGAACTTACTTATTTTATTTGACATGTCTTCAAAGGAGTTTTCATAAGATTAACTGAAAAAGAGTTTTTAAAACATTATCTCTCGTTTTCCCTCGCTGAGTTCATAAGGACTCACCCTATTTTTGTCACAGGTGAAGCAAATTTGGAATAGGTACCCGAGGAGGATGTGCTTGTTGATGATTCCTTGGAGTGACTACGTGCTTTTGTGCTTTGTTTGAAAGTAGTTGCTATTTGGATGTTGTGTTTGATTGCAACTGTGACACCCCGATCCCTCTCGAGACTGGGAGTTCTATCAATCGATCTAATCACAACCCAAACCAAACCCGGGCAAAATTTTCAGGGAAAACGGACGGAGTCTCCCCTGTTTCTAGGCAAAATGTAAAACCTGTAATAGCATTTAAATGGACCAACACCGTGTCCAACAATACAAAACTTCCTCAAGGCCATCCGAGCCTCGGTTATCAACAATTTAAACTCAGCAAATATACATACATTTCAAATTTAAAAGCTAACCTATCTCTTTTCATTTTTGACAAGTACATTCAAACTTGAAAATTATACCATACTAAGCTACTACATAAAATAAACTATCATGCCACTCTAAATCTTTTCCTTTGTACATTACAAACATCCATTTGAAGTTAAGTTATAATAACTAGATACAAAATCTAACTTATCTAACTACTTCAACAATCTAATGAAACTTAAATTACATACTTTTTGACATTAAATACATACAACATATGAAAGCATATATCTTTACAACTTAGACACTCAAGCCACATAGGCACGCAAGACAACTCTTCAGGCACGAACTTTCACGAAATCACGAACTTTCCAGCTAACATGACATTTCCTGAAATGTGGTGGTGAGGAGTGAGTATACACAACACGTATACTCAGTGAGGGCGAGACAGATATCGAATTGGAGAGAAAGAAAGTCGTGCAATGCAAATAAGACAGTTAAGCAATATAACTGATAAATAAGCAATCAAAACAAACAATCAATACAATAAGCAATTAGTGAAAGCATTAACACAACCATTCAAAGCTATACCACACTCCGAAGGCTATGGTTCACTCTTACGAGCAATATACCATTTCACGAGCGATACATCAATCTTGAGCTTGATGTTTGACAACGATGACAATAAGCGTGCATCCACCTTATAACACCAGTTTGGAATACCCCGGAAGTATCCATCAATTCTACGACCCAAATCTCCCTGGGAGGCAACCCAAGCGAGAAAGGGAATAGCAGCGGAGCTAGAGCAACCAACACTGGCAACCCGAGGCTACCCAGAGAGGCCCATCACTCACGCGCGAGACACTATGCAATGCAAAACTCGATACAAGGCAATAAACGAGCGATAGCACAACAATACAAACTAGTGACAACAAACGAGATAACAAGCAATCACAATCAATACTAGCATTCATCTAACTTTTCAAGCATAACAAGCAATAATAAGCAACAATAACACCAATTAAACAAGTATATCAAGTAACCCTAAGCATTCTATAGGCATAATATCAAGATAACAAGCAAAATCACAAATCGGCCCCAACTATCAAAACACTACCATTTCCAAACGAGCTACGAGTTCTGAAAACCGACTTCGCCAACCCTCCTAGGTCACCATAAGGCACGTCTAAGGACCCCGAAACCCTACTTTACCATAGAATTCGCGCAAAGTCCCGATTTCCCCCTTTGCTCATTTGAACTACAACTATACCAACCAAACACCCAACCAACGCTATAATCGCACCAAAAGTGCTTCCATGGCCTCCCAAAACAATGCCAACACGCAAAACGAGAAAATGCCAAACTCGACCTAAACGACCCCAACTTTCACTAAGCCATTTTTCTCCGTTTTTCTATTACACATTCTAATTAAACCACACATTTAGGCATTCTAGCATACCTAGCACATTTCTACATCAACGGACAGCATAACGGAGCAACTTCATTGTTTCAAGGGTTTACTATTCACAAAACACTATTCAACAACCAATTTAAATTGCAATCTCAACATTTAACCGCAGAAAATGTTAAAAAGCTATAAATACATGTTCTACAATCAACAAGGAACATTCTTTAAGCAACAAAACGATTAAAACAACAATCTACGCATAAAATCCAAAAATCAAAGTTTAGATACAAATATTTCAAATGCGCAAATAACGATGAAACTCTTACCTTAGACGCTCCTAGACGCTAGGAAAACCTCGTAGAGTGCCTCGAAAACCACCCCGCACAAGCCCACGCGAAGAATCGAAGATTTGAAGTTGAGATTTTCTTTTTTTCCTCGTTTTTTTCGGCCCTTTTGTTTTCTGTTTCAGCTCTGATTTTTTTTTTATTTTGCTGTTTTAGGCTATTAAAAAGGGCTCAAGGTCAAAATGGTCAATCCCCTTGGTCAAACTAGCTTATTTCATGCATTTTTGGGCTAAAACAACTAAGGAAACATCAATTCTAGCTAACAACAATTAAATTATAAAATTTAAGGCACTAAAATACTAGTTTTACTATTTGCTGAGGACTCGAATTCATTTCCTAACTATCTCTCTCGATATGCAATGCACGTTGCGACAACAAAGAAGTAACAATTAATTCTCAAAGAATCTAAGAAATATATCATTTTTGGAAAGCATCATAGTTTAAAATTTACTCCGGCTCGGAGTTACTTTTCTCATTTATTTGGAAACCGAGTGATTTTAACGCAAAACAATCAAAATCGATTATTAACGTAATCACATCAATAAAGGAAATCAATATTCATCTAAATTAATTAATTTAACCATTTCTATAACATTTTAAGAATTATAAAGTTAATATTAAGCTACAAATGAAAGTTAATATAAACACGTAGTCAAATACAATTAAACACTAACATTTATGATGACACTTAATTAATCACAAGAGTATAAATTCAATTACTATAATTATTAGAAATAGATAATAATCTTTTAAATCAATTAATATAAATCCTTTTCGAATTCTTCTAAAAGAAATAGCAAAACAGTGAAAATTAGATGATTTAACTAATTAAACATTTAATCAAATGCAGTCAAGTGCTATTAAATGCATGCCGGGTTCGGGTTATCACATCCTTCCCCCCTTAAAACAATTGCGTCCTCGCAATTCTTCTTCCAATAGAACTCGGCATCATCTGAAATCCAATTCTGACTAATCTTCATTAGCTACTGAACAAGTATTTCATCAAGATGACCAATAGGAAAGTTCAAGTAGAAATGCCAAGTGGTAACGCCAAATAAAGGCTCAAAGGTAGATACCGTACAAGAATCCCGTTGACACGAATACCGAAGAAGAATAAATTCCAACCAGAAACGCCGAGATAATACCAATAAAGACTAAAGCAAAGATACTGTAGATGTCATTAATACCACACAATAACGACAAGAAGAATACCTCACGCACGAATCTCCAATAGAAGTCTAACTGTTACTGCCCGAGAATTCCCAAGCAAGAAGCCAAATAAAAGCTCAAACAAAGATTCTATCTAGAGGTTCAAAGAAGTACCCCGCTGGTCATGGATTTCATAGAAGAATTCCCTGTTAAGAGTGCTGAAGAAAATACCAAGAACCCAATCAAATATATTTCCAAAGTTCCAAAGAAGCCTTCCAAATAATAACCCCATGGAACAACCAATTAGATTCCGAGTTTTGCTATCAAATGCTGAGAGGAATGTCAAAGGAAATAACATAGAAAATATAATGTGCCCAATAAGACAACCAAGTTGAATAACAAACATAGTTTCCCAGATGGACGAAAACTCCAAGGATAAACACCGAACTGATGAACAATATACCGAGACCAAACTCTGAGGCCTCTTCACTGTTTGCCAAGTGAGAACTTCATACAACTTTGCCAACAAGGAAAATACCAAGAGAACGCCTAATAAGAATTTCAAAGAATACCATAAGTAGTATTATACAATAAGTCTGATAGGAACTCCAAATACCAAACCTACTGAGGAACACTGAAGAAGATATCCAAAACAATGCTCCAATAAGAAAAGTAGCCAAGTTTGCCCAATAAGTAAATACTAAATAATTGGCCACTGAGAATTCCATAAAATACCATTGAAGAATTTCCAATCAGGAATGCCAGTATCACACCAATAAAGTCCAAGACACATATACCATAGATAATACTATGCAGTAAGGCCGATTGAAATCCCATTAACCAAGTCCACCGAGAAGTGCCAACAAAAGTCCCCAAAGAACACCCATTAAGAAAACCAAAGAATGCTCCAAAGAATAACCAAATAAAACCCCAAGAGAAAGTTACTCTTTCACAACTGTTAAGCACATAGAAGGCCATAGAGATTTTCCAATAACCGAGCTCCAAAAGCAAACACCAATTTCCAAATAAAGGCTAGCCAAATGCCATTCATTTCTTGCCAATCCATACACCTTGAAAAGCCAGCGGTGAACCACTTTCTTCAGGGGAGGAAGATGACTTACTTACCATTTCAATAGGACATGTATGAATGCCAATATATCACAGTTATACATATGCCTTAAGCTATTATGCCAGCAAGTTTACAAAAGAGTTTATTTAACAAAGTCACTCAAGCATAACAATCAAGTCAAGCACAACATAATCAATTCAAATCACGGCACAACCAATTCAAGACATTCCAATACACACATTACAAACATTACTTCAAGCAAATAACAATCCACGAGGTCGATTCGATTCACGAGGGCAATTCAATAGACAACTAGACATTTCACCTTTCTTGAGAAACATTTAACATATAACACATAACTTTATCACATAAGTGCATACATTCAAGTCAAGACACACAATCTCACATACAAGCATACACTTTCAAGACACACTTAACAAGCACACATTCAAGGGTCACTACCCACCAGACCGAGGACCTTGTCCCGGCTTATGAGCTAGACAAGCTCTGATACCACCTGTGACACCCCGATCCCTCTCGAGACCAGGAGTTCTATCAATCGATCTAATCACAACCCAAACCAAACCCGGGCAAAATTTTTAGGGAAAATGGACGGAGTCTCCCCTGTTTCTAGGCAAAATGTAAAACCTGTAATAGCATTTAAATGGACCAACACCGTGTCCAACCATACAAAACTTCCTCAAGGCCATCCGAGCCTCGGTTATCAACAATTTAAACTCAGCAAGTATACATACATTTCAAATTTAAAAGCTAACCTATCTCTTTTCATTTTTGACAAGTACATTCAAACTTGAAAATTATACCATACTAAGCTACTACATAAAATAAACTATCATGCCATTCTAAATCTTTTCCTTTGTACATTACAAACATCCATTTGAAGTTAAGTTATAATAACTAGATACAAAATCTAACTTATCTAACTACTTCAACAATCTAATGAAACTTAAATTACATACATTTTGACATTAAATACATACAACATATGAAAGCATATATCTTTACAACTTAGACACTCAAGCCACATAGGCACGCAAGACAACTCTTCAGGCACGAACTTTCACGAAATCATGAACTTTCTAGCTAACATGACATTTCCTGAAATGTGGTGGTGAGGATTGAGTATACACAACACGTATACTCAGTGAGGGCGAGACAGATATCGAATTGGAGAGAAAGAAAGTCATGCAATGCAAATAAGACAGTTAAGCAATATAACTGATAAATAAGCAATCAAAACAAACAATCAATACAATAAGCAATTAGTGAAAGCATTAACACAACCATTCAAAGCTATACCACACTCCGAAGGCTATGGTTCACTCTTACGAGCAATATACCATTTCACGAGCGATACATCAATCTCGAGCTTGATGTTTGACAACGATGACAATAAGCGTGCATCCACCTTATAACACCAGTTTGGAATACCCCGGAAGTATCCATCAATTCTACGACCCAAATCTCCCTGGGAGGCAACCCAAGCGAGAAAGGGAATAGCAGCGGAGCTAGAGCAACCAACACTGGCAACCCGAGGCTACCCAGAGAGGCCCATCACTCACGCGCGAGACACTATGCAATGCAAAACTCGATACAAGGCAATAAACGAGCGATAGCACAACAATACAAACTAGTGACAACAAACGAGATAACAAGCAATCACAATCAATACTAGCATTCATCTAACTTTTCAAGCATAACAAGCAATAATAAGCAACAATAACACCAATTAAACAAGTATATCAAGTAACCCTAAGCATTCTATAGGCATAATATCAAGATAACAAGCAAAATCACAAATCGGCCCCAACTATCAAAACACTACCATTTCCAAACGAGCTACGAGTTCTGAAAACCGACTTCGCCAACCTTCCTAGGTCACCATAAGGCACATCTAAGGACCCCGAAACCCTACTTTACCATAGAATTCGCGCAAAGTCCCGATTTCCCCCTTTGCTCATTTGAACTACAACTATACCAACCAAACACCCAACCAACGCTATAATCGCACCAAAAGTGCTTCCATGGCCTCCCGAAACAATGCCAACACGCAAAACGAGAAAATGCCAAACTCGACCTAAACGACCCCGACTTTCACTAAGCCGTTTTTCTCCGTTTTTCTATTACACATTCCAATTAAACCACACATTTAGGCATTCTAGCATACCTAGCACATTTCTACATCAACGGACAGCATAACGGAGCAACTTCATCGTTTCAAGGATTTACTATTCACAAAACACTATTCAACAACCAATTTAAATTGCAATCTCAACATTTAACCGCAGAAAATGTTAAAAAGCTATAAATACATGTTCTACAATCAACAAGGAACATTCTTTAAGCAACAAAACGATTAAAACAACAATCTACGCATAAAATCCAAAAATCAAAGTTTAGATACAAATATTTCAAATGCGCAAATAACGATGAAACTCTCATCTTAGACGCTCCTAGACGCTAGGAAAACCTCGTAGAGTGCCTCGGAAACCACCCCGCACAAGCCCACGCGAAGAATCGAAGATTTGAAGTTGAGATTTTCTTTTTTTCCTCGTTTTTTTCGGCCCTTTTGTTTTCTGTTTCAGCTCTGATTTTTTTTTTTTTTGCTGTTTTAGGCTATTAAAAAGGGCTCAAGGTCAAAATGGTCAATCCCCTCGGTCAAAGCTCACTTAAGTTGGTCAAACTAGCTTATTTTATGCATTTTTAGGCTAAAACAACTAAGGAAACATCAATTCTAGCTAACAACAATTAAATTATAAAATTTAAGGCACTAAATTACTAGTTTCACTATTTGCTGAGGACTCGAATTCATTTCCAAACTATCTCTCTCGATATGCAATGCACGTTGCGACAACAAAGAAGTAACAATTAATTCTCAAAGAATCTAAGAAATATATCATTTTTGGAAAGCATCATAGTTTAAAATTTACTCCGGCTCGGAGTTACTTTTCTCATTTATTTGGAAACCGAGTGATTTTAACGCAAAATAATCAAAATCGATTATTAACGTAATCACATCAATAAAGGAAATCAATATTCATCTAAATTAATTAATTTAACCATTTCTATAACATTTTAAGAATTATAAAGTTAATATTAAGCTACAAATGAAAGTTAATATAAACACATAGTCAAATACAATTAAACACTAACATTTAAGATGACACTTAATTAATCACAAGAGTATAAATTCAATTACTATAATTATTAGAAATAGATAATAATCTTTTAAATCAATTAATATAAATCCTTTTCGAATTCTTCTAAAAGAAATAGCAAAACAGTGAAAATTAGATGATTTAACTAATTAAACATTTAATCAAATGCAGTCAAGTGCTATTAAATGCATGCCGGGTTCAGGTTATCACATCAACTGTTCATTCTGTTGATGTAAATGACCCCGTTGTAACTTGGGTCTAATTTTTGGCTTGTACTAATTATAACCGGATGAACTCTTTATTGGTTGTTTGCTTTCATTATCTTAGTTAGTAGTTATCGTAGGCGTTTAAACCATTTGGTGAAGAATCAAACAAGTTAACTCTATCTAATTTCACTTAAGTACTCATTGTAAGCTAAAGGATAATATGTACTTGTATAATAGGAACTGGCAAATAAACGGGACATAGTTATCATGCTAGGCTTGTCAATCAAACGACACTATTGAGATAAATTAGTAGTCATATCTATTGATAACAAAATAGGAAATTTTAATTGGAATTAAATCAATGATTAATGGTTTTGAGATGTTTTAGAAAATAGGTCAAACCAAAGGTCTTAAATACAGCAGTTCTGCTGTCTGTTTTTCGAAAAAACTTTTGGAGCTCTAGGCCAACGTTAAGCATTAAATCAAAAAAAAAAGGCTAAGAATGTGAAATAGTATAAATGAATTAGATCATACCTTAGTCTAGCCTCCTTAGGTCGGGTTGGGGTGTGACACCTATATTAGAATGGTATCAGAGCTTAGTTTACTAACTAGGCCTTAGTCGGGTACAACTCTCCGACCATGGGTAGAAACCCTAAGGTAATTATGATATCTTGTTTATATGTGTTAATGTGTGCTAATGTGTTTTAATTGATTTGAACATTGAATATTATGTGCTTTTGTGGACCATATGTATTATGTGTCATGCACACCGGCAAGTTAGCGCCCAGAATAATGCATGCATGCTTTTATACTCCTTCCTTGATACAAGTGTATAACCATGACTGATTGTTTATACACATAGATAGCTAGGACTAGAACTTTCAGGGAAGTGAATTCATGCAGGAAGAACAAAAAGTCTCGGTTAAAGATTTCTGGCATCTTCACAGGTACTCAATGGATCGTATGTATTATTGGATATGCATATATATAAAATGCGTAGCACATTTATAATTGTTGAGGTAAAGTTATCTCCTTATCTTTGGAATACCTATACCTATGATTAAGTTGTCAATTTTATAGCTATGAAGTTCTTGATTCCGTTAAACTGATCTTCTAATTATGGTTCAAGTATGAAGTTTAATGACATACAACTTCGCTTAAGATATTAAAGCATACTATTAAATATGTAGAGTAGTATATATTCTCATGTGTTGATAATGGAAGTTGACTTGGGGGTTTCTTTGAATCCATTTCCCACATCTTAAAATTGGCTTGATAGACTATCTAAGAAGTTAGCAATATACTCGTACGATTGAATCCTTACTTGATTGGAATTAAGCATTGATGAATCTGATATGGTGTATACTAGCGAGTTTCAAGTTCACTAAATGTTGAGATCATGACCTAGAAATTAAAAGATGAATTCGTGGAAGTTGACGATAATTACTTTTAGGGGTTAGATTATTAAGTCATGGATAACGTATTTAAGTGACTTAACAATGGATAACCTAAAGACATGTAGGCAACTATGGAGACCGAGTGTAACAAGGTTGATGATTCTTTAGTATAACAAGATAAAGAGATGTTAGAATCAAGAAATTCACATAGCTAGAACTTGTGTTCGGAAGACTACACCTAAAATGTTAGGTCGAATAAAAGTGTAAGATATTGAATTATACATTAGATAACTAACATTGCTAAAGGTCCTAAGTTGGATATTTGTGGTATTAAGAATCATGGTATTAATTTGATACCCCTCGAATTTAGTTGTGATTATGCACACTTGTTGTTTGGATACCCTAGAGGATGTTAGAAAGCATATATCCCTAAGTAATACCGATGGACCTAGTATATAAACCATGGAAATGAGATTAAAGCATCCGGCTGCAAAGTGGAGTCGTTAGGGTATGATTAGTAATCCTAAATAGCTAATAGTGAGTATGCATGATGATTCATGGAAAACCCTAGGACCTAAGGTCGATGAGTCTTGATGCTTTTAGCTAGTTGAACATGTGAATGAGAAAAGTAAGATTTCAGATAGTCAAGATAGAGATGAATTAGAGTCATGATGACCCAAGAAATTGATGTTAGACCACCGTATTTATGTGCACCGTTTCACGTCTAGAAACTAGTTGTTGGTAGACTTCGAATCGTGTTTGATTGAATAGAGGGTGAATCTTATAGTGATAATTAAATGAGTGGTTGATTACTATTGAACTTCTATTAGATTATATTGTAGGATGACTTGTGGTTATAATTCTTATGATGACATATCCTTGAAGTTATTTCATGTAATAAGCTACTTAGATTAGTATGGTAAGTATCTTATAAGCTAGATCATTTCGGTACCCATTTATCGTCCTAAGACTATTGTTGTACGGTCGGTAACCTAGTGGAGCATTGATATCACTTACATGGCTATGAACCTAGCTTAGTAATACTAATGTTGAAGATATATTGGCGGGCATTGAGTGTTCGAACGAATGACTAGGTCGCTAAGTGAGTAGGACCATTGTCTTCCCATTATGACGTTACCTTGGATTGAGGTGAATGAAATTTATTTGAGATTGAAACTATTCGCCTTAGGAGATTCGGTTAAGATTAAAAGAAATTCTGAAGCCTCAAGACTTGAAGATAGAGAATTGAATGAGGAAATAAACTATGGATTACAAGCTGATGAAATTTACTTGTAAGAATTGAACTAGTGCAATATGATCAGTTTACCCATGCAATTTCGATGGCAGTTTGTTGGTGGTACTTAATAAACCTTAGAGTTTGAGTTTCACGAATCTCAACGGTCTTTCTCCTTGATTACAAACGTAAAGGTTAACGAAACTGGGAAAGAATGTTAGTGAATAGGAGCCTGTAATCGGGAGACAAGTCATTAGAAGATTTGCTAATCTAATGTACCTACGAGATAAGAAGGGCTATGATACCATCGATAGATGACGATTTGAGATAGATTAGTTTGTTTGGTGAGTTCTTCTTGAAGATAGGGGCGTATTGTGGAAATGATCCATAACATGTGTATGTACTACGTGTTAACAATTTTGAAGCTAGTTGATAGAATATGTAAATCTGATATAGACCTATCATCTTAAAATTAGTGTATGTAACCATAAGATCGCGGTATTATTACGATATTCCTTTTGAGGTATGAATGCGAGATTGATACAACATGAGTCATGATTTTGGAGTTATAGTTATATTGTTAGAATACCAATGCAGCTTTGATTACCATGTTTGGAGATTCTAACCTTAATTAATGAACTTGACCTTAAGATCAAATGGAGAGAATAGAGTCGTTCAAAGGAACGAACTGTAAATGTAGGGGTCACACCGAACTAAATGATTGAAGAAACATAAGAAGTGAATTGGTTGTGGTAAGAGAGATCACAGAACACGGGACGAACCAGAGTGGGAAAAATAACAAATGTCAGAATCCATCTAAATGACCTCAACAAGTAAGAATGAATTTTGGGACGAAATTCTTTTAAGGAGGGGAGGATGTGAGGCTCAACCCCGAATAACGTATCCTACCTCGATTTGCATGCTTTAGACCTAGAATTATATGACCAACCTTGGATTACGTGTCCTGTCTTGCTTTTTGTGCATGTCTCGTCATACGTGCCTTAACCTAGAATTGTGTGCCCTAATCCTTGATTTACGTGTGTTACCTCATTTCGTGTGCCCTAACCTTAAATTACGTGTCTTAACCTAGATCTAAGTGCCATACATGGATTTTCGTGCATTGCATTGAATTATGTGTCTTGCATTGGTTTACGTGCATTCACTTAGGATTGCGTGCATTTATATTGGAATCCGTGCATTTATCTTGAAGTACGTGCCTTACCTCGTAATTCGTGTCTACCTCGTAATTCGTGTCCTATATTGATTTATGTGCGTGCCTTGTAGTGCGTGCCCTAGACCTAGAAAAGTGTGCTTGCACGCTAATCAATAAAGAATCCTACACAAAACACAAGACAATAAAATAATCCTACACAATCTACTAACCATTATTAAATTCCTAATTCAAATCCTACAAACTCCACTAACAATAAAATAACACTAAATTATTCCTACATTCTCCACTACTTATTATTCTATTCATAATTCAACTCATCCTCAAACATCAATTATATTATGTACTACCTAGAATCCCTAAATACCCAACATTTTCTTACACAAACACTAAACATAAGACATTCTTTTGGCATTCCCTAACATGCTCTAACAACAAACAATAAACTAAACACTCAATATTCCTCACAAAGCACAAGAATACATAAAAAAAATTCACCTACACCCTACCCAAGCATCTCATTTTCGACCCTCTCAATTCCATGCTTCATTTCAACTCAAAAAAATGCTAAAGATGACACAAAATTCAGATTTGTAAAGCCCAAGGCTGACACACATACGTGCCACACTCATACAAACACTTCAACATTATTTTCTTCTCAAAACTCTCTCATTCTCTCTCCTTCTCTCTCATTTTTGACCATGGCATCTCTTGAGCATCCAATACCTCAAGCTCACTCTCTAGGGCACTCCAAGCATCGGCCATAGCAAGGTAATCAAGCATGGATAGCTCAAAGTCACACACAAAGCTCAAAAACAAGGATTTTGTGCTCATTTGCTAAATCTTCAAAGAGGTGAGGGTTAAACTCTTTTAAAAGCTTTCAAAATTCACATGCATGCCTTCATATGACTATATTTACCTCTGTAGTTGTTGTATATGTGTGTACATGAGCTTATATGACCATGCATGGCTAGATTTTTGGCTAGAACTTGAAGATAGGTAAAAACGTGTTGCTGGCAGTTTTCTGATCTTGTAGTTCGAAGAGCATTTGGCTTAGTAAATAATGTTTAAAATGCGTGAAAATTGGTAGGTGACTAGTTTTTCCAGTTTTGAGAATTTTTTGTAGAAATAAGCCAAGGCCAATTCTGAGTCTAAGGCCTCCAAAATGGTCAAACATCGTGGGGTGTCTAAATCTGAAAGAATTGAAAAAAATGAAATAAGTTTCTGGCAGATCACTGACTCTTTAGAACAAAGCATTTTTGACCTAGTAAATGTTGGTGAAAATGCATTAAAATTGGTAGGTTGCTAGATGTTGCAGTTCTGGACATTTTTGTCAGAAATAGACCAAAGCCAATTATGATGCTAAGACCCTCAAAATTGGCAAACATCGTTATGTATATAAAACTTGACAGTTTTGCGTAGTCTCATGGTTTTGGCCATAACTCCTAAGTTCGAACTCCAAATGATGTGAGGTTTGTTCCTCGATTTAAATCACTCATTAAGCTTTAATTTGACATTTTTTTCACTGAAATTGGAGAATGTGTGCTTGTCTAATCGAATGTAGGAAACAGACCATTGCAGTGAGGTTTTCGTTTAGTGATATGCTTTGAAACATGTTGTAACTTTTCTTGTGGTATTGAATGCTTGGAATTGTGGCACTTAGATGTTGTGTGGAATGTTGTGGCTGGTTGAGGTTGCTAAATTTGATTGATGTATGACTTGGGATCATTAATTGATGAATGGTTTGCTTAACCGCATGTTTAAGCATGGGATTGAGGCCCTAATGCTATTGACTTTTACTAAGAGATGATCTTATAGTTAAACGTGTTAAATTGTGTGGTTAATAGGCTGTCCGTAGTTGTTCTTATAGCTCTAAATATAATTCCCAATGGTACATGTTGATAAGTAGATTTTTCTTGCACCCTGTCTCATGTAAACGTCGTTGCATGCTTGTATAATCTTATTACTTGATATGTGAACCCCGAAATGAGTTATATGACTTAATTTACATGTGTTACATGGCTTCCCGTTTAATATTCATATAACTATATGTGTTTTACAAGTGAAATTACATGTCAAAGCATGCCTCGTGTGTTTACTTGTCAATGTGCGATCTTATAATTGCTCGGAGGCAACCTACTTTGTTGTCCTCCTAATGTGATATGTTAAATGTTATAATTGTGCATTGCATACAAGGTTGCAACCTTTCATTGTGGCATGGTAGCGTTTCACAAACGCCGGGCAACATTGGGCTTGCCGGTGCTCCCGTGACAACCATGGTCCAATTCCCTATCTCGCTTGGCATTCTACCCTCGGAGAGTTGGGTTGTAGGATTTCGGGGTACATCCGGAGTATACCCAATTGGGAGCGATAAGTGGATGATTGAAGCTGACTGCAACAATTCTTGTCGAAAATGATCTTGAGAGCAAATGCTCACCGATTGAACTTGAGAGCGAAAGCTCACCGTATCATTTTCACTACGTGTTTAAGTACTCTCGCTTGGTTCCTAGAGGACCTCGGGGAGGAAAGACGGGTAAATATGTTCCTTTATATTTATGTATTGTTATGAACTTACTTATTTTATTTGACATGTCTTCAAAGGAGTTTTCATAAGATTAACCGGAAAAGAGTTTTTAAAACATTATCTCTCGTTTCCCCTTGCTGAGTTCATAAGGACTCACCCTCTTTTTGTCACAGGTGAAGCAGATTTGGAATAGGTACCCAAGGAGGATGTACTTGTTGATGATTCCTTGGAGTGACTACGTGCTTTTGTGCTTTGCTTGAAAGTAGTTGCTATTTGGATGTTGTGTTTGATTGCAACTGTTCATTCTGTTGATGTAAATGACCCCGTTGTAATTTGGGTCTAATTTTTGGCTTGTACTGATTATAACCGGACGAACTCTTTATTGGTTGTTTGCTTTCATTATCTTGGTTAGTAGTTATCGTAGGCGTTTAAACCATTAGGTGAAGAATCAAACAAGTTAACTCTATCTAATTTCACTTAAGTACTCATTGTAAGCTAAAGGATAATATGTACTTGTATAATAGGAACTGGAAAATAAACGGGACATAGTTATCATGCTAGGCTTGTCAATCAAACGAGACTATTGAGATAAATTAGTAGGCATATCTATTGATAACAAAATAGGAAATTTTAATTGGAATTGAATCAATGATTAAAGGTTTTGAGATGTTTTAGAAAATAGGTCAAACCAAAGGTCTTAAATACAGCAGTTATGCTGTCAGTGAAATAGTATAAATGAATTAGGTCATACCCTAGTGTAGCCTCCTTAGGTCGGGTTGGGGCGTGACACCTATATTAGAATAGTATTAGAGCTTAGTTTACTAACTAGGCCTTAGTCGGGTTCAACTCTCAGACCATGAGTAAAAGTACTAAGGTAATTATGATGTCTTGTTTATATGTGTTAATAGGTGCTAATGTGTTTTAATTGATTTGAGCATTGAATATTATGTGCTTTTGTGGACCATATGTATATGTGTCATGCACACCGACATGTTAGTGCCCTGAATAATGCATGCATGCTTTTATACTCCTTCCTTGATACATGTGCATAACCATGACTGATTGTTTATACACATAGATAGTTAGGACTAGAACTTTCAGGGAAGTGAATTCATGCAGGAAGAACGAAAAGTCTCGGTTAGAGATTTCTGGCATCTTCACAGGTACTCGATGGATTGTATGTATTATTGGATATGCATATATATAAAATGCATAGCACATGTATAATTGTTGAGGTAAAGTTATCTCCTTAGGTCGAGTTGGGGTGTGACACCAAATGTCCACCTTGCCCTCCAACTAAGTTATTTTTGCTAGTTTGCCATTTTGATTGAATTATAACTAATTAGTTCCTAATTTTGACTTTGGTAGAATATATTTAATGTCTACAACACGTAAAATTCCTAAATGCACGAAATAAACATTTTGGCACGTAAAATGATAAATATACATGATAAATAATATTAATATAGATAATTGATGCCAATGCATATGAAATAATATGAATGCATTATAATTATTATAATTATATATATAGACTCTTGTGTCGGGTTTTACATCCTCTCCTCCTTAAAAGAATTGTGTCCTCGCAATTTCTTCTTACCTTGAAAACAACTCCGGATATTGCTTCTCCATTTGGTCCCGTAACTCCCAGGTTGTTTCCTCGGCACCATGGTTGTTCCACAATACCTTTACCATAGGAATCTTCTTCCTACGCAACTCCCGATCTTGTTCATCCAAAACTTGTACGGGTCTTTCTTCATAGGAGAGGCTCTCACGAAGTTGTAGCAGTTCCGACTCCAAGATATGAGAAGGGTCGGGTTGATACTTCCTCAACATCAAGACATGGAACACGTCATGTATACCAGAGAGATTCGTTGGTAAAATCAACCGGTCAGCTAACTTGCTAATTTTCTTCACAATCTCGAATGGTCCTACGTACCTCGGACTCAATTTGCCACCCTTTCCATGTCGAATCAACCCCTTCCGAGGAGACAATTTCATAAACACCTTATCACCCTCTTCAAATTCTAGGTCTCTTCTTCTTCTATTGGCATAACTTTTTTGTCTACTTTGTGCTCTGAGTATCCTTCTCCGAATCAAATGCACATTCTCTATCTTTTCCATCATCTCCGGCAACAATGTAGGATCAATAGCCTTCATCTCACCAACCTCACTCTAATATAGTGGGGATCTATACTTCCATCCGTATAAGGCTTCGTAAGGTGCCATATCAATTGTTGCTTGGTAGCTGTTATTGTAGGCAAACTCTGCCAATGGCAAATGTTGTTCCCATGTACCTCCAAAATCCAATGCACAAGCTCGTAGCATGTCCTCCAAGACCTGAATGGTCCTTTCAGACTGCCCGTCAGTTTGAGGATGGTCGGTTGTACTGAAGCTCAACTTCGTCCTAAAAGCCTCTTGAAACTTTTGCCAAAACTGTGATGTAAACCTAGGATCTCTGTCAAACACTATGCTCACGGGTACACCATGCAATTTCACAATGTTTGCTATGTACAAATCAACTCATTTCTCCAAGCTATCCCTCTTATTCATAGCGATAAAATGGGCTGCCTTCATCAACCGATCCACGATCACCCAAATAGTATCACAACCTCGAGGTGACCTCGGCAATTCCGTTACAAAATCCATTGTTATGTGCTCCCATTTCCATTGTGGAATCTTCAAAGGCTGTAGAAGCCCTGCAGGTCTTTGATGTTCTGCCTTCACCCGTTGACATGTCAAGCATCGGGACACAAACTCCACAATCTCTCGCTTCATGTTGTTCTACCAATAGTGTTGTTTAAGGTCTCGATACATCTTTGTACCTCCCGGGTGGATGGTATACCTCGAATGAAGAGCTTCTTAGAGTACCTTCCCTTTCAACTCCAGATTGTTTGGCACACAAATTCGGTTCCTAAATTTCCACAACCCATCTTCATGCAACTTGAAATCCGAATTACCATCTTTTATCTTTTGAAGTTGAGGATCTTGTTGTTGAAACTCTCGGATCTGAGACAACAAAGTAGGTTCCTTGATCTCCAATCTTGCTAAACTTGTCTTCCGGCTCAATACATCTGCTACAACATTTGCCTTTCCGGGCACGTAATTTATAGTGCAATTGTAATCATCCAAGAGTTCCATCCACCTTCTCTGCCTCATATTTAACTCTTTTTGAGAAAAAGAGTATCTCAAACTCTTATGGTCGGTGAATATCTTGAACTTACTTCCCCACAAGTAATGCCTCTACTATTTCAAGGCAAACATAATAACTTATTCGATTTTGGGTTTTGAAAATAGGCGCAGCAAAGCACGCTTGCTACCCTCAACGTAGAGCTCCTGGAGCACTTTCCAACAGTATGCTGTGGGCCACATAACTTATTACGGATCAAATGTTATAGGCATGGGAGCGACAAAGACTAGGTCACAGGACCCCCGACCTCGGTTTACGAGCCCAGCCCCTCCGCGAAGTGAAGTTGGCTTGCCTAGGGTGCCGTGGGACTCGAGAAAAGAAATGTGATGGATGAGGCTTCTTGGCATGGCTGAACGGGGCAAAAAAAATGAAAATAGGGTGTAAGACGAGGACTTCCCAAGGGGTTACCCATCCTAGTACTACTCTCGCCCAAGCACGCTTAACTTCGAAGTTCTGATGGGATCCAGTGCATTAGTGCTGGTATGATCGTACCCATCATGTTGAGGGAGCAAAGCCCTTATGTGTTAGACAGTTCATAGTCCCAGCCCATTGAGACGGCCCATTAAAACGGCCCAATGGGCTTATCGACAAACCATCTACCTCAACAACGCACCACCCTCTTAAGATGTGATATCGACACATAGTAGGGCTCCTTATTGTCCATCAAGTTAGGTTATCGGCCTTTTCGCGACTCACGACGAATGACCTGGGATGAAAAAACATCGTCAAAAAAAGAAAAATTGGCAAAAACTGATGAAAACATTCAATTTTAGGTTCCAAAAGTAGGCGCAGTGAAGCATACTTACTGCCCCTATCGTAGAACTCCAAGAGAGCTTTCCAACAGTATGATGTGGGCCGCATAACTCATTTCGGATCAAAAGTTATGGGCACCGGAATGACGGAAACCAGGTCATAAGCCCCATGACCTCGGTTTGCTGGCCCAGCCCCTCTGCGAAGCGAAGTTGGCTTGCCCAAGGTACCGTGGGACTCGAGAAAAGAATTGTGACGGATGAGGCATCTTGGCATGGCTGAACGGTGCAAAAAAAAATGAAAATAGGGGTACAACACGAGGACATCCCAAGGGGTCAGCCTTCCTAGTACTACTCTTACCCAAGCACGCTTAACTTCGCAGTTCTGATGGGATCTGGTACATTAGTGCTGGTATGATTGAACCCGTCATGTTGATGGTACAAAGCCCTTATGTGTTGACGGTTCACAGTTTCAGCCTAGAGAGACGGCCTAATGGGCTTATCGATAACCCATTTGCCTCAACAACGTAGCATCCTCTAAAAACGTGATATCGACGCGTAGTGGGGCCCCCTAATGTCCCTCAAGTTAGGTGGTTGACCTTTTTGCAACTCACGACGAATGACCCGGGATGAAAAAACAGCATCAAAAGAAGAAAAGTGGCACAAAACTGATGAAAACATTCGATTTTCGGTTTCGAAAATAGACGCAGCAAAGCACGCTTGCTGCCCCAATCATAGAGCTATTGGAGAACTTTCCAACGTTATGTTGTGGGCTGCATAACTCATTACGGATCAAAAGTTATGGGCACCGGAGCGACAGAGATGCGGTCACTGTCCCCATGACCTCGGTTTGCGAGCCCAGGCCTTCCGCGAAGTGAAGTTCACTTGCCCATGGTGTCGCGGGACTCTAGAAAAGAAATGCGATGGATGAGGCATCTTGGCATGGCTGAACGGGGCAAAAAAAAAATTTGAAAAGAGGGGTCCAACACGAGGACTTCCCAGGGGGTCACATATCCTAGTACTACTCTAGCCCAAGCATGCTTAACTTCGGAGTTCTGATGGGATCCGGTGCACTAGTGCTGGTAAGATCGCACCCATCATGTTGAGGGTGCAAAGCCCTTATCTGTTGATGGTTCACAGTCCTAGCCCAGAGAGACGGCCCATTCAAAAGGCCCAATAGGCTTATCGACAAACCATCTTCCTCAACAACGCAGCATCCTCTTAAGATGTGATATCGACGCATAGTAGGGCCCCCTAATGTTCTTGAAGTTAGGTTTTTGGCCTTTTCGCGACTCACGACGATTGACCCAGAACAAAAAAATAGTGTCAAAAGAAGAAAAGTAGCCCAAAACTAATGAATATATTCGATTTTAGGTTTTGAAAACTGGCACAGCAAAGCACGCTTGCTGCACCCATCATAGAGTTCCCGAAGAGTGTTCCAACGGTATGCTGTGGGCCGTATAACTCATTACAGATCAAAAGTTATAAGCACCGGAGCGACAGAGACCAAGTCATAGGCCCTACCACCTCGATTTTCGGGCCCAGCCCCTCTGCGAAGTGAAGTTAGCTTGCCCAAGGTACCGTGGGACACGAGACAAGAATTGTGATGGATGAGGCATCTTGGCATGGCTGAACGGTGCAAAAAAAATGAAAAGAGGGGTGCAACACGAGGACATCTTAGGGGGTCACCCATCCTAGTAATATTCTCGCCCAAGCATGCTTAACTTCATAGTTCTTATGGGATCCGGTGCATTAGTGCTGGTATGATCGCACCCGTCATGTTGAGGGTGCAAAGCCTTATGTGTTGACGGTTCACAGTCCCAGCCTAGAGAGGCGGCCAATTCAAAAGGCCCAATAGGCTTATCGACAACCCATTTGCCTCAATAACGCAGCATCCTCGTAAGATGTGATATCGACGCGTAATGGGGCCCTCTAATGTCCCTAAAGTTAGGTTGCATGCCATTTCGCGACTCACGACGAATGACCCGGGACTATAAAACAGTGTCAAAAGAAGAAAAGTTGCCCGAAACTGATAAAAACGTTTGATTTTGGGTTTCAAAAATTTGTGCAGCAAAGAACGCTTGTTGCCCCCATCGTAGAGGTCCCAGAAATCTTTCCAATGGTATGCTGTGGGCTGCATAACTCATTACGGATCAAAAGTTATGGGCACTGGAGCGACGGAGACCAGGTCATAGGTCCCACGACCTCGGTTTGCGGGCCCAGCCCCTCTGCGAAGCGAAGTTGGCTAGCCTAAGGTGCTGTGGGACTCGAGAAAAGAAATGTGATGGAAGAAACATCTTGGCATGGCTGAACGGTGCAAAAAAAAATGAAAAGAGAGGTGCAACACGAAGACTACCCAAGAGGTCACCCATCCTAGAACTACTCTCGCACAAGCATGCTTAACTTCGCAGTTCAGATGGGATCTGGAGCATTAGTGCTGGTATGATGGCCCCCGTCATGTGGGGGGTGCGAAGCCCTTATGTGTTGATGGTTCACAGTCCCAGCCTAAAGAAACGGCCCATTCAAAAGGCCTAATGGGCATATTGACAACCTATTTGCCTCAACAACGTAGCATCCTCTTAAGACGTGATATCGACACATAGTAAGGCCCCCTAATGTCCCTTAAGTTAGGTTGTCGGCCTTTTCACGACTCACGACGAACGTCCCGGGATGAAAAAATAGCGTCAAAAGTAGAAAAGTGGACCAAAACTGATGAAAACGTTCAATTTTGGGTTTCAAAAATAGGCGCAGCAAAGCACGCTTGCTACCCCCATCATAGAGCTCCTGAAGAACTTTCCAACAGTATGTTGTGGGGCGAATAACTCATTACGGATCAAAAGTTATAGGCATCAGAGCGATGGAGACCAAGTCATAGGCCCCATGACCTCGGTTTCCTAGCCCAGCCCCTCCGCAAAGTGAAGTTGGCTTGCCCAAGGTGTCGTGGGATTCGATAAAAGAAATATGACGGATGAGGTATCATGGCATTGATGATAGGTCAACCATCCTAGTACTACTCTCACCCAAGCACGCTTCACTTTGCAGTTCTGATGGGATCCGGTGCATTACTGCTGGTATGATCGCACCCGTCATGTTGAGGGTGCAAAGCCCTTATGTGTTGACTATTCACAGTCCCAGCCCAGAGAGATGGCCCATTCAAAAGGCCCAATGAGCTTATCGACAAACCATTTGCCTCAACAACGCAGCAACCTTTTAAAACGTGATATTGACGCGCAGTAGGGCCTCCTAATGTCCCTCAAGTTAGGTTGTCGACCTTTTTACGACTCACGACGAACGACCTGGGATGAAAAAATAACGTAAAAAGAAGAAAAGTGGCCTGAAATTGATGAAAACGTTCAATTTTGGGTTTTGAAAACAGGCACAACAAAGCACGCTGGCTGCCCTCTTCATAGAGCTCCTGGAGTGCTTTCCAACAGTATGCTATGGGCCATATAACTCCTTACGTATCAAAAGTTTTGGGCACTTGAGTGACAAAGACTAGGTCACTGTCCCCACGACCTCGGTTTGCAGGCCTAGGACTTCCGCGAAGTGAAGTTCACTTGCCCATCGTGTCGTGGGACTTGAGAAAAAAAATGTGATGGATGAGGCATCTTGGCATGGCTGAATGGGGCAAAAAAAAATGAAAAGTGGTTTCCAACACAAAGACTTCCCAAGGGGTCACGCATCTTGGTACTACTCTAGCCCAAGCACGCTTAACTTCGGAGTTTTGATGGGATCCGGTGCACTAGTGCTGGTATGATCGTACCCATCATGTTGAAGGCATGAAGCCCTTATCTGTTGACGGTTCACAGTCCCAACCAAGAGAGACGGCCCATTCAAAAGGCCCAATGGGCTTATCGACAAACCATCTTCCTCAACAATGCAACATCCTCTTAAGACGTGATATCGATGCATAGTAGGGCCCTCTAATGTCCTTGAAGTTAGGTTTTCAGCCTTTTCACGACTCACGACGAATGACCTGGGATGAAAAAACAACATCAAAAGAAGAAAAGTGGCCTGAAATTGATGAAAATGTTCGATTTTGGGTTTCAAATACTGGCACAGCAAAGCACTCTTGCTGTCCCCATCGTAGAGCTCTCGGAGAGCTTTTCAACGATTTGCTGTGGGCCGCATAACTCATTATGGATCAAAAGTTATGGGCACTGGAACGACAGAGACCAGGTCACAAGCCCCACGACCTCATTTTGTGGGCCTAGCCCTTCCGCAAAGCGAAGTTGGCTTGCCCAAGATGCTGTGGGACTCAAGAAAAGGAATGCGATGGAAGAGTTATCTTAGCATGGTTGAACGGGGCAAAAAAAATGAAAAGAGGGGTGCAACACGAGGACACCCAAGGGGTCACCTATCCTAGTACTACTCTTGCCCAAGCACGCTTAACTTTAGAGTTTTGATGGATCTGGTGCACTAGTGCTGGTATGGTTGCACCCGCCATGTTGAGGGTACAAACCCCTTATGTGTTGACGGTTCACAATCTTAGCCCAGAGAGACGACCCATTTAGAAGGCCCAATGGGCTTATCGACAACCTATCTGCCTTAACAATGTAGCATTCTCTTAAGACATGATATCGACGCATAGTAGGGCCCCCTAATGTCCCTGAAGTTTGGTTGTCGGCCTTTTCGCGACTCACGACGAACCACCTGGGATGAAAAAATATTGTCAAAAGAAGAAAAGTGGTTCAAAATTGATGAAAATGTTCCATTTTGGGTTCCAAAAATAGCCTCCATCGTAGAACTCCCAGAGAGCTTTCCAACGGTATGTTGTGGGCCGCATAACTCATTACGGATCAAACGTTATGGGCACCGGAGCGACAAAGACCAGGTCATAGGCCCCACGACCTTGGTTTGCGGGCCCAGGCCCTCTGCGAAGCGAAGTTGGCTTGCCCAAGGTGCTGTGGGACTCGAGAAAAGAAATGTGATGGATGAGGCATCTTGGCGTGGTGGAACGGTGTAAAAAAAATGAAAAGAGGGATGCAACCCGCAAACTTCCCAGGGGGTCACCCATCCTAGTCCTACTCTCGCCCAAGCACGCTTAACTTCGGAGTTCAGATAGAATCCGGTGCATTACTGCTAGTATGATCGCAGCTGTCATGTTGAGGGTGCAAAGCCATTATGTGTTGACGGTTCACAGTCCCAACCCAGAGAGACGGCCCATTAAGAAGGCCCAATAGGCTTATCGACAACCCTTCTGCCTCAACAACACATCATCCTCTTAAGACCTGATATCAACGGGTAGTAGGGCCCCCTAATGTCCCTCAAGTTCGGTTGTCGGCCTTTTTGGGATTCACAACGAACGTCCCGGGATAGAAAAAGTGTCAAAAGAAGAAAAGTGGCCCGAAACTGATGAAAATGTTCAATTTTGGGTTCCGAAAACATGCATAGCAAACTTTGCTTGTTGCCCCCATCATAGAGCTCCCAGAGAGATTTCCAACAGTATGCTGTGGGCCGCATAACTCATTACAGATCAAAAGTTATGGGCACCGAAGCGATGGAGACCAGGTCATAGTCCCCATGACCTCGGTTTGCGGGCCCAACCCTTCTGCGAAGCGAAGTTGGCTTTCCCAAGGTACCGTGGGACTCGAGAAAAAAAAAGTGATGGATGAGGCATCTTGGCATGGATGAACGGGGCAAAAAAAAATGAAAAGAGGGGTGCAACACGAGGACTTCCCAGGGGCTCACGCATCCTAGTACTACGCTGGCCCAAGCACGCTTAACTTCACAGTTCAGATGAGATCTGGTGCATTAGTGCTGGTATGATCGCAACCATGTTGTTGAGGGTGCAAACCCCTTATGTGTTGACGGTTCACAATCCCAGCCCAGAGAAACGACCCATTCAAAAAGCCCAATGGGCTTATCGATAATCCATCCGCCTCAACAATGCAATATTCTCTCAAGACGTAATACCGACGCATAGTAGGGCCCCCTAATGTCCCTGAAGTTAGGTTTTTGGCCTTTTCGCGACTCACGACGAATGACCCGAGATGAAAAAATAGCGTCAAAAGAAGAAAAGTATCCCAAAACTGATGAAAATGTTCAATTTTGGGTTTCAAAAACAGGCGCAACAAAGCACACTTGTTGTTCCCATCGTAGAGCTACCGAGGAGCTTTCTAACTGTATGTTGTGGGCTGCATAACTCATTACGGATCAAAAGTTATGAGCACCGGAGTGACGGAGACCAGGTCAATGGCCCCACAACCTCGATTTGTGGGCCCAGCCCGTTCGCGAAGCGAAGTTGGCATGCCCAAGGTGCCGTAGGACTTGAGAAAAGAAACGTGACAGATGAGGCATCTTGGCATGGCTGAACGTGGCAAAAAAAATTGAAAAGAGGGGTGCAACACGAGGACTTCCCAAGGGTTCACCTATCCTAGTACTACTTTCGTCCAAGCACGTTTAACTTCGGAGTTCTGATGGGATTCGGTGCATTAGTCCTGGTATGATTGCACCCATCATGTTGAGGGTGCAAAGCCCTTATGTGTTGATGTTTCACAGTCCCAGCCCAGAGAGACGGCCCATTCAAAAGGCCCAATAGGCTTATCGACAACCCATTTGTCTCAACAACGCAGCATCCTCTTAAGACGTGATAACAACGCACAGTAGGGCACCCTAATGTCCCTCGAATTACGTTGTCAGCCTTTTCGCAACTCACGATGAACGACCCGAGGTGAAAAAATGGAGTCAAAAAAAGTAAAATGGACCAAAAATGATGAAAACATTAGATTTTGGGTTCTGAAAATAGGTGCAGTGAAGCATACTTGCTGCCCTCGTCGTAGAACTCCCGGAGAGCTTTCCAACGGTATGTTGTGGGCCGCATAACTTCTTATAGATCAAAAGTTATGGGCACTAGAGTGACGGAGACTAGGTCACTAGCACCACGACTTTGGTTTACGGGCCCAGCCCTTCCGCGAAGCAAAATTCGCTTGCCCATGGTATCGTGGGACTCGAGAAAAAAATGTGATGGATGAGGCATCTTGGCATGGCTGAACGGGGCAAAAAAAATGAAAAGAAGGGTACAACACAAGGACTTCCCAGGGGGTTATGCATCCTAGTACTACTCTCGCCCAAGCACGCTTAACTTCACAGTTCAGATGAGATCTGGTGCATTAGTACTGGTAGGATTGCACCCGTGTTGTTGTGGGAGCAAACCCCTTATGTGTTGACGGTTCACAATCCGACCTCAGAGAGATGACCCATTCAAAAAGCCCAATGGGCTTATCGACAACCCATCTGCCTCAACAACGTAGTATTCTCTTAAGACGTGATATCGATGCATAGTAAGGCCCCCTAATGTCCCTGAAGTTAGGTTGTCGGCCTTTTTGCGACTCACGACGAACGACCGAGATGAAAAAACAACGTCAAAAGAAGAAAAGTGGCCCAAAGCTGAAGAAAACATTCGATTTTGGGTTTCAAAAATAGGTGCAGTGAAGCACACTTGTTGCTCCCATCGTAGAGCTCCGGAGAGCTTTCTAACTGTATGCTGTGGGCCGCATAACTCATTACGGATCAAAAGTTATGAGCACCAAAGCGACGGAGACCAGGTCAATGGCCCCACAACCACGGTTTGCGGGCCCAGCCCCTCCACGAAGCGAAGTTGGCTTTCCCAAGGTGCCGTAGGACTCGAGAAAAGAAATGTGACGAATGAGGCATATTGGCATGGCTGAACGGGGCAAAAAAAATTGAAAAGAGGGGTGCAACACGAGGACTTCCCAAGGGGTCACTGATCCTAGTACTACTCTCGTCCAAGCACGCTTAACTTCGGAGTTCTGATGGGATCCTGTGCATTAGTGCTGGTATGATCGCACCCATCATGTTGAGGGTGCAAACCCCTTATATGTTTACAGTTCATAGTCTCAACCCAGAGAGACGACCCAATCAGAAGGCCTAATGGGCTTATTGACAACCCATCTGCCTCAACAACGCAGCATTCTCTTAAGACGGGATATTGATGTGTTGTAGGGCCCCCTAATGTCACTGAAGTTAGGTTATCGACCTTTTCGCCACTCACGACGAACCACCCGGGATGAAAAAACAGTGTCAAAAGAAGAAAAGTGGCCCAAAACTGATGAAAATGTTCCATTTTGGGTTCCAAAAATAGCCGCAGTGAAGCACGCTTGCTTCCCCCACCGTAGAGCTCCTGGAGAGCTTTCCAACGGTATGCTGTGTTCCGCATAACTCATTACGGATCAAAAGTTATGGGGACCAGAGCGACGGAGACCAGGTCACAGGCCCCATGACCTCAGTTTACGGGCCCAACCCTTCTGCAAAGCGAAATTGGCTTGCCTAAGGTACCGTGGGACTCGAGAAAATAAATGTGACTGATAAGGCAACTTGGCTTGGCTGAACGGTGCAAAAAAAAAATGAAAAGAGGGGTGCAACACAAGGAGTTCCAGGGGGTCACCAATCCTAGTACTACTCTTGCCCAAGCACGCTTAACTTCGCAGTTCAGATGGGATCCGGTGCATTAGTGTTGGTATGATCTTATCCGTCATGTTGAAGGTGCAAACCCCTTATGTGTTGACGGTTCATAGTCCCAGCCTAGAGAGACAGCCCATTCAAAAGGCCCAATGGGCTTATCGACAACCCATTTGCTTCAACAACGCAACGTCCTCTTAAGAAGTGATATTGACGTGTAGAAGGGCCCCCTAATGTCCCTCAAGTTAGGTTGTCGGCCTTTTCGCGAGTCACGACGAACGTCCTGGGATGAAAAAATAGCGTCAAATGAATAAAAGTGGCCCAAAACAGATGAAAATGTTCGATTTTGGGTTTCTAAAATAAGCGCAGCAAGGCACGCTTGCTGCACCCATCGTAAATCTCCAGGATAACTTTCCAATGGTATGCTGTGGGCCGTATACCTTATTACAGATCAAAAGTTATGGGTACCAGAGCGACGGAAACTAGGCCATAGGCACCACAACCTCGATTTGCAGGCCCAGCCCCTTTGCCAAGCGAAGTTGGCTTGCCTAAGGAGTCGTGGGACTCGAGAAAAGAAATGTGACAGATGAGGCATGTTGGCAAGGCTGAACGGGGCAAAAAAAAATGAAAAGAGGGGTGCAACACGAGGACTTCCCACGGGGTTACCCATCCTAGTACTACTCTCGCCCAAGCACGCTTAAGTTCGGAGTTCTGATGGAATCCGGTGCATTAGTGCTGGTATAATCGCACCCGTGATATTGAGGGTGTAAACCCCTTATGTGTTGACAGTTCACTGTCTCAGCCCAGAGAGATGGCCCATTCAAAAGGCCCAATGGGCTTATCGACAACCCATCTGCCTCAACAACGCAACATTCTCTTAAGACGTGATATCGACGCATAGTAGGGCCCCCTAGTGTCCCTGAAGTTAGGTTGTCAGCCTTTTCGTGTCACGCCCTAACCCGGCCTATAAGGTTAGACTAGGGTGTGATCTAAACATTCAGGTCACATCACACGCTTAATCGTTTATGAAGATTTAGCACTTAATATTTTAGCCTAAACACCAAAATTTTCTGGAAGACCGGCAGCATTACGGCTGTAATTGGGCTCTTTGGTTTGGCCTAATTCTCTAAACGCCTCAATTTTTTTCCAATCTCAATTTCATTTCCAACTAGGATTATTATTTACCATCAATTGAAACGGCTATTAACTATCTCGATGATGCGTTGATTATTAACCTAGCATAATACTATGTCTCGTTTGTTTGTTTATTCTCGTTATGAAAGTGCCTGTTGATCTTTGCTTAACAACGAGTACCTGCTTAAGATTTGATTGGTTCATTTTACTTAGCCCTTACCTAATACTTCACGATCCTATTATAGATACTAGCAGTAATAATAGAAAAATAACCATAGTAGTGTCTAGTGTCTGTCTAGTTAATATCAGTACAACCCAAAATTAGACCCCAAATTACAACGAGGGTCTTTTACATTACACATCAAGCAACATCAAAAGAAATAGTCTTCAAGTAGCATAGTTCACAAATAGCCATAATCGCACAAGGCACATAAGACAGGCAATCACTCCAAGGAATCATCGTTAGGCACATCGTCCTCAGGTACCTGTTCTTGATCTTCTTCACCTGAGATGATAAAAGAGGGTGAGTCCTTATGAACTTAGTGAGGGGAAATGAGAAATAGGTTTTGAAACTCATTTTCCGGTTCAACTTATGAAAATCCTTTTGCAAGCATGAATATAATACAATTAAGTATATAACAATAATATGAAGTAAAGGAACGCAATTACTAGTCTTACATCTCCGAGGTTCTCCAGGAACCAAGCGAGAGTATTTATACATATAGTAAAAGGATACGGTGAGCTTTTGCTCTCAGTGGTTACGACCGACTTCAAATCATCCCCTTAACACGCCAAATGGGTGTACTCTGGATGTACCCTGAAACCTACGACCAAATTCTCTGAGGAAGTTTAGCCCCCAAGCGAGAGAGGGAATTGGTACCATGGTAGTCACGGGTGCACCGGCAAGCCCGATGTCGCCCGGTGTGCGTGATCGCTACCATGCCAGAATGGAAGGTTGCAACCTTATATGCAATGCACATTTATGACATTTAATATATCACATTAAGAGGACAACAAAGTAGGTTGTCTCCAGACTGTCATAAGATTGCACATTGGCAAGTAAATAAACGAGGCACAAATAGACAAGTAATTTCACTTGAAAAGCATCTGGACTTATATGAACATTAAACGGGCAGCCATGTAACGCACGTAGTTCAAGTCATAGAACTCATTTCAACGTCCATGTAATCAAATAAGAAGGTTATTCAACATGCAACAATAATCTACATGGTTCGGATGCAAGAAATGCCTATTTGTCAACATGCAACGAATCAAAATCACATTTAGGGATGTAAGGCACCTACGGGCAGCCTATTAAACATATAATTACACCCAATATTCAAAGGATCAACACTTAGCATGTTTACCTAGTTGTTAGGGTTTCTATTTCGTGCTTACCCGTGCGATTAAGCCCCGAGTCCACTCAAATCAATCTCAAGACAAGCATCAATTAATCCAACATCCCCAAGTACTCAAAACAGTCCACATAACATCCCAATGCCACAATCCAAAACAATTAATACCACAAGAGAAGTTACGATAATTTTCAAAGCATATAACTAAATGAAACCCTCACTGCAATAGGCTGTTTTCTCACAATCATCAAGTCAAGAAAACAATATCCAATTCCAGTAAATAAGATGTCAAATTAAAGCTTTAGAAGTGAACTAAAATCAGAAACAAACCTTGCATCATTTGGAGTTTGAGATCAATAGTTATAGCCGAAACAGTGGGATAGCACAAAATTGTCCAGATTTGTACACATTTCAATAATTGACATTTTTGAGGTCCATAGGGTCAGATTTAGCCTTAGTCCATTTCTGACAAAAATGTCCATAACTGAAACAACTAGCAGCACACCAAATTTCATGCATTTTAAACATCATTTATCAAGTCAAAACTGGTTCTTTCCACATGGTCAGTGCATCTGCCAAAACCTGCTTCATTTTTTTCAGACTTCCAGATTTGGACACATTTTAATGATTTGCTATTTTGAGGACCTTAGAGTCAAAATTAGCTTTGGCCTATTTCTGTGAAAAATGTTCAAAACTGGCAGACCTAGTTACCTACCAATATTAATCCATTTCCAACATCATTTACCTAGCTAAACTCACCTCGAAACAACAAGACAGAGAGCTATCAACAAACCGGATTTCATGTATCATCATCTTCAAGCCGAAAATTTTCCATGCATGGTTGTAGAAGCTTATGAACACACAAATAACTCAAGTACAGAAGCAAAGACATACATTTAAGAGCATGCATGTGGATTTTTGAAGGATTTTCAAAAGGTTTTAACCCTCACCTTAGCAAATCAACAAGAAGATGCACAAAACTTTGATGAAGCTCAAATTTCTTCTTCTTCTTTGCCTAGCCGAGATTCCAACTTGATTTTCTCTATTTTTCCTAGCTTAGTGACCAAGCTCTTAGTACATGCATGTGGTTAGAACAAGAAGAAAAGAAATGGAAGCTTAGAAACTTACCTAGGGCCGAAATGAAGACTCAAAGGACATGCATGTGTGATTCTTGCATCCTAGCTAGCTTGCTTGAGTTTCTTTGATTGTTGCTTGTCTTGATGCACCATGAATTGATGAAGATGAGCAAAGGCAAGAGTAAACTCAGCCAAGGCCGAGAGAGAGAGAGAAGAATGAGGGGGAAAGAGAGAAGATTGAGAGGAAAGTGAGAGAAATAAAAAAAGTACAAGCCTTGCTATTGATAAAGCATGTTCGGCCTTGGGCAGCAAAATTTCAGCATTTTGTGTCTTCAAGAGCATATTTGAAATTCCTAGTATGGGCAAAGAATGTTTGGTCGAGCAAAGTGGGCATTTACAAGGGTTTTGAGCAATTTTTTATGCAATTGTGTCATAGGATTGTCATAAGTTGTCTAGAATCAATTTGAATTGAGCAAACATGCACAAATACCACCTAGTGGTCGGCCAAGGCTATAAAAATTCTGATTTTTTGTCATCTATTGGAGTATTATTTAATTGGGTGTTGGAAATGCAAGAAGAATAAGGAATAAAAAATAAAGAATGCTTAGTGTTTAATGAAATTTTGTCTTCTAGTGAGTTGAATTAGTAATTTAATAATAATTAGTGGATTTTGTAGGATTAATTAATGACCTAGTGCTTCGTGCAAGATGCTTTCTTGATTAGCGTGAGGGCACGCTGTCCTAGGTCTAGAACACGCACTACGGGTAGGACACGAACTATGAGACGAACACACATTTTTCTAGTAAATGCATGCAACCCTAAATGAATGCACGTAATTCAATGCATGGCACACAAAACGAACACAATTCTTAAACCTAGGTCAAGGCACGCAAATATAGATTAGGGCACACGAAACGAGGTATCGCACGCAAATCGAGGTCGGGCCTCACATCCTCCCCTCTTTAAAAGAATTTCGTCCCCAAATTCAATATTACCTTTGAAATAAAGCTGGATATTGCTGCTCCATCTGGTCTCGCCTTTCCCACGTTGCTTCTTCAACTCCATGATAATCCCATAGCACTTTCACCATCGGTATAGTTTTGTTGCGCATCTCCCGATCTTGCTGGTCTAGGATCCGAATGGGCTTCTCCTCGTAAGACAAGTTCTCCTGAAGCTGCAACGGCTCTGGCTCCAAGATATGCGACGGATCAGGATGATACTTTTGCAGCATCGAAACATGAAAGACGTCGTGAATATTGGAGAGGTTCTGGGGTAGTACCAGGCGATACGCCAATTTGCCAACCTTCTCAATTATCTCAAATGGTCCTACAAACCTCGGGCTCAACTTTCTACCCTTGCCGCGTTTAATCAGTCCCCTCCGAGGTGATATCTTCAAGAACACCTTGTCGCCAACCTTGAACTCGAGACTCCGTCTCCGTTGGTCTGCATAACTCTTCTGCCTGCTCTGGGCGGTAAGCATCCGTTTCCGGATGAGGTGGATATTATCAACAGTCTTCATAAGTTTGGGTAAAATGGTCGGGTCCGAAGTCTTCATCTCACCTACTTCATCCCAGTAAATTGGGGATCGACACTTTCGTCCATACAATGCCTCAAATGGGGCCATCCCGATAATGGCCTGATAACTATTATTATAAGCAAACTCCGCTAGAGATAGAAATTTCTCCCAACATTTCCCAAAGTCTAAAACACACGCCCTCAGCATATCCTCCAGAATCTTAATAGTCCTCTCCGATTGTCCGTCAGTTTGAGGGTGATAAGTCGTGCTGAAAATCAGCTTCATTCCCAAAGCTTCTTGCAATCGCTTCCAAAATCGGGAAGTAAAACGAGGATCCCTATCCGACACAATACTCACAGGCATCCCATGCAATCTTACAATCTCCACTACATACATATCTCCCAATTTCTCAGGACTATCCTCCTTGTTCATCGGTAAAAAGTGCGCCGACTTAGTCAATCTATCCACTATGACCCAAACGGCGTCATGACCCTTTTGTGACCTGGGCAGGTTCGTAACAAAGTCCATAGTTATATGTTCCCATTTCCATTGAGGAATCTCCAATGGTTGAAGTAAACCTGCAGGTCGTTGATGTTCCGCTTTGACTCTCTGGCAAGTCAAACACCATGCCACAAACTCTGCAATTTCTCTTTTCATGTTATTCCACTAATAGTGTTGCTTTAAATCCCGGTACATCTTTGTTCCACCTGGATGAATAGTGTATCTTGAATTATGGGCTTCTTCAAGAATCTTCTTTTTCAGCTCTGGCTTATTGGGAACACAAATCCAATTCCTAAACCTCCAAACACTATCATCATGAAACTTGAAATCTGCGTTGCTTCCTTTAATCTTCTGAAATTATTGGTCCTTCTGTTGAGCCTCTCGTAATTCGGACAACAAGGTCGATTAAACCTGAGTAGTGGCAAAAAATAACCCTTTCCGAGTCAATTGTGGTTTCCACAAAAATGCTTCCTCCAACAACTCCTGCACCTTGACTTCCAGTTTTGCCATGCTCGCTTTCCTATTTAAGGCATCTGCAACTACATTTGCTTTAGTAGACACATAATTGATTGTGCAGTTATAATAATTCAAAAGCTCCATCCACTGCCTTTTCCTCATATTCAACTCTTTTTGAGAGAACAAGTATTTTTATCTCTTATGATCAGTAAATACCTCAAACTTATTACCCCATAGATAATGCCTCCATTTCTTGAGTGCAAACACAATAGTCGCTAACTCCAAATCATGCGTCGGGTAATTCAATTCATACGGCTTTGGTTTCCTAGAAGCATATGCAATCACTCTTCCTTTTTGTATCAGCACACAACCTAATCCTTCCTTCGAATCATCGCTATAGATTACAAAACCTTGACTTCCTTCAGGCAATACAAGAACAGGTGCGGTAGTCAATCTTTTCTTCAACTCTTGAAAGCTGTTCTCACACTTATCATCCCACACGAACTTTGTTTTCTTTTGAGTGAGCTTTGTAAGCGGTTCTGCAATCTTAGAGAAATCCTTATCGAATCTCCGATAATAGCCGGCTAGACCAAGAAAACTTCGAACCTCCGTAACGTTTTTCGGCTTCTTCCAAGACATTACTGCTTCTATCTTTGCTGGATCCACTGCTATTCCCTCTTGGGATATGATATGCCCCAAAAATGCAATCTGTTGCAATCAAAATTTACACTTGCTAAACTTTGCATACAATTGATGCTCTCTAAGTTTCTACAGTACCAACCGCAGATGTTGTTCATGCTCCGCCTCAGATTTCGAGTATACCAAAATGTCATCAATGAAGATCACTACAAATTGGTCCAAGTAGGGTTGAAACACCCTGTGCATCAAATCCATAAAAGCTGCAAGGGCATTAGTTAGTCCAAATGGCATCACCACATATTCATAATGCCCATATCTCGTCTTGAAAGCCATTTTAGGCACATCTTCCTTTTTGATCCGCAACTGATAGTACCCTTGCCTCAAGTCGAGTTTCCAATACACTTTGGCTCCTTGAAGTTGATCAAACAACTTGTCGATCAGAGGAAGTGGATATTTATTCTTGACAGTCACTTGGTTCAATCCTCGATAATCAATGCATAGCCTCAACGTTCTGTCTTTCTTCTTCACAAATAGAACTGGTGCACCCCACGGTTAAGAACTTGGTTGAACAAACCCCTTCTTCAACAATCCTTGCAATTTGTCCTTCAATTCTTGTAGCTCGGCCGGTGCCATACGATAGGGAGCTTTAGATATCAGATTTCAAATTAAATCTTAAGAAGTGAACTAAAATCGGAACCAAACCTTGCATCATTTGGAGTTCGGGATCAATAGTTATAGCCGAAATAGTGGGATAGCACAAAACTGTCCAGATTTGCACATATTTCAATAATTGAAGTTTTTGAGGTTTTAGGGTAAGATTTAACCTTAGTCCATTTCTGACAAAAATGTCCATAACTGAAAAACCTAGCAGTAAACCAAATTTCATGCATTTTTAAAATCATTTACTAAGTCAAAACGGGTTCGTTCCACATAGTCAGTGCATCTGCCAAAACCTGCTTCATTTTTTCTAGACTTCCAGATTTTCACACATTTTAATGATTTTCCATTTTGAGGACCTTAGATTCAAAATTAGCTTTGTCCTATTTCTGTGAAAAATGTTCAAAACTGGCAGAACTAGTCATCTACCAATTTTCATGCATTTCCAACATCATTTGCCTAGCCAAACTCACCTCGAAACAACACGTCAGAGAGTTGTCAACAAACCCAATTTCATGTATCATCATCTTCAAGCCAAAATTTTGCCATGCATGGTTGTAGAAGCTTATGAACACACAAATAACTCAAGTACAGAAGCAAAGACATACATTTAAGAGCATGCATGTGGATTTTTGAAGGATTTTCAAAAGGTTTTAGCCCTCACCTTAGCAAATCAACAAGAAGATGCACAAAACTTTGATGAAGCTCAAATTTCTTCTTCTTCTTTGCCTAGCCGAGATTCCAACTTGATTTTCTCTATTTTTCCTAGCTTAGTGACCAAGCTCTTAGTACATGCATGTGGTTAGAACAAGAAGAAAAGAAATGGAAGCTTATAAACTTACCTAGGGCCGAAATGAAGACTCAAAGGACATGCTTGTGTGATTCTTGCATCCTAGCTAGCTTGCTTGAGTTTCTTTGATTGTTGCTTTTCTTGATGCACCATGAATTGATGAAGATGAGCAAAGGCAAGAGTAAACTCAGCCAAGGATGAGACAGAGAGAGAGAGAGAGAGAGAGGGAGAAGATTGAGAGGAAAGTGAGAGAAATAAAAAAAAGCACAAGCCTTGCTATTAATGAAGCATGTTCGGCCTTGGGCAGCAAAATTTCAGCATTTTGTGTCTTCAAAAGCATATTTGAAATTCCTAGTATGGGCAAAAAATGTTTGGTTGAGCAAGGTGGGCTTTTACAAGGGTTTTGAGCAATTTTGTATGCAATTGTATCATAGGATTGTCATAAGTTGTCTAGAATCAATTTGAATTGAGCAAACATGCACAAATACCACCTAGTGGTCGGCCAAGGCTATAAAAATTCTGATTTTTTGTCATCTATTGGAGTATTATTTAATTGGGTGTTGGAAGTGCAAAAAGAATAAGGAATAAAGAATGAAGAATGCTTAGTGTTTAGTGAAATTTTATCTTCTAGTGAGTTGAATTAGTAATTTAATAATAGTTAGTGGATTTTGTAGAATTAATTAATGACCTAGTGCTTCGTGCAAGATGCTTTCTTGATTAGCGTGAGGGCACGCTTTCCTAGGTCTAGGGCACACACTACGAGGTTGGGCACGAACTACGAGATGAACACACATTGTTCTAGTAAATGCACGCAGCCTTAAATAAATGCACGTAATTCAATGCATGGCACACAAAATGAACACAATTCTTAAACCTAGGTCAAGGCACGTAAATTTAGATTAGGGCACATGAAACGAGGTATCGCACGTAAATCGAGGTCGGGCCTCACATTTCGCGACTCACGAAGAATGACCCGGGATGAAAAAATAGCATCAAATGAATAAAAGTGGCCCGAGACTAACGAAAATGTTTGAATTTTGGTTTCTAAAATAAGCGCAGCAATGCATGCTTGCTGCACCAGGCATAGAGCTCCCGGAGAGCTTTCTAACGGTATGCTGTAGGACGCATAACTCATTACGGATCAAAAGTTATAGGCATCGGAGCGACGAAGACCAGGTCATGGGCCCCACGACCTCAATTTGTAGGCCCAACCCCTCTGCGAAGCGAAATTGGCTTGCCCAAGGTGTCGTGGGACTCAAGAAAAGAAATGTGACAGAAGACGCATCTTGGCATGGCTGAACGGTACAAAAAAATGAAAAAATGGGTGCAACACGAGGACTTCCCAAGGGGTCACCTATCCTAGTACTACTCTCACCCAAGCACGCTTAACTTCGCAGTTCTAATGGTATCTGGTGCATTAGGGCTAGTATGATCGCACCCGTCATGTTGAGGGTGCAAAGCCCTTATGTGCTGATGGTTCACAGTCCCAGCCCAGAGAGACGGCCCATTTAAAAGGCCCAGTTGGCTTATCGATAACCCAGTTGTCTCAACAATGCAGCATCCTCTTAATACGTGATATTGAGGCATAGTAGGGCACCCTAACGTCCCTCGAGTTACGTTGTCAACCTTTTTGCGATTCACAACAAACGACTCGAGACGAAAAAACGGCGTCAAAAAAAGAAAAATAGACCAAAAATGATGCAAACATTCTATTTTGGTTTCCAAAAATAGGCGCAGTGAAGCACGCTTGTTGTCCCCATCGTAGAGCTCCTGGAAAGCTTTTCGACGGTATGCTGTGGGCCGCACAACTCCTTACGGATCAAAAGTTATGGGCACAAGAGTGACGGTGACTAGGTCACTAGCCCCACGACTTCAGTTTGCGCGCCCCGCCCTTCTGCGAAGCAAAGTTTGCTTGCCTATGGTGTCATGGGACTCGAGAAAAGAAATACGGTGGATGAGGCATCTTGGCATGGCTGAACGGGGCAAAAAGAAATGAAAAGAAGGGTGTAACACGAGGACTTCCCAGGGGGTCACGCATCCTTGTAGTACTCTCGCCTAAGCAAGCTTAACTTCGCAGTTCAGATGAGATCTGGTGCATTAGTTTGGTATGATCGCACCCGTGTTGTTGAGGGTTCAAACCTCTTATGTGTTGACAGTTGACAATCCCAGCCCAAAGAGACGGCCTATTCAAAAAGCCCAATGGGCTTATCGACAACCCATCTGCCTCAACAACGCAGTATTCTCTTAAGACATGATATCGATGCATAGTAGGCCCCCTTAATGTACCTGAAGTTAGGTTGTCGGCCTTTTTGTGACTCACGATGAATGACCTGAGACGAAAAAACAGCGTCAAAAGAAGAAAGTTGCCCGAACTTGATAAAAATGTTCGATTTTGGGTTTCGAAAATAGGCACAGTGAAGCACACTTGTTGCTCAAATTGTAGAGCTCCCTGAGAGCTTTCGAACTGTATGCTGTGGGCCGCATAACTTATTACGAATCAAAAGTTATGGGTACTAGAATGACGGAGACCAGGTCAATGGCCCCATGACCTCAGTTTGCGGGCCCAACCCATTCGCGAAGCAAAGTTGGCATGCCCAAGGTGCCATGAGACTCGAAAAAAGAAATGTGACGGATGAGGCATCTTGGCATGGATAAACTGGGCAAAAAACAATGAAATGAGGGGTACAACACGACGACTTCCCAGGGGGTCACCCATCCTAGCACTACTCTCGCTCAAGCACGCTTAACTTCAGAGTTCTGATGGGATCTGGTGCATTAGTGCTGGTATGATCGCACCCGTGTTGTTGAGGGTGCAAACCCCTTATGTGTTGACGGTTCACAGTCCCAGCCCAGAGAGACGGCCCATTCAAAAGGCCCAATGGCCTTATCGACAAGCCATCTTCCTCAACAACGTAGCATCCTCTTAAGACGTGATATCGACGCGTAGTAAGGCCCCCTAATGTTCCTAAAGTTAGGTTTTCAGCCTTTTCATGACACACGACGAATGACCCAGGATGAAAAAATAGCGTCAAAAGAAGAAAAGCGGCTCGAAACTGATGAAAATGTTTGATTTTGGGTTTCAAAAACTGGCACTGTGAAGCATACTTGTTGCTGCCATCGTAGAGCTCCCGGAGAGCTTTCCAATGGTATGTTGTGGGCCGCATAACTTACTACGGATCAAAAGTTATGGGCACCAGAGCGACAAAGACCAGGTCACAGGCCCCACGATCTCGGTTTGCGGGCCCAACCATTCCGTGAAGCGAAGTTGGCTTGCCCAAGGTACCGTGGGACTCAAGAAAATAAATGTGACGGATGATGCATCTTGACAAGGCTGAACGGGGCAAAAGAAAATGAAAAGTGGGGTGCAACACGAGGACTTCCCAAGGGGTCACCCATCCTAGCACTACTCTCGCCCAAGCAAGATTAACTTCAAAGTTGTGATAGGATCCGGTGCATTAGTGCTGGTATGATCGCACCCGTGTTGTTGAGGGTGCAAACCCCTTATGTGTTGATAGTTCACAGTCCCAGCCCAGGGAAACGGCCCATTCAAATGGCCCAATGGGCTTATCGACAACCTATCTACCTCAACAATGCAGCATTCTCTTAAGACGTGATATCGATGCATAGTAGGGCCCCCTAATGTCCCTGAAGTTAGGTTGTCGGCCTTTTCGTGACTCACGACGAACGACCCGGGATGAAAAAACAGCGTCAAAAGAAGAAAAGTGGCCCAAAACTAATAAAAATGTTCCATTTTAGCTTTCAAAAATAGCTGCAGGGAAGCATGTTTGCTGCCATTATTGTAGAGCTCACGGAGAGCTTTCCAACGGTATGCTATGGGCCATATAACTCATTACGGATCAAAAGTTATGGGCTCCGGGGCGGCAGAGACCAGGTCATAGGCTCCACGACCTCTGTTTGAGGGCCCAGCCCCTCTGCGAAGCAAAGTTGGCTTGCCCAAGGTACTGTGGGACTCTGGAAAAGAAATGTGATAAATGAGGCATCTTGACATGGCTGAACGGGGCAAAAGAAAATGAAAAGAGGGGTGCAACACGAGGACTTCCCAGGGGGTCACCCATCCTAGTACTACTCTCGCCCAAGCATGCTTAACTTCAGAGTTTTGATGGGATCCGATGCACTAGTGCTGGTATGATCGCACCCGTCATGTTCAGGGTACAAAGCCCTTATGTGTTGACTGTTTACAGTCCCAACCTAGAGAGATGGCCCATTCAAAAGGCCTAATGGGCTTATCGACAACCCATCTGCCTCAACAACACAGCATTCTCTTAAGACATGATATTGACACATAGTTGGGCCCCCTATTGTCTCTGAAATTTGGTTGTCGGCCTTTCGCGACTTACAACGAATGACCCGGGATGAAAAAATAGCATCAAAAGAAGAAAAGTGGCCCAAAACTGAATAAAATGCTCGATTTTGGGTTCTTAAAATAGCCGTAGCATAGCATGCTTGCTGCCCCCATCGTAGGGCTCCCGGAGAACTTTCCAATGGTATGCAGTGGGCCGTATAAGTCATTACAGATCAAAAGTTATAGGCACTGGAGCGACGGAGACCAGGTCATTGGCCCCACGAACTCGGTTTACGGGCCCAGCCCCTCTATGAAGCTAAGTTGGCTTGCCCAAGGTGCCGTGGGACTCGGGAAAAGAAATGTGAAGAATGAGGCATCTTGGCCTGGCTGAACGGTACAAAAAAAAATGAAAATAGGGGTGCAACAAAAGGACTTCCTAATGGGTCACCCATCCTAGTACTACCCTCACCCAAGCATGCTTAACTTCGTAGTTCAGATGGGATCCGGTGCATTAGTACTGGTATGATTTCACCTATTATGTTGAGGGTGCAATGCCTTTATGTGTTGATGGTTCACAATCCCAGCCCAGAGAGACAGCCCAGTCAAAAGGCCCAACGGGCTTATCGAGAACCCATCTGCCTCAACAACGCAGCATTCTCTTAAGACGTGATATTGACGCAAAGTAGGGCCTCCTAATGTCCCTGAGGTTAGGTTGTCGGCCTTTTTGCGAGTCACGACGAATGACTCGGGAGGAATAAACGGCGTCAAAAGAAGAAAGGTAGCCCGAAACTATTTAAAACGTTCAATTTTGGGTTTCAAAAATAGGTGCAACAAAGCACGCTTGCTACCTCTGTCGTAGAGCTCCGAGAGAGCTTTCCAACGGTATGTTGTAAGCCGCATAACTCATTACGGATCAAAAATTATAGGCACCGGAGCGACGGAGACCACGTCAAAGGCCCCCGACCTTGGTTTGCGGGCCCAGCCCCTACGCGAAGTGAAGTTGGCTTGCCCAAGGTGCCGTGGGACTCGAGAAAAGAAATGTGATGGATGAGGCATCTTCATATGGTTGAACGGGGCAAAAAAAAATGGAAAAAGAGGTACAACACGAGGACTTCCCAAGGGGTCACCCATCCTAGTACTACTCTCGCCCAAGCATGCTTAACTTCGCAGTTCAAATGGGATCCGGTGCATTAGTGCTGGTATGATCGTACCCGTCATGTTGAGGGTGCAAAGCCCTTATCTGTTGATGGTTCACAGTCCCAGCCCAGAGAGACGGCCCATTCAAAAGGCCCACTGGGCTTATCCATAAATCATCTTCCTCAACACCGCAGCATCCTCTTAAGACGTGATATTGACGCGTAATAGGGCCCCTTAATGTTCCTTAAGTTAGGTTTTCAGCCTTTTCGTGACACACGACGAATGGCCCGGGATGAAAAAATAGCGTCAAAAGAAGAAAAACGGTTTGAAACTGATGAAAATGTTTTATTTTGGGTTTCAAAAACTGGCACAGCGAAGCACGCTTGCTGCCCCCATCGTAAAGCTCCCGAAGAGCTTTCCAAAGATATGATGTGGGTCGCATAACTCATTACGGATCAAAAGTTATGGGCACCAGAGCGACAGAGACCTGGTCACAGGCCCCACGACCTCGGTTTGCGGGCCCAGCTATTCCGTGAAGTGAAGTTGGCTGGCCCAAGGTGCCGTGGGACTCAAGATAAGAAATGTGACGGATGAGACATCTTGGCATGGCTGAACGGGGCAAAAAAAAAAGAAAAAAGGGGTGCAACACGAGGACTTGTCATGCCCCAACCCGACCTATAAAGGTTAGACTAGGGTGTGATCTAATCATTCAAGTCATATCACGTACTTAATCGTTCAAGAGGGTTTAACACTTAACATTTTAGCCTAAACTCCGCAATTTTTCAGAAAACCGGCAGCATAACGGCTGTAATTGGGCTCTTTAGTTTGACCTAATTCTCAAAACACCTCAAAATTTCCAATCTCAATTTCATTTCCAACAAAGATTACTATTTATCATCAATTGAAATGCCTACTAGTTGTCTCAAAGTCTAGTTTGATTAATAACCTAGCATGATACTATATCTCGCTCGTTTGTTAAGACTCGTTACAAAAGTACCTGTTGATCTTAGCTTAATAATGAGTACCTGCTTTAAATTGGATAAGTTCATTTTACTTAATCCTTACCTACTTCATAACCCTATGATAGATATTAGCCAATAATGATAGCAAAAATGATCATAGTAGTGTCTATCTAGTTATGATCAGTACAAGCCAAAATTAGACCCCAAATTACAACGGGGGTCTTTTACAATACAATATCAAGCATCATAAGAAATGAAATAGTCTTCAAGCAATATAGTGTTCACAAATGACCATAATCAAGCAAGGCACGTAGGGCAAGCAATCATTCCAAGGAGTCATCATTAGGCACGTCGTCCTCAGGTACCTGTTCTTGGTCTTCTTCATCTGAGATGATAAAAGAGGGTGAATCCTTATGAACTCAGCGAGGGGGGAACGAGAAATAAGTTTTGAAACTCATTTTCCGGTTCAACTTATGAAAACCCTTTTTGCAAGCATGAATGTATCATAAGTAAGTACATAACGTAATGTAAAAGTAAAGGAACACAATTACCCGTCTTTCCTCCCCGAGGTCCTCTAGGAACCAAGCGAGAGTACTTATACACATAGTGAAAAGGATATAGTGAGCTTTAGCTCTCAGTTCATTTCCAGTATCAGTTGTTGCGGCCAGCTTCAATTCATCCCCTTATCACGCCAAATGGGTATACTTTGGATGTACCCCGAATCCTATGATCCAACTCTCCGAGGAAGTCTAGCCCCCAAGCGAGAGAGGGAATTGGACAATGGCAGTCACGGTTGCATCGGCAAGCCTGATGCCGCCCGGTATGCGTGAACGCTACCATGCCAGAATGAAAGGTTGCAACCTTGTATGCAATGCACATTTATGACATGTAATATATCAAATTAAGAGGACAACAAAGTAGGTTGCCTCCGAACAGTCATAAGATTGCACATTGACAAGTAAACAAGCGAGGTACGATATGACATGCAATTTCACTTATAAAGCACATGGAGTTATATGAATTTCAAACGGGCAGCCATGTAACGGATGTAAATCAAGTCATATAACTCACTTCGAAGTTCACGTAATCAAATAACAAGATTATTTAACATGCAACGACATCTACGTGGGACCGGGTGCAAGAAAAGCCTACTTGTCAATATGTAATCATCGAAATCACATTTAGGGTTACAAGGGCAACTACGGGCAGCCTACTAAACAGATAATCAAACACAATATCCATAGGATCAACACTTAGTGAGTTTACCTAGTTACTAGGGTTTCAATTCATGCTTACCCGTGCGATTAAGCCACAAGCCATCTCAAGCCATGTATTGATTAAATTAAACACCCTCAATCATTCAAAACATTCCACACAACATCCAAATGCTACAATCAAAAGCACTTAATACAACAAGAGAAGCTACAATAATTTTTCTAAGCATATCAATAGGTGAAATCCTCACTGCAATAGACTACTTTCTCACAATCATTGAGGCAAGCAAAAAAACTCCAATTCTAGTGAACAAGATGTCAAATTAAAGCTTAATGAGTGAACTAAATTCAAAAACAAACCTCGCATCATTTGGAGTTCGGGTTCAAGAGTTATAGCCAAAACAGTGAGACTACACAAAACTGTCCAGATTTGCATACATTTCAATGCTTTTCGTTTTTGAGGGTTTAGGGTCAGATTTAGCCTTAGTCCATTTCTGACAAAAATATCCAGAACCGAAAAATCTATCTGTACACCAAATTTCATGCATTTTAGATATCATTTACTAAGTCAAAACTGGTTCGTTCTTCAAGGTCAGTGAATCTGCCAAAACCTGCTTCATTTTTTCCAGGCTTTCCATATTTGGACACATTTTGATAATTTTCCATTTTGAGGACCTTAGAGTCACAATTAGCTTTGGCATATTTCTGTAAAAAATTCTCAGAACTGAAAAAACTAGTCACCTACCAATTTTCACAAATTTTCAACATCTTTTACCTGGTCAAAATCATCTCGCACCAACAAGGAAGAAAGCTGTTACATACCCGATTTCATCTATCATCACATTCTAGTCAAATATCTTGCCATGCATGTTTACAAAAGCTCATGAACACACATATATCACAAGTACAGAAGTAACGATATACATTTAAAGGCATGCATGTGGTTTTCAAAAGCTTTACAAAGAGGTTTTAGCCCTCACCTTAGCAAGACAACAAAGATGATGCACAAACACTTGGTGAAGCACAAAGTTGATATTTTCCTTGCTTAGCCGAGAGACAACTTGGGATTTCTCGAATTTCCTAGCTAAGTTACCATATTCTTAGTAGGTGCATGTGGTTAGAACAAGAAGAAAAGAAATGGAAGCTACTCACCTAAGCCGAAATGAATGTGCTAAAGGCTTGCATGTGTGCTTCTTTGCTCCTAGTTTTGTTTGGTCCAGCTCCTTAAGCTTCATGCATGTCTTGATGAACCATTGAGTGATGAAGATAAGCTATGGAGTGTAGAAAATCAGCCAAGGCTGAGAGAGAGAGAGAGAAGAATGAGAGGGAGAGAGAAGAATGAGAGGAAATGAGAGAAAATGAAAGAAAAATAAAAGCTTTGCAAGGTTTGAAGCATATGTCGGCCTTGAGCTTGTAAATTTCAGATTTGTGTCTTCAAGAAGCATAATTCGAATCATCCTAGTATGGGCATATGCATGGGTCGAGATTTTGGGTGCATTGGGTAGGGTTTTGGGTTATTTTTTTATTGCTTTGAGTCATAGATTGTCATAGGATGTCTAGATTTAACTTTGAATTATGCAAGCAAGCACAAATGCACACAAGGTGGTCGGCCAAGACATTACAAGAATCTGAATTTTTGTCTTGTTGAGCATTATTTAATTGAGTGTTTGGGATATGCAAAGAATAAAGAACAAAGAATATCTAGCTTTTGGTGCAAATTCGTCCTCTAGTGAGTTGAATTAGCAATTTAATATTAGTTAGTGGGATTTGTAGGATTAATTATTGACCTAGTGCTTTGTGTAAGATGCTTTCTTGAATATCGTGAGGGCACGCTTTCCTAGGTTTAGGGCACGCACTACGAGGCAAGGCACGAACTACAAGACGAATGCACGTTTTCCAAGTAAATGCACGCAACTCTAAATGAATGCACGTAATTCAATAGAAGGCACACAAAATGAAACACAATTCTTAAACCTAAGTCAAAGTACGCAAATCTAGGTTAGGGCACACAAAATGAGATATCACACGCAAATCGAGGTCGGGCCTCACATCCTCTCCTCCTTAAAAGAATTTCGTCCCGAAATTCAATATTACCTTTGAAATAAAGCTAGATATTATTGCTTTATCTGGTCTTGCCTTTCCCACGTTGCTTCTTCAACTCTATGATGATCCCACAACACTTTCACCATCGGTATAGATTTGTTGTGCAATTCCCGATCTTGCTGGTCTAGGATCTGAATGGGCTTCTCTTCATAAGACAAGTTCTCCCGAAGCTGCAATGGCTCTGGCTCCAAGATATGCAATGGATCAGGATGATACCTCTGTAGCATTGAAACATGAAAGATGTCTTGAATACTGGAGAGATTTTGGGGTGGTGCCAGGCGATACGCCAATTTACCAACCTTCTCAATTATCTCAAATGGTCCTACAAACCTCGGGCTCAACTTTCCACCCTTGCCGTGTTTAATCAGTCCCATCCGGGGTGATATCTTCAAGAACACCTTGTCGCTGACCTCAAACTCTAGGCTCCGTCTCCGTCGGTCTACATAACTTTTCTGCCTGCTCTGGGCAGTAAGCATCCGTTTCCAGATGAGGTGGATATTATCAACAGTCTTCATAAGTTCAGGTAGAAGGGTCGGGTCAAAAGTCTTCGTCTCACCTACTTCATCCCAGTAAATTGGGGATCGACACTTACGTCCATACAATGCCTCAAATGGGGCCATCCCGATAGTGGCCTGATAACTATTATTATAAGCGAACTCCGTTAGAGACAGATATTTCTCCCAGCCTTTCCTGAAGTCCAAAACATACGCCCTCAGCATATCCTCCAGAATCTGAATAGTTCTCTCAGATTGTCCATCAGTCTGAGGGTGATAAGCCGTACTGAAACTCAACTTCGTTCTCAAAGCTTCTTGCAATCTCTTCCAAAATCGGGAAGTAAAACGTGGATCCCTATCCGATACAATACTCACAGGCATCCCGTGCAATCTTACAATCTCCACCACATACATATCTCCTAATTTCTCTGGACTATCCTCCTTGTTTATCGGTAAGAAATGCACTGACTTAGTCAATCTATCCACTATGACCCAAACAGCGTCATGACCCTTTTGTGACCTGGGCAGGTCCATAACAAAGTCCATAGTTATATGTTCCCATTTCCATTGAGGAATCTCCAATGGCTGTAGTAAACCTGCTGGTCGTTGATGTTCTGCTTTGATTCTCTGGCAAGTCAAACACCGTGCCACAAACTCCGCAATCTCTCTCTTCATGTTATTCCACCAATAGTATTACTTCAAATCCCGGTACATCTTTGTTCCGCCGGGGTGAATAGTGTATCTTGAATTATGGGCTTATTCAAGAATCTTCTTTTTCAACTCTGGCTTATTAGGAACACAAATCCGATTCCTAAACCTCCAAATACCATCATCATGAAACTTGAAATCTGTGTTGCTTTCTTTAATCTTCTGAAACTGTTGGTCCTTCTGTTGAGCCTCTCGTAATTCAAACAACAAGGTCGATTGAACTTGTGTAGTGGCAAAAAGTAACCCTTTTTGAGTCAATTGAGTTTTCCACAAGAATGCCTCATCCAACAACTCCTGCACCTTGACTTCCAGTTTTGCCATGCTCGCTTTCCGACTTAAGGCATCAGCAACTACATTTGTTTTACCGGGCACATAATTGATTGTGCAGTTATAATCATCCAAAAGCTCTATCCACCGTCTTTGCCTCATGTTCAACTCCTTTTGTGAGAACAAGTATTTCAAGCTCTTGTGATCAGTAAACACCTCGAACTTGTTACCCCACAGATAGTGCCTCCATTTCTTGAGTGCAAACACAATAGCCGCTAACTCCAAATCATGCGTCGGGTAGTTCAATTCATACGGCTTCGGTTTCCTAGAGGCATACGCAATCACTCTACCATTTTGCATCAACACACCACCTAGTCCTTCCTTCGAAGCATCGCTATAGATTACAAAACCTTGACTTCCTTCAGGCAATGCAAGAACAGGTGCGGTAGTCAATCTTTTCTTCAATTCTTGGAAACTGTTCTCACACTTTTCATCCCATATAAACTTTGTTTTCTTCTGAGTGAGCTTTGTAAGCGGTCCTGCAATCTTAGAGAAATCCTTCACGAACCTCCGATAATAGCCGGCTAGACCAAGAAAACTCCAAACCTCCGTAACATTTTTCAGCTTCTTCCAAGACATCACTACTTCTATCTTTGCTGGGTCCACTGCTATTCCCTCTTGGGATATGATATGCCCCAAAAATGCAATCTGCTACAACCAAAATTGGCATTTGCTAAACTTAGCATACAATTGATGCTCTCGAAGTTTCTGTAGTACCAATCGCAAATGTTGTTCATGCTCAGCCTCGGATTTCGAGTATACCAAAATATCATCAATGAAGATCACCACAAATTGGTCCAAGTAGGGTTGAAACACCTTGTGCATCAAGTCCATAAAAGCTGCAGGGGCATTAGTTAGTCCAAATGGCATCACCACATACTCATAATGCCTATATCTCGCCCTGAAAGCCGTTTTAGGCATATCCTCCTTTTTGATCCACAACTGATAGTACCCTTGCCTCAAGTCGAGCTTCGAATACACTTTGGCTCCTTGAAGTTGATCAAACAACTCGTCGATCAGTGGAAGTGGGTATTTATTCTTGACGGTCACTTGGTTCAATCCTCGATAATCGATGCATAGCCTCAACGTTCCGTCTTTCTTCTTTACAAATAGGACTGTCGTACCCCATGGTGAAGAACTTGGTTGAACAAACCCCTTCTTCAACAGTCCTTGCAATTGGTCCTTCAATTCTTGTAGCTCGGTTGGTGCCATACGATAAGGAGCTTTAGATATCGACTGGGTGCCAGGCAATAATTCTATAATGAACTCGATCTCTCGATTTGGGGGTAAACCGGACAATTCTTCTGGAAACACATCCGCGTAATCTTTGATCACTGGCATCTCCTCTAACTTAGCTTTGTCCGACGGCTTGTTAATGAGGTAAGCTAAGTATCCACTACATCATTTCCTCAAGGACTTCATTGCTTTCGTAGATGAAATGATGGAACTCCCGGTGAAGTCTCTTCAACCCATTACCTCTAGTATTGGTTGACCAGGTATCCAGAATGTTACAATCTTCGTCCGGCAATCTAGTTGGGCATGATGCTTTGCCAACCAGTCCATCCCTAAGATGACTTCATAGTCTCGAAAAGGTAATACAATAAGATTGGCTGAGAATTCTCTATCCTTAATTTGGATCTTACATGCTTTACAAGCTGAGCTAGTAACAAGTTTATAACCCATCAGAGTACCAACTTCTACTTCGTAAGGCAAACATACAACTTTTAGTTTCACACGTTGCACACATAAGGGAGTAATAAATGAATGAGTAGCACCTAGATCAATTAGCACCCTAACAGGTTGATTCAGTATCAAGAATGTACCTTCAACAATAGCGGTCTCCTCTGGAAGCTCCTCGCACTCAATAGCATAAGTTCGAGCCTGAACTCTAGGAACTGGAGTCTTGCCTCTACCAGCTGGTTTAACTTGATTTTGTCCTCCTTGCCATTTAGGGCAATCCTTGATCTGATGCTGATCACTGCCACACCGCACACATCGTCCCAACTTCTTCTAGCACTGGGCCTCGGTATGACCCTTCTTGTCATAGTAAGAACAGTTGATAGACTGAGTAGCAACTGAACTACCTGTGGATCCGCGGATGGAAGAGGCTGATGGTGCTTTAGTTGGGCCACGGTTATTAACTGGTCTGTTCTAGCTTTGGCCCTGACTGGGACTCTGGCTTTGAAATTTCCTCCGTTGACCTGGAGGCTGGTATGGTTTCTTATTCGGCTGACTCGAACCGGCTCTATCAAGTTTTCTCTTCTCAACTCGGGAAGCAGCAGCAAAGAGAGCAGAATAGGTATCAAAGTCATGCGAAGCTAGCTGGCCCTGAATCTCCGGCCTCAATCTAGTAGTAAATTTCCACATCTTCACCTCAGGAGTACTGACCATGTATTGAGCATAGCAGAACAGTCGGTCAAAATGAGCCTCGTACTGGGCCACCGTCATATTACCCTGGTTCAGGTGCATGAATTCCTCAATCTGCCTCTGCCTAGAAACTGCAGGTACATATTTCTCCTTGAATGCCTTAACGAAATTACCCCACAAGCGAGGGGTCTGATCAGTTTCCCCACAGTGCTTCCCCAGTGTACCACCAATGCTCAGCATCCCCGTGCAACAGAAACACAGCAAACTCTACCTTTTCTTCATCAGTATAATCAATTGGCCTGAAAGTCCTCTCGATCTCAGACAGCCAAGCCTCTGCTTTCTCATCATCAGCGTCCCCGTGGAATTTGGACGAGCGAAAGTCAAGGAACTCCCTCATTCTGCTATGTCTCCCATGGTTACCATCATTCCTGTTGTTGTTGTTGTTGCTTGCTTGCTTCACGTGCATCTTGACGTTTCATCACTCGCGATACATGATCCATGGCGTTTGCCATCATGTTAAACATAGCTATGCTGGGATTAGTTTGATAAGCATCTCCAGTCTCTTGGGGTTTACCGCTCATATTAGTAGTGCGGGTACTAGGGCTAGCCATCTATAGGCACAAATTACGATGCACAATTTATTGAAATACGACAAACAAGAATTTAATGTATAAGATATGCAACAATCAATTTTACATAAACACATAGTTCTAGAAACAGTTAAGACAAGTTATTCACATAAGCACATAGAACATAGAAGGCACAATCAAAATTATCACACAATAACATATAGACAAGTCATCCTAATTACCTTAGGGCTTCTACCCATGGTCCAAGAGTTAAACCTGACTTAAGCAATCTAAGCTCTGATACCATTCTTTCTATAAGGTGTCATGCCCCAACCCGACCTATAAAGGTTAGACTAGGGTGTGATCTAATCATTCAAGTCATATCATGTACTTAATCATTCAAGAGGGTTTAACACTTAACGTTTTAGCCTAAACTCCGCAATTTTTCGAACAACCGGCAGCATAACGGCTGTAATTGGGCTCTTTAGTTTGACCTAATTCTCAAAACGCCTCAAAATTTCCAATCTCAATTTCATTTCCAACAAAGCTTACTAGTTATCATCAATTTAAATGCCTACTAGTTGTCTCGAAGTCTCGTTTGATTAATAACCTAAAATGATACTATGTCTCGCTCGTTTGTTAAGACTCATTACAAAAGTACCCGTTGATCTTAGCTTAACAATGAGTACCCGCTTTAAATTGGATAAGTTCATTTTACTTAATCCTTACCTGATACTTCATAACCCTATGATAGATATTAGCCAATAACGATAGCAAAAACGACTATAGTAGTGTCTATCTAGTTATGATCAGTACAAGCCAAAATTAGACCCCAAATTACAACGGGGGTCTTTTACAATACAATATCAAGCATCATAAGAAATGAAATAGTCTTCAAGCAAAATAGTGTTCACAAATGGCCATAATCAAGCAAGGCACGTAGGGCAAGCAATCATTCCAAGGAGTCATCATTAGGCACGTCGTCCTCGGGTACCTGTTCTTGGTCTTCTTCACCTGAGACGATAAAAGAGGGTGAATCTTTATGAACTCAGTGAGGGGGGAGCGAGATATAAGTTTTGAAACTCATTTTCCGGTTCAACTTATGAAAACCCTTTTTGCAAGCATGAATGTATCACAAGTAAGTACATAACGTAATGTAAAAGTAAAGGAACACAATTACCCGTCTTTCCTCCCCGAGGTCCTCTAGGAACCAAGCGAGAGTACTTATACACATAGTGAAAAGGATACAGTGAGCTTTTGCTCTCAATTCATTTCCAGTATCAGTTGTTGCGGCCGGCTTCAATTCATCCCCTTATCACGCCAAATGGGTGTACTCTGGATGTACCGTGAATCCTATGACCCAACTCTCTGAGGAAGTCTAGCCCCCAAGCGAGAGAGGGAATTGGACAATGGCAGTCACGGTTGCACCGGCAAGCCTAATGCCGCCAGGTGTGTGTGAACGCTACCACGCCAGAATGAAAGGTTGCAACCTTGTATGCAATGCACATTTATGACATGTAATATATCACATTAGGAGGACAACAAAGTAGGTTGCCTCCAAATACTCATAAGATTGCACATTGACAAGTAAACAAGCGAGGCACGATATGACAGGCAATTTTACTTATAAAGCACATGGAGTTATATGAATATCAAACGGGCAGCCATGTAACGGATGTAAATCAAGTCATATAACTCACTTCGAAGTTCACGTAATCAAATAACAAGATTATTCAACATGCAATGACATCTACGTGGGACCGGGTGCAAGAAAAGCCTACTTGTCAACATGTAATCATCGAAATCACATTTAGGGCTACAAGGGCAACTACGGGCAGCCTACTAAACACATAATCAAACACAATATCCATAGGATCAACACTTAGCGAGTTTACCTAGTTACTAGGGTTTCAATTCATGCTTACCCGTGCGATTAAGCCACAAGTCATCTTGTAATTAAGATCAAGCCATGTATTGATTAAATTAAACACCCTCAAGCATTCAAAACAGTCCACACAACATCCAAATGCTACAATCCCAAGAACTTAATACAACAAGAGAAGCTACAATAATTTTTCTAAGCATATCAATAGGTGAAACCCTCACTGCAATGGATTGTTTTCTCACAATCATTGAGACAAGCAAAAAAACTCCAATTCCAGTGAACAAGATGTCAAATTAAAGCTTAATGAGTGAACTAAATTCAGAAACAAACCTCGCATCATTTGGAGTTCGGGTTCAAGAATTATAGCCAAAACAGTGAGACTACACAAAACTGTCCAGATTTGCACACATTTCAATGCTTTTCATTTTTGAGGGTTTAGGGTCAGATTTAGCCTTAGTCCATTTCTGACAAAAATGTCCAGAACTGAAAAATAGAGCTGCACACCAAATTTCATGCATTTTAGATACCATTTACTAAGTGAAAACTAGTTTAATAGTTGTACCTCGATTTACATGCATTGTATTGAATTACTTGCCTTGTATTGGTTTACGTGCATTTGCATTGTAATCCGTGCATTTATCTTGAAGTACGTGCCTTACTTCGTAGTTCATGTCTACCCTGTGATTCGTGCCCCTTATTGACTTTTGTGCATGCCTCGTAGTGCGTACCCTAAACCTCGAACTGCGTGCCTACACGCTAACCTAGAAAGATTCCTGCACAAAGCACAAGACAATAAAATAATCCTACACAATCCACTAACTATTAAAATAATATTATACTAATCCTACATATTCCACTAACAATATTCTAATCCTAATTCAAATTATCTACAAAATCCACTAACAATAAACAATTCTTTCTACACAAACACCTAAACATTCTTTATTCTTTATTCTCAGCTAAAACCAATGCACTTCAAATTCTACACTTATTATAATCCATAATATACTCACATGAATCTAAAAATTCAGAATTTTCCATGCTAATTTCAGCCATATCAAGGTCTTTGAGCAAGCTTGAACAAAAAATATTATATCCTAAACATTTTGTGACACACACAAAACACAATGCATAAAATAATGCTCAAACACCCTACCCAATGCCTCACTTTCTCGGCCCTTTCACCACACATGCTAAAACAATTCAATGATGACTCACAAAAATCAGATTTGTAAGGCTCAGGGCCAACACACACACACAAGCTACACTCAACATGCTTCATACATCAATTTTATCTCAAAACTCTCACATTCTCTCTCCTTCTCTCTCATTTTCGACCATGGCTTCCCTTTGAGCTCCCAAGACTCCTAACAACTCTCAAGGATACTCTAAGACTCTCTCAAGCTCGGCCATAGCAAGCACAAGCAAGCAAGAAACAATAAAATCTCACACGAAGCTCACAAAACTTTCTATCTCAGGCATAGGTAAGTTTTGATAGTTTTCTTCCATTTCTTTTGGTTTCACAAACATTCACACCTTCTTCACATGCTAACTAAGCTAGGATTTAAGGAAAGCCAAGCCACCACTCGGGAAAAGCAAGGAAAGAGGGCCTTTTGTGCATTTTCAAGAGCATTTGTGCATCTTCATCCATCAAATTGCTAAGGTGAGGTTAAACTCTTTTAAAAGCTTTCAAAACTCACATGCATGCTCTCATATGGCTGTATTTACCTTTTTAGTTCATGTATATGTGTCTATATGAGCCTATCTACTCATGCATGGCTTGATAATGGCTAGAAACTTGAAGATATGTAAACACGTTTTTGCTAGCAGATTACTGACCTTGTAGAACGAAGTGCTTTTAGCTTAGTAAACATTGATAACAATACATGAAAATTGGTAGATCACTAGTTTTGTCAGTTCTCAACCTTTTTTTTAGAAATAGGTCAAGGCCAATTTTGACTCTAAGACCTCCAAAATGGCCAAATATCGAAAGGTGTCTAAATCTGGAAAACTTGGAAATATGAAGTAGGTTTCTGGCAGCTTTCTGACCTTGTAGAACGAAATAGTTTTTGACTAGTAAACGATGTCTAAAATGCATGAAATTTGGTAGTCCACTATATTGGTCAGTTCTGAACATATTTGTCAGAAATAGGTGAAGGCTAATTTTGCGTTTAAAGGCCTCCAAAGTAGCAAATATCGAAATGTGTACGAATCTGGACAGTTTTGTATAGTCTCACGGTTTTGCCCATAACTCCTAAATCCGAACTCCAAATGCAGCGAGGTTTGTTTCTAGATTTAAATCACTCATTAAGATTAAATTTGACATTTGGTTCACTGAATGTGGAGATTATTTCCTTGGCTAATTGAATGTGGAAAAACAGACCATTGCAGTAAGGTTTTTGCTTGGTAATATGCTTTGAATCATGTGGTAACTTTACTTGTGGTATTGAATGCTTGGGATTATGGAAATTAAAAGTTGTGTGGGCTGTTGTGGTTGGTTGAGGTTGCTTAATTTGGTTGATGCATGGCTTGGATTCATTAATTGATGAATGGTTTGCTTAATTGCATGTGTAAGCACGAAATTGAGGCCCTATCGGTTATGACTGCTTGCTAAGAGATGATACTATGGTTAAATGTGTTCAATTGTGTGGTTAATAGGCTGCCCATAATTTTCCTTAGAGCTCTAAATATGATTGCCGATGATTGCATGTTGATAAGTGAACTATTCTTGCACCTGGTTTTGTGTAAGTGTCGTTGCATGAAATAAGTTATATAACTTGTTTTATATGAAGTTACTTGGCTACCTGTTAAATGTTCAAATGCCTCTAAGTGTTTTACAAAGTGAATATACATGTCAAGCATGCCTTGTATGTTCACTTATCGATACGTGATCTTATAATTGCTCGGAGGCAACCTACTTTGTTGACCTCCTAATGTGAATTGTTAAAAGATATTCAATGGCTTATTTGAACATTATTACTTGGCTGCCCGTTAAAGTTTAATTGCTTTCAAATGGATATATGAAATGATTATATGTTCTTATAATGCCTTATATGCCAATATGTCAAAATGTGAACATATACTTGCTCAGAGGCAACCTACTTTGTTGACCTCATAATGTGAAATGTTAAATGGCATAAATGGGCATTACATACAAGGTTGCAACCTTTCATTGTGGCATGGTAGCGTTTCACGAATCCCGGGCGGCATAGGGCTTGCCGGTGCTCCCGTGACTACCATGGTCCAATTCCCTCTCTCGCTTGGCATTCCACCCTCAAAGAGTTGGGTCGTAGGTTTGGTGTACATCAGGAGTATACCCATTTGGAGTGATAAGTGGATGATTGATGTCGGCTACAACAATGGTTATTGGAAATGAACTTGAAAGTAAAAGCGTAATGTATCACTTGAACGGCAGGAACTAAGTGTTATGCAGGCAAAGTGCTACACCGAAAAGTGGTGGGAGCTACCTCTTGAGCCTATAGGATTCACCTCTAGAGTCCTAAACGTATCAAAAAATATCCTTTTACTATGTGTTTAAGTACTCTCGCTTGGTTCCTAGAGGACCTCGGGGAGGAAAGACGAGTAAATATGTTAATTTATATTTATGTTATGTGATGAACTTGCTTATTTCATATGACATATTTTCAAAAGGGGTTTTCATAAGAGTAAACGGAAAAAAGTTTTTAAAATGTTATCTCTTGTTCCCCCTAGCTGAGTTCATAAGGACTCATCCTCTTTTATCATCACAGGTGAAGAAGATTTGGAATAGGTACCTAAAGAGAATGTGTCTGTTGATGATTCCTTGGAATGATTACGTGCTTTATGTGCCTTGCTTGATAGTGGTTGTTTTGTGTACATTGTGTTTGCTTTGAAGACTACTTATTTTGTTGATGTAAATGACCCTGTTGTAATTTGGGTCTAATTTTGGCTTATACTGATTATAACTAGACGAACACTCTAATTGGTCATTTTGCTATCACTATTTTGATTTAGTAACTATCATAGGCAACTGAATCATTAGGTGAAAGATCAAATAAATGAATCTATCTAATCTTACCCAGGTACTTACTCATAGGCTAAAGGATAACAAGTACTCGCGTAAAAGGGATTGACAAATAAACGGAACATAGTTATCTTGTTAGGCTTGTCAATCAAATGAGACTTCTGAGTCAGATCAATAGGCATATCGGTTGATGATAAATAGGGGTCTTAGTTGAAATCGAATCAATGATTGAAAGTTTTTGAGGCATTTTAGAAAATAGGTCAAACCAAAGGTCTTAAATAAAGCCGTTATGCTGCCAGTTTTCGGGAAAAACTTTTAGAGTTCTAGGCTAACGATTAAGCATTAATCATAGTCAAACGGTTAATGACGTAAAATAACAATGATGATTTAGGTCACACCCTAGTCTAGCCTCTATAGGTCAGGTTGGGGGGGTGACACCCAACCTCTCCGCGAAGCGAAGTTGGCTTGCCCAAGGTGCCGTGCGACACGATAAAAGAAATGTGACAAATGAGGCAATTTGGCATGGCTGAACAGAGCAAAAAAAAATGAAAAGAGGGGTACAACACAAGGACTTCCCAAGGGGTCACCCATCCCAGTACTACTCTCGCCCAAGCAAGCTTAACTTTGGAGTTCTGATAGGATACGGTGCATTAGTGCTGGTATGATCGCACCCTTTGTTGAGAGTGCAAAGCCATTATGTGTTTACGGTTCACAGTCCCAGCCCAGAGAGACGGCCCATTCAAAAGGCCCAATGGGCTTATCGACAACCTATCTGCCTTAACAATGCAACATCCTAGCAAGAAGTGATATCGACGCATAGTAGGGCCCCCTAATATCTCGCAAGTTAGGTTGACGGCCTTTTCGACTCACGACGAACTACCTGGGATGACAAAACAGCGTAAAAAGAAGAAAAGTGGCCTGAAACTGATGAAAACATTCGATTTTGGGTTCCGAAAATAGGCGCAGTAAAGCACGCTAGTCGCCCCCGTCGTAGAGCTCCCGTAGTGCTTCCCAACAGTATGATGTGGGATGCATAACTCCTTACGGATCAAAATTTATAGGCACCGGAGCGATGGAGACTAGGTCACAAGGCCTACAACCTCGATTTGCGAGCCCAGCCCCTCTGCGAAGCCAAGCTGGCTTGCCCAAGGTGCCGTGGGACTCGAGAAAAGAAATATGACGAAAGAAGCATCTTGGCATAGTAGAACGGTGCAAAAAAAAATGAAAAGAGGGAGCAACACGAGGACTTCCCAGGGGGTCACCCATCCTAGTACTACTCTTGCCCAATCACGCTTAACTTCGGAGTTCTGATGGGATCCGATGCATTAGTGGTGGTATGATCGCACCCGTCACGTTGAAGGTGCAAAGCCCTTATGTGTTGCCGGTTCACAGTCCCAGAGAGACGCCCCATTCAAAAGGCCCAATGGGCTTTTAGACAACCCATCTGCCTCAACAACGCAGTATTTTCTTAAGACGTGATATTGACGCATAGTAGGGCCTCCTAAGGTCCCTGAAGTTAGGTTGTCAGCCTTTTCGTGACTCACGACAAATGACCCGGGATGAAAAAACAAAATCAAAAGAAGAAAAGTGGCCTGAAACTGATGAAAATGTTTAATTTTGGATTCTGAAAATAGCTGCAGCGAAGCACCCTTGTTGCCCCCATCGTAGAGCTCCTGGAGAGCTTTCCAACTGTATGTTGTGGGCCGCATAACTCATTATGTATCAATAGTTATGGGCACCAGAGCGACGGAGACTAGGTCACAGGCCCCACGACCTTGGTTTGCAAGCCCAGCCCCTTCGTGAAGCAAAGTTGGCTTGCCCAAGGTGCCGTGGGACTCAAGAAAAGAAATGTGACGGATGAGTCATCTTGGCATGGCTAAACGGGGCAAAAAAAAATGAAAAGAGTGGTGCAACACGAGGATTTCCCGAGGGGTCACCCATCCTAGTACCACTCTCCCCCAAGCACACTTAACTTCGGAGTTCTAATGGGATCCGGTGCATTAGTGCTGGTATGATCGCACCCGTCATGTTGAGGGTACATAGCCCTTATCTGTTGATGGTTCACAGTCCCAGCCCAGAGAGACGGCCCATTCAAAAGACCCAAAGGGCTTATCGACAACCCATCTACCTCAACAACGCAACATCCTCTTAATACGTGATATCGACGCGTAGTAGGTCCTTCTACTGTATCTCAAGTTAGGTTGTCGGCCTTTTCGCGACTCACGACGAACGACCTGAGATGAAAAAACACCGTCGAAAGAAGAAAATTGGCCAGAAACTGATGAAAACATGCAATTTTGTGTTCTAAAAACGGGCGCATCGAAGCACGCGTGCTACTCGCATTGTAGAGCTCCCGGAGAGCTTTCCAACGGTATGCTGTGGGTCTCATAACTCATTACGGATCAAAATTTTTGGGCGCCGGAGCAACGGAGACCATGTCACAGGCCCCACGACCTCGGTTTGCGGACCTCGCCCCTCCTCAAAGTGAAGTTGGCATGCCCAAGGTGTCGTGGGACTCGAGAAAATAAATGTGACGTATAAGGCATCTTGGCATGGCTGAACGGGGCCAAAAAAATAAAAGGATGCTTAACTTCGCAGTTCTAATGGGATCCGGTGGATTAGGGCTGGTATGATTGCACCCGTCATGTTAAGGGTGCAAAGCCCTTATGTGTTGACGGTTCATAGTCCTAGCCTAGAGGATGGCCCAATGGGCTTATCGACAACACATTTGCATCAAAAGTGTATCATTCTCTTATGACGTGATATCGATGCATAGTAGGGCCCCCTAATGTCCCGGAAGTTAGGTTGTCAACCTTTTTGCGACTCACGACGAATAATCAAGGATGAAAAAACAGCGGAAAAAGCAGAAAAGTGACCCAAAAATGATAAAAATATTCAATTTTGGGTTCCAAAAATAGGCGTAGCAAAGCACTCGTGCTGTCCCCATCATAGAGCTCCCAGAAGGCTTTCCAACGATATGCTGGGAGCCATATAACTCAATACGGATCAAAAGTTATGGGCATCGGAACGACGGAGACCAGGTCACAAGACCCACGACATCGGATTGCGGGCTCAACCCCTCCGCGAAGTGAAGTTGGCTTGCCCAAGGTGCCGTGGGACACAAGAAAAGAAATGTAACGGATTAGGCATCTTGGCATGGCAGAACGGGGAACTTTCCAACGATATGCTGTGGGCCTCATAACTCATTACAGATCAAAATGTTTGGGCACCGGAGCGACGGATACCAGGTCACAGGCCCCACGACCTCGGTTTGCATGCCTAGCCCTTCCGCAAAGCGAAGTTGGCATGCCTAAGGTGCTATGGGACTCGAGAAAATAAATGTGACGTATGAAGCATCTTGGCATGGCAGAACGGGGCAAAAAAAAATGAAAAGAGGGGTACAACACGAGGACATCCCTAGAGGTTACCCATCCTAGTACTACTCTCTCCCAAGCACACTTAACTTCGCAGTTCTGATGGGATCCGGAGAATTAATACTGGTATGATCGCACCTGTCATGGTGAGGGTGGAAGGCCCTTATGTGTTGATGGTTCACAGTTCCTGCCCAGAGAGACGACCCATTCAAAAGGCCCAATGGGCTTATCGACAACCCATCTACGTCAATAACGCAGCATCCTTTTATTACGTGATATTGACACGTAGTAGGGCCCTCTAATATCCATCAAGTTAGGATGTCGGCCTTTTCACGACTCACGACGAATGACCAGGGATGCAAAAACAGCGTCAAAAGAAGAAAAATGGCTTGAAACTGATGAAAACGTTTGATTTTGTGTTCCAAAAATAGGCGCAGCAAAGCACGATTGTTGCCCCCATTGTAGAGCTCCCAGAGAGCTTTCCAACTGTATGTTGTGGGCCGCATGACTCATTACGGATCCAAAGTTTTGGCAACCGGAGCGACAAAGACTAGGTCACAGGCCCCACGACCTTGGTTTGCGGGCCCAGCCCCTCTGCGAAGGAAGTTGGCTTGCCTAAAGTGTCGTGGTACTCGAGATAAGAAATGTGACAGATGAGACAACTTGGCATGGCTGAACGGGGCAAAAAAAATGAAAAGAGGGGTGCAACTGTGATACCCCGAACCTGGCATGTATTCAATAGCATTTAAAGTTCATTTAAATTGCATTTTATTGACCTTTCACCTTCTTTGACCAAACTAGTTGACTTTTTATCTACATTGACCAACTAGGACAAGGTGAGAAATTTTGAAATGTTTAATAAAGGGCAAACTGGGGATAAGAAAAAAAAAAATGCAATGTTAAGTTAGTCAAATTTTGGGTCAACTTTGGAATTAAATCTGAACCAATTGGGGAAGAGTTAGGTAGCAAATTATATATGGTTGGAAAGCTCTATGAGTCTAGTTTTTGTGGTTTCAAACCGTTCGTGAATTGGAGTTTTCTAGAAGAAGTTATGGCCGTTTTCGTAAGGTCGCGCATAGCTGTTTTGGTTTAGCGGGTTGACCGAAGCTTTGACCATTTGTCATCTTTTATTTAAGTTTAAATACGAAACAAAAGAGGCAAAACCAGAAAATTAAGAGCCATGGCTGAAACCATAGGAGAAAAAGAAAAAAAAAAGATTTCAACCTTCAAATCACCAAATCTTTGCGTGAGCTTGCACGGGGTGGTTTCCGAGGCACTCTACGAGGTTTTCCTAGCGTCTAGGAGCGTCTAAGGTAAGGGTTTCATCGTTATTTGCGCATTTAAAAAATGTATATCTAAACTTTAATTTTTAGAACTTATGCGTAGATTGTCGTTTTAATCATTTTGTTGCTTAAAGAATGTTCCTTGTTGATTGTAGAACATGTATTTATAGCTTTTTAGCATTTTTTACGGTTGAAAATCGAAATTGCAATTTCAATTGACTAATGAATAGTAATTAGTGAATAGTAAACCCTTGAAACGATAAAGTTACGCTGTTATGCTGTCCGTTGATGTAAAAATGTGCTAGATATGCTAGAATGCCTAAATGTGTGGTTTAATTGGAATGCGTAATAGAAAAACGGAGAAAAACGGCTTGGTGAAAGTCGGGGTCGTTTAGGTCAAATTTAGCATTTTCTCGTATTGCGTGTTGGCATTGTTTCGGGAGGCCATGGAAGCACTTTTGGTGTGATTATGGCATTGGTTGGGTGTTTGGTTGATATAGTTGTAGTTCAAACGAGCAAAGGGGGAAATTGGGACTTTGCGTGAATTCTAGGGTAAAGTAGGGTTTCGGGGTCTTTAGACGTGCCTTATGGTGACCTAGGAGGACTGGTGAAGTCGGTTTCCAAAGCTCGTGGCTCGTTTGAAAGTAGTAGTGTTTTGAAGTTGGGGTCATTTTTGTGATTTTGTGTGTTTTCATAGAATATTGCTTATAGTATGTTTATATTGATTATAGAATGCTTATGTTGCCTATAGAATGCTTATAATGCCTATAGAATACTTGCTAATGCTTGATAATGTTAGTTGGTGTTGTTTTTGTCACTTGTTTGATTGTAATTGCTTGTTAATGCTTATTACGCTTGTTAGAGTTGATTATTGATTGAAATGTTTATCAATTGTTGAGAATGCTTGATATCGCTTGCTCATCGCCTTGTATTGAGTCTTGCATTGCATAGTGTCTCGCGCGTGAGTGATGGGCCTCTCTGGGTAGCCTCGGGTTGCCAGTGTTGGTTGCTCTAGCTCCGCTGCTATTCCCTTTCTCGCTTGGGTTGCCTCCCAGGGAGATTTGGGTCGTAGAATTGATGGTTACTACCGGGGTATTCCAAACTGGTGTTATAAGATGGTTTGGACCGGCGCGTCATCGTTAATGTCATCGGAATCGTGATCGGTACATTACTCGCTCGAGTGATCCATAGCCTTCAAAGTGTGGTATAGCTTTGATTGGTTGTGTTAATGCTTTTCTTAATTGTTTATTGTATTGTTATATATATTGAATGCCTTTTATTGATTGTATTGCTTAACTGTACATATTTGCATTGCACGATCTTCTTTCTCTCCATCTCGATATCTGTCTCGCCCTCACTAAGTATACGTGTTGTGTATACTCACTCCTCACCACCACATTTCAGGGAATGCCATGTTAGCTGGAAAGTTCGTGATTTCGTGAAAGTCCGTGCTTGAAGGGTTGTCCTGCGTGCCTATGTGACTTGAGTTGTCAAAGTTGTAAAGTTGTATGATTTTATGTATTATATGTATTTAATGTTAAAGGGGATGTAATTTAAGTTCATTAGATTATGTATTTAGTTAATATAGCTTAACTTCAATATATATTTGTAATGACAAAAAGGGAAAAAGATAGAAAGTCATGATAGTCTACTTTATGCAATAGGTTGGTGTAGATTAATTGCTAAGCTTGAATTTATATTTACTTGTGAATTGCTTGTTGTGAACCGAGGCTCGGATGGCCTTGAGGTGGTTGAATGTTTGGACATGGTATTGGTCCACTTATATGTTGTTACAGGATTTCATATTTTGCCTAGAAACAGGGGAGACTCCGTCCGTTTTTCCCTGAAAGTTATGCCCGGGTTTGGTTTTGGGTTGTGATTAGATTGATTGATAGAACTTCCGATCTCGAGAGGGATCGGGGTGTCACAGGTGGTATCAGAGCTTGTTTAGCTCATAAGCCGGGCCAGGGTCCTCGGCCTGGTGGGTAGTGGTCCTTGAATGTGTGCTTGATAAGTGTGTCTTGAAAGTGTATGCTTGTATGTGAGATTGTGTGTCTTGACTTGAATGTAAGCACTTATGTGATATAGTTATGTGTTATGTGTTAAATGTTTCTCAAGAAAGGTGAAATGTCTAGTTGTCTATCGAATTGACTTATTGAATTGACCTCGTGAATTGAATCAACCTCGTGAATTGTTATTTGCTAGAAGTATTACTTGTAATGTGTATATAGAATGGCTTGAATTAGCTATGCCGTGGTTTGAATTGATTATGTTGTGCTTGACTTGATTGCCGTGCTTGAGTGACTTTGTTGAATAAACTGTTTTACAAACTTGCTTGCATAATAGTTTAAGGCATGTGTATAACTATGATATATTGGCATTCATCCATGTCCTATGGAAATGGTAAGTAAGTCCTCTTCCTCCCCTGAATAAAGTGGTTCACCGCTGGCTTTTCAAGGTGTATGGATTGGCAGGAAATGAATGGCATTTGACTAGCCTTTATTTGGGAATTGGTGTTTGCTTTTGGAGCTCGGTTATTGGCAAATCTCTATGGTCCACCTCTGTGCTTAACAATTGTGAAAGGGTAGCTTTCTCTTGGGGTTTTATTTGGTTATTCTTTGGAGCATTCTTTGGTTTTCTTAATGGGTATTCTTTGGAGACTTTTGTTGGCATTTCTCGGGGGATTTGGCTATTGGGATTTTAATCGGCTTTACTGCACAGTAATATCTATGATATATGTGTCTCGGTCTTTATTGGTGTGATACTGGCATCCCTGATTGGAAATTCTTCAATGGTATTTTCTGGAATTCTCAGTGGCCAATTATTTAATATTTACTTATTAGGCAAACTTGGCTACTTTCTTATTGGAGCATTGTTTCAGATATCTTCTTCAGTGTTCCTCAGTAGGTTTGGTATTTGGAGTTCCTATCAAACTTATTGTATAATACTACTTAGGGTATTCTTTGAAATTCTTATTGGGCGTTCTATTGGTATTTTCCTTATTGGCAAGGTTGCATGAAGTTTTCACTTGGCAAATAGTGAAGAGGCCTCAGAGTTTGGCTTTGGTGGGAAACTATGTTTGTTATTCAACTTGGTTGTTTTATTGGGCACATTATATTTTCTCTACTATTTCCTTTGACATTCATCTCAGCATTTGATAGCAAAACTCGGAATCTAATTGGGTGTCCCATGGGGTTATTATTTGGAAGGCTTCTTTAGAACTTTGAAATATATTTCATTGGGTTCTTAGTATTTTCTTCAGCACTCTTAACTGGGTATTCTTCTATGAAATTCATGACCAGTGGGGTACTTATTTGGACCTCTGGATGGAACCTTTGTTTGAGCCTTTATTTGGCTTCTTGTTTGGGAATTCTCGGGCAGTAATAGTTGAACTTCTACTCGAGATTCGTGTATGGGGTATTCATTCGGTATTCTTCTTATCATTAATATGTGATGTGATTTTATCTACAGTATCTTTGCTTAGGTCTTTATTGGTATTATCTCGACGCTTTTGGTTGGAATTTTATTCTTCTTCGGTATTCGTGTCAACGAGATTCTTCAACCGATGAAGATTAGTCAGAATTGGATTTCAGATGATGCTGAGTTCTATTAGAAGAAGAATTGCGGGGATGCAATTGTTTTAAGGGGGGAAGGATGTGATACCCCGAACCTGGCATGTATTCAATAGCATTTAAAGTTCATTTAAATTGCATTTTATTGACCTTTCACCTTCTTTGACCAAACTAGTTGACTTTTTATCTACATTGACCAACTAGGACAAGGTGAGAAATTTTGAAATGTTTAATAAAGGGCAAACTGGGGATTAGAAACAAAAAAATGCAATGTTAAGTTAGTCAAATTTTGGGTCAACTTTGGAATTAAATCTGAACCAATTGGGGAAGAGTTAGGTAGCAAATTATATATGGTTGGAAAGCTCTATGAGTCTAGTTTTTGTGGTTTCAAACCGTTCGTGAATTGGAGTTTTCTAGAAGAAGTTATGGCCGTTTTCGTAAGGTCGCGCATAGCTGTTTTGGTTTAGCGGGTTGACCGAAGCTTTGACCATTTGTCATCTTTTATTTAAGTTTAAATACGAAACAAAAGAGGCAAAACCAGAAAATTAAGAGCCATGGCTGAAACCATAGGAGAAAAAGAAAAAAAAAGATTTCAACCTTCAAATCACCAAATCTTTGCGTGAGCTTGCACGGGGTGGTTTCCGAGGCACTCTACGAGGTTTTCCTAGCGTCTAGGAGCGTCTAAGGTGAGGGTTTCATCGTTATTTGCGCATTTGAAAAATGTATATCTAAACTTTAATTTTTAGAACTTATGCGTAGATTGTTGTTTTAATCGTTTTGTTGCTTAAAGAATGTTCCTTGTTGATTGTAGAACATGTATTTATAGCTTTTTAGCATTTTCTGCAGTTAAAAATCGAAATTGCAATTTAAATTGACTAATGTATAGTAATTAGTGAATAGTAAACCCTTGAAACGATAACGTTTCGCTGTTATGCTATCCGTTGATGTAGAAATGTGCTGGATATGCTAGAATGCCTAAATGTGTGATTTAATTGGAATGTGTAATAGAAAAACGGAGAAAAATGGCTTGGTAAAAGTCGGGGTCGTTTAGGTCGAGTTTAGTGTTTTCTCGTATTGCGTGTTGGCATTGTTTCGGGAGGCCATGGAAGCACTTTTGGTGCGATTATGGCGTTGGTTGGGTGTTTGGTTGATATAGTTGTAGTTCAAACGAGCAAAGGGGGAAATCGGGACTTTGCGTGAATTCTAGGGTAAAGTAGGGTTTCGGGGTCTTTAGACGTGCCTTATGGTGACCTAGGAGGACTGGTGAAGTCGGTTTCCAAAGCTCGTGGCTCGTTTGAAAGTAGTAGTGTTTTGAAGTTGGGGTCATTTTTGTGATTTTGTGTGTTTTCATAGAATATTGCTTATAGTATGTTTATATTGATTATAGAATGCTTATGTTGCCTATAGAATGCTTATAATGCCTATAGAATACTTGCTAATGCTTGATAATGTTAATTGGTGTTGTTTTTGTCACTTGTTTGATTGTAAATGCTTGTTAATACTTATTACGCTTGTTAGAGTTGATTATTGATTGAAATGTTTATCAATTGTTGAGAATGCTTGATCTCGCTTGCTCATCGCCTTGTATCGAGTCTTGCATTGCATAGTGTCTCGCGCGTGAGTGATGGGCCTCTCTGGGTAGCCTCGGGTTGCCAGTGTTGGTTGCTCTAGCTCCGCTGCTATTCCCTTTCTCGCTTGGGTTGCCTCCCAGGGAGATTTGGGTCGTAGAATTGATGGTTACTCCCGGGGTATTCCAAACTGGTGTTATAAGGTGGTTTGGGCCGGCGCGTCATCGTTAATGTCATCGGAATCGTGATCGGTACATTACTCGCTCGAGTGATCCATAGCCTTCAAAGTGTGGTATAGCTTTGATTGGTTGTGTTAATGCTTTTCTTAATTGTTTATTGTATTGTTATATATATTGAATGCCTTTTATTGATTGTATTGCTTAACTGTACCTATTTGCATTGCACGATCTTCTTTCTCTCCATCTCGATATCTGTCTCGCCCTCACTGAGTATACGTGTCGTGTATACTCACTCCTCACCACCACATTTCAGGAAATGCCATGTTAGCTGGAAAGTTCGTGATTTCGTGAAAGTCCGTGCTTGAAGGGTTGTCCTGCGTGCCTATGTGACTTGAGTTGTCAAAGTTGTAAAGTTGTATGCTTTTATGTATTATATGTATTTAATGTTAAAGGGGATGTAATTTAAGTTCATTAGATTATGTATTTAGTTAATATAGCTTAACTTCAATATATATTTGTAATGACAAAAAGGGAAAAAGATAGAAAGTCATGATAGTCTACTTTATGCAATAGGTTGGTGTAGTTTAATTGCTAAGCTTGAATTTATATTTACTTGTGAATTGCTTGTTGTGAACCGAGGCTCGGGTGGCCTTGAGGTGGTTGAATGTTTGGACATGGTATTGGTCCACTTATATGCTGTTACAGGATTTCATATTTTGCCTAGAAACAGGGGAGACTCCGTCCGTTTTTCCCTGAAAGTTATGCCCGGGTTTGGTTTTGGGTTGTGATTAGATTGATTGATAGAACTTACGATCTCGAGAAGGATCGGGGTGTCACAGCAACACAAGGACTTTCTAGGGGGTCACCCATCCTAGCACTACTCTCGCCCAAGCACGCTTAACTTTGCAGTTCTAATGGGATCCAGTGGAAAGCCCTTATGTGTTGACGGTTCACAGTCCCAGCCCAGAGAGACGGCCTATTCAAAAGGCCCAATGGGCTTATCGACAACCCATCTGCCTGAACATCGCAGCATCCTCTTAAGACGTGATATTGACGCGTAGTAGGTTCCCCTAATGTCCCTCAAGTTAGGTTGTCGGCCTTTTCGCGACTCACGACAAATGACCCGGTACTAAAAAACAGTGTCAAAAGAAGAAAAGTGTCACGAAATTGATGAAAACGTTCGATTTTGGGTTCCAAAAATAGGTGCAGCTATGCGCGCTTGGTGCCTCCAACGTTGAGCTCCAGGAGAGCTTTCCAACGGTATGCTGTGGGCCGCATAACTCATTACGGATCAAAAGTTATGGGCACCGGAGCGACGGAGGCTAGGTTATAGGCCCCACGACCTTGGTTTGCAGGCCCGGCCCCTCCGCGAAGCGAAGTTCGCTTGCCCAAGGTAATTTGGGACTCGAGAAAAGAAATGTGATGGATGAGGCATCTTGGCATGGCTGAACTGGGCAAAAAAAAATGAAAAGAGGGGTCCAACATGAGGACTTCCCAAGGGGTCACCCATCCTAGTACTACTCTCCCCCAAGCACACTTAACTTCACAGTTCTGGTGGGATCCAGCGCATTAGTGCTTGTATGATCGGACCCGTCTTGTTGAGGGAGCAAAGCCCTTATGTGTTGATGGTTCACAGTCCCAGCCTAGACAGACGGCCCATTCAAAAAGCCCAATGGGCTTATCGACAACCCATCTGCCTCAACAACGCAACATCCTTTTAAGACGGGATATCGACGCAAAGTAAGGGCCCCTAATGTCCCTCAAATTAGGTTGTCGGCCTTTTCACGACACACGACGAACGGCCCAGGATGAAAAAACAGCATCAAAAGGAGAAAATTGGCCCGAAACTGATGAAAACGTTTGATTTTGGGTTCCAAAAACAGGCGCAGCGAAGCACGCGAGCTACCTCCATCATAGAGCTCCCAGAGAGCTTTCCAATGGTATGTTGTGCGCCACATAACTTATTACGGATCAGAGGTTTTGGGCACTGGAGTGATGGAGACCTGGTTACAGGCCCCATGACCTCGGTTTACGGGCCCAGCCCTTCCACGAAGTTGGCTTGCCCAAGGTACCGTGGGACTCGAGAAAAGAAATGTGACGGATGAGGCATCATGGCATGGCAGAACGGGGCAAAAAAAAATGAAAAGAGGGGTGCAACGCGAGGGCTTCCTAAGGGTTACCCATTCTAGTACTACTCTCACCCAAGCACACTTAACTTCGCAGTTCTGATGGGATCCGGTGCGTTAGTACAGGTAGGATCACGATGGTTCACAGTCCTAGCCCAAAGAGAGCCCATTCAAAAGGTCCAATGGGCTTATCGATAACCCATCTGCCTCAACAACGCGGCATCCTCTTAAGATGTGATAGCGACGCTGTTGGCCTGAAAAACCTATAATCTTTATTTTGATAATAACAAAACATCTTAATAGTGCTTTAGCATATTTTTTGTAAGACCTTCATTCCAAAGCAAGTCTACATCAACATTGGATCAAGTTGTTTCAGTCAAAGAGTAAAAAGCTTTTTGGATCAAAGACCAGGCACTATCAAATTGTCACCAAGCCCTAAAGAATTCATGTTATTGACTCATAGATAAAGAGGGAGTCACAAGGAAGGAGAAGTGGTGACATAAGGGGTACCGGCCTTAAAAGTTGTCGCTTGCCTAAGTATGATTTGCATCGCTCAAAATTTCTCCAAAAAATATTTTTTTTGATTTCAAAATCATTCGTAGAAAAATATTTTTATTTCAAACTCTTGCTTTTGAAATCATTTTATAAAAATACCTTTCAACTGGTTTGAAATCTTTTGGGATGTTAAAAAATGCTAAGAAATCTCTTTTTCAATGTGCCCAAATATTTCTGGGCTCAAAATACCATTTCAGCATTTTTATGACATCCGGGCGTTACGGGCATTTTCCGGTCGCCCGGATAGAAGTTGCAACGCCCGGCAGAAAAGACCGATCTAGGCGATACACGCTCTTTTCGGGCGCCCGGATCAGTGCCTCAGCGGCCGGATGAGTTAACGGGAAAATCCGAAAATCTTGCTTAAAATTCGATTTTTGTCTAATCTTTCCCTCTTTTTAAGCCATGCCTTCTCACCTTCAAAATCATCTCTCCAAGCCATAATTTTCAGATTTTCAAAAGAGCTTTCATATCATTCCTATTGAGAAATCTTGAGCTATCATTATCATATCTTTTGAGCATTCAAAGCCATTTTCCAAGTGTAAAATCAAACTCAAAAGGGAGTTGCAATTGTCATTTATTCTATCACATAATCTTTGTAATACATTCTTTCACATAGATTGAGAGAATCATTGTGAGAAGAAGTATTGTAATCCTTTGTGGACTCAAAGGAAGAGAGAGTAGTAGGTTAAGCTTCACCTACTTTTGAAGGAGCTTGTGTAACTCTTGTGGAATTAAGAGTAATTGTAGTTGGTTCTTGCTTCACCAACATTTGAAGAAGCATCATAGTGAAGTGTTATTAAAATCCTAAGGGAAGAGAAGACCTTAGGTGGTAGACTAGGCCTCCGGGAGTGTGAACCACTTGAAAATCATCGTGTTTGATTTCTCTTACTCTGTTCTTTTTATTTTCAAGCTATTTACTTTCGTGTGGATATTGCTGATCTTAATTGCTTGGTAATTGTTGAGATATCTATTTGAAATTTTACCTTGAAACTCTAATTGCATATCTAGTGTTAAATACTCATATGCTCGCCAAGTGTTTGATAAATTGCCTACAAGAGCTTCTAGTTTATTATCAATCCTTACTAGACATTGCCTCCATATTAAGAAATTTTAAATAGCTTAACCTTGCCTAAACAACCTAATTCACCCCTCCTTTTAGGTTATTAAGGACCAACAAGTGGTATCAAGAGCTAGTACTCTACACATAGCTTAACATCTAGTAGAGGATCCCTATGGCAAGCTCATCAATGTCTAATATAGTTGAAGGACAATCTTCCTCTAGACCACCATTGTTTAATGGAACAAACTATTCTTTTTGGAAAACTAGGATGAGAATCTATATTCTAGCAAATGACATAAGAGTTTGGAATGTGATAAAAAATGGACCAATCAATCCTACTTTAACTAAAAAGGACGGAGAACAAAGTATCACTACCCGCAAACCAGAAAAAGATTATAATGATGATGACTTCAAAATGTGTGAAAGAAACTATAAAGCTATGAATATGTTATATCTTGCTTTAGATTCAAATGAGTTCAATAAAATTTCCGGATGCAAAAGTGCTAAAGAAATTTGGGATCAATTAGAAGTCACATATGAGGGCACCAATCAAGTTAAAGAAACTAGAATAAACATGCTTGTTCATAAATATGAAATGTTCAAAATGTCTTTTGATGAAAATACAGAACAAATGTTTTCTAGATTCACTGATATTGTTAATGCTCTAAAATCTCTTGGAAAAGAGTATTCTAATGAAGAATTGGTAGGAAAAGTTCTCCGAAGCTTAACCGAGCCATGGGAAGCTAAAGTAACGACTATTGAAGAAGCTAGATACCTCAAAACTCTCACTCTTAGTGAACTTATGGGATCTCTTATGAGCCATGAGTTGAAGAGGAAAGATCGAGAAGAATAAAAAAGGAATAATAAAAAGTCACTTGCGCTTCTTGCATCAAAGGCTTACTCAAGTGATGAAGAAGAAGAAAACAAAGAAGATGATGATGAGATAGCTCTTCTTACAAGGAACTTTAAGAAATTTCTTAAATTCAAAAAGGTAAGCAAAGCTCTCTACAATAGGTTTATGAACAAAGGAAGAAACAAATCAAAAGAAGAAGGAAGGTGCTTCAATTGTGACAAGACGGGTCATATAAAAGGAAATTGTCCAAAACTAATCAAAACCAAGGAAGGAAAAGCTTTGAAGGCAACATACGTTGATGACGATGCATCAACCGGTGAGGAAAGTGAAAATGAAGAAGTGGCAAACATCGTTTGTCTTATGACAAAAGAAGATGATGAGGTATGTTCTTCCTTTAACTCCGAATATTACACCTCTAGCTCATTAATTGAAAATGAATGTTCTTTTGAAGAATTACAAAATGAATTCTCAAAAATGCATGATAGTTTTGAAATTGCAATTATTAAGATACATGAACTTCAAAAAGAAAATAATACCTTAAAAGAAGAAAATAAGTTGCTTGAAAAATATCGAAATTTTGCTCATGAAAAAGCACTTAAAATTCATTTCGAAAATAATAATCTTCAAACAAAAATTGAAAAGCTTGAAAAAGAAAATCAAGGATTAAATAGAAACCTTGTAAGATTTACAAAAGGAAAAGAAAACCTTGATAAAATGCTTGGCTCTTAAAAAATGGCTTTTGATAAAAGTGGATTAGGATATGAACCTTCTTCAAAACAAAAATCTATAAAAAGCTATTTTGTTAAAGCATCATCATCTACAAATGAAGCGTCAACATCTAAAGGATTTCAAAAAACATGCACCTATTGTGAAAGACAAGGTCACATAATATCACATTGTAAATTTCGAAATATGATAGGTAGAGACTCCAAAATTCCTTTTTGGCTTAAACCAAAATGGATTATCAAAAGTGTTAAAAGTCAATACTAACAATATAGGACCCAATAGAACTTGGGGACCTAAATTTTGTTTTTGTATATAGGTTACTCTAAGGATGAAGTATGAAGAAAATTGGGTCATTGATAATGGATGTTCAAGGCATATGACCGGTGATCCATCTCTTTTCTATGAGCCTATCAAAAATTACAAAGGTTTTGTGAGCTTTGGAAATAATGAAAAAGGTAAAATCATTGATAAAGGTAGCATTGTAAATAAAATATCCATTCATGATGTGCTACTTGTGAAAGGATTGCAACATAATTTGCTTAGTGTAAGCCAACTATGTGATAATGATTATCTAGTTGAATTTAAATCATCATGTTGCACCATTTTTGACAAAATGAAAAATGTGTTGTTTACTGCAAATAGACATGAAAATGTCTATATTATTGACTTTGAAAGTATATCATGCCAAAATATTGATTGTTTAATCACAACAAATGAAAGTTCTTGGTTATGGCATAGAAGATTAGGATACATTAGTATGGATCTACTTGGTAAACTTTCTCGAAAAGATCTTGTGAGAGGCCTTCCTAAGACCAAGTTTGAAAAAGATCATTTATGTGATGCATGCCAATTTGGAAAACAACATAAAGTATCTTTCAAAACCATTAGCCATGTGTCTACATCAAAATGCTCTACAAAAACTTCATATGGACCTTTTTGGACCAATGGATGTAATAAGTCTAGGAGGATCTAGATATGTTTTTGTCATTGTTGATGATTATACTAGATACACATGGGTGATGTTTCTTGCTTTCAAAAGTGATGCTTTCAATGAATTTGCAAAATTCTGTAAAAGAGTGCAAAATGAGAAAGGATACTATATTTCATGCATTCATAGTGATCAATGCACGGAATTCATAAATACATCTTTTGTGGAATTATGTGAACAAAATGACATTGAGCATAACTTTTCGGCTCCTAGAACTCCTCAACAAAATGGGGTTGTTGAAAGGAAAAACCGAACTCTACAAAAAATGGCAAAAACTATGTTGAAAGAAAACAACTTGCCTACATACTTTTAGGGAGAAGCTGTCAATACGGCTTGCTATACTCTAAATAGAGTTTTAATTAGACCTTCTCTAAAGAAAACTCCATATGAATTATGGAAAGGATGTACTCCAAATATCTCACATTTTAAAGTTTTTGGATGTAAATTCTTCATCTTAAATAATAAGGAGTATCTTGGTAAGTTTGATTCAAAATTCGACAAAGGTATTTTTATTGGATATTCTTCTAGAAGCAAGGCATATCGAGTTTACAATAAAAGAACCTCCGTAATTGAGGAATCTATGCATATTAACTTTGATGAAACTAACCCATTTATGTCAAGAAAGGATGAAGATGATAATGTGAGCTTTCAACAAGTTGAAGAACAAAGTCGACCTATTCCGACAAGTGAAGAAGGCAATACATCCACAAGCAATCAAATTGATACTCCAATAGAGGAGGAACAACCAACTTCAAATGATCAAATCATATCAACAAATCAAGATCTTCCAAAATGTTAGAAATTTGTCAAAAATCATCCAAATGATCAAATCCTTGGGGATCCATCACAAGGTGTAAAAACTCGTTCCAATCTGAATACTTTTTGTGAACATGTAGCTTTTATATCTCAAATTGAACCAAAAAATATAAAAGAAGCATTATTGGATGATGATTGGATTATTGCTATGCAAGAAGAGCTTAATCAATTTGAAAGAAATCAAGTTTGGACCTTAGTTGAAAGACCTAGTAATTACCCGATTATTGGTACAAAATGGGTTTTTCGAAACAAACTAGATGAATCCGGTAATGTAACTAGAAATAAGGCTAGATTAGTTGCTCAAGGGTATAATCAAGAAGAAGGAATAGACTATGAAGAAACCTTTGCACCGGTAGCTTGACTTGAATCCATTAGAATGTTACTAGCATATGCATGTTTTATGAACTTCAAACTCTATCAAATGGATGTCAAAAGTGCTTTCTTAAATGGATATCTTCAAGAAGAAGTTTATGTTGAACAACCACCCGGTTTTGAAAATACAAATTTATTAAGTCATGTATTCAAACTTCAAAAAGCTCTTTATGGACTTAAACAAGCACCTAGGGCATGGTATGATAGATTAAGTAATTATCTACTTGACAACGGCTTCTCTAGAGGTAAACTAGACTCTACTTTATTTGTAAAAAGAAAAGCTAAAGATATCTTGCTTGTTCAAATTTATGTTGATGACATTATCTTTGGTGCTACTAATGAATCCCTTTGCAAGTATTTTTCTGAATGTATGCACAAAGAATTTGAAATGAGCATGATGGGAGAATTAAATTTCTTCCTTGGACTTCAAATCAAACAAACAAAAGAAGGGATCTTCATTAATCAAGCCAAGTACATTAAGGAACTCATCAAAAGATTCGGACTTGAAACTGCAAAAGAAATGAACACTCCTATGGGAACGTCAATCAAACTTGACAAAGATGAAAAAGGTAAATCTGTTGATGAAAAGCAATATCGAGGTATGATTGGAAGCCTTCTCTATTTAACTGCCTCAAGACCTGATATTATGTTTTCTGTATGCTTATGTGCTCGGTTTCAATCTTCTCCAAAAGAATCACACTTGAATGCTATAAAAAGGATTATTAGATACCTTAAGGGTACCATCAATCTAGGACTCTTTTATCCTAAAGGCACATCTTTTGAACTTCTATGATACTCCGATGCCGATTATGCGGGATGTAAGATTGATGGAAAAATCACTAGCGACAGTTGTCAATTTTTAGGACATGCCTTAGTTTCATGGTCTAGTAACAAACAACATAGTGTAGCTCTTTCAACAGCAGAAGCAGAGTATGTAGCTATAGGTAATTGTGCAGCACAAATTCTATGGATGAAACAAACTTTACTTGACTTTGGTCTCGAATATGATCATGTGCCTATCAGGTGTGATAATACAAGTGCTATAAGTCTATCAAAGAACCCTATTCAACATTCTAGAACTAAACATATTGAAATTCGTCATCATTTTCTAAGAGATCATGTGCAAAATGGGGATATTGAACTTGTTTTTGTTGATTCTTTGCATCAATTGGCTGATATTTTTACAAAACCATTGCATGAGAATCAATTTTGTACTATTAGAAGGGAACTAGGAATGCTTTGGGTCACTTAATCTAGCGAAAAATTGCTTTTTTCTGCAAAATAGTGAACCAGGCGTTACTGCCTTATTCCGGGCACCCGGAAGAAGTGTGTAATGACCGGAACCTCGCTCTCTGTTAGGCGTTACTGCCCTCATCCGGGCGCCCGAAAAAAGGGCCTATTGCTCGGATCGAGCAGTTTGAAAAAACGAAATCTCCTTTTTCTCTCCTCACTTTTTCACATCTTCTCAAATATAAACTCTTTCTTCTCTCAATTCCTCCTATTTATTCACCAACATCTTCACCATCACTCACCATTATTTGCATCAAAACACTCTTTAATCATCAATTTATTATATTTTCATCATCAAAGCTTTCAAAATCTTCATTATCCAATCCTTAAAAAAAAACCTTGTATACAAGGTGTTCGGTGAAATTCCTCAACCAAGTCTTTCTTCTAACAAGCTTCTCCAACCTTCTAATTCAAATGGTACCACCAAGGGCTGACTCCAGGAAATGCAAGCAAGGAGAATCTCCATCCTCAGGCCCTCAGATCATTGTAAATCCATATGCTTTTCCACAACAAAACATCCTATGGGGTAAGATTTTAGACCCTCCCACCTTGCTTAATGGTACTAGAATTTATCAGCTTTTAGATGCTCAAGGGTGGCTACCTATGTTAAGGTTTGAAAACAAAGGAAATACTGCATGGATTAGAGAATTCTATTACTATGTTAACTTAGACTTCGCCACCATGAAACTGAATAGTCAAGTTAAGTCTAAGGAACTAGAATTAACTACAAGTATTGTTGCTAGAGCCTTTGGGATTCCTAATCAAGGCACAAAACTTTATTCATATAGAGGCATGCCAGAAGGTGTTCTTGATAACTTAGAAGCTAGTGTTATAGAATTTCTATGGGAAGGAACAAGAACAAGCTCCTTAGGTTATCCTAAGACTAAGGATCTCACTCCAGAAAAGAAGCTGCTATTTTATATTCTTCATGAGGTCATTATTCCACGAGAAGTTAAGGATGGTTCAATTCCAAAATTCACTGCCCTGTTGATGTATTTGATGTATGAAGCTAAACGTATCAATCTTCCACACATCATCAATAACCATATCATTCATACCAAGGAGGCTCAAAATCAACTTGCCTATGGGGTACCTTTAACTCACCTTTTTGAGTCTTTAGAAGTTCCGCGAGATCACGAATTTGAGGCCATTAGTGATAGGTCCTATCTTCTCAATGTTACTAGCCTCACTCGCCAAAAGCTAAAAATTCATAACTCTTGAGTTCTCAATATTGGTGATGATACGAGTGATGATCCTCTTGTGTTTGAATCCCTTGATGTTGACCCCACTACTTTTAGAGATCCTATGGAACGGCAAGGCAGCAGTGGTGTTGGCACTTCTCAAGGACAAAGGGCTAGACCGTCTTCCTCTCACTCCTCCTCACATGATGAAATTTTTGCACACCTGCATGCACAAGATGTTCGTTTGGACAGAATGGAGCAGATGTTGAAGGATTTATATGATCACCACATTGGTTCTTAGTCTGTGGATGCTTTAAGTTGTGTTTTCTCCTCAAACATTTTTTTTCTGCTTTTAGTTGGTTCTTTCCTCAAAAACTCCTTAGTTGTTTTTTTTTCTTTTAACATTGGTCGGATATTTTGCTTCCTTTTCATTAATGCTTCGCATTTTCCTTGCTTATCTCTTGTCTTATACCTGTCGTCTCCTACTATTATGTTTATTTGCTATGGAATGCTTTTTTTGTGATGACAAATAGGGGGAGAAAGTATTGAAGTGAAATCAATATGCCTGTCATTGCACTTATTCAAGGGGAGTTTTACTTTTCAGGATCCAGACTAATTTTCATCAAGCACAAATTGAGGGGAAGACCTCAATTCAAGTTTTATTCTTTAAATTTCAACTATTTCATGCTTGTTAACTTCAATGTTTTGTCATCAACAAAAAGGGGGAGATTGTTGGCTTGAAAAGCATATAATCTTTATTTTGATAATAACAAAACATCTTAATACTGCTTTAGCATCTTTTTTGTAAGACCTTCATTCCAAAGCAAGTCTACATCAACATTGGATCAAGTTGTTTCAGTCAAAGAGTAAAAAACTTTTTGGATCAAAGACCAGGCACTATCAAATTGTCTCCAAGCCCTAAAGAATTCAAGTTATTGACTCATAGATAAAGAGGGAGTCACAAGGAAGGAGAAGTGGTGACATAAGGGGTACCGGCCTTAAAAGTTGTCACTTGCCTAAGTATGATTTGCATCGCTCAAAATTTCTCCAAAAAATGTTTTTTTTGATTTCAAAATCATTCGTAGAAAAATATTTTTATTTCAAACTCTTGCTTTTGAAATCATTTTATAAAAATACCTTTCAACTGGTTTGAAATCTTTTGGGATGTTAAAAAATGCTAAGAAATCTCTTTTTCAATGTGCCCAAATATTTCTGGGCTCAAAATACATTTTCAGCATTTTTTATGACATCCGGGCATTACCGGCATTTTCCGGTCACCCGGATAGAAGGTGCAACGCCCTGCAGAAAAGACCGATCCGGGCGATACACGCTCTTTCTGGGCGCCCGAATCAGTGCTTCAGCGCCCGGATGAGTTAACGGGAAAATCCAAAAATCTTGCTTAAAATTCAATTTTTGTCTAATCTTTCCCTCTTTTTAAGCCATGCCTTCTCACCTTCAAAATCATCTCTCCAAGCCATAATTTTCAGATTTTCAAAAGAGCTTTCATATCATTCCTTTTGAGAAATCTTGAGCTATCATTATCATATCTTTTGAGCATTCAAAGCCATTTTCCAAGTGTAAAATCAAACTCAAAAGGGAGTTGCAATTGTCATTTATTCTATCACATAATCTTTGTAATACATTCTTTCACATAGATTGAGAGAATCATTGTGAGAAGAAGTATTGTAATCCTTTGTGGACTCAAAGGAAGAAAGAGTAGTAGGTTAAGCTTCACCTACTTTTGAAGGAGCTTGTGTAACTCTTGTGGAATCAAAAGTAATTGTAGTTGGTTCTTGCTTCACCAACATTTGAAGAAGCATCATAGTGAAGTGTTATTAAAATCCTAAGGGAAGAGAAGACCTTAGGTGGTGGACTAGGCCTCTGGGAGTACGAACCACTTGAAAATCATCGTGTTTGATTTCTCTTACTCTATTCTCTTTATTTTCAAGCTATTTACTTTCGTGTGGATATTGCTCATCTTAATTGCTTGGTAATTGTTGAGATATCTATTTGAAATTTTACCTTGAAACTCTAATTGCATATCTAGTGTTAAATACTCATATGCTCACCAAGTGTTTGATAAATTGCCTACAAGAGCTTCTAGTTTATTATCAATCCTTACTAGACATTACCTCCATATTAAGAAATTTTAAATAGCTTAACCTTGCCTAAACAACCTAATTCACCCCCCCTTTTAGGTTATTAAGGACCAACAGACGCGTAGCAGGTGCCCCTAATGTCCCTCAAGTTAGGTTGTCCGCCTTTTGGCTACTCACGATGAAAGGTACGAGATGAAAAAACACCGTCGAAAGAAGAAAATTGGCCCAAAACTGATGAAAACGTTCGATTTTGGGTTTTAAAAACATGCGCATCGAAGCACGCATGCTGCCCCCATTATAGAGCTCCTGGAGAGCTTTCCAACGGTATGTAGTGGGCCTCATGACTCATTATAGATCAAAAATTTTTGGCGCCGGAGCGACAGAGACCAGGTCACAGGCCCCACGACCTCGGTTTGCGGGACTAGCCCCTCCACAAAGCGAAGTTGGCATGCCCAAGGTACCGTGGGACTAGAGAAAATAAATGTGACGTATGAGGCGTCTTGCCATGGCAGAATGGGGCAAAAAAAATGAAAAGAGGGGTACAACACGATGATATCCCAAAGGGGTCACCCATTCTAGTACTATTCTCACCCAGGCACACTTAACTTCGCAGTTCTGATGGGATCCGGTGAATTAGTACTGGTATGATCGCACCTGTCATGGTGAGGGTAGAAAGCTCTTATGTGTTGACGGTTCACAATCCTAGCCTAGAGAGACGACCCATTCGAAAGGCCCAATGGGCTTATCGACAACCCATCTGCGTCAACAATGTAGCATCCTTTCATTACGTGATATTGATGCATAGTAGGGCCCCCTAATATCCCTCAAGTTAGGTTGTCGGCCTTTTCACAACTCACGACGAATGACCCGGGATGAAAAAATAGCGTCAAAAGAAGAAAAATGGCCTAAAACTGATGAAAATGTTTGATTTTGTGTTCCAAAAATAGGCGCAGCAAGGCACGATTGCTGCCCCCATTGTAGAGCTCCCGGAGAGCTTTCCAACTGTATCCTATGGGCCCCATGACTCATTACGGATCCAAAGTTTTGGCAACTGGAGCGACAAAGACCAGGTCACAGGACCGATGACCTTGGTTTGCAGTCCCAGCCCCTCTGCGAATAAAGTTGGGTTGCCTAAGGTGCTGTGGGACTCGAGAAAAGAAATGTGACGGATGAGGCAACTTGGCATGGTTGACCGGGGGAAAAAAAATAAAAAGAGGGGTGCAACACGGGTACTTCCCAAGGGGTCACCCATCCTAGCACTATTCTCGCCCAAACACGCTTAACTTCGCAGTTCTAATGGGATCCAGTGGAAAGCCCTTATGTGTTGACGGTTCACAGTCCCAGCCCAGAGAGACGGCCCATTCAAAAGGCCCAATGGGCTTGTTGACAACCCATCTGCCTGAACATCGCAACAACCTCTTAAGACGTCATATCGACGCATAGTAGGTCCTCATAATGTCCCTCTAGTTAGGTTGTCGGCCTTTTCGTGACACACGACGAACGACCCGGTACGAAAAAATAGCGTTAAAAGAAGAAAAATAGCCCAAAACTAATGAAAATGTTCAGTTTTGGGTTTCAAAAATTGGTGCAACTAAGCGTGCTTGGTGCCCCCATCGTTGAACTCCAAGAGAGCTTTATAACGGTATGCTGTGGGTTGCATAACTCATTACAGATCAAAAGTTATGGGCACCGGAGCAACGGAGGCCAAGTCAAAGGCCCTATGTCCTCAGTTTGCGGGCCCAGCCCCGCTAAGAAGCGAAGATGGCTTGCCCAAGGTGCCGTGCGACTCGAGAAAAGAAATGTGATGGATGAGGCATCTTGGCATGGCTGAACGGGGCAAAAAAAATTGAAAAGATGGGTGCAACACGAGGACTTCCCAAGGGGTCACCCATACCAGTACTACTCTCGTCCAAGCACACTTAACTTCACAGTTCTGGTGGGATCCGGTGCATTAGTGCTCGTATTATCGAACCCATCTTGTTGAGGGAACAAAGCCCTTATGTGTTGATTGTTCACAGTCCCAGCCCAAAGAGACTGCCCATTCAAAATGCCCAATGGACTTATCGACAACCCATCTGCCTCAACAACGCAGCATCCTCTTAAGACGAGATATCGATGCATAGTAGGGGCCCCTAATGTCCCTCAAGTTAGGTTGTCGACCTTTTCGTGACTCATGAGGAACACCCTGGGATGAAAAAACAGCATCAAAAGAAGAAAATTGGCCTAAAATTTATGAAAACATTTAATTTTGGGTTCCAAAAACAGGCGCAGCGAAGCACGCGAGCTGCTCCCATCATAGAGCTCCAGGAAAGCTTTCCAACGGTATGCTGTGGACCGCATAACTCATTACGGTCCAAAAGTTTTTGGCACCGGAGCGACGAAGACCTGGTCACAGGCCCTATGACCTCGGTTCACGGGCCTAGCCCCTCTACATAGCAAAGTTGGCTTGCCCAAGGTGCCGTTGGACTCGAGAAAAGAAATGTGATGGATGAGGCATCTTGGCATGGTAGAGCGGGGCAAAAAAAAATGAAAAGAGGCATACAAAACGAGGGCTTCCCAAGGGTCACCCATCCTAGTACTACTCTCGCCCAACCACACTTAACTTCGCAGTTCTGATGGGATCTGGTGCATTAGTGCTAGCATGATTGCACCTGTCATGATGAGGGTAGAAAGCCCTTATGTGTTGACGGTTCACAGTCCCAGCCTAGAGAGACGACCCATTCAAAAGGCCCAATGGTCTTATCGATAACCCATCTGCCTCAACAACGCAACATCCTTTTATTACGTGATATTGATGAGTAGTAGGGCCCCCTAATATCCCTCAAGTTAGGCTGTCGGCCTTTTCACAACTCACGACGAACGACCCGGGATGAAAAATTAGCATCAAAAGAAGGAAAATGGCCTGAAACTGATGAAAATATTTGATTTTGTGTTCCAAAAATAGGCGCAGCAAAGCACGATTGCTACCCCCATTGTAGAGCTCCCAGAGAGATTACCAACTGTATGATGTGGGCTGCATGACTCGTTACGGATCCAAAGTTTTGGCAACCGGAGCGACAAAGACCAGGTCACAGGCCCCACGACCTTAGTTTGCGGGCCCAGCCCCTCTACGAATGAAGTTGGGTTGCCAAAGGTGCCGTGGGACTCAAGAAAAGAAATGTGACGGATGAGGCAACTTGGCATGGCTGACCGAGGGAAAAAAATGAAAAGATGGGTGCAACACGAGGACTTCCCAGGGGGTCACCCATCCTAGCACTACTCTCGCCCAAGCACGCTTAACTTCACAGTTCTAATAGGATCCAGTGGAAAGCCCTTATGTGTTGACGGTTCACAGACCCAGCCCAGAAAGATGGCCTATTCAAAAGGGCCAATGGACTTATTGACAACCCATCTGCCTGAACATCGCAACATCCTCTTAAGACGTCATATCAACACGTTGTAGGTCCCTATAATATCCCTCTAGTTAGGTTGTCGGCCTTTTCGCGACACACGACGAACGACCCGGTACAAAAAAACAGCGTCAAAAGAAGAAAAATTGCCTGAAACTGATGAAAACGTTCAATTTTGGGTTTCGAAAATTGGTGCAACTAAGCGCACTTGGTGCCTCCATCGTTGAACTCCAGGAGAGCTTTCCAATGGTATGTTGTGGGTCGCATAACTCACTACGGATCAAAAGTTATGGGCACCGGAGCGACGTAGACCTGGTTACAAGCCCCATGACCTCGGTTTGTGGGCCCAGCCCCTCCACATAGCAAAGTTGGCTTGCCTAAGGTGCCGTGGGACTCGAGAAAAGAAATGTGATGGATGAGGCATCTTGACATGGCAGAGCGGTGCAAAAAAAAATGAAAAGAGGGGTGCAACACGAGGGCTTCCCATGGGTCACCGATCCTAGTACTACTCTCGCCCAATCACACTTAACTTCGCAGTTCTGATGGGATCCGGTGCATTAGCGCGCTTGGTACCCCCATCATGGAAAGCCCTTATGTGTTGACAGTTCACAGTCTTAGCCCAGAGAGACAGCCCATTCAAAAGGCCCAATCGGCTTATCGACAACCCATCAGCCTGAACATCACAGCATCCTCTTAAGACGTGATATCGACACGTAGTAGGTTCCCTTAATGTCCCTCAAGTTAGGTTGTCGTGCTTTTCACGACTCACAACGTATGACCCGGTACGAAAAAAATGTGTCAAAAGAAGAAAAGTGGCACAAAGTTTAAGAAAATGTTCGATTTTGGGTTCCAAAAATAGGTGCAGCTAAGCGCGCTTGCTGCCCATATCGTTGAGCTCCATGAGAGCTTTCCAACGGTATGCTGTGGGTCGCATAACTCATTACGGATCAAAATTTATAGGCACCGGAGCGACAGAGACCAGGTTATAGGTCCCACAACCTTGGTATACAGGCCCAGCCCCTCCGCGAAGCAAAGTTGGCTTGCCCAAGGTGCCATGGGACTCGAGGAAAGAAATGTGACGGATGAGGCATCTTGGCATGGCTGAACTAGGGAAAAAAATGAAAAAATGGGTGCAACACGAGGACTTCCCAAGTGGTCACCCATCCTAGTACTACTCTCGCGCAAGCACACTTAATTTCGCAGTTCTGGTGGGATCCGGTGCATTAATGCTCGTATGATCGCACCCGTCTTGTTGAAGGAGCAAAGCCCTTATGTGTTGACAGTTCGCAGTCCCAGCCCATAGAGATGGCCCATTCAAAACGCCCAATGGGCTTATCGACAACCCATCTGCCTCAACAACGTAGCATCCTCTTAAGTCGAGATATTGACGCAAAGTAAGGACCCCTAATGTCCCTCAAGTTAGGTTGTCGGCCTTTTCGCGACACACGATGAACTGCCCGGGACTAAAAAACAACATGAAAAGAAGAACATTGGCCCGAAACTGATGAAAACGTTTGATTTTAGGTTCCAAAAATAGGTGCAACGATGCATGCAAGCTGCCTCCATCATAGAGTTCCCAGAGAGCTTTCCAATGGTATGTTGTGGGCCGCATAACTTATTATGGATCAAAGGTTTTAGGCACCGTAGTGATGGAGAGCTGGTAACAGGTCCCATGACCTCTGTTTGCGGGCACAGCCCCTCCATGAAGCAGAGTTAGCTTGCCCAAGGCACCGTGGGACTCGAGAAAAGAAATGTGACAGATAAGGCATCATGGCATGGCAGAACGGGGCAAAAAAAATTGAAAAGAGGGGTGCAAAATGAGGGCTTCCCAAGTGTCACCCATCCTAGTACTACTCTCGCCCAAGCACACTTAACTTCGCAGTTCTGATGGGATCCGGTGCATTAGTGCAGGTAGGATCACACCAGTCATGTTGAGGGTGCAAAGCTCCTATCTGGTGACAGTTCACAGTCCCAACCCAGAGAGACGACCCTTTCGAAAGGCCCAATGGGCTTATCGACAACCCATCTGCCTCAACAACGCAGCATCCTCTTAAGACGTGATAGCGACGCATAGTAGGTGCCCCTAATATCCCTCAAGTTAGGTTGTCGGCCTTTTCGCGACTCACGATGCATGGCGCGAGATGAAAAAACACCATCGAAAGAAGAAAATTAGCCCGAAACTGATGAAAACGTTTGATTTTGGGTTCTAAAACCAGGCGCATCGAAGCACATGAGCTACCCCCATCATAGAGCTCCCGGAGAACTTTCCAACGGTATGCTGTGGGCCTCATAACTCATTACGGATCAAAAGTTTTGGGCGCCGGAGCGACGGATACCAGGTCACAAGCCCCACGACCTCAGTTTGCGTGCCTAGCCCCTCCGTAAAGCGAAGTTGGCATGCCCAAGGTACTGTGGGACTCGAGAAAATAAATGTGACGTATGAAGCGTCTTGGCATGGCAGAATAGGTCAAAAAAAAAATGAAAAAAGAGGTGCAAAATGTGGGCTTCCCAGGTGTCACCCATCCTAGTACTACTCTTGCCCAAGCACACTTAACTTCGCAGTTCTGATGGGATCCAGTGCATTAGTGCAGGTAGGATCACACCAGTCATGTTGAAGGTGCAAAGCCCCTATCTAGTGACGGTTCACAGTCCCAACCCAGAGAGACGACCCATTCGAAAGGCCCAATGGGCTTATCGACAACCTATCTGCCTCAACAACACATCATCCTCTTAAGACGTGATAGCGACGTATAGTAGGTGCCCCTAATATCCCTCAAGTTAGGTTGTCGGCCTTTTCGCGACTCACGATGAACAGTGCGAGATGAAAAAACACCACCGAAAGAAGAAAATTAGCCCGAAATTGATGAAAATGTTCGATTTTGGATTCTAAAACCAGGCGCATCGAAGCACGTGAGCTACCCCCATCATAGAGCTCCCGGAGAACTTTTCAACTGTATGCTATAGGCCTCATAACTCATTACAGATAAAAAGGTTTGGGCGCCGGAGCGACGGAGACCAGGTCACAAGCCCCACGACCTCAGTTTGCATGCCTAGCCTCTCCGCAAAGCGAAGTTGGCATGCCAAAGGTGCTGTGGGACTCGAGAAAATAAATGTGACGTATGAAGCGTCTTGGCATGGCAGAATAGGGCAAAAAATAATGAAAAGAGGGGTACAACACGAGGACATCCCAAGGGGTCGCCCATCCTAGTACTACTCTCGCCCAAGAACACTTAACTTCGCAGTTCTGATGGGATCTGGTGCATTAGTGCAGGTAGGATCACACCAGTCATGTTGAGGGTGCAAAGCCCCTATGTGTTGACGGTTCACAGTCCCAACCCAGGGAGATGACCCATTCGAAAGGCCCAATGGGCTAATCGACAGCCCATCTGCCTCAACAACAAAGCATCCTCTTAAGACGTGATAGCGACGCATAGTAGGTGCCCCTAATATCCCTCAAGTTAGGTTGTCAGCCTTTTCGCGACTCACGATGAACGGCGCGAGATGAAAAAACACCACCGAAAGAAGAAAATTAGCTCAAAACTGATGAAAATGTTCAATTTTGGGTTCTAAAACTAGGCGCATCGAAGCACGTTAGCTACCCCCATCATAGAGCTCCCGGAGAACTTTACAACGGTATGCTGTGGACCTCATAACTCATTACTGATCAAAAGTTTTGGGCGCCGGAGCGACGGAGACCAGGTCACAAGCCCCACGACCTCAGTTTGCGTGCCTAGCCCCTCCGCAAAGCGAAGTTGGCATGCCCAAGGTGCTGTGGGACTCGAGAAAATAAATGTGACGTATGAAGCGTCTTGGCATGGCAGAATAGGGCAAAAAATAATGAAAAGATGGGTACAACATGAGGACATCCCAAGGGGTCACCCATCCTAGTACTACTCTCGCCCAAGCACACTTAACTTCGCAGTTCTGATAGGATCTGGAGAATTAGTGCTGGCATGATCGCACCTGTCATGGTGAGGGTGGAAAGCCCTTATGTGTTGACGGTTCACAGTCCTAGCCCAGGGAGACGACCCATTCTAAAGGCCCAATGGGCTTATCGACAACCCATCTACCTCAACAACGTAGCATCCTTTTATTACGTGATATTGACGCGTAGTAGGGCCCCTTAATATCCCTTAAGTTAGGCTGTCGGCCTTTTCACGACTCAGGACGAAAGACCTGGGATGAAAAAACAGGGTCAAAAAAAGAATAATAGCCTGAAACTGATTAAAACGTTTGATTTTGTGTTCCAAAAATAGGAGCAACAAATCACAATTGTTGCCCCTATTGTAGAGCTCCCCGAGAGCTTTCCAACTGTATGTTGTGGGCTGCATGACTCATTATGGATCCAAAGTTTTGGCAACCGGAGCGACAAAGACTAGGTCACAGGCCCCACGACCTTGGTTTGCGGGCCCAGCCCCTCTGCGAACAAAGTTGGCTTCGCTAAAGTGCCGTGGTACTCAAGATAAGAAATTCGACGGATGAGGCAACTTGGCATGGCTGAACGGGGCAAAAAAAATGAAAAGAGGGGTGCAACAGAAGGACTTTCCAGGGGGTCACCCATCCTAGCATTACTCTCGTCCAAGCATGCTTAACTTTGCAATTGTAATTGGATCCGATGGAAAGCCCTTATGTCTTGACGGTTCACAGTCCCAGCCCAGAGAGACGGCCCATTCAAAAGGCCCAATAGGCTTATCGACAACCCATCTGCCCGAACATCGCAGCATCCTCTTAAGATGTGATATCGATGCATAGTAGGTTCCTTTAATGTCCCTCAAGTTAGGTTGTCGGCCTTTTCGTGACTCACGACGAACAACCCGGTACGAAAAAACAATGTCAAAAGAAGAAAAGTGGCCCGAAATTGATGAAAATGTTCGATTTTGGGTTCCAAAAATAGGTGCATCTAAGCACGCTTGGTTCCCCCATCGTTTAGCTCCAGGAAAGCTTTCCAACGGTATGCTGTGGGTCGCATAACTCATTACGGATCAAAAGTTATGGGCTACGGAGCGACATAGACCAGGTCATAGGCCCCACGACCTCGGTATGCAAGCCCAGCCCCTCTGTGAAGCGAAGTTGGCTTGCCCAAGGTGCCGTGGGACTCGAGGAAAGAAATGTGACGGATGAGGCATCTTGGCATGGCTGAACTGGGCAAAAAAAATGAAAAAAAGGTGCAACACGAGGACTTCCCAAGGGGTCACCCATCCTAGTACTACTATCGCCCAATCACACTTAACTTCGCAGTTGTGGTGGGATCCGATGCATTAGTGCTCGTATGATTGCACCTGTCTTGTTGAGGGAGCAAAGCCCTTATGTATTGACGGTTCAAAGTCCCAGCCCAAAGAGACAACCCATTCAAAAGGCCCAATAGGCTTATCGACAACCCATTTGCCTCAACAATGCAGTATCCTCTTAAGACGAGATATCGACGCAAAGTAGGGGCCCCTAATGTCCCTCAAGTTAGGTTGCCGTCCTTTTCGCGACACACGACGAACGGCCCAAGATGAAAAAACAACATAAAAAGAAGAAAATTGGCCTGAAACGGATGAAAACGTTTGATTTTGGGTTCCAAAAACAGGCGCAGTGACGCACGCTAGCTGCCTCCATCATAGAACTCCCGGAGAGCTTTCCAATGGTATGCTGTGGGCTGCCTAACTTTTTACGGATCAAAGGTTTTGGGCACCGGAGTGATGGAGAGCTGGTCACAGGTCCCATGACCTATGTTTGCAGGCCCAGCCCCTCCACAAAGCAGAGTTGGCTTGCCTAAGGTACCGTGGGACTTGAGAAAAGAAATGTGACAGATGAGGCATCATGGCATGGCAGAACGGGGCAAAAAAAATGAAAAGAGGGGTGCAAAATGAGGGCTTCCCAGGGGTCATCTATCCTAGTACTACTCTCGCCCAAGCATACTTAACTTCGCAGTTCTGATGGGATCCAGTGCATTAGTGCTGGTAGGATCACACCCGTCATGTTGAGGGTGGAAAGCCCCTATGTGGTGACGGTTCACAGTCCAAGCCGAGAGAGACGACCCATTCAAAAGGCCCAATGGGCTTATCGACAACCCATCTGCCTCAACAACACAGCATCCTCTTAAGACGTGATAGCGACGCGTAGTAGGTGCCCCTAATGTCCCTCAAGTTAGGTTGTCGGCCTTTTTGTGACTCACGATGAATGGCGCGAGATGAAAAAACACCATCGAAAGAAGAAAATTAGCCTAAAACTGATGAAAATGTTCGATTTTAGGTTCTAAAAATAGGCGCATCGAAGCACGCAAGCTATCCCCATCATAGAGCTGCCGGAGAACTTTCCAACGGTATGCTGTGGGCCTCATAACTCATTACGGATCAAAAGTTTTGGGCGCCGAAGTGACGGAGACCAGGTCACAGGCCCCACGACATCGGTTTGCATGCCTAGCCCCTGCGCAAAGCGAAGTTGGCATGCCCAAGGTGCCGTGGGACTCGAGAAAATAAATGCAAAGTATGAGGCGTCTTGGCATGGCAGAACGGGGCAAAAAAAAATAAAAAGAGGGGTACAACACGAGGACATCCCAAGGGGTCACCTATCCTAGTACTACTCTCGCCCAAGCACACTTAACTTCACAGTTCTAATGGGATCCAGAGAATTAGTGCTGGTACGATCGCACCTGTCATGGTGAGGGTGGAAAGCCCTTATGTGTTGACGGTTCACAGTCCCAGCCCAGAGAGATGACCCATTCAAAAGGCCTAATGGGCTTATCGACAACCCATCTACCTCAACAACGCAGTATCCTTTTATTACGTGATATTGACGCGTAGTAGGGCCCCCTAATATCCCTCAAGTTAGGCTGTCAGCCTTTTCATGACTCACGACGAACAACCCGGGATGAAAAAATAGCGTCTAAAGAAGAAAAATGGCCTGAAACTGATGAAAACGTTTGCATTTGTGTTCCAAAAATAGGCACAGCAAAGCACAATTGCTGCCCCCATTGTAGAGCTCCCCAAGAGCTTTCCAACTATAGGTTGTGGGCCGCATGACTCATTACGAATCCAAAGTTTTGGCAACCGGAGCTACAAAGACTAGGTCATAGGCCCCACGACCTTGGTTTGCGGGCCCAGCCCTTCTACAAACGAAGTTGGCTTGCCTAAAGTGCCGTGGCACTTGAGATTAGAAATGTGACGGATGAGGCAACTTGGCATGGTTGAACGGGGCAAAAAAAATGAAAAGAGATGTGCAACACAAGGACTTTCCAGGGGGTCACCCATCCTAGCATCACTATTGCCTAAGCACGCTGAACTTTGCAGTTCTAATGGGATCCAGTGGAAAGCCCTTATGTGTTGATGGTTCATAGTCCCAGCCCTGAGAGACGGCCTATTCAAAAGGCCCAATAGGCTTATCGACAACCCATCTGCCGGAACATCGCAGCATCCTCTTAAGACGTGATATCGACGCATAGTAGGTTCCCTTAATGTCGCTCAAGTAAGGTTGTCGGCCTTTTTGCAACTCACGACGAACGACCTGGTACGAAAAAATAGTGTCAAAAGAAGAAAAGTGGCTTGAAATTGATGAAAACGTTCAATTTTGGGTTCCAAAAATAGGTGCAGCTAAGCGTGCTTGGTGCCTCCATCGTTGAGCTCCAGGAGAGCTTTCCAACGGTATGATGTGGGTCGCATAACTCATTACGGATCAAAAGTTATGGGCACCGGAGCGACGGAGATCAGGTCATAGGCCCCACGACCTCGGTTTACAGGCCCAGCCCCTCCGCGAACCGAAGTTGGCTTGCCCAAGGTGCCGTGGGACTCGAGAAAAGAAATGTGACAGATGAGGCATCTTGGCATGGCTGAACTGGGCAAAAAAAAATGAAAAGAGGGGTGCAACACGAGGACTTCGCAAGGGGTTACCCATCCTAGTACTACTCTTGCCCAAGCATACTTAACTTCGCAGCTCTGGTGGGATCCGGTGCATTAGTGCTCGTATGATCGCATCCGTCTTATTGAGGGAGCAAAGCCCTTATGTGTTGACGGTTCACAGTCCCAGCCCAGAGAGACGGCCCATTCAAAAGGCCCAATGGGCTTGTTGACAACCCATCTGCCTGAACATGGCAACATCCTCTTAAGACGTCATATCGACGCGTAGTAGGTCCCAATAATGTCCCTCTAGTTAGGTTGTCGGCCTTTTCGCGACACACGACGAATGACCTGGTACGAAAAAAAAGCGTCAAAAGAAGAAAAGTAGCCCTAAATTGATGAAAATGTTCGATTTTGGGCTTCCAAAATTGGTGCAACTAAGCACGCTTGGTGCCCCCATCATTGAACTCCAGGAGAGCTTTCCAACGGTATGCTGTGGGTCGCATAACTCACTACGGATCAAAAGTTATGGGCACCGGAGCAACGGAGACCAGGTCAAAGGCCCCACGACCACGGTTTGTGGGCCCATCCCCGCTGATAAGCGAAGTTGGCTTGCCTAAGGCGCCGTGGGACTCGAGAAAAGAAATGTGACGGATGAGGCATCTTGGCATAGCTGAACGGGGCAAAAAAAATGAAAAAAGGGGTGCAACAAGAGGACTTCCCAAGGGGTCACCCATCCTAGTACAACTCTTGCCCAAGCACACTTAACTTCGCAGCTCTGGTGGGATCCGGTACATTAGTACTCGTATGATCCCATCCGTCTTATTGAGGGAGCAAAGCCCTTATGTGTTGACGGTTCACAGTCCCAGCCCAGAGAGACGGCCCATTCAAAAGGCCAATTGGGCTTGTTGACAACCCATCTGCTTGAACATGGCAACATCCTCTTAAGACGTCATATCGATGGGTAGTAGGTCCCGATAATGTCCCTCTAGTTAGGTTGTCGGCCTTTTCGCGACACACGACGAACGACCCGGTACGAAAAAAAAGCGTCAAAAGAAGAAAAGTAGCCCTAAACTGATGAAAATGTTTGATTTTGGGTTTCTAAAATTGGTGCAACTAAGCGCGCTTGGTGCCCCCATCATTGAACTCTAGGAGAGCTTTCCAACGGTATGCTGTGGGTCGCATAACTCACTACGGATCAAAAGTTATGGGCACCGGAGCAACGGAGACCAGGTCAAAGGCCCCACGACCACGGTTTGTGGGCCCATCCCCGTTGATAAACGAAGTTGGCTTGCCCAAGGCGCCGTGGGACTCGAGAAAAGAAATGTGACGGATGAGGCATCTTGGCATAGCTGAACGGGGCAAAAAAAATGAAAAGAGGGGTGCAACTCGAGGACTTCCCAAGGGGTCACCCATCCTAGTACTACTCTCGCCCAAGCACACTTAACTTCACAGTTATGGTGGAATCCGGTGCATTAGTGCTCGTATTATCGAACTCGACTTGTTGAGGGAGCAAAGCCCTTATGTGTTGATTGTTCACATTCCCAGCCCAGAGAGACGGCCCATTCAAAATGCCCAATGGGCTTGTCGACAACCCATCTGCCTCAACAACGCAGCATCTTCTTAAGATGGGATATCGATGCATAGTAGGGGCCCCTAATGTCCCTCAAGTTAGGTTGTCGACCTTTTCGCAACTCACGACGAACGGCCTGGGATGAAAAACCAATATCAAAAGAAGACAATTGGCTTGAAACTGATGAAAACATTTGATTTTGGGTTCCAAAAACAGGCGCAGCGAAGCACGCGAGCTGCTCCCATCATAGAGCTCCCGAAGAACTTTCCAACGGAGACCTGGTCATAGGCCCCATGACCTCGGTTTGCGGGCCCAGCCCCTCCACATAGCAAAGTTGGCTTGCCCAAGGTGCCGCGGGACTCAAGAAAAGAAATGTGATGGATGAGGCATCTTGGAATGGCAGAGCAAGGAAAAAAAAAATGAAAAGAGGGGTGCAACATGAGGGCTTCCCAGGGATCACCCATCCTAGTACTACTCTCGCCCAACCACACTTAACTTTGCAGTTCTGATGGGATCCAGTGCTTTAGTGCTGGTATGATCACACCTGTCATGGTGAGGGTGGAAAGCCCTTATGTGTTGACGGTTCACAGTCCCAGCCTAGAAAGACGACCAATTCAAAAGGCCCAATGGGCTTATCGACAACCCATCTGCCTCAACAACGCAGCATCCTTTTATTACGTGATATTGATGCATAGTAGGGCCCCCTAATATCCCTCAAGTTAGGCTGTCGGCCTTTTCACAACTCACGACGATCGACCCGGGATGAAAAAATAGCATCAAAAGAAGAAAAATGGCCTGAAATTGATGAAAATGTTTGATTTTGTGTTCCAAAAATAGGCGCAGCAAAGCCCGATTAGCTCCCCTATTGTAGAGCTCCCGGAGAGCTTTCCAACTGTATGCTGTGGGCCGCATGACTCATTACGAATCCAAAGTTTTGGCAACCAGAGCGACAAAGACCAGGTTACAGGCCCCACGACCTTGGTTTGCGGGCCCAGCCCCTCTGCGAACGAAGTTGGGTTGCCTAAGGTGTCGTGGGACTCGAGAAAAGAAATGTGACAGATGAGGCAACTTGGCATGGCTGACCGGGGGAAAAAAAATGAAAAGATGGGTGCAACATGAGGACTTCCCAGGGGGTCACCCATCCTAGCACTACTCTAGCCCAAGCACGCTTAACTTCGCAGTTCTAATGGGATCCGGTGGAAAGCCCTTATGTGTTGACAGTTCATTGTCCCAGCCCAGAGAGACGGCCCATTCAAAAGGCCCAATGGACTTATTGACAACCCATCTGTCTGAACATCGCAACATCCTTTTAAGACGTCATATCGACGCGTAGTAGGTCCCCATAATGTTCCTCTAGTTAGGTTGTTTGCCTTTTCGCGACACACGACGAACGACCCGGTATGAAAAAATAGCGTCAAAAGAAGAAAAATAGCCCGAAACTGATGAAAACGTTCGATTTTGGGATTCGAAAATTGGTGCAACTAAGTGCACTTGGTGCCCCCATCGTTGAACTCCGGGAGAGCTTTCTAACGGTATGCTGTGGGTCGCATAACTCACTACGGATCAAAAGTTATGGGCACCGGAGCGACGGAGACTTGGTCACAGGCCCCATGACCTCAGTTTGCGGGCCCAGCCCCTCCACATAGCAAAGTTGGCTTGCCCAAGGTACCGTGGGACTCGAGAAATGAAATGTTACGGATGAGGCATCTTGACATGGCAGAGCGGGGCAAAAAAAAATGAAAAGATGGGTGCAACACGAGGGCTTCCCAGGGGTCACCCGTCCTAGTACTACTCTCGCCTAACCACACTTAACTTCACTGTTCTGATGGGATCCGGTGCATTAGTACTGGTATGATCGCACCTGTCATGGTGAGGGTGGAAAGCCCTTATGTGTTGATGGTTCATAGTCCCAGCCTAGAGAGACGACCCATTCAAAAGGCCCAATGGGCTTATCGATAACCCATATGCCTTAACAACGCAGCATCCTTTTATTACGTGATATTGATGAGTAGTAGGGCCCCCTAATATCCCTCATGTTAGGCTGTCGGCCTTTTCACAACTCACGACGAATGACCCGGGATGAAAAAATAGCGTCAAAAGAAGAAAAAAAGGCTTGAAACTGATGAAAATGTTTTATTTTGTGTTCTAAAAATAGGCGCAGCAAAGCACGATTGCTGCCCCCAATGGGCTTATCGACAATCTATCTGCCTCAACAATGCAGCATCCTCTTAAGACGTGATATCGACGCATAGTAGGGGCCCCTAATGTACCTCAAGTTAGGTTGTCGGCTTTTTCGCGACTCACAACAAATGACCCGAGATGAAAAAACACCGTCGAAAGAAGAAAATTGGACCGAAACTGATAAAAACGTTCAATTTTGCATTCTAAAAATAGGCGCGTCGAAGCACACGTGCTACCCCCATCATAGAGCTCCCAGAGAGCTTTCCAACGGTATGCTATGGGACTCATAACTCATTGCAGATCAATAGTTTTGGCCGCTGGAGCAACGGAGACCAGGTCACAGGCCCCACGACCTCGGTTTGCAGGCCTAGCCCCTCCGCAAAGCGAAGTTGGCATACCCAAAGTGCCGTAGGACTCGAGAAAATAAATGTGACGTATAAGGCATCTTGGCATGGCAAAACGAGGCAAAAAAAATGAATAGATGGGTGTAACACGAGGACTTCCCAAGGGGTCACCCATCCTAGTATTACTATCCCCCAAGCATGCTTAACTTCGGACTTCCCAAGGGGTCACCCATCCTAATGTCCCTCAAGTTAGGTTGTCGGCATTTTCGTGACTCACGACAAACGACTCGGGATGAAAAAACCGCGTCAAAAGAAGAAAATTGCCACGAAACTGATGAAAAAGTTCGATCTTGTATTCCAAAAATAGGCACAGCGAAGCACACGAACTGACCCCATCATAGAGCTCCCAGAGAGCTTTCCAACGGTATGCAGTGGGCCACATAACTCATTACGGATCAAAAGTTTTGGGCACTGGAGCGACGGAGACCAGGTCACAGGCACCATGGCCTCGGTTTGCGAGCCCAGCCACTTCGTGAATAAAGTTGGCTTGCCCAAGGTGTCGTGGGACTTGAGAAAAGAAATGTGATGGATGAGGCATCTTGGCATGGTAGAATGGGGGAAAAAAATGAAAATAAGGGTACAACACGAGAACCTCCCAAGGGTCACCCATCCTAGTACTACTCTCGCCCAAGCACACTTAACTTCGTAGTTCTAATGGAATCCGGTGCATTATTGCTGGTATGATCGCACCCATCATGTTGAGGGTGCAAAGCCCTTATGTGTTGATGGTTCACAGTCCCAGCCCAGAGAGACGGGCCCATTCAGAAGGCCCAATAGGCTTATCAACAACCCATTTGCCTCAGCAACGTAGCATCCTCTTAAGATGTTATATCGACGCATACTATGGGCCCCTAATGTCCCTCAAGTTAGGTTGTCGGCCTTTTTGCTACTCACGACGAACTACCCGGGACGAAAAAATAGCGAAGAAAGAAGAAAATTTGACCGAAACTGATGAAAATGTTCATTTTTGGGTTCCCAAAATAGGCGCATCGAAGCACGCATTCTCCCTCCATCGTAGAGCTCCTAGAGAGCTTTCCAATGGTATGCTATGGGCTTCATAACTCATTACGGATCAAAAGTTTTTGGCACCGGAGCGACGGAGATGAGGTTACAGGCCCCACGACCTTGGTTTGCATGCCCAGCCCCTCCGTGAAGCGAAGTTGGCTTGCCCAAGGTGCCGTGGGACTCCAGAAAAGAAATGTGACAAATGAGGCATCTTGGCATGGCAGAACGGGGAAAAAAATGAAAAGAAGGGTGCAACACGAAAGCTTCCCAAGGGTCACCCATCCTAGTACTACTCTCGCCCATGCACACTTAACTTTGCAGTTCTGATGGAATTTGGTGCATTTGTACTGGTATGATCGCACCCATCATGTTGAGGGTGCAAAGCCCTTATGTGTTGACGGTTCACAGTCCCAGCCCAGAGAGACGGCCCATTCAAAAGGCCCAATGGCCTTATCAACAACCCATCTGCCTTAGCAAAGCAGCATCCTCTTAAGACGTGATATCGATGCATAGTAGGGGCCCCTAATGTCCCTCAAATTAGGTTGTCGGCCTTTTTGTGACTTACGACGAAAGACCCGGGATGAAAAAACAGCGACAAAAGAAGAAAATTGGCCCAAAACTGATGAAAACGTTTTCGATTTTGGGTTCCCAAAATAGGCACATCGAAGCACGTATGCTCCCCCAATCGTAGAGCTCTTGGGGAGCTTTCCAATGGTATGATTTAGGCCTCATAACTCATTACGGATCAAAAGTTTTTGGCACTGGAGAGACAGAGACGAGGTCACAAGTCCCACGACCTCGGTTTGTGGGCCCAGCCCCTCCGTGAAGCAAAGTTGGCTTGCCCATGGTACCGTGGGACTCAAGAAAATAAATGTGATGGATGAGACATCTTGGCATGGCTCAACGAGGCAAAAAAAAATGAAAAGAGGGGTGCAACACGAGGACTTCCCTGGGGGTCACCCATCCTATTACTACTCTCGCCCAAATATGCTTAACTTCGGAGTTCTAATGGGATCCGTTGCATTAGTGCTAGTATGATCGTACCCATCATGTTGAGGGTGCAAAGCCCTTATGTGTTGATGGTTCACAGTCACAACCTATAGAGACAGCCCATTCAAAAGGCCCAATGGACCAATCGACAACCAATCTGCCTCAACAACTCAGCATCCTCTTAAGACATGATATCGACGCGTAGTAGGGCACCCTAATGTCCCTCAAGTTTGGTTGTCGGCCTTTTCGCAACTCACGACGAACGACTTGGGATGAAAAAACTGCGTCAAAAGAAGAAAATTCACCTGAAACTGATGAAAACATTCAATTTTGGGTTCCAAAAATAGGCGCTGCGAAGCACGTGTGTTGCCCCCATCGTAGAGCTCCCGAAAAACTTTCCAACGATATGCTGTGGGCTGCATAACTCATTACAGATCAAACGTTTTGGGCACCGGAGCGACAGAGACCAGGTCACAGGCCCCAGGACCTCGGTTTGTGGGCCAAGCCTATCCGTGAAGCGAAGTTGGCTTGCCCAAGGTGCCGTGGGACTCGAGAAAAGAAATGTGAAGGATGAGGCATCTTGGCAAGGTTGAAGGGGGAAAAAAAATGAAAAGAGGGTTGCAACACGAGGATTTTCCAGGGGGTCACCCATCCTAGTACTACTCTCGCCCAAGTATAATTAACTTCGCAATTCTTATAGGATTCGGTGCATTAGTACTGGTATGATCGCACTCTTCATGTTGAGGGTGCAAAGCCCTTATGTGTTAACAGTTCACAGTCCCAGCCTAGAGACACGGCCCATTCAAAAGTCTCAATGGGCTTATCGACAACCCATCTGCCTCAACAACGCAGTATCCTATTAAGACGTGATTTTGACGCGTAGTAGGGCCCCTAATGTCCCTCAAGTTAGGTTGTCGACCATTTCATGACTCACGATGAACGACCCAAGATGAAAAAACAGCGTCAAAAGAAGAAAATTCGCCAGAAACTGATGAAAACGTTCAATTATGGGTTCCAAAAATAGGTGCAGCGAAGCACACGTGCTTCCCCCATCGTAGAGCTCGCAGAGAGCTTTCCAACGGTATGATGTGGGCAGTATAATTCAATACAATTCAAACATTTTGGGAACCGGAGCGATAGAGACCAGGTCATAGGCCCCACGACCTCGGTTTGCTGACCCATCCCCTCTGCGAAGCAAAGTTAGCTTGCCCAAGGTACCGTGGGACTCGAGAAAAGAAATGTGACGGATAAGGCATCTTGGCATGGCTGAACGGGGCCAAAAAAAATGAAAAGAGGGGTGCAACACGAGGATTTCCCAGGGGGTCACCCAAGCACACTTAACTTCGTAGTTCTGATGGAATCCGGTGCATTAGTACTGGTATGATCGCCCCCGTCATGTTGAGTGTGCAAAGCCCTTATGTTTTGACGGTTCACAGTCCCAGCCTAGAGTGACAGCCCATTCAAAAGGCTCAATGGGCTTATCAACAACCCATCTGCCTCAACAACACAGCATCCTCTTAAGTAGTGATATCGACGCGTATTAGGGCCCCCTAATGTCCCTCAAGTTTGGTTGTTGACCTTTTCGCAACTGACGACAAATGACCTGGGACGAATAAACGACGTCAAAAGAATAAAATTGGCCCAAAACTGATGAAAACATTCAATTTTTTGTTCCAAAAATAGGCGCAGCAAAACACTCGTGCTGCCCCCATCGTAGAGCTCTCGGAGAGCTTTCCAATGGTATGCTGTGGGTTGTATATGTAACGCCCCAATCCCTCACGAGACCGGAGGCTCTAATAACCATGCTATTCTCAACCCAATACCAAACCCGGTCACAAAATTTTAGGGGAAAAACGGACAGAGTTTCCCCTGTACTATGGACATTCTGAAAACCTGTAAATTCTCAAATGAGATAACCACAAGATAAATGAACTTTTCATAACTAAATATTTAAAGATTCAAGGCCATCCGAGCCTTGAAGCAAACAATAGTTCCAAAACCACACAAGCATGCAAGTAATATTGTTTACAACATAATCTAATAGCCATGACCTCCTAGGATAACATTAAAACATACTTAGAAGATAAAACATTCTACATTAAGCCATTCACTCCCAAGCATGCAAAGTGAATAAAAGCAGAAACATAAGTTATTACAAGACATAGGTTCTCAAATCTACACTACAACCAACTATCCTTCAACTTCTTATAGTAACCAATATAAACAAAGCCCTTAGGCCACAAAATAGATACACAAATACCAAATAAAAACAAGAAGGCACAGCCACCTCAGAACAACACACAGCAACTAGGGCAACTCCTCCAACTACGCCACCTGAAACATGTTAGCGAGGTATGAGCAACCACTGTTGCCCAGTGAGGGATAAGGTCCCGGGGCGTGCAATGCAACAGATAAAACAGTTATACAACAATAACACTTAACAATTAAAGAAACAATGATAACTTAAATAACCACACATTTAAAAGGATACATTTCACTCAATCCCTTATACACCAATCTTCACTGGTCTTCAATCACGATCCACGAACCACGAGCACGATCACGATAAGCCGGCATAACCCCAAACACTCCAGTGGGTGTACTCCGGATGTACCCCGAATCCTACGACCCAACATCCCCTGGCAATCTCCGGACCAGGCGAATGAGGGAATAGGGCACGGAGTTTGAATATCCACCGGCAAGCCCTCTGCCGCCCAGCCGATATTCAACACATCCGCCCCGACACTATGGTTGCGCAACCACTATGCAATGCACTTAACGATGGCAAGTTAATAGCAATAATATAAGCATTAAGACATATGAGGATCAACAAAGTAGGTTGACCTCGTTGCAATTAGGATAGAAGCAAATATAGAAGCTAATAAGCAGTTTACAAATGAACATTTACCAAATAAGCATAGAATCATACCAAAAGCTCCAAATCAATTTAAAATCACATATAAACACTCAAGAAGTCCTGACATGGGTTTAGAAGTGTGAGACAACTTAAATTGCACCTAAACCCCTTTGTTTTTCGAACTATTTCTCTTCCAAACCAAAGTTAATGATTTCATTTTCAAAGGAAACTCTCCCAACCTTCTAACTAACCCCCAAGGTACCCTCTCAACCCTCTAACTCATTCAAATGCACGCGTTTACCCCGAAAGCCCCAATTTCCCTCTTTTGGCTTAAAACCACACATACCTTATCCGGGCTTCAAACAAGGGTTATCAAAGCTTCTATAGCACCTAGGTAGCCTAAGAATACTAGAAGTGAAGCCCGAATCCACCCGGATTCGCATGAACCCCGAAACTCCTTTGTTAAAGTCGGCTATTTCACGTTTTATGCGATTCTAGAGCAATTCAAGTGCACGGGGCTATTAGACTACCTTCATTAGCACCTAAGGCATCTATTAGGAGTGTTGAATCAAGCTAATACGTGCAATTACATAAAACCCTAGAAAAACGTCACTATTCACCTCATAAATTCAAATGACGATTCCAACCGTTTAAAATGCGAACTAATAGCTCAAATGTGTTCTCTAGCACTTATATACAAGGTATAATAGCATAGATAAGCTTTGCAATAGCATTTGATAACATTTTCAACAAATCAAGAAAAATGTAACATTTTAGATATGCATAAAAAGTCATGAAAACCCTCACCAATTGCGCGTAGGAACTCTCGGGAGGCTAGAAAACACCCTAAACTACTTGCTCCTAGCTTGGCTTGGCTTGGCTTGAAGATTTGATGAGCAAAATCCTCTCATTCTCCTCCTACACTATTCTCGGATTTGCTACAGTGATTTTTCAGCATTTTTTTGTTTTGATTTTTGCTTGTTATGACTTAAGGTGAGTTGTGTGTGTGTTATATAAGCTTAGGTGAGTTATTTAGTTTAAGTGTATGGTCAAATGTGAGTCAAACTAGTTAGAAACAAGTCCTAAGCATAAATTTAATGTTAGCTAATTAAACTCCAAGTTAGTTACGTAACACTATTCATTTGACTACTAAAATTATTTTCTAAATGAGCTCTCCTATCGCCTCTAGCTCAAACGCACATTTTTCCCACTACTTTAACAATTAATATGATTTAATAAAAATACTAATTAACTAATAGAATGCAGTTTAAAAAACGGAGTGAATAGTAATTTAAGAAGACAATTAATAAGGCATAGAAAGAGGTGCGCAAATAAAGGATGCAACAGTAATTGAATGCATGGCTAAATTTCGGGCGTCACATCCTCTCCCCCTTAAACTAATTGCGTCCACGCAATTCTTCTTCACAAGAGAACATCTGCATCAACTGAAAACCAACTCTGATTATTCGTCATCAGTTGCTAAGCAAGAATACCATATACGAATTCTCGTGGAAGCTCATTAAGAAATCCCAGTAGTATTGTCTGCGAACCTCACTTAATAAGGCCAAATAAAGGCTCCAATAGAGACGCTACTTCGAAATCCAAATAAGAATCCCGCTGGTACGAATACCATAGAAGAATAGAATCCCAACTAAGAGCGGAGAGAAAATACCAATAAAAGTTCCGAGCAGGAGTATTGTAAATAATACCAGATAATAAGGCTAAAAAGAATCCCATATACCAATTCTTCTGAGAGATGCCGACAAAAGAATACCAAATGAATAGCTGATAAGAAAATACCAAGAATATACTCCAGAGAACTGTCATATAGAAACCCCAAAAGGAGCTACTCATTTATGACCGCTAAGCACTGAAGAAGGCCTTAGAAGAATCCCTATAACTGAGCTCCAACTATATCCACCAATTCCCAAATAAAGGTTGATTAATTGCCTCTCATTTCTGCTAATCAACATAATTTGGAAGGCCTGCCACTAATCACCTCTCTTCAGGGGAGGAAGGAGTTTTTCTTACCATTCGACGGGCTATGTATGCATGCCAAACAATTGCATATGTATAATCATTCTTTAAACTATTACGCAAACATGTTAATAAAAGAGTTTGTGAAACAGTGTAATCATCAAAGTCATTCAAGCACGATAATCAAGTCAAGCATAACACAACTCAATCAAAGACATTCAAATACACACATTACAAACAACAGTTCAAGCAATTAATAATTCACGAAGTCAATTTGATGCATAACTAGCCACTTTACTTCACTTAGCATACATTTAGCACGTAACACATAATTATATCACATAGGTGTACCCATTCAATACAAGACACACAATCAAACATGCAGGTATACACTTTTAAGACACACACTTAATCAAGCACACACGTAAGGGTTACTACCCGACAGGCCGAAGACCCTGTCCAGGCTTAGAGCTAACTAAGCTCTGATACCACCTGTACTGCCCCGATCCCTCACGAGACCGGAGGCTCTAATAACCATGCTATTCTCAACCCAATACCAAACCCGGTCACAAAATTTTAGGGGAAAAACGGACAGAGTTTCCCCTGTACTATGGACAATCTGAAAACCTGTAAATTCTTAAATGAGATAACCACAAGATAAATGAACTTTTCATAACTAAATATTTAAAGATTCAAGGCCATCCGAGCCTTGAAGCAAACAATAGTTCCAAAACCACACAAGCATGCAAGTAATATTGTTTACAACATAATCTAATAGCCATGACCTCCTAGGATAACATTAAAACATACTTAGAAGATAAAACATTCTACATTAAGCCATTCACTCCCAAGCATGCAAAGTGAATAAAAGCAGAAACATAAGTTATTACAAGACATAGGTTCTCAAATCTACACTACAACCAACTATCCTTCAACTTCTTATAGTAACCAATATAAACAAAGCCCTTAGGCCACAAAATAGATACACAAATACCAAATAAAAACAAGAAGGCACAGCCACCTCAGAACAACACACAGCAACTAGGGCAACTCCTCCAACTACGCCACCTGAAACATGTTAGCGAGGTATGAGCAACCACTGTTGCCCAGTGAGGGATAAGGTCCCGGGGCGTGCAATGCAACAGATAAAACAGTTATACAACAATAACACTTAACAATTAAAGAAACAATGATAACTTAAATAACCACACATTTAAAAGGATACATTTCACTCAATCCCTTATACACCAATCTTCACTGGTCTTCAATCACGATCCACGAACCACGAGCACGATCACGATAAGCCGGCATAACCCCAAACACTCCAGTGGGTGTACTCCGGATGTACCCCGAATCCTACGACCCAACATCCCCTGGCAATCTCCGGACCAGGCGAATGAGGGAATAGGGCACGGAGTTTGAATATCCACCGGCAAGCCCTCTGCCGCCCAGCCGATATTCAACACATCCGCCCCGACACTATGGTTGCGCAACCACTATGCAATGCACTTAACGATGGCAAGTTAATAGCAATAATATAAGCATTAAGACATATGAGGATCAACAAAGTAGGTTGACCTCGTTGCAATTAGGATAGAAGCAAATATAGAAGCTAATAAGCAGTTTACAAATGAACATTTACCAAATAAGCATAGAATCATACCAAAAGCTCCAAATCAATTTAAAATCACATATAAACACTCAAGAAGTCCTGACATGGGTTTAGAAGTGTGAGACAACTTAAATTGCACCTAAACCCCTTTGTTTTTCGAACTATTTCTCTTCCAAACCAAAGTTAATGATTTCATTTTCAAAGGAAACTCTCCCAACCTTCTAACTAACCCCCAAGGTACCCTCTCAACCCTCTAACTCATTCAAATGCACGCGTTTACCCCGAAAGCCCCAATTTCCCTCTTTTGGCTTAAAACCACACATACCTTATCCGGGCTTCAAACAAGGGTTATCAAAGCTTCTATAGCACCTAGGTAGCCTAAGAATACTAGAAGTGAAGCCCGAATCCACCCGGATTCGCATGAACCCCGAAACTCCTTTGTTAAAGTCGGCTATTTCACGTTTTATGCGATTCTAGAGCAATTCAAGTGCACGGGGCTATTAGACTACCTTCATTAGCACCTAAGGCATCTATTAGGAGTGTTGAATCAAGCTAATACGTGCAATTACATAAAACCCTAGAAAAACGTCACTATTCACCTCATAAATTCAAATGACGATTCCAACCGTTTAAAATGCGAACTAATAGCTCAAATGTGTTCTCTAGCACTTATATACAAGGTATAATAGCATAGATAAGCTTTGCAATAGCATTTGATAACATTTTCAACAAATCAAGAAAAATGTAACATTTTAGATATGCATAAAAAGTCATGAAAACCCTCACCAATTGCGCGTAGGAACTCTCGGGAGGCTAGAAAACACCCTAAACTACTTGCTCCTAGCTTGGCTTGGCTTGGCTTGAAGATTTGATGAGCAAAATCCTCTCATTCTCCTCCTACACTATTCTCGGATTTGCTACAGTGATTTTTCAGCATTTTTTTGTTTTGATTTTTGCTTGTTATGACTTAAGGTGAGTTGTGTGTGTGTTATATAAGCTTAGGTGAGTTATTTAGTTTAAGTGTATGGTCAAATGTGAGTCAAACTAGTTAGAAACAAGTCCTAAGCATAAATTTAATGTTAGCTAATTAAACTCCAAGTTAGTTACGTAACACTATTCATTTGACTACTAAAATTATTTTCTAAATGAGCTCTCCTATCGCCTCTAGCTCAAACGCACATTTTTCCCACTACTTTAACAATTAATATGATTTAATAAAAATACTAATTAACTAATAGAATGCAGTTTAAAAAACGGAGTGAATAGTAATTTAAGAAGACAATTAATAAGGCATAGAAAGAGGTGCGCAAATAAAGGATGCAACAGTAATTGAATGCATGGCTAAATTTCGGGCGTCACAGTATAACTCATTACGGATCAAACATTTTGGGCAATGGAGCGACGGAGACCTAGTCACAAGGCCCACGACCTCGGTTTGCGATCCCAGCCGCTCCGCAAAGCGAAGTTGGCTTGCCCAAGGTGCCATGGGATTCAAGAAAAGAAATTTGAAGGATGAGGCATTTTGGCATGGCTGAACGGGGCAAAAAGAAATGAAAAGAGGGGTGCAACACGAAGACTTCCTAGGGGGTCACCCATCCTAGTACTACTCTCTGTCAAGCAAGCTTAACTTTGGAGTTCTGATTGGATACGGTGTATTAGTGCTGGTATGATTGCACCCTTTGTCGAGAGTGCAAAGCCATTATGTGTTGACAGTTCATAGTCCAGCCCAGAGAGACGACCCATTCAAAAGGCCCAATGGGCTTATCGAGAACACATCTACCGCAACAACGTAGCAACCTCTTAAGACGTGTTATCGACGCATAGTAGGGCCCCCTAATGTCGCCCAAGTTAGGTTGTCGACCTTTTCCCGACTCTCGACGAATGACCCGGTGCAAAAAAGCAATGTCAAAAGAAGAAAATTGGCCTAAAACTGATGAAAATGTTTGATTTTGAGTTCCAAAAATAGGCGCAGCGAAGCTCACCAGCTGCCCTAGTCGTAGAACTCCCGGAGTGCTTTCCAACGGTATGTTGTGGGCCGCATAACTCATTGCAGATCAAAAGTTAAGGGCACCGGAGTAACGGAGACCAGGTCACAGGCCCCATGACCTCGGTTTACAGACCCAGCCCCTCCGCGAAGTGAAGTTAGCTTGCCCAAGGTCCCGTGGGACTCAAGAAAAGAAATGTGACGGATGAGGCATCTTGGCATGGTTGAACGGGGCAAAAAAAAATATGAAAAGAGGGGTGCAACATGAGGACTTCCCAAGGGGTCACCTATCCTAGTACTACTCTCACCCAAGGATACTTAACTTTGGAGTTCTTATGGGAACCGGTGCATTAGTGCTGGTATGATCACACCCGTCATGTTGAGGGTGCAAAGCCCTTATGTGTTGACAGTTCACAGTCCTAGCCCAGAGAGACAGCCCATTTAACAGGACCAATGGGCTAATCGACAACCCATCTGCCTCAACAACGCATCATCCTCTTAAGATATGATATTGGCGTATAGTAGGGCCCTCTAATGTCCCTCAAGTTAGGTTGACGACCTTTTCGCGACTCTCGACGAACAACCCTAGGTGAAAAAGAAGAAAATTGGCCTAAAATTGATAAAAATGATCAATTTTGGGTTTCGAAAATAGGCGCAACAAAGCACCCTTGCTAGCCCCAATGTAGAGCTCCCGGAGAGCTTTCCAATGGTATACTGTGGGCCACATAACTCCTTACGTATCAAAACTTATGGGCACGGGAGCGATGGAGACCATGTCACAAGCCCTACGACCTTGGTTTATAGGCCAGCCCTTCTGTGAAGCGAAGTTGGCTTGGCCAAGGTGCCGTGGGACTCGAGAAAAGAAATATGATGGATGAGGCATTTTGGCATGGCTAAACAGGGCAAAAAAAAGGAAAAGAGGGGTGCAACACGTGGATTTCTCAAGGGGTCACCCATCCTAGTACTACTCTTGCCCAAGCAAGCTTAACTAATGAGTTTTGATGGGATACGGTGCATTAGTACTGGTATGATCACACCCTTTGTTGAGAGTGCAAAGCCATTATATGTTGACGGTTCACAATCCCAGCCCAGAGAGACAGCCCATTCAAAAGTCCCAATGGGTTTACTGACAACCCATCTGCCTCAACAATGCAGCATCCTAGCCAAATGTGATATCGACGCATAGGATGGCCCTCAAATGTTCCGCAAGTTAGGTTGTCGGCCTTTTCACGACTCACGACGAACTACCCGGGACAATAAAGTAGCGTAAAAAGAAGAAAAGTAGTTTGAAACAGATGAAAACATTCGATTTTGGGTTTTGAAAATGGAGCAATGAAGAACGCTAGCTGCCACTGTCATAGAGCTCCCGGAGTGCTTTCCAACGGTTTGTTGTGGGCCGTAATACTCCTTACGGATCAAAAGTTATGGGCACTGGAGGGACGGAGACCTGGTCACAGGCCCCACGACCTTGGTTTGCGGGCCCAACCCCTTTGCGAAGTGAAGTTAGCTTGCCCAAGGTGTCGTAGGACTTGAGAAAAGAAATGTTGCGGATGAGGCATTTTGGCATGGCTGAATAGGGCAAAAAAAAATGAAAAGAGGGGTGCAACACGAAGACTTCCCAGGGGGTCACCCATCTTAGTACTACTCTCGCCCAAGCACGCTTAACTTCGGAGTTCTAATGGGATCCGGTGCATTAGTGCTGGTATGATTGCACCCGTCATGTTGAGGGTACAAAGCCCTTATGTGTTGACGGTTCACAGTCCTAGCCCAGAGAGATGGCCCATTCAAAAGGCTCAATAGGCTTATCGACAACAAATCTGTCTCAACAACGCAGCATCCTATTAAGACGTGATATCGACGTGTAGTAGGGCCCCTTAATGTCCCTCAAGTTAGGTTGTCGGCCTTTTCGCGACTCACGACGAGCGACCCGTGATGAAAAAACTGCATCAAAAGAAGAAAATTTGCCAGAAACTGATGAAAATATTCGGTTATGGGCTCCAAAAATAGGCGCAACGAAGCACGCGTGCTTCCCCCATCGTATAGCTCGCAGAGAGCTTTCCAACGGTATGATGTGGGTCGCATAGTTCATTACGATTCAAACATTTTGGGAACCGGAGCGATAGAGACCAGGTCACAGGCCCCACGACCTCGGTTTGCAGGCCCAGCCCCTCTGCGAAGCGAAGTTTCCTTGCCCAAGGTACCGTGGGACTCGAGAAAAGAAATGTGACGGATGAGGCATCTTGGCATATATGAACCGGGCAAAAAAATGAAAAGATGGGTGCAACACGAGGATTTCCCAAGGGGTCACCCATCCTAGGACTACTCTTGCCCAAGCACTCTTAACTTCACAGTTCTGATGGGATCCGGTGCATTAGTACTGATATGATCGCACCGGTCATGTTGAGGGTCCAAAGCCCTTATGGGTTGACAGTTCACAGTCTCAACATAGAGAGACGACCCATTCAAAAGGCTCAATAGGCTTATTGACAACCCATCTGCCTCAACAACGTAGCATCCTCTTAAGATGTGATATCGACACGTAGTAGGGCCCTCTAATGTCCCTCAAGTTTGGTTGTCAGCCTTTTCGCGACTTACGACGAATGACCCAGGCCGAATAAACAGCGTCAAAACAGTAAAATTTGCTCGAAACTGATGAAAATATTCAATTATGGGTTCTAAAAATAGGTGCAGCAAAACACACATATGGCCCCCATTGTAGAGCTCTCAGAGAGCTTTCCAACGGTATACTGTGGGCCGCATAAATCATTACAGATCAAACATTTTGGGCACCGGAGTGACGGAGACCCGGTCATCGGCACCACGACCTTGGTTTGCTGGCCCAGCCCCTCCACGAAGCGAAGTTGGCATACCCAAGGTGCCATGGAATTCGAGAAAAGAAAGTTGAAGGATGAGGCATTTTGGCATGGGTGAACGGGGCAAAAAAAAATGACAAGAGATGTGCAACACGAATACTTCCCAGGGGGCCACCCATCCTAGTACTACCCTCTGTCAAGCAAGCTTAACTTTGGAGTTCTTATTGGATACGCTGCATTAGTGCAGGTATGAATGCATCCTTTGTTGAGAGTGCAAAGCCATTATGTTAGGTTGTCGGCCTTTTCGCGGCAACCCATCTGCCTCAACAATGCATCAGCCTCTTAAGACGTGATATCGACGAGTAGTAAGGCCCCCTAATGTCCCTCAAGTTAGGTTGTCAGCCTTTTCGCTACTCTTGACGAATGACCCGGTGCAAAAAAATAGCGTGAAACGAAGAAAATTGGCCTAAAATTGATGAAAACGTTCAATTTTGAGTTCCGAAAATAGGTGCAGTGAAGCACACTAGCTGACCCAGTCGTGGAGCTCCTAGAGTGCTTTCCAACGGTATGCTGTGGGCTGCATAACTCCTTGCGGATCAAAAGTTATGGGCACCGGAGCGACGGAGACCAAGTCACAGGCCCCATGACCTCGGATAACGGGCCCACCCCTTCCGCGAAGCGAAGTTGGCTTGCCCAAGGTCTCGTGGGACTCAAGAAAAGAAATGTGATGGAAGAAACATCTTGGCATAGTAGAACGGTGGAAAAAAAATGAAAAGAGGGGGGCAACACGAGGACTTCCCAGGGGGTCACTCATCCTAGTACTACTCTCGCCCAAGCACGCTTAACTTTGGAGTTCTGATAGGATCCGGTGCATTATTGCTGGTATGATCACACCCGTCATGTTGAGGGTGCAAAGCCCTTATCTGTTGACGGTTCACAATCCCAGCCCTGAGAGACGGCCCATTTAACAAGCCCAATAGGCTTATCGACAATCCATCTGCCTCAACAACGCAGTATTCTCTTAAGACGTGATATCGACGCATAGTAGGGCCTCCTAATGTCCCTGAAGTTAGGTTGTCGGCCTTTTCGCGACTCACGACGAACGACCCCGGATTAAAAAACATAATCAATAGAAGAAAAGTGGCTAGAAACTGATAAAAATGTTCAATTTTGGGTTCTGAAAATAGTAACAGCGAAGCAGCCTTGCTGCCCCCATCGTGGAGTTCCTAGAGAGCTTTCCAATGGTATGTTGTGGGCAACATAACTCATTATGTATCAATAGCTATGGGCACCGGAGCGACGGAGACCAGGTCACAGGCCCCATGATCTCGGTTTGCAAGCGCAGCCCCTCGACGAAGCGAAGTTGGCTTGCCCAAGGTACCGTGGGACTCGAGAAAAGAGATGTGACAGATGAGGCATCTTGGCATGGCTGAATGGGGCAAAAAAAAATGAAAAGAGTTGTGCAACACGAGGATTTCCCAGGGGGTCACCCATCCTAGTACTATTCTCTCCCAAGCACACTTAACTTCGGAGTTCTGATGGGATCCGGTACATTAGTGCTAGTATGATCACACCCGTCATGTTGAGGGTGCATAGCCCTTATCTATTGATGGTTCACAGTCCCAGCCCAGAGACACGGCCCATTCAAAAGGCCCAATGGGCTTATCAACAATCCATCTGCCTCAACAAAGCAGCATCCTCTTAAGACGTGATATCGACACGTAGTAGGGCCCTATAATGTCCCTCAAGTTAAGTTGTCGGCCTTTTCGCGACTGACGACAAATGACTCGGGACGAAAAAGCAGCATCAAAAAAAGAAAATTGGCCCAAAACTGATGAAAACGTTTACTTTTGGGTTTCAAAAATAGGCGTAGTGAAGCACGCTTTCTGTCCACATCGTAGAGCTCCCAGAGAACTTTCCAACGGTATGTTGTGGGCCGCATAACTCATTACGGATCAAAAGTTATGGGCACTGAAGCGATGGAGACAAGGTTACAGGCCACACGACCCCAGTTTGCGGGCCCAGCCCCTCCGTGAAGCGAAGTAGGCTAGCCCAAGGTGTCGTGGGACTCAAGAAAAGAAATGTGACGGATGAGGCATCTTGGCATGGCTAAAAAAGGCAAAAGAAAAATGAAAAGAGGGGGTAACACGAGGACTTCCCAAGAGGTCACCCATCCTAGTACTACTTTCACCCAAGCACGCTTAACTTAGGAGTTCTGATGGGATCCGATGCATTAGTGCTGGAATGATCGCACCCGTCATGTTGAGGGTTCAAAGCCCTTATGTGTTGACGGATCACAGTCCCAGCCCAGAGAGACGGCCAATTCAAAAGGCCCAATGAGCTTATCGACAACCCATCTGCCTCAACAGCGCAGCATCCTCTGAAGACGTGATATCAATGCGTAGTAGGGGCCCCAAATGTCCCTCAAGTTAGGTTGTCGGGCTTTTTGTGACTCATGACAAATGACCCGAGATGAAAAAACACCGTCAAAAGAAGAAAATTGGCCTGAAACTGATGAAAACGTTCCATTTTGGGTTCTAAAAATAGGCGTTTCGAAGTACGCGTGCTACCCCCATCGTAGAGCTCCTGGAGAGCTTTCCAACGGAATGCTGTGGGCCTCATAACTCATTACGGATCAAAAGTTTTGGGCGCCGGAGCGACGGAGACCAGGTCATAGGCCCCACGACCTCGGTTTGCGGGACTAGCCCTTCCGCGAAGCGATGTTGGCATGCCCAAGGTGCCGTGGGACTCGAGAAAATAAATGTGACATATGAGGCATCTTGGCGTGGCTGAACGGGGCAAAAAAAATGAAAAGAGGGGTGCAACACGAGGACTTCCCAGGGGGTCACCCATCCTAGCACTACTCTCGCCCAAGCACGCTTAACTTCGCAGTTCTAATGGGATCTGGTGCATGAGGGCTGGTATGATTGCACCCATCTTATTGAGGGTGCAAAGCCCTTTTGTGTTGACGGTTCACAGTCCCAACCCATAGAGACGGCCCAATGGGCTTATCGATAACCCATCTGCCTCAAAAGCACATCATTCTCTGAAGACGTGATATTGACGCATAGTAGGGCCCCCTAATATCCCTGAAGTTAGGTTGTCGTCCTTTTTGTGACTCATGACGAATGACCCGGGATGAAAAAACAGTGTAAAAAGAAGAAAAGTCACCTGAAAATGATGAAAACATTCGATTTTGGGTTCCAAAAATAGGCACAGCAAAGCACTCGTGCCACCCCCATAGTAGAGCTCTTAGAAGGCTTTCCAACGGTATGATGTGAGTCGCATAACTCAATACGGATCGAAAGTTATGGGCATTGGAACAACAGAGGCCAGGTCACAAGACCCACGACCTCGAATTACGAGCCCAGCCCATCCGCGAAATGAAGTTGGCTTGCCCAAGGTGCCGTGGGACTCGTGAAAAGAAATGTAACGGATTAGGCATCTTGGCATGGCTGAACGGGGCAAAAAAAATGAAAAGAGGGGTACAACACAAGGACTTCCTAGGGGGTCACCCATCCTAGTACTATTCTCGCCCAAGCACACTTAACTTCGCAGTTCTGATGGGATCCGGTGCATTAGTGCTGGTATAATCGCACCCATCATGTTGAGGGTGGAAGGCCCTTATGTATTGACTATTCACAGTCCTAGCTCAGAGAAACGGCCCATTCAAAAGGCCCAATAGGCTTTTCGACAACCCATTTGCCTCAACAATGCAGCATCCTTTTAATATGTGTTATTGACGCGTAGTAGGGCCCCCTAATATCACTCAAGTTAGGTTGTCGGCCTTTTCACGACTCATGACGAACGACCCGGGATGAAATAACAGCACCAAAAGAAGAAAAGTGGCCCGAAACGGATAAAAACATTCAATTTTTTATTCCAAAAACAAGTGCAGCAAAGCACGCTTGCTACCCCATCGTAGAGCTCTTGGAGAGCTTTTCAACGATATGATGTGGGCCGCATAACTCATTACAGATCAAAAGTTTTGGGCACCAGAGCGACGGAGACCAGGTCACAGGTCCCACGACCTCGGTTTGCAGGCCCAGCCCCTCTCCAAACGAAGTTGGCTTGCCTATGGTGCCGTGGGACTCGAGAAAAGAAATGTGATGGATAAGGCAACTTGGCATGGCTGAATGGGGCAAAAAAAAATGAAAAGAAGGGTGCAACACGAGGACTTCCCAGGGGGTCACCCATCCTAGCGCTACTCTTGCCCAAGCATGCTTAACTTTGCAGTTCTAATGGGATCCGGTGCATTATAGCTGGTTTGAATGCACCCGTCATGTTGAGGGTGCAAAGCCCTTATGTGTTGACGGTTCACAATACCAGGCCAGAGAGACGACCCGTTCAAAAGGTCCAATGGGCTTATCGATAACCTATCTGCCTCAACATCGCAGCATCCTCTTAAGACGTGGTATCGACGCGTAGTAGGTCCCCCTAATGTCCTTCAAATTAGGTTATCGGCCTTTTTGCGACTCACGACGAATGACCAGGGATGAAAAAACAACGTCAAAAGAAGAAAAATGGCCCAAAAAATGATGAAAACATTCGATTTTGGGTTTTGAAAATAGATGCAGCTAAGCACGCTTGGTGCCCCCAACGTTGAGCTCCAGGAGAGCTGTCCAACGGTATGCTGTGGGTCGCATAACTCATTACGGATCAAAAGTTATGGGTACCAGAGCGACGAAGACCAGGTCATAGGCTCCACGTACTCAGTTTGCGAGCGTAGCCCCTTGCGAAACGAAGTTGGCTTTGCCAAGGTGCCGTGGGACTCGAGAAAAGAAATATGACGGATGAAGCATCTTGGCATGGCTAAACAGGGCAAAAGAAAATGAAAATAGGGTTGCAACATGAAGACTTCCCAGGGGGTCACCCATCCTAGTACTACTCTCTCCCAAGTACACTTAACTTCGCAGTTCTGGTAGGATCTAGTGCATTAGTGCTGGTGTGATAACATCAGTCATGTTGAGGGTGTAAAGCCCTTATGTATTGACGGTTTACAGTCCCAGCCCAGAGAGACGGCCTATTCAAAAGGCCCTATAGGCTTATTGATAACCCATATGCCTCAACAACGTAAAATCCTCTTAAGACGTGATATCGATGCGTAGTAAGGGACCCTAATGGCCCTCAAATTTGGTTGTTAGCCATTTCGCGACTCACGACGAACGACTCAAGATGAAAAAATAGCGTCGAAAGAAAAAAATTGGCCCAAAGTTGATGAAAATGTTCGATTTTGGGTTCCAAAAATTGGAGCAGCAAAGCATGCGTGGTGCCCCCATCGTAGAGCTCCCAGAGAGCTTTCCAACGGTATGCTATAGGCCTCATAAGTCATTACGGATCAAAATTTTTGGGCACCGGAGCGACGGAGACTAGGTCATAGGCCCCACGACCTCGGTTTGCGGGCCCAGCCCCTCCGCGAAGCGAAGTTGGCTTGCCCAAGGTGTCGTGGGACTCGAGAAAAGAAATGTGACGGATGATGCATCTTGGCATGGCTGAACGGAGCAAAAAAAAAATGAAAAGAGGGGTGCAACACGAGGACTTCCCAAGGGGTCACCCATCCGAGTACTACTCTCGCCCAAGCACGCTTAACTTTGGAGTTATGATGGGATCCAGTGTATTAGTGCTGGTATGATCGCACCCATTATGTTGAGGGTGCAAAGCCCTTAAGTGTTGACCGTTGTCACACCCCAACTCAACCCCACCTACAATCAGTCAGGACGCAACGGAATTTTGACAGTATAACGACAGTAATTAAGACACCGAGGCTCTAAACCAACCTCTCAAAACATCATACAATCAAACTCCGCAACCAAACAACAATCAATTCCTCAATACCATTAACAACATACAACATAACCATATTATACAATAATCATTCTTAGACGATCTATTCATAGTTATATGCCTCCGTTCCAACATAATACCTTAACTTTAACATACAAATCAAAATGGATTATAAACCAATTTAGTAATCTAAACAAGGTCAAAAGAAGACTACTAAACCATTATACATAAGTCTTTACAGTAACGTAGGTTTTACAATACATCATATTACAATAAATATAAACAATCTCATGGCAAAGACTCTTGCACATAAGACTTATCCACGTAAGGCACATTTTCCCCTTCTGGAGGCACGTACCCGTAATCTTGCTCAAGGACACCTGTATGCATGCAATAATAGAGAGTGAGCTTATATAAAACAAGCTTAGCGAGAATCCGATAGATCTCTAACAGTATTTAATATGCTCCTTGGAAATGATCCTTTGAGCAAGTAAACACACAAATAAACATCAATACAATATAAACACATAACTATAATGACCAATCAATAAAGGATACTCAATTTGGTGTAGCTCCAAACGCCATCAGGATCTCAACCATTCTTCTTGTAACTCCCCATTACTCACGTACCCGAGGTACCTCACTAGCCCTTCCCTCCATGACACCTCCGTCATGCGAGCTGGGGGTAGTCTCTGGTAGTCATGTCGTTATCAACCCGACAGCCCGATGCTACCCAAGAGGTGGCACACACATACCAAGACTCAACAATAATAATAAGCATCATTCACATGAGGACAATCTAGCAGAATTACCTATCTCCCGGTTCATCAATCATCAATCAATAATCATCCATTTCCATCAATGCAACATCAATATAATCATCAATATAACATCAATATAACATCAATATATTATAATTAAACCACAAACAACTAAGTTAGATGACAAAGTAGGCCATCCAACTTAACATGCATGAAATATGTAATCTAACCCTAGTCTAACCATTAACAACTCACAATTCAATCACTCAAATACCGCCCAATCAACTAAAGGCTCAATTCAACAATTTAAAGAAAGACAACCTAAACTTCAAATAATCATATCTTATATTCTACTGATCCAAACAACTCCAAATCAGTTTCAAACACTCACCATTCAATCAACTACATTAGCCCTCTCGGAAACCAACCAAGACACATCAAAATCAAGCCCAACAACCCTAAAACCTCAATGCACCTAGGCTGAAATTTCTGGATTTTCACCCAAACATCGCAATCAAAAATTCGGCATTATAACAGCGTTACCACGTAATTAACAAACTTTTAGAAATCGACGATAATCGATTCCAACCTCAACAACTCAAGATAATCATCAAATGGCTAATTAATCAACTTTTAATACACAAAAATAAATAATTTCGCTACAATGGTTCAAATCTCGTAGTAATACACCTAAACGATCCCTAGCATGCGCTGAGCAATAATATAACTTCAAATTAACATTCTAACAATTCAATAATCGATTATATGCAAAAACATAAAAAATGACTTTTGAGATCTAGAATTTTTCTCTCACCTTTGATTCGATATAAGCCTAGATATGCGTGCAATGCGTGCCCAACAAGCAAAATCCAACTCAGCACGAAGTTCGACGGACAAAAACTAGGTTTTTCTATGAAAAATTGCTTTGAAAAATGTTGAAGAAAACTTCTCTTTTGCTCATGGAAGCTCATGGCAATGTGTATGTATTTTGAGTGTGTTTTGTGTTGTGTTTTGTGTGTGTTGATGATATTATACATATAAGGCTTGGTCAATTAAAAAAAAAAATGCAAAGTCAAAGTTAGTTTATTAGTCCTTTAATTGTTTTTCTAGTCTTTTAATTCATTTCTTGAGTATTTCTTGCTCAACTATTAAATTAACACTTAAATTAATTCTAGACATTATATTTTAGGTGACAAAGAATGTTACATTAAAATAGTTTCACCCGAATCGGCTTAAAACTCGTTTTCTTGCAAAAGAAAGTGTAAATATCTTTAAAATTCCAAAACCAATTCCAAATCCGTTTTAATCAAACACGGGTATATTAATACTCGAGGACTAGGTTTTAAGACATTTAATACACCCCTATAAAAATTTTAGCAGACAGGTATTCAAAAATACTATTTACCAAAACTGAGGATAAAATTTCTGATTCCATTTTTGATGAAAATTTCATGAATGCACACTTAGCATGTATTAGGAGTATTAATCACATAATTATCACATTCTAAGTCATATAGCACATAAACAGGTCAATTCACACAAAATGAGGTAAAGCACGTAACTCGAGATAAAGCAAAATATGGGGTCTCACATTCTCCCCGCCTTAAAGAAATTTCGTTCCCGAAATTCTTACTTGTTGAACAAAAAAGATCTGGATACTGCTGCTGTATCTAATCTCGCCTCTCCCAATTAGCTTCCTCTATACCGTGATGCTTCCACAACACCTTGACCATCGGAATCTTCTTCGACCTCAACTCTCGTTCTATCTAATCAAGAATACGAATCGACCGCTCATCATAAGTCAGATTCTCGCGAAGCTGTAACGGCTCTGGCTCAAGAATATGAGAAGGATCCGGATTATATTTCTGCAAATTAGACACGTGAAATACATCATGGACATTAGAGAAATTCTCTGGTAAAGCCAACCGATATGCTAACTTACCAACTCTGCTAGTAATCTCAAACGGCCCCACAAACCTCGGACTCAGCTTACCACCTTTACCATAACGAGCAAACCCCTTTCGAGGAGACAATCTCAAGAAAACCCGATCTCCGACTGCAAACTCCAAATCTCGATGACGCTTATCAGCATAACTCTTGAATCTACTCTGGGCCGTAAGCATTCTCTGCCTGATCAACTGAACATTCACAATCTTCTCTAGAAGCTCTGGCATAATAGTTGGATCAATAGTCTTCATATCCCCTACTTCATCCCAATACAAAGGTGAACGGCACTTACGACCGTAAAGAGCTGCAAAAGGTGACATCCCAATAGTAGCTTGATAACTATTGTTATAGGCAAACTCGGCAAGTGGTAGATGTTTTTCCCAGTTCTTCCTGAAGTCCAGAACACAAGCCTTGAGCATATCTTCTAGAATCTGAATAGTCCTCTCAGACTGACCGTCGGTATGTGGATGATAGGATGTACTAAAGTTAAGCTGAGTATCCAAAGTTTCTTGAAGTTTCTCCCACAAACGAGAAGTAAATCGAGGATCTCGATCCGAGACAATACTAGATGGAATCCCGTGAAGTCTAACAATCTGATCCAAATAAAGATCCGTCAACTTTGCAACTTCATCTCCTATCCGCATCGAAATAAAGTGAGTTGTCTTCGTCAAACGATCCACGACAACCCAAACTACATCGTTGCCTCTCGGTGTTCTAGGTAAACCAGTGACGAAGTCCATCGTAATATGCTCCCATTTCCACTGTGGTATAGCCAACGGCTGAAGCAAACCTGCAGGTCGTTGATGCTCGGCTTTCACTCGTTGACAAGTCAAGCATCTAGACACGAACTGAGCAACTTCTCTCTTCATATTATTCTACCAGTAATGTTGCTTCAAGTCCCGATACATCTTGTTTCCACCAGGATGAATGGTGTACTTAGAATTATGAGCCTCCTCCAGAATACCTTACCTCAAACCCGGTTCATCGAGAACACAAACCCTGTTCCGAAACCGAAGAATACTATCCTCGTGCACTTTGAAGTCAGTCTGATCATCCGTGATCTGATCCTTGATCTTCTGAAGTTTAACATCAAGTTGCTAAGCTTTTCTGATATGAGACAACAATAAAGACTGAATACAGAGATGTGAACACATTACCCCAACCTGAGTCAACTCTTGACAGCCAAACAAGAAACACTTGCCTTACGGCTAAGAGCGTCTGCCACCACATTTGCCTTTCCAGGCAGATAGCTGATAGAACAATTATAATCTCCAAGAAGTTCCATCCACCTCCGCTGATGCATATTCAACTCCTTCTGTGAGAATAAATACTGAAGACTCTTATGATCAGTGAAAATCTCGAACTTACTGCCCCACAGATAATGACGCCACTTTTTCAGTGAGAAAAAAATAGTTGCCAACTCAAGATCATGAGTAGGATAATTCACCTCATAAGGTTTCAACTTTCTAAAAGCATAGGCAATAACCCGACCATTCTGCATAAGAATACATCCTAAGCCCTCCTTGGATGCATCACTGTAGATGACCATATTATCGGTCCCCTCTGGTAGAACAAGTACTGGAGCAGTAGTCAACCTCTTTTTCAACTCTTGAAACCCACTCTCACATTTCTCATCCCAAACAAAGCTAGTCTGTTTCTGAGTTAACTTAGAAAGTGGCCCGACAATCTTAGAAAAGTTCTTGACAAACCTACGGTAATAACCCGCCAAGCGAAGAAAACTATGAACTTCCGAAACATTCTCCGGACATTTCCAAGACATCATTGATTCAATCTTAGTGGGATCTATAGAAATACCGCTTTGTGTGATAAAATGACCAAGAAAATATATATGTTGTAGCCAAAATTCGCATTTGTTGAACTTGGCAAACAACTGATGCTCCTGCAGCTTTTGTAAAACAAGCCGTAGATGTTGCTCATGCTCCGATTCAGACTTAGAATAAACCAAGATATCATCAATAAAGATCACCACGAACTGGTCTAAGTACGGCTGAAAAATCCGATGCATAAGATCCATAAATGCTGCCGGTGCATTAGTTAATCCAAAGGGCATAACTACAAACTCATAATGCCCGTACCGAGTCCTAAAGGCAGACTTCGGAACATCCTCCGTGCGAATCCGAAGCTGATAATACCCCTGCCTCAAGTCAAACTTAGAGTAGACTTTGGCTCCCTGAAGTTGATCAAACAACACGTCAATCAGTGGCAAATGATACTTGTTCTTGATGGTCACCTGATTCAAACCACGATAATCAATACAAAATCTCAAGGTACCATCCTTCTTCTTCACAAATAAAACAGGAGCTCCCCAAGGTGAAGAACTCTGTTGAATGAAACCCTTCTCTATTAACTCCTGCAACTAAGTTTTCAGCTCTTTCAACTCAGCTGGTGCCATCTGGTACGCTGATTTTGAAGTAGGTTGAGTACCGGAAACAAGATTAATCACAAACTCCACATCTCTCTCTAGCGGTAACCCTGGCAACTCCTCGGGAAATACATTAGGATATTCCCGAATAATAGGAACTTCGTCCAGCTGTAGCTTATCAAATGGCTTGGATAACCCGAACACCCCTTACTCACCAACTTAACAGCTTTAGTTGCTGAGGTAACAAAACTCGTCTTAGCACCCTGGTTCCCTACTACCTCAACTACTGGCTGATTTGGCAAATGAAATTGTACTACCTTGGTTCTACAGTTCAACTGGGCATCATACTTAGAAAGCCAATCCATAGCCAAGATAACGTCATACCCCCGGATAGGAAATAAGATAAGGTCCGAAAGAAAATTATACCCCTTAACATGTATTATACAATCCTTACAAACTAGGCCAGTCACATACTTATTAGTCAAAGAGGTACTAATCTCAACCACATAAGGCAGTCTTTCAGGTTGCACATTAACACGTTGCACACAAACAGGAGTAATGAAAGAATGCATAGCACCAGAATCAATCAACACTTTAACAAGTTGATCAAGTATAAAGAAGTTACCTACCACAACTGCAATCTCCTCAGGCATCTCTTCCAAGTCAACTGCGTAGGCCCGAGCCTGAACCCGCTGCTGCTGAGGTGCACTGCCCGTAGGTCAACCCTGATAACCCTGAGTCGCTACCTGACCCTCAGTCCTCTGATATCTAGGGCCATCCCTCGCCCTATGCTGATTGCTACAGCAACCCAAACAAGCCCCTGACTTCACCCTGCAGTCGGCCTCCACATGGCCCTGGCGCTTGCAGTAAGTACACTGCGATGATAATGCACTGACACTGCCCCTAGAAGAACCAGAAGCTGAAAAAGCAGCTGTACCAGCCTGCTGCTGAGGTCTAACAAAACTAGGCCTGTATTGACCCTGAGACTGGGCTTGCCTAAACTGAGACTGAGCCTGATAAGACCCCTGCTGAAATAGTGGCTGATAATAACTCTACTGACCTTGCGGTCTATAAGAACCCTGCTGAGCTGGCGGCCTGTACACACCCTGCTGTACGGGAGGCCTATACACTCCCTGCTGACCCTGAGGTTAAAATGGCCTCTTGCTAGGCTAGCTAGATACAATATGTTCCCCATTTCTCTTCTCCAGTCTAGAAGCTGCATGAAAGGCCTCCGTAAGTATATCATACCGATTCAGGGCCATCGCATCCTAAATATCGGGCCTCAACCCCAACATGAATCTACGAGTCTTACGTTCCTCATCAGCCACATACTCTGGTGTATACCGGGACAACCTAGTGAAAGTGGCCTTATACTGTGCCACTAAAGCATCTCCCTGCACTAAGGCTAGAAACTCTGCCTCTCTCCGCTCCCTCGCGATCCTCGGGACATACTTTGCCCGGAAAGCTAACAGAAAGGTACCCCAAACATACGGAATACCCTGAGTCACCCAGCTAGTTCTCACCGTGCGCCATCATTCTTCTGCCTCATCATCCCACAAGTACACGGCAAAGGTGACCTTCTGCTCATCGGTATAATCCATAGGGTCAAAGATCTTCTCCACCTTACTAATCCACGCCTCAGCCTTCTGATCATCCGGCTCCCCCTGAAACCGCGGTGGATAATACCCTAAAAACTCTTTCAATGTACCACGCCCGTGGTACCCACCTTGTACGTTCAGTAACTGATTCTGTAATGCCTGAGTTTGGGCAGTCTGCCCTGCCAGTAACTGTGCCTGCCCGGCCATGATCTTGGTTAACCTATCAAAAGCTGCTCCGAAGCGGTCATCATCCCTAACTTCGCCTGGTGCCACATTTCTCAGAACCTCATCAGTCACCTTAGGCCTACCTCTGGTCCTCGGTCTACCCGTCATTCTACTAATCAAAGAGTTAGCACAGGTTATAGCACATTAACAAACTATGAACAACTATTAACACATAAACAACAAACTCATATAAAACACATAAATCACTTAAGTATCAATCATATAAACAAATTAGTCACATAATCACATAAACACTAAATCACATAATCACTTAATCACTTAACCATATTAACATATAGTTCACTTTTCATTCACTTCATACATACTTTCATGCTAAGACCATTACCCACATTCCGAGAATACCTTGGCTGACAGCTAACATGTACTCTGATACCACTTAAATGTCACGCCCCAACTTGACCCCACCTACAATCAGTCAGGACGCAACGAAATTTTTGCAGTATAACAACAGTAATTAAGACACCGAGGCTCTAAACCAACCTCTCAAAACATCATACAATCAAACTCTGCAACCAAACAACAATCAATTCCTCAATACCATTAACAACATACAACATAACCATATTATACAATAATCATTCTTAGACGATCCATTCATAGTTATATGCCTCCGTTCCAACATAATACCTTAACTTTAACATACAAATCAAAATGGATTATAAACCAATTTAGTAATCTAAACAAGGTCAAAAGAAGACTACTTAACCATTATACATAAGTCTTTATACTAAGGTAGGTTTTACAATACATCATATTACAATAAATATAAACAATCTCATGGCAAAGACTCTTGCACATAAGACTAATCCATGTAAGGCACATTTTCCCCTTTTGGAGGCACGTACCCGTATTCTTGCTCAAGGACACCTGTATGCATGCAATAATAGAGAATGAGCTTATATAAAACAAGCTCAGCGAGGATCCGATAGATCTCTAACAGTAGTTACTATACTTCTTGGAAATGACCCTTTGAGCAAGTAAACACACAAATTAACATCAATACAATATAAACACATAACTATAATGACCAATCAATAAAGGATACTCAATTTGGTGTAGCTCCAAACTCCATCACGATCTCAACCATTCTTCTTGTAACTCCCCATTACTTACGCACCCGAGGTACCTCACTAGCCCCTCCCTCTATGACACCTCCATCATACGAGCTGGGGGTAGTCTCTGGTAGTCATGCCGTTATCAACCCGACAGCCAGATGCTGCCCAAGATGTGGCACACACATACCAAGACTTAACAATAATAATAAACATCATTCACAGGAGGACAATCTAGCAGAATTGCCTATCTCCCGGTTCATCAATCATCAATCAATAATCATCCATTTCCATCAACGCAACATCAATATAATCATCAATATAACATCAATATAACATAATTAAACCACAAACAACTAAGTTAGATGACAAAGTAGGCCATCCAACTTAACATGCATGAAATACGTAATCTAACCCTAGTCTAACCATTAACAACTCACAATTCAATCACTCAAATACCACCCAATCAACTAAAGGCTCAATTCAACAATTTAAAGAAAGACAACCTAAACTTCAAATAATCATATCTTACATTCTACTAATCCAAACAACTCCAAATCAGTTTCAAACACTCACCCATTCAATCAACTACATTAGCCCTCTCGGAAACCAACCAAGACACATCAAAATCAAGCCCAACAACCCTAAAACCTCAATGCCACCTAGGCTGAAATTTTTGGATTTTCACCCAAACACCGCAATCGAAAATTCGGCACTATAACAGCATTACCACGTAATTAACAAATTTTTAGAAATCGACGGCAATCGATTCCAACCTCAAAAACTCAAGATAATCATCAAATGGCTAATTAATCAACTTTTAATACCCAAAAATAAATAATTTCGCTACAATGGTTCAAATCTCGTAGTAATACACCTAAACGATCCCTAGCATGCGCTGAGCAATAATATAACTTCAAATTAACATTCTAACGGTTCAATAATCGATTATATGCAAAAACATAAAAAATGACTTTCGAGATCTAGAATTTTTCTCTCACCTTTAATGTGATATAAGTATAGATATACGTGAAATGCGTGCCCAACAAGCGAAATCCAACTCGGCACGAAGTTCTACGGACAAAAACTAGGTTTTTCTATGAAAAATTACTTTGAAAAATGTTGAAGAAAACTTCTCTTTTGCTCATGGAAGCTCACGGCAATGTGTGTGTATTTTGAGTATGTTTTGTGTTGTGTTTTGTGTGTGTTGATGATATTATGCATATAAAGGCTTGGTCAATTAAAAAAAATACAAAGTCAAAGTTAGTTTATTAGTCCTTTAATTGTTTTTCTGGTCTTTTAATTCATTTCTTGAGTATTTCTTGCTTAACTATTAAATTAACACTTAAATTAATTCTAGACATTATATTTTAGGTGACAAAGAATGTTACATTAAAATAGTTTCACCCGAATCGACTTAAAAACTCGTTTTCTTGCAAAAGAAAGTGCAAAAATCTTTAAAATTCCAAAACCGATTCCAAGTCCGTTTTAATCAAACACGGGTATATTAATACTCGAGGACTAGGTTTTAAGACGTTTAAAACACCACTGTAAAAATTTTAGCAGACAGGTGTTCAAAAATACTATTCACCAAAACCGATGGTAAAATTTTTGATTCTATTTTTTTATTAAAATTTCATGAATGCACACTTAGCATGTATTAGGAGTATTAATCACAGAATTATCACATTCAAAGTCATATAACACATAAACAGGTCAATTCACGCAAAATGAGGTAAAGCACGTAAATCGAGATAAAGAAAAATATGAGGTCTCACAACCGTTCACAATCCCAGCCCAGAGAGACGGGTCATTCAAAAGGCCCAAAGGGCTTATCGACAACCCATCTGCCGCAACAACGCAACATCCTCTTAATGCTTGATATCGACGTCTAGTAGGTCCCCTTAATGTCCCTCAAGTTAGGTTGTCGGCCTTTTCGCGTCTCACGACGAATGACCCGACATGAAAAAACACCGTCGAAAGAAGAAAATTGGCCCGAAACTAATGAAAACGATAGATTTTGGGTTCTAAAAATGGGCACATCGAAGCACGCATGCTACCCCTATTGTAGAGCTCCCGGAGAGCTTTCCAACGGTATGCTGTGGGCCTCATAACTCATTATGGATCAAAAGTTTTGGGCACCGGAGCGATGGAGACCAGGTCATAGGCCCCACGACCTCGGTTTGTGGGCCTAGCCCCTCCGCGAAGCAAAGTTGGCATGCCCAAGGTGCCGTGGGACTCGAGAAAATAAATGTGATGTATGTGGCATCTTGGCATGGCTGAACGAGGCAAAAAAAATGAAAAGATGGGTGCAACACGAGAACTTCTTAGGGGGTCACCCATCCTAGCACTACTCTCGCCCAAGCACGCTTAACTTCGTAGTTCTAATAGGATCCAGTGCATTAGGGCTGGTATGATTGCACCCATCATGTTGAGGGTACAAAGCCCTTATGTGTTGACGGTTCACAGTCCCAGCCTAGAGGACAGCCCAATGGGCTTATCAACAACCCATCTGTATCAAAAGCGTATCATTCTCTTAAGACGTGATATCGATGGATAGTAGGGCCACCTAATGTCTCTGAAGTTAGGTTGTCGGCCTTTTTGCAACTCACGACGAATAACCCGGGATGAAAAAATAGCGTAAAAAATAGAAAAGTGACCAAAAATGATGAAAACATTATATTTTGGGTTCCGAAAATAGGCGCAGCAAAGCACTTGTGCTACCCCCATCGTAGAGCCCCCAGAAGGCTTTCCAACGGTATGCTGGGAACCACATAACTCATTATGGATCAAAAGTTATGGGCATTGTAGCGACGAAGACCAGGTCACAAGACCCACGACCTCGGATTGCGGGCCCAGCCCCTCCGCGAAGTGAAGTTGGCTTGCCCAAGGTGCCGTGGGACTCGAGAAAATAAATGTAATGGATTAGGGATCTTGGCATGGCAGAACGGGGTAAAAAAAATGAAAAGAGGGTACAACACGAGGACATCCCAGGAGGTCACCCATCCTAGTACTACTCTCGCCCAAGCACACTTAACTTTGCAATTCTGATGGGATCTTGTGCATTAGTGCTGGTATGATCGCACCCGTCATGTTGAGGGTAGAAAGCCCTTATATGTTGACCGTTCACAGTCCCAGCATAGAGAGACGACCTATTCAAAAGGCCCAATGGGCTTATTGACAACCCAACTACCTCAACAACGTAGCATCCTTTTATTACGTGGTATTGACGTGTAGTAGGGCCCCCTAATATCCCTCCAGTTAGGTTGTTGGCCTTTTCATGACTCACGACGAATGACCCAAGCTGAAAAAACAGCATCAAAAGAAGAAAAATGACTCGAAACTAATGAAAACGTTCGATTTTCTATTCCAATAATAGGAGCAGCAAAGCATAATTGTTGCCCCCGTCGTAGAGCTCTAGGAGAGCTTTCTAACGATATGCTGTGGGCCGCATAACGCATTGCGGATAAAAACTTTTGGCCACCAGAGCGACGAAGACCAGGTCACAGGCCCCATGACCTTGGTTTGCGGGTCCAGCCCCTCTGCGAACGAAGTTGGCTTGCCTATGGTGCCATAGGACTAGAGAAAAGAAATATGATGGATGAGGCAACTTGGCATGGCTAAACGGGGCAAAAAAATGAAAAGAGGGGTGCAACACGAGGACTTCCCGGGTGGTCACCCATCCTAGCACTACTCTCACCCAAGCACGCTTAACTTTGTAGTTCTAATGGGATTCGGTGGAAAGCCCTTATGTGTTGACGGTTCACAGTCCCAGCCCAGAGAGATGGCCCATTCGAAAGGCCCAATGGGCTTATCGACAACCCATCTGCCTGAACATCGCAGCATCATCTTAAGACGTGATATCGACGCGTTGTAGGTCCCCTTAATGTCCCTCAAGTTAGGTTGTTGGCCTTTTCGTGACTCACGAAGAACGACCCGGTACGAAAAAACAGCGTCAAAAGAATAAAAGTGACCCAAAACTGATGGAAACATTCAATTTTGGGTTCCGAAAATAGGTACAGCTAAGCGTGCTTGGTGCCCCCATCGTTGAGTTCTAGTAGAACTTTCCAACGGTATGCTGTGGTTCGCATAACTCATTATGGATCAAACGTTATGGGCACCGGAACGACGGAGACCAGGTCATAGGCCCTACGACCTCGGTTTGCTGGCCTAGCCCCTTTGCGAAGCGAAGTTGGCTTGCCCAAGGTGCTGTGGGACTCGAGAAAAGAAATGTGACGGATGAGGCATCTTGGCATGGCTGAACGGGGCAAAAAAAATAAAAAGAGGAGTGCAACACGAGGACTTACCAAGGGGTCACCTATCCTAGTACTACTCTCGCCCAAGCACACTTAATTTCATAGTTATGGTGGGATCTGGTGCATTAGTGCTCGTATGATTGCACCCGTCTTGTTGAGGGAGCAAAGCCCTTATGTGTTGACGGTTCACAGTCCCAGCCCAAACAGATGGCCCATTCAAAAGGTCCAATGGGTTTATCGACAACCCATCTGCCTCAACAACGCAGTATCCGCTTAAGACGGGATATCGACACATAGTAGGGGCCCCTAATGTCCCTCAAGTTAGGTTGTCGGCCTTTTCGCGACTCACGACGAATGGCCCGGGATGAAAAAACAGCATCAAAAGAAGAAAATTGGCTAGAAACTGATGAAAATGTTTGATTTTGGGTTCAAAAACAGGCGCAGCTAAGCACGCGAGCTGCCCCCATCATAGAGCTCCCTGAGAGCTTTCCAACGGTATGCTGTGGGCCGCATAACTCATTACGGATCAAAATTTTTGGGCACCGGAGTGACAGAGACCTGGTCACAGGCCCCATGACCTCAGTTTGCGGGCCCATCCCCTCAACGAAGCAAAGTTGGCTTGCCCAAGGTGCCGTGGGACTCGAGAAAAGAAATGTGATGGATGAGGCATCTTGGCATGGCAGAAAAGGTCAAAAAAAATGAAAAGAGTGGTGCCACACGGGGGCTTCCCAGGGGTCACCCATCCTAGTACTACTCTCGCCCAAACACACTTAACTTCGCATTTCCAATGGGATCCGGTATATTAGTGCTGGTAGGATCGCACCTGTCCTGTTGAGGGTGCAAAGCCCTTATGTGTTGACGGTTCACAGTCCCAGCCCAGAGAGACGGCCCATTCAAAATGACCAATGGGTTATCGACAACCCATCTGCCTCAACAACGCAGCATCCTCTTAAGACGTGATATCGACGCATAGTAGGGGCCCTTAATGTCCCTCAAGTTAGGTTGTCGGCCTTTTCGGAACTCACGATGAACGATCAGAGATGAAAAAACACCGTCGAAAGAAGAAAATTGGCCCAAAACTGATAAAAACGTTTGATTTTGGGTTCTAAAAATAGGCGCATCGAAGCACGCGTGCTACCCCCATCATAGAGCTCCCGGAGATCTTTACAACGGTATGCTGTGAGCCTCATAACTCATTACAGATCAAAAGTTTTGGGCACTGGAGGGATAGAGACAAAGTCACAGGCCCCACGACCTCGGTTTGCAGGCCTAGCCCCTCCGCACAGCGAAGTTGGCATGCCCGAGGTGCTGTGGGACTCAAGAAAATAAATGTGACGTATGAGGCATCTTGGCATGGCAGAACGGGGCAAAAAAAAATGAAAAGAGGGTTACAACACGAGGACATCCTAGGGGGTCACCCATCCTAGTACTACTCTCGCCCAAGCACACGTAACTTCGCAGTTCTGATGGGATCCAATGCATTAGTGCTAGTATGATCATACCCGTTATGTTGAGGGTGGAAAGCCCTTATGTGTTGACAGTTCACAGTCCCAGCCCAAAGAGACGACCCATTCAAAAGGCCTAATGGGCTTATCAACAACCCATCAGCCTTAACAACGCAGCATCCTTTTATTACATGATATTGACCCGTAGTAGGGCCCCCTAATATCCCTCAAGTTAGGCTGTCAGACTTTTCACGACTCACGACGAACGACCCAGGATGAAAAAATAGCATCAAAAGATGAAAAATGGCCCAAAATTGATAAAAATATTTGATTTTTTGTTCCAAAAATAGGCGTAGCAAAGCACGATTGCTGCCCCCATCGTAGAGCTCCCGGAGAGCTTTCCAATGGTATGCTGTGGGCCGCATAACTCATTACGAATCAAAAGTTTTGGCCACCGGAGCGACGAATACCAGGTCACAGGCCCCATGACCTTGGTTTGCGGGCACAGCCCCTCTACGAACGAAGTTGGCTTGCCTAAGGTGTTGTGGGAGTCGAGAAAAGAAATGTGATGGATGGGGCAATCTGGCATAGCTGACTGGGGCAAAAAAAAAATGAAAATAGGGGTGCAACACGGGGACTTCCCAGGGGGTCACCCATCCTAGCACTACTCTTGCCCAAGCACGCTAAACTTCACAGTTCTAATGGGATCCGGTGGAAAGCCCTTTTGTGTTGATGGTTCACAGTCCCAACCGAGAGAGACGGCCCATTCAAAAGGCCTAATGGGCTTATCGACAACCTACCTGCCTCAACAACGCAGCAACCTCTTAAGACGTGATATCGACGCATAGTAGGGCCCCCTAATGTGAGGCCCGACCTCAATTTGCGTGCGATACCTTGTTTCATGTGCCCTAACCTAGATTTACGTGCCTTGACCTAGGTTTGAGAATTGTGTTCGTTTTATGTGCCATGCATTGAATTATGTGCATTCATTTAGGGTTGCGTGCATTTACTTGGAAAACGTGTGTTCGTCTCGTAGTTCATGTACTACCTCGTAGTGCGTGCCCTAGACCTAAAAAAGCGTGCCCTCACGCTAATCAAGAAAGCATCTTACACAAAGCACTAGACTATTAAACAATCCTACAAAATCCACTATCAATATTATAATCTTAATTCAACTCACTAGAAGACAAAAAATTCACTAAACACTAGGTATTCCTTATTCTTTATTCTTTGTTCTTTTTGCACTTTCAACACACAATTAAATAACACTTAAAAGATGACAAAAATTCAGAAATTACACATTCTATGGCCGGCCATACCAAGACATTTGAGCAAGGATTAAACAATTATTCATTTAAACATGCATGCTTAGACAAACTATGACAAACACTTAGCACAATGCATAAAAAATGCTCAAAACCACCTCAATTCTCCACCATTCTCGACATTACTCCCTTGCCAATGCTAAACATTTCAAAATTAAAGCATCTTGAAGACACAAATCTGAAAATTTCAAGCCCCAAGGCCGAACATGCTCATCAAACTTCAAGGCCTTTGTTTCTTTTTCATTCTCTCATTTTCCTCTCACATTTCTCTCTCTCCCTCTCATTTTTCTCTCTCCCTCTCAGCCTTGGCTGATTCTCTTCACTTCACAACTCATCTTCATCATCCTAAGGTCATTCAAGGCAAGCCCAAGCAAAGGAAAGCAAGTAGTTAGCTCAAAAGATGCATGCAAGCACATAGAGTCTTCATTTCGGCCCTAGGTGAGTTTTTAAGCTTCCATTACTTTTCTTCTTGTTCTAACCACATGCATGTACTAAGAGCTTGGTCACTAAGCTATGAAAAATAGAAAAAATCTAGTTGGAACCTCGGCTATGCAAAGGAGAAGAAGAAAATTGTGCTTCAACAAGTTTTGCGCATCTTCTTGGTTGATTGCTAAGGTGAGGGCTAAAACCTTTTGGAAATCCTTCAAAAATCCACATGCATGCTCATAAATGTATGTCTTTGCTTCTGTACTTGAGTTATATGTTCATTCATAAGCTTTTACAACCATGCATGGCAAGATCTTGGCTTGAAAGTGATGATAGGTGAAGTCGGATTGTTGACAGCTCTCTGACCAGTTGTTTCGAGGTGCGTTTTACTAGGAAAATGATGTTTAAAATGCATGAAAATTAGTAGGTGATTAGTTTTGCCAGTTTTAAACATTTTTCGAAGAAATAGGACAAAGATAATTTTGACTCTAAGGTCCTCAAAATGGCAAATCTTTAAAATGTGTCCAAATCTGGAAATCTGGAAAAATGAAGCAGGTTTTGGCAGATGCACTAACCTTGTAGAACGAACCAGATTTGACTTAGTAAATGATGTCCAAAATGCATTCCATTTGGTGTGCTACTAGATTTTTCAGTTCTGGATATTTTTGTCAGAAATGGACTGAGGCTAAATCGGACCCTAAGGACCTCAAAAACGTAAATTATCGAAATGTGTGCAAATCTGGACAGTTTTGTGCTATCCCACTGTTTCGGCTATTACTAATGATCCCGAACTCCAAATGATGCAAGGTTTGTTTCTGATTTTAGTTCACTTCTTAAGATTTAATTTGACATCTTTTTCACTGGAATTTGAGATTGTTTGCTTATCTGAATGATTGTTAGAAAACATCCTATTGCAGTATGGGTTTCACTTAGTGTTATGCTTAGAAAAATTGTTGTGACTTCTCTTGTTGAAATAAATGCTTGGGATTGTAGCTTTGGGATCTTGTGTGGACTGTTTTGAATGTTTGAGGATGTTGAATTATATGATGCATGGCTTGGGATTGATTTTGAATTGGTTTGGGGCTTAAATTGCACGGATATGCACGAAATGTAAACCCTAATGACTAGGTAGTCTTGCTAAGTGTTGATCATTTGGATATTGTGTGGAATTATATGCTTAGTAGGCTGCCCGTAGATGCCCTTATAACCCTAAATGTGATTTTGATCATTTCATGTTGACAAATAGGCCTTTCTTGCATCCGAGCCCACGGAGATGTTGTTACATATTGAATAATCTTACTATTTGATTACGTGGACTTTGAAATGAGTTATATGACTTGATTTACATGTGTTATATGGCTGCCCGTTTAATGTTCATATAACTCCATATGCTTTTCAAGTGAAATTACTTGTCTATTAGTGCTCGCTTGTTTACTTGTCAATGTGCAATCTTATGACTGTCCGGAGGCAACCTACTTTGTTGTCCTCCTAATGTGATATATTAAAGGTCATAAATGTGCATTTCATACAAGGTTGCAACCTTTTAGTTCGGCATGGTAGCGATCACGCACATCGGGCGGCATCGGGCTTGCCAGGGCACCCGTGACTACCATGGTCCCATTCCCTCTCTCGCTTGGGGGCTAGACTTCCTCAGAGAGTTGGGTCGTAGGATTTTGGGGTACATCCGGAGTACACCTACCTGGCGTGTTTGGGGGATGATTTGAAGTCAGCCGCAACAACTGATTTAGGAACTAATCTGAGAGCAAAAGCTCACTGTATCCTTTTTACTATGTGTATAAGTACTCTCGCTTGGTTCCTAGAGAACCTCGGGGAGGAAAGACTAGTATTTCTGTTCCTTTATTTTATATTATTGTTATATTCATGCTTGCAAAAGGATTTTCATAAGTTGAACCAAAAAATGAGTTTCAAAACCTATTTCTCGTACCCCATCGCTGAGTTCATAACGACTCACCCTCTTTTATCATCTCAGGTGAAGAAGATCTAGAACAGGTACTCGAGGACGGTGTGCCTAACGATGAATCCTTGGAGTGATTTCCTGTTTGTGTGCTTTGCGTGATTGTGGCTACTTGTGAACTCTATGCTACTTGAAGACTATTTCCTTTACGTTGCTTGTTATTTGTAATGTAAAAGACCCCCGTTGTAATTTGGGGTCTAATTTTGGTTTGTACTGATATTGCTAGACAGACACTAGACACTACTATGATCGTTTTGCTATTATTACTGCTAGTATCTATCATAAGTTATGACGTATTAGTTAAGGACTAAGTAAATGAACCCATCCAATCTTAAATAGGTACTCGCTATTAAGCTAAGATCAACAAGTACTTTTGTAACGAGGATAAACAAAAAAACAAGACATAGTATCATGCTAGGTTATAAATCAAACGAGGCATCGAGATAACCAATAGGCATTTCAATTGATATTAAATAGTAATCCTAGTTGGAAATGAAACTTGAGATTAGAAAATTTTGAGGCGTTTAGAGAATTAGGCCAAACCAAGGAGTCCAATTACAGCCGTCATGCTGCCGGTTTTCCGAAAAACTTTGGAGTCTAGACTCAAACGATAGGTGTTAAATCTTCATAAACGGTTAAGTATGTGACATGTCTTGAACATTTAGATCACACCCTAGTCTAACCTTATAGGCCGGGTTGGGGCGTGACACCTTATAACTAGAATGGTATCAGAGCTTAAATTGCGTAAGCCGGGTTTAACTCTCGGACCGTGGGTAGAGCCCTAGGATAATTAGGATGAATTGCTTATATGTTATTGTGTGATAATATTAAATGTACCTTCTATGTTTTATGTGTTTAAGTGATTAACATGCCTTAGTTGTTTCTAGAAATATATCTATATTGCATATCTTATGCACTAAATTCTTAATTGTCATATTTTAATAAATTGTGCATCACAATCTGTGCCTATAGATGGCTGGCCCTAGCACCCGTACTACTAATAGGAGCGGTGAACCCCAAGAGACCGGAGATGCCTATCAAACTAATCCCGGTATAGCTATGTTTAATATGATGGCGAATGCCATGGATCGCGTATCACGAGTGATGGAGCGCCAAGATGCACGTGAAGCCAACAACAACAACAACAATAACAGGAATTAGGGTAACCACGGGAGACATAGCAGAATGATGGAGTTCTTTTACTTTCGCCCATCTAAATTCCACGGGGAAGCTTATGAGGAGAAAGCCGAGGCTTGGCTATCCGAGATCGAGAAGATTTTAAGGCCACTTGATTATACTGATGAAGAAAAGGTAGAGTTTGCTGTGTTTCTGTTGCACGGGGATGCCGAGCATTGGTGGCACACTGTAGAAGCACTGTGGAAAACTGATCAGACACCTCACTTGTGGGGTAATTTTGTTAAGGCATTTAAGGATAAATATGTACCTGCAGTCTCCAGGCAGAGACGAGCTGAGGAGTTCATGCACTTGACCCAGGGTAACATGACGGTGGCCCAGTACGAGGCTCGTTTTGACCGACTATCCCGTTATGCTCAATATATGGTTAGTACTCCAGAGGCAAAGATGTGGAAATTTACTACTGGATTGAGGACTTCGATACCTATTCTTCTCTCTTTGCTGCTGCCTCTCGAGTTGAGAATAGGAAACTAGATGGAGCCGGTTCAAGTCAGCCGAACAAGAAACCATATTACCCTCCAGGTCAGCAGAGGAAATTCTAGAGTCAGAGTCATAATCAGGGCCCGAGTCAGAACAGACCAGTGAATAACCGTGGCCTGATGAAAGCGTCATCAGCCTCTTTCGCCTGCGGATCCACAGGTAGTTCACTTGCTACTCACTCCGTCAGCTGTTCTTATTGTGATAGGAAGGGGCATACCGAGGCCCAGTGTTGGAGGAAGTCAGGACGATGTATGAGATGTGGTAGTGATCAGCATCAGATCAAGGATTTCCCTAAACGGCAGGCAGGGTAGAATCAGGGTAAACCAGCTAGTAGAGGCAAGACTCTAGTTCCTAGAGTTCAGGCTCGAGCTTATGCTATTGAGTGCGAGGAGATTCCAGATGAGACTACTATTGTTGAAGGTACATTCTTCATACTGAATCAACCTGTTAGGGTGTTAATTGATCCGGGTGCTACTCATTCATTTATTACTCCCTTATGTGTGGAACGTGTGAAACTGAAAGTTGTATGTTTGCCATACGAAGTAGAAGTTGGTACTCCAATGGGTTCTAAACTTATTACTAGCTCAGCTTGTAAAGCATGTAAAATCCAAATTAAGGATAGGGAATTCTTAGCCAATCTTATTGTATTACCTTTTCGAGATTATGAGGTCATTTTAGGGATGGACTGGCTGGCAAAACATCATGTCCAACTAGATTACTGGGCGAAGATTATAACATTCCGGGTACCTGGTCAACCAATACTGGAGGTAATGGGTTGAAGAGATTTCACCGAAAGTTCCATCTTTCATCTACGAAAGCAGTGAAGTCCTTGAGAAAAGGGTGTAGCAGATACTTAGCTTACCTTATCAACAAGCCATCGGACAAAGCTAAGTTGGAGGAGATGCCCGTGATCAAAGACTATGCGGATGTGTTTCCAGAAGAATTACCCGGTTTACCCCTAAATCGGGAGATCGAGTTCGTTATAGAGCTACTACCTGGCGCCCAGCCGATATCTAAAGCTCCCTATCGTATTGTACCGGCCGAGCTACAAGAATTGAAGGACCAATTGCAAGGATTGTTGAAGAAGGGGTTTGTTCAACCAAGTTGTTCACCATGGGGTGCACCAGTTCTATTTGTAAAGAAGAAAGACAGAACGTTGAGGCTGTGCATCGATTACCGAGGATTGAACCAAGTGACTGTCAAGAATAAATACCCACTTCCCCTGATTGACGAGTTATTTGATCAACTGCAATGAGCCAAAGTGTATTCGAAACTCGACTTGAGGCAAGGGTATTATCAGTGGCGAATCAAAAAGAAAGATGTGCCTAAAACGACTGTCAGGACGAGATATGGGCATTATGAATATGTGGTGATGCCTTTTGGACTAACTAATGCCCCTGCAACTTTTATGGATTTGATGCATAGGGTGTTTCAACCCTACTTGGACCAATTTATGGTGATTTTCATTGATGATATTTTGGTATACTCAAAATCTGAGGCGGAGCATGAGCAACATCTGCAGTTGGTACTGCAGAAACTTTGAGAGAATCAATTGTATGCAAAGTTTAGCAAGTGTGAATTTTGGTTGCAGTAGATTGCATTTTTGGGGCATATCATATCCCAAGAGGGAATAGCGGTGGATCCAGCAAAGATAGATACAGTGATGTCTTGGAAGAAGCCAAAGAATGTTACGGAGATTTGGAGTTTTCTTGGTCTAGCCGGCTATTATCGGAGATTCGTGAAAGATTTCTCTAAGATTGCAAGACCGCTTACAAAGCTCACTCAAAAGAAAACAAAGTTCGTATGCGATGATAAGTGTGAGAACAGCTTTCAAGAGTTGAAGAAAAGATTGACTACCGCACCTGTTCTTGCATTGCCTGAAGGAAGTCAAGGTTTTGTAATCTATAGCAATGCTTCGAAGCAAGGATTGGGTTGTGTGTTGTTGCAAAATGGAAGAGTGATTGCGTATGCTTCTAGGAAACCAAAGCCATATGAAGTGAATTACCCAACACATGATTTAGAATTAGCAACTATTGTGTTTGCACTCAAGAAATGGAGGCATTATCTGTGGGGTAACAAGTTTGAGGTGTTTACTGATCACAAGAGCTTGAAGTACTTATTCTCTCAAAAAGAGTTGAATATGAGGCAAAGGCGGTGGATGGAGCTTTTGCATGATTATAACTGCACAATCAATTATGTGCCCGGTAAAGCGAATGTAGTTGCAGATGCCTTAAGTAGGAAAGCAAGCATGGCGAAACTAGAAGTCAAGGTACATGAGTTGTTGGAGGAAGCATTTTTGTGGAAACCACAATTGACTCGGAAAGGGTTACTTTTTGCCACTACGCAAGTTCAATCGACCTTGTTGTCTGAGTTACGAGAGGCTCAACAGAAGGACCAACAGTTTCAGAAGATTAAAGAAAGCAACGCGGATTTCAAGTTTCATGATGATGGTGTTTGGAGATTTAGGAATCGAATTTGTGTTCCTAATGAACCAGAGTTGAAAAAGAAGATTCTTGAAGAAGCCCATAATTCAAGATATACTATTCACCCCCGTGAAAGAAAGATGTATCGGGATTTGAAGCAACACTATTGGTGGAATATCATGAAAAGAGAAATTGCGGAGTTTGTGGCACGGTGCTTGACTTGCAAGAGAGTCAAAGCGGAACATCAACGACTCGCATTTACTTCAGCCGTTGGAGATTTCTCAATGGAAATGGGAACAAATCATTATGGATTTTGTTATGGACCTACCCAGATCGCAAAAGGGTCATGACGCCGTTTGGGTCATAGTGGATAGATTAACTAAGTCGGCACACTTCTTACCAATGAACAAGGAGGATAGTCCTGAGAAATTGGGAGATATGTATGTGGCAGAGATTGTAAGATTGCACGGGATGCCTGTGAATATTGTATCGGATAGGGATCCTCGTTTTACTTTCCGATTTTGGAAGAGATTGCAAGAAGCTTTGGGAATGAAGTTGAGTTTCAGCATGGCTTATCACCCTCAGACTGATGGACAATCAGAGAGAACTATTCAGATTCTGGAAGATATGCTGAGGGCGTGTGTTTTGGATTTCGGAAAAGGTTGGGAGAAATATCTGTCTCAAGCGGAGTTCGCTTATAATAATAGTTATTAGGACTCTATCGAGATGGCCCCATTTGAGGCACTGTATGGACGTAAGTGTCGATCCCCAATTTACTGGGATGAAGTAGGTGAGATGAAGACTTTTGACCCGACCCTTTTACCTGAACTTATGAAGACTGTTGATAATATCCACCTTATCTAGAAACGGATGCTTACCGCCCAGAGCAGGCAGAAGAGTTATGCAGACCGATGGAGACGGCGTCTCGAGTTCGAGGTTGGCAACAAGGTGTTCTTGAAGATATCACCTCGGAGGGGACTGATTAAATATGGCAAGGGTGAAAAGTTGAGCCCGAGGTTCGTAGGACCATTTGAGATAGTTGAGAAGGTTGGTAAATTGGCGTATCGCCTAGTACTACCCCAGAACCTCTCCAATATTCATGACGTCTTTCATGTTTTGATGCTGCGGAAGTACCACCCTGATCCATCACATATCTTGGAGCCAGAGCCATTGCAGCTTCGGGAGAACTTGTCTTACGAGGAGAAGCCCATTCGGATCCTAGACCAGCAAGATCGGGAGTTGCGCAACAAAACTATACCAATGATGAAAGTGTTGTGGGATCATCATGGAGTTGAAGAAGCAACGTGGGAAAGGCGAGACCAGATGGAGCAACAATATCCAGCTTTATTTCAAAGGTAATATTGAATTTCGGGACGAAATTCTTTTAAGGAGGGGAGGATGTGAGGCTCGACCTCGATTTGCGTGCGATACCTCGTTTCGTGTGCCCTAACCTAGATTTGTGTGCCTTGACCTAGGTTTGAGAATTGTGTTCGTTTTATGTGCCATGCATTGAATTATGTGCATTCATTTAGGGTTGCGTGCATTTACTTGGAAAACGTGTGTTCGTCTCGTAGTTCATGTACTACCTCGTAGTACGTGCCCTAGACCTAAGAAAGTGTGCCTTCACGCTAATCAAGAAAGCATCTTACACAAAACACTGGACTATTAAACAATCCTACAAAATCTACTATCAATATTATAATCCTAATTCAACTCACTAGAAGACAAAAAATTCACTAAACACTGGACATTTCTTATTCTTTACTCTTTGTTCTTTTTGCACTTTCAATACACAATTAAATAACTTTTAAAAGATGACAAAAATTCAGAAATTATACATGCTATGACTGGCCATACCAAGACATTTGAGCAAGGATTAAACAATTATTCATTTAAACATGCATGCTTAGACAAACTATGACAAACACTTAGCACAATGCATAAAAAATGCTCAAAACTACCTCAATTCTCCACCATCCTCTTCAATACTCCCTTGCCCACGCTAAACATTTCAAAATTAAAGTATCTTGAAGACACAAAGCTGAAAATTTCAAGCCCCAAGGCCGAACATGCTCATCAAACTTCAAGGCCTTTGTTTCTTTTTCATTCTCTCATTTTCCTCTCACATTCCTCTCTCTCCCTCTCATTTTTCTCTCTCCCTCTCGGCCTTGGCTGATTCTCTTCACTTCACAACTCATCTTCATCATCCTAAGGTCATTCAAGGCAAGCCCAAGCAAAGGAAAGCAAGTAGTTAGCTCAAAAGATGCATGCTAGCACATAGAGTCTTCATTTCAGCCCTAGGTGAGTTTTTAAGCTTCCATTTCTTTTCTTCTTGTTCTAACCACATGCATGTACTAAGAGCTTGGTCACTAAGCTAGGAAAAATAGAGAAAATCTAGTTGGAACCTCGGCTAGGCAAAGGAGAAGAATAAAATTGTGCCTCAACAAGTTTTGCGTATCTTCTTGGTTGATTGCTAAGGTGAGTTCTAAAACCTTTTGAAAATCCTTCAAAAATCCACATGCAGGCTCATAAATGTATGTCTTTGCTTCTGTACTTGAGTTATATGTTCGTTCATAAGCTTTCACAACCATGCATGGCAAGATTTTGGCTTGAAAGTGATGACAGGTGAAGTCGGATTATGTGACAGCTCTCTAACCAGTTGTTTCGAGGTCCGTTTTGCTAGGCAAATGATGTTGAGAATGCATGAAAATTGGTAGGTAACTAGTTTTTCCAGTTTTGAACATTTTTCACAGAAATAGGTCAAAGCTAATTTCGACTCTAAGGTCCTCAAAATGGCAAATCTTTAAAATGTGTCCAAATCTGGAAATCTGGAAAAATGAAGCAGGTTTTAGCAGATGCACTGACCTTGTAGAATGAACCAGATTTGACTGAGTAAATTATGTCCAAAATGCATTCCATTTGGTGTGTTACTAGATTTTTCAGTTGGGGACATTTTTGTAAGAAATGGACTAAGGCTAAATCTGACCCTAAAGACCTCAAAAACATCAATTATCGAAATGTGTGCAAGTCTGGACAGTTTTGTGCTATCCCACTGTTTCAGCTATAACTAATGATCTCAAACTCCAAATGATGCAAGGTTTGTTTTTTATTTTAGTTCACTTCTTAAGCTTTAATTTGACATCTTGTTCACTGGAATTGGAGATTGTTTGCTTATCTTAATGATTGTGAGAAAATAGCCTATTGCAGTAAGGGTTTCACTTAGTGTTATGCTTAGAAAATTGTTGTGACTTCTCTTGTTGAATTAAATTCTTGGGATTGTAGCTTTGGGATGTTGTGTGGACTGTTTTGAATGTTTGAGGATATTGAATTATATGATGCATGGGTTGAGATTCATTTTGAATTGGTTTGGGGCTTAAATTGCACGGATATGCACGAAATAGAAACCCTAATGACTAGGTAGTCTTGCTAAGTATTGATCATTTGGATATTGTGTGGGATTATATGCTTAGTAGGCTTCCTGTAGATGCCCTTATAGCCCTAAATGTGATTTTGATCATTTCATGTTGACAAATAGACGTTTCTTGCATCCGAGCCCACGTAGATTTTGTTACATGTTGACTAATCTTACTATTTGATTACGTGGACTTTGAAATGAGTTATATGACCTGATTTACATGTGTTATATGGCTGCCTGTTTATTGTTCATATAACTCCATATGCTTTTCAAGTGAAATTACTTGTCTATTCGTGCCTCGCTTGCTTACTTGTCAATGTGTAATCTTATGACTGTCTGGAGGCAACCTACTTTGTTGTCCTCCTAATGTGATATATTAAAGGTCATAAATGTGCATTGCATACAAGGTTGCAACCTTTTAGTTCGGCATGGTAGCGATCATGCACACCGGGCGGCATCGGGCTTGCCGGTGCACTCGTGACTACCATGGTCCCATTCCCTCTCTCGCTTGGGGGCTAGACTTCCTCAGAGAGTTGGGTCGTAGGATTTTGGGGTACATCCGGAGTACACCCACCTGGCGTGTTAAGGGGATGATTTGAAGTCGGCCGCAACAACTGATTCTGGAACTGATCTGAGAGCAAAAGCTCACTGTATCTTTTTTACTATGTGTATAAGTACTCTCGCTTGGTTCCTAGAGAACATCGGGGAGGAAATATTGGTATTTCTGTTCCTTTATTTTATATTATTGTTATATTCATGCTTGTAAAAGGATTTTCATAAGTTGAACCGGAAAATGAGTTTCAAAACCTATTTCTCGTTCCCCCTCGCTGAGTTCATAAGGAATTACCCTCTTTTATCATCTCAGGTGAAGAAGATCCAGAACAGGTACCCGAGGACGGTGTGCCTAACGATGAATCCCTGGAGTGATTGCCTGTTTGTGTGTTTTGGGTGATTGTGGCTACTTGTGAACTCTATGCTAGTTGAAGATTATTTCCTTTATGTTGCTTGTTATTTGTAATGTAAAAGACCCCCGTTGTAATTTGGGGTCTAATTTTGGTTTGTACTGATATTGCTAGACAGACACTAGATACTACTCTGATCGTTTTGCTATTATTACTGCTAGTATCTATCATAAGTTATGACGTATTAGTTAAGGACTAAGTAAATGAACCCATCCAATCTTAAATAGGTACTCGCTATTAAGCTAAGATCAACAAGTACTTTTGTAACGAGGATAAACAAAAAAACAAGACATAGTATCATGCTAGGTTATAAATCAAACGAGGCATCGAGATAACCAATAGGCATTTCAATTGATATTAAATAGTAATCCTAGTTGGAAATGAAACTTGAGATTAGAAAATTTTGAGGCGTTTAGAGAATTAGGCCAAACCAAGGAGTCCAATTACAGCCGTCATGCTGCCGGTTTTCCGAAAAACTTTGGAGTCTAGACTCAAACGGTAGGTGTTAAATCTTCATAAACGGATAAGTATGTGACATGTCCTGAATGTTTAGATCACACCCTAGTTTAACCTTATAGGGCGGGTTGGGGCGTGACACCTAATGTCCCTCAAGTTAGGTTGTCGACCTTTTCGAAACTCCCGACGAACGACCCGAGATGAAAAAATACTATCGAAAGAAGAAATTGGCTCGAAACTGATGAAAACGTTTGATTTTGGGTTCTAAAAATAGGCGCATTGAAGCACGCATGCTACCCCATCATAGAGCTTCCGGAGAGCTCTCCAACGGTATGCTGTGGGCCTCAAAACTCATTGCGGATCAAAAGTTTTGGGCACCGTAGCGACGGAGACCAGGTCACAGGCCCCACGACCTAGGTTTGCGGGCTTAGCCCCTCCACAAAGCGTAGTTGGCACGCCCAAGGTGCCGTGGGACTCGAGAAAATAAACGTGACGTGTGAGGCATCTTGGCATGGCAGAACGGGGCAAAAAAAATGAAAAGAGGGGTGCAACACGAGGACTTCCTAGGGGGTCACCCATCCTAGTATTGCTCTCGCCCAAGCACGCTTAACGTCGAAGTTCTAATGGGATCCAGTGCATTAGTACTGGTATGATCGCACCCCTTATGTTGAGGGTGCAAAGCCCTTATGTGTTGACGGTTCACAGTCCTAGCCCCGAGATACAGCCCATTCAAAAGGCCCAATGGGTTTATCGACAACCTATCTACCGCAAAATGCAGCAACCTCTTAAGACGTGATATTGACGTGTAGTAGGGGCACCTAATGTCCCTCAATTTTGGTTGTCGGTCTTTTCGTGACTCACGACGAACGACCCGCGATGAAAAACAACATCAAAGAAGAAAAGTGTCTCGAAACTAATGTAAATGTTTGATTTTCGGTTCCAAAAATAGGTGCAATGATGCACACTAGCTACCCCCATCGTAGAGCTCCCAGAGAGCTTTCCAGCGGTATGCTGTGGGCTGCATAACCCCTTACGGATCAGAAGTTATGGGTACCGGAGCGACGGAGACTTGGTCACATGCCCCACGACCTCGGTTTGCAGGCCCAGCCCCTCCGCGAATCGAAGTTGGGTTGCCCAAGGTGCCGTGGGATTCGAGAAAAGAAATGTGACAGATGAGGCATTTTGGCATGGTTAAACGGGGAAAAAAATGAAAAGAGGGGTGCAACACGAGGACTTCCCAAAGGGTCACCCATCCTAGTACTACTCTACGCCCAAACATGCTTAACTTCGGAGTTCTGATGGGATCCGGTGCATAAGTGCTGGTATAATTGCACCCGTCATGTTCATGGTACAAAACCATTATGTGTTGACGGTTCACAGTCCCAGCCCAGAGAGACGGCCCATTCAAAAGGCCCAATGGACTTATCGACAACCCATCTGCCTCAACAACGCGGCATCCTCTTAAGATGTGATATCGACGCGTTGTAGGGGTACCAAATGTCCCTCAAGTTAGGTTGTCGGCCTTTTCGCAACTCATGACGAACGACCGGGATGAAAAAACAGCGTCAAAAGAAGAAAATGATCACAAAACTGATAAAATTGTTCAATTTTGGGTTCCAAAAATAGGCGCAGTGAAGCACACGAGCTGACCCCATAATAGAGCTCCCGGAGAGCTTTCCAACGGTATGCTGTGGTCCGCATAACTCATTACTGATCAAAAGTTTTGGGCACCGGAGCAACGGAGACCAGGTCACAGGCCCCATGACCTCAGTTTGCGGGCCCAGCCCCTTCGCGAACAAAGTTGGCTTGCCTAAGGTGCCGTGGGACTCAAGAAAAGAAATTTGATGGAAGAGGCATCTTGGCATGGCAGAACGGGGCAAAAAAAAAATTAAAAGAAGGGTGCAACACGAGAACTTCCCAGGGGTCACCCATCCTAGTACTACTCTCGCCCAAGCACACTTAACTTCGTAGTTCGGATGGAATCCGGTGCATTAGTGCTGGTATGGGTGCAAAGCCCTTATGTGTTGATGGTTCACAGTCCCAGCCCCGAGAGACGGCTTATTCAAAAGGCCCAATGGGCTTATCGACAACCAATCTGCCTCAGCAATGCAGCATCCTCTTAAGACGTGATATCGACACATAGTAGGGGCCCCTAATGTCGCTCAAGTTAGGTTGTCGGCCTTTTTACAACTCACGACGAACAACCAGGGATGAAAAAATAGCGGCGAAAGAAGAAAATTGACCCAAAACTGATAAAAATGTTCGATTTTGGGTTCCCAAAATTGGCGCATCGAAGCACGTATGCTCTCCCTATCGTAGTGCTCATGGAAAGCTTTCCAACGGTATGCTGTGGGCCTCATAACTCATTACGGATCAAAAGTTTTTGGCACCGGAACAACGGAGACGAGGTCACATGCCCCACGACATCGGTTTACGGGCCCAGCCCCTCCGTGAAGCGAAGTTGGCTTGCCTAAGGTGCCGTGGGGACTCGGGAAAATAAATGTGACGGATGAGGAATCTTGGCATGGTTGAACGGGGTAAAAAAAAATGAAAAGAGGGGTGCAACACGAGGACTTCCCAGGCGGTCACCCATCCTAGTACTACTCTCGCCCAAGCACGCTTAACTTCGGAGTTCTAATTGGATCTGGTGCACTAGTGCTCGTATGATTACACCCGTCATGTTGAGGGTGCAAAACCCTTATGTGTTGACGGTTCACAGTCACAGCCCATAGAGACGACCCATTCAAAAGGCCCAATGCACTTATCGACAACCCATTTGCCTCAATAACGCAATATCCTCTTAAGAGAAGATATCAACGCGTAGTAGGGCACCCTAATGTCCCTCAATTTTGGTTGTCGGCCTTTTCGCGACTCATGACGAATGACCTGGGATGAAAGAACTGCGTCAAAAGAAGAAAATTCGCCAAAAACTGATTAATCCATTCGATTTTGGGTTCCAAAAATAGGTGCAGCGAAACACGCGTGCTGCCCCCATCGTAGAGCTCCTGAAATGCTTTCCAACGGTATACTGTGGGCCGTATAACTCATTACAGATGAAAAGTTATAGGCACTAGAGGGACGGAGACCAGGTCACAGGCCCCACGACCTCGGTTTGCGGGCCTATCCCCTCCACGAAGTGAAGTTGGCTTGCCCAAGGTGCCGTGGGACTCGAGAAAAGAAATGTGAAGGATGTGGCATCTTGGCATGGTTAAACGGGGCAAAAAAAATGAAAAGAGGGATGCAACACGACGATTTCCCAGGGGTCACCCATCATAGTACTACTCTCGCCCAAGCACACTTAAATTCACAGTTCTGATAGGATCTGGTGCATTAGTACTGGTATGATCGCACCTATCATGTTGAGGGTGCAAAGCCCTTATGTGTTGACGGTTCACAGTCCCAGCCCAGAGAGACGGCCCATTCAAAAGCCTCAATGGGCTTATCGACAACCTATCTGCCTCAACAACGCAGCATCCTATTAAGACATGATTTCGACGCATAGTAGGGCCCCCTAATTTCCCTCAAGTTAGGTTGTTGACCTTTTCGCGACTCACAACGAACGACCCAGGATGAAAAAATAGCGTCAAAAGAAGAAAATTCGACAGAAACTGATGAAAATATTCAATTATGGGTTCCAAAAATAGGCGCAGCGAAGCACGCGTGCTTCCCCCATCGTAGAGCTCACAGAGAGCTTTCCAACGGTATGCTGTGGGCCACATAATTCATTACGGTCCAAACGTTTTGGGAACCGGAGCGACAAAGACCAGGTCATAGGCCCCACGACCTCGGTTTGCAGGCCCAGCCCCTCTGCGAAACGAAGTTGGCTTGCCCAAGGTACCGTGGGACTCGAGAAAAGAAATGTATCGGATGGGGCATCTTGGCCGGGCTGAACGGGCCAAAAAAAATTGAAAAGAGGGGTGCAACACGAGGATTTCCCAGGGGGTCACCCATCTTAGTATTACTCTCGCCCAAGCACACTTAACTTCGCAGTTCTGATAGGATCCAGTGTATTAGTACTGGTATGATCGCACCCGTCATGTTGATGGTGCAAAGCCCTTATGTGTTGACGGTTCACAGTCTCTGCCTAGAGAGATGGCCTATTCAAATGGCTCAATGGGCTTATCGACAACCCATCTGCCTCAACAACGCAGCATCCTCTTAAGACGTGATATTGATGTGTAGTAGGCCCCTAATGTCCCTCAAGTTTGGTTGTCGGCCTTTTCGCAACTGACACGAATGACCCGGGATGAATAAACAGCGTCAAAAGAATAAAATTTTCCCGAAACTGATGAAAACATTCGATTTTATGTTCCAAAAATAGGCGCATCGAAACACTCGTGCTGCCCCCATCGCAGAGCGCTTGGAGAGCTTTCCAACGGTATGCTGTAGGTCACATAACTCATTACGGATCAAACATTTTGGGCACCGGAGCGACAGAGACCAGGTCACAAGCACCACGACCTCAGTCTGCGATCCCAGTCCCTCCACGAAGCGAAGTTGGCTTGCCCAAAGTGCCATGGGATTCGAGAAAAGAAATTTGAAGGATGAGGCATTTTGGCATGGCTGAACGGGGTAAAAAAAAATGAAAAGAGGGGTGCAACACGAAGACTTCCCAGGGGGTCACCCATCCTAGTACTACTCTCTGTCAAACAAGCTTAACTTTGGAGTTCTGACTGTAGTGCAGGTATGATCGCACCCTTTGTTGAGAGTACAAAGCCATTATGTGTTGACAGTTCACAGTCCCAGCCTAGAGAGACGGCCCATTCAAAAGGCCCAATGGGCTTATGGACAACCCATCTGCCTCAACAACGCAGCAACCTCTTAAGACGTGATATTGACGCGTAGTAGGGCCCCCTAATGTCCCTCAAGTTAGGATGTCAGCATTTTTGCGACTCTCGACGAATGACACGATGTAAAAAAATAATGTCAAAAGAAGAAAATTGGCCTAAAACTGATGAAAACGTTTTGATTTTGAGTTCCGAAAATAGGCGCAGCGAAGCACGCTAGCTTTCCCGCTCGTAGAGCTCCCGGAGTGCTTTCCAACGGTATGGTGTAGGCCGCATAACTCCTTGCAAATCAAAAGTTAAGGGCACCGAAAAGCGACGGAAACCATGTCACAGGCCCCATGACCTCGGTTTATGAGCCCAACCCCTCCGCGAAGTGATGTTGGCTTGCCAAGGTCCCGTGGGACTCGAGAAAAGAAATGTGACGGATGAGGCATCTTGGCATGGCTGAACGGGGCAAAAAAAAATGAAAAGAGGGGTACAACATGAGGACTTCCCAAGGGGTCACCCATCCTAGTACTACTCTCGCCCAAGCACGCTTAGCTTTGGAGTTCTTATGGGAACCGGTGCATTAGTGCTGGTATGGTCACACCCGTCATGTTGAGGGTGCAAAGCCCTTATGTGTTGACAGTTCACAGTCCCAGCATAGAGAAACGGCCCATTTAACAGGACCAATGGGCTTATCGACAACCCATCTGCCTCAACAACGCATCATCCTCTTAAGACGTGATATTGACGAGTAGTAGGGCCCCCTAATGTCCCTCAAGTTAGGTTGACGGCCTTTTCACGACTCTCGACGAACAACCCGGGGTGCAAAAAAACAACATCAAAGGAAGAAAATTGGCCTAAAATTAATGAAAATGATCGATTTTGGGTTTCGAAAATAGGCGCAACAAAGCACCCTTGCTGGCCCCATTGTAGAGCTCCCGGAGAGCTTTTCAACAGTATGTTATGGGCCACATAACTCCTTACGTATCAAAAGTTATGGGCACCGGAGCGACGAAGACATGTCACAGGCCCCACGACCTCGGTTTACGGGGCCAACCCTTCTGCGAAGCGTAGTTGGCTTGCCTAAGGTGCCGTGGGACTCGAGAATAGAAATGTGATGGATAAGGCATTTTGGCATAGCTGAATAAGGGAAAAAAAATGAAAAGAGGGGTGCAACACGTGGATTTCTCAGGGGGTCACCTATCCTAGTACTACTTTTGACCAAGCAAGCTTAACTTTGGAGTTTTGATGGGATATGATGCATTAGTGCTGGTATGATCGCACCCTTTGTTGGGAGTGCAAAGTCATTATGTGTTGATGGTTCACAGTCCCAGCCTAGAGAGACGACCCATTCAAAAGTCCCAATGGGTTTATCGACAACCCATATGCCTTAACAACGCAACATTCTAGCAAGACGTGATATCGACGCGTAGTAGGGCCCCCTAATGTCCCGCAAGTTAGGTTGTCGGCCTTTTTACGACTCACGACGAACTACCCGGGATAACAAAGTGGCGTAAAAAGAAGAAAGGTGGTCTGAAACGGATGAAAATGTTCGATTTTGGGTTCTAAAAATAGGCGCAAAAAAGCACGCTAGCTGCCACCGTCATAGAGCTCCCAGAGTGCTTTCCAACGGTATGTTGTTGGCCACATAACTCCTTACAAATCAAAAGTTATAGGCACCAAAGGGACGGAGACGTGGTCACAGGCCCCACGACCTCGGTTTGCAGGCCCAACCCCTCCGCGAAGCGAAGTTAGCTTGCCCTAGGTGCCGTGGGACTCGAGAAAATAAATGTGGCTGATGAGGCATTTTGGCATGGCTGAACGGGGCAAAAAAAATAAAATGAGGGGTGTAACACGAGGACTTCGCAGGGGGTCACCCATCCTAGTACTACTCTCGCCCAAGCGCGCTTAACTTTGGAGTTCTGATGGGATCCGGTGCATTAGTACTGGTATGATCGCACCCGTCATGTTGAGGGTGCAAAGCCCTTATGTGTTGACGGTTCACAGTCCCAGCCCAGAGAGACGACCTATTCAAAAGGCTCAATGGGCTTATCGACTACAAATCTGCCTCAACAACGCAGCATCCTATTAAGACGTGATATCGACGCGTAGTATGGCCCCTAATGTCCCTCAAGTTAGGTTGTTAGCCTTTTCGCGACTCACGACGAACGACCCGGGATGAAAAAATAGCGTGAAAAGAAGAAAATTTACCAGAAACTAACAAAAACTTTCGATTATGGGTTCCAAAAATAGGTGCAGTGAAGCACGCGTGCTTCCCCCATCGTAGAGCTCGCAGAAAGCTTTCTAACAGTATGCTGTGGGCAGCATAATTCATTACGGTTCAAACGTTTTAGGAACCGGAGTGATAGAGACCAGGTCATAGGCCCCACGACCTCGGTTTGCAGGCCCAGCCCCTCTGCGAAGCGAAGTTTGCTTGCCGAAGGTAACGTGGGACTCGAGAAAATAAATGTGACGGATGAGGCATCTTGGCATGGATGAACGGGGCAAAAAAAAAAGAAAAGAGGGGTGCAACACGAGTATTTCCTAGGGGGTCACCCATCCCAGTACTACTCTCGCCCAAACACACTTAACTTCGCAGTTCTGATAGGACCCCGTGCATTAGTACTGGTATGATTGCACCCATCATGTTGAGGGTGCAAAGCCTTTATGTGTTGACGGTTCACAGTCCCAGCCCAGAGAGACGGCCCATTCAAAAGGCTCAATCGGCTTATCGATAACCCATCTGCCTTAACAACGCAGCATCCTCTTAAGACGTGATATCGACACGTAATAAGGCCCTCTAATGTCCCTCAATTTTGGTTGTCGGCCTTTTTGCGACTGACTACGAATGACCCGCGATGAATAAACAGCGTCAAAAGAATAAAATTCGCCCGAAACTGATGAAAACATTCAATTTTGGGTTCCAAAAATAGGCGCAGCAAAACACGCGTGCTGCCCCCATTGTAGAGCTCTCGGAGAGCTTTCCAACGGTATGCTGTAGGTCACATAAATCATTACAGATCCAACATTTTAGGCACCGAAGCGACGGAGACCAGGTCACAAACACCTCTACCTCGGTTTGCAGGCCCATCCCTTCCGCGAAGTGAAGTTGGCATGCCCAAGGTGCCATGGAATTCGAGAAAAGAAATTTGAAGGATGAGGTAATTTGGCATGGGTGAACGTGGCAAAACAAAATGAAAAGAGGGGTGCAACATGAAGACTTCCCAAGGGATTACCTATCCTAGTACTACTCTCTATCAAGCAAGCTTAACTTTGGAGTTTTGATTGGATACGTTGCATTAGTGCAGGTATGATCGCACCCTTTGTTGAGAGTGCAAAGCCATTATGTGTTGACGGTTCACAGTCCCAGCCTAGAGAGACGGCCCATTCAAAAGTCCCAATAGGCTTATCGATAACCCATCTGCCTCAACAACGCAGCAACCTCTTAAGAAGTGATATCGACACGCAGTAGGTGTAACACCCCGATCCCTCTCGAGACCGGGAGTTCTATCAATCGATCTAATCATAACCCAAACCAAACCCGGGCATAAATTTTCAGGGAAAAACGGACGGAGTCTCCCCTGTTTCTAGGCGAAATGTAAAACCTAGAATAGCATATAAATGGACCAACACCGTGTCCAACCATACAAACTACCTCAAGGCCATCCGAGCCTCGGTTCTCAACAATTAAACTCAGCAAGTATACATACATTTCTAATTTAAAAGCTAACCTATCTCTTTACATCTTTTACAAGAACATTCAAACTTGACATTTAATCCATACTAATCTACTGCATAAAATATATTATCATACCATTCTCACTATTTTCTTTTAGACAATTACAAACATGCATCGATGTTAACTATACTACTGAATACATAACTAGCTTATCAATCTACCTCAACTACTTAGCTAGATTAAATTACATTTCTTTTAACAATAATTACATACAACATATGAAAGCACATATCTTTGCAACTTCGACACTCAAGCCACATAGGCACGCAAGACAACTCCTCAAGCACGAACTTTCACATAATCACGAACTTTCCAGCTAACATGGCATTTCTTGAAATGTGGTGGTGAAGAGTGAGTATACACAACATGTATACTCAGTGAGGGCGAGACAGATATCGAGTTGGAGAGAAAGAAAGTCGTGCAATGCAATTAGTCACAGCTAAGCAATAAAGTCAATAGGAAAGCATTCAATACAAACGACAATATATTAAACATTCAAGAAAGCATTAACACAACCATTCAAAGCTATACCACACTCTGAAGGCTATGGTTCCTTCATACGAGCAATATACCATTTCACGAGCGATACATCAATCTCGAGCTTGATGTGACAACGATGACAATAAGCGCGCAACCACCTTATAACACCAGTTTGGAATACCCCGGAAGTATCCATCAATCTACGACCCAAATCTCCCTAGGAGGCAACCCAAGCGAGAAAGGGAATAGCAGCGGGGCTAGGGCAACCAACACTGGCAACCCGAGGCTACCCAGAGAGGCCCATCACTCACGCGTTGGACACTATGCAATGCAAGACTCGATACAAAGCGATAAACGAGCGATAAACAAGATATCAAGCATTATCAACAATTGATAAACATTTCAATCAATAAACAACTCTAACAAGCGTAATAAGCATTAACAATCCAACAAGATATAAGAACAACACCAATTAACCTTATCAAGCAATAACAAGTATCCTATAGGCATTATAAGCATTCTATAAGCAATATATACATTCTATAAGCATTATAAACATTCTATAAGCATTATAAACATTCTATAAGCATTATACTATGAAAACACACAAAATCCCAAAAATGACCCCAACTTTCAAACGCTACTACTTTCAAACGAGCCACGAGCTTTGGAAACCGACTTCACCAATCCTCCTAGGTCACCATAAGGCACGTCTAAAGACCCCGAAACCCTCCTTTACCCTAGAATTCACGCAAAGTCCCGATTTCCCCCTTTGCTCATTTGAACTACAACTATACTAACCAAACACCCAACCAACGCCATAATTGCACCAAAAGTGCTTCCATGGCCTCCCGAAACAATGCCAACACGCAAAACGAGATAACGCCAAACTCGACCTAAACGACCCCGACTTTCACTATGCCATTTTTCTCCATTTTCCATTACACATTCCAATTAAACCACGCATTTAGGTATTCTAGCATATCTAGCATCTTCCTACATCAACAGAATGCGTAACGGAGCAACTTCATCGAAACGGGGATTTACTATTCACTAATTACTATTCATTAATCTATTTAAATTGCAATTTCGATTTTCAACCGCAGAAAATGCTAAAAAGCTATAAATACATGTTCTACAATCAACAAGGAACATTCTTTAAGCAACAAAATGATTAAAACAACAATCTACGCATAAGTTCTAAAAATTAAAGTTTAGACATACATTTTTCAAATGCGCAAATAACGATGAAACCCTCACCTTAGACGCTCCTAGACGCTAGGGAAACCACGCTAGACGCCTCGGAAACCACCCCGCACAAGCTCACGTGACGAAATGAAGATTTGAAGTTGAAATGTTTTTTTTTTTTCTTTTTCCTCCATGGTTTCAGCCATGGCTCTTATTTTTTCTGGTTTTTCTCTTTTGTTTCGTATTTGATACTTAAATAAAAAAAAATGACAAATGGTCAAAGCTTCGGTCAACCCGCTAAACCAAAACAGCTATGCACGACCTTACGAAAACGGCCATAACTTCTTCTAGAAAACTCCAATTCACGAACGGTTTGAAGCCTCAGAAACTAGACTCATAGAGATTTCCAACCATATATAATTTGCTACCTAACTCTTCCCCAATTGGTTCAGATTTAATTCCAAAGTTGACCCAAAATTTGACTAACTTAACATTGCATTTTTTTATTTCTAATCCCAAGTTTGCCCTTTATTAAACATTTTAAAAATTCCCACCTTGTCCTAGTTAGTCAATGTAGATGAAAAGTCAACTAGTTTGGTCAAAGAAGGTGAAAGGTCAATAAAATGCAATTTAAATGAACTTTAAATGCTATTGAATACATGCCAAGTTCGGGGCATCACAGTAGGGCCCCCTAGTATCCCTCAAGTTAGGTTGTCGGCCTTTTTGATACTCTCGACGAATGACCCGGTGCAAAAACAAACGTCAAAAGAAGAAAATTGGCCTAAAACTGATGAAAATGTTCGATTTTGATTTCTGAAAATAGGCGCAGCAAAGCACGCTAGCAGACGCAGTCGTAGAGCTCCCAGAGTGCTTTCCAACGGTATGCTGTGGGTCGCATAACTCCTTGCGGATCAAAAGTTATGGGCACTAGAGCGACGGAGACCAGGTCACAGGCCCTATGACCTCGGTTTAGGGGCCCACCCCTTCCGCGAAGCGAAGTTGGCTTGCCCAAGGTGCCATGGGACTCGAGAAAAGAAATGTGACGGATGAGGCATTTTGGCATGGCTGAACAGGGCAAAAAAAAATGAAAAGAGGTGTGTAACACGTGGATTTCCCAGGGGTCAACCATCCTAGTACTACTCTCGCCCAAGCAAGCTTATCTTTGGAGTTTTGATGGGATACGGTGCATTAGTGCTGGTATGATCGCACACTTTATTGGGAGTACAAAGCCATTATGTATTGATGGTTCACAGCCCCAGCCCCAAGAGACGGCCTAATCAAAAGTCCCAATGGGTTTATGGACAACCCATTTGCTTCAACAACGCAGCATCATCGCAAGACGTGATATCGACGTGTAGTAGGGCCCCCTAATGTCCCGCAAGTTAGGTTGTTTGCCTTTTTGCGGCTCACGACGAACTACCCGGGATGAGAAAGTAGCGTAAAAAGGCAAAAAGTGGTTTGAAGCTGATGAAAATGTTCAATTTTTGGGTTTTAAAAATAGGCACAACGAAGCACGCTAGTTGCCACCATCATAGAGCTCCCGGAGTGCTTTCCAACGATATGTTGTGGGCTACATAACTCCTTACGGATCAAAAGTTATGGGCACCGGAGGGACGTAGACCGGGTCACAAGTCCCACGACCTTGGTTTACGGGACCAACCCCTCCGCGAAGCGAAGTTGGCTTGCCCAAGGTGCCGTGGGACTTGAGACAAGAAATGTGATGGATGAGGCATCTTGGCATGGCTGAACGGAGAAAAAAAATAAAAAGAGGGGTGCAACGACTTCCTAGGGGGTCACCATCCAAGTACTAGTCTCGCCTAAGCACGCTTAACTTCAGAGTTCTGATGGGATCTGGTGCATTAGTGCTGGTATGGTGGCACCCGTCATGTCCAAGGTGCAAAGCCCTTATGTGTTGATGGTTCACAGTCCCAGCCCAGAGAGACGAGCCATTCAAAAGGCCCAATAGGCTTATCGATAACCCATCTGCCTCCACAACGCAGTATCCTTTTAAGACGTGATATCGTCGTGTTGTAGGGCCCCTTAATTTCCCTCAAGTTAGGCTGTCAGCCATTTCGCAACTCACGATGAAGGACCTGGGATGAAAAACAGTGTCAAAAGAAGAAAAGTGGTCCAAAATTGATGAATATGTTTGATTTTGGGTTCCAAAAACAAGCTGAATGAAGCACGCTTGCTGCCCCCATCGTAGAGCTCTCGAAGAGCTTTCCAACGGTTTGTTGTGGGCTGCATAACTTTTTATGGATCGAAAGTTATGGGCACCGGAGCAATGGACACCAGGTCACTAGCCCCACGACCTCGGTTTGCGGGCCCAGCCCCTCTGCGAAGTGAAGTTGGCTTGCCCAAGATGCCGTGGAATTGGAAAAAATATATGTGATGGATGAGGCATCTTGGCATGGCTGAACTGGGCAAAAAAAAATTGAAAAGAGGGGTACAACACGAGGACTTCCCAGGGGGTCACCCGTCCTAGTACTACTCTCGCCCGAGCACGCTTAACTTCGGAGTTCTGATAGGATCCGGTGCATTAGTGCTAGTATGATCGCACCCGTCATGTTGAGGGTGCAAAGCCATTTTGTGTTGACGGTTCACAGTTCCAGTCCAAAGAGACGACCCATTCAAAAGGCCCAATGGGCTTATCGACAACTCATCTACATCAACAACACAGCATCCTCGCAAAGACATGATATTGACGAGTAGTAGAACCCCCTAATGTCCCACAAGTTAGGTTGTCGGCCTTTTCGCGACTTACGATGAATGACCCTGGACGACAAAACAGCATTAAAAGAAAAAAAATGGCTTGAAACTGATGAAAACTTTCAATTTCTTATTCCGAAAACAGGCGCAGCGAAGCACGCTTGTTGCCCTCGTCGTAGAGATCCCGTAGTACTTTCCAACAGTATGTTGTGGGCAGCATTACTCCTTACGGATCAAAATTTATGGGCACCGGAGTGACAGAGACCAGGTCATTGGCCCTACAACCTCGGTTTGCTGGCCCAGCCCCTCCGCGAAGTGAAGTTGGCTTGCCCAAGGTGCCGTGGGACTCAAGAAAAGAAATGCGAAGGATGAGGCATCTTGCCATGGTTGAACGGGGCAAAAAAAAAAAGAAAAGAGGGTACAACATAACGACTTCCCACGGGGTCACCTATCCTAGCACTACTCTCGCCCAAGCACACTTAACTTCGGAGTTCTGATGGGATCCGGTGCATTAGTGCGGGTATAATCGCACCCGTCATGTTGAGGGTGCAAAGCCCTTATGTGTTGATGGTTCACAGTCCTAGCACAGAGAGACAGCCCATTCAAAAGGCCCAATGGGCTTATCGACAACCCATTTGCCTCAACAACGCAGCATCCTCTTAAGACGTGTATTGACGCATAGTAGGGCCCCCTAATGTCCCTCAAGTTAGGTTGTCGTCCTTTTCGCGACTCACAACGAATGACCCGGGATGAAAAAACACCATCAAAAGAAGAAAATTGGCCCAAAACGGATGAAAACATTCAATTTTGGGTTTCGAAAATAGGCGCAACAAAGTTTGCTTGCTGCCCCCATCGTAGAGCTCCAAGAGAGCTTTCCAACGGTATGCTATGGGCCACATAACTCATTACAGATCAAAAGTTATGGGCACCGTAGCGACGGAGACTAGGTCATTGGCCCCATGACCTCGGTTTGTAGGCCCAGCCGCTCTGCGAAGCGAAGTTGGCTTGCCCAAGGTGCCGCGGCACTCAAGAAAAGAAATGTGATAGATAAGGATCTAGTGCATTAATGCTAGTATGATCTCACCCATCATGTTGAGGGTGCAAAGCCCTTATGTGTTGACGGTTCACAGTCCCAGCGCAGAGAGACGACCCATTCGAAAGGCCCAATAGGCTTATCGATAATCCATCTATATCAACAACGCAGCATCCTCTTAATACATGATATCGACGCATAGTAGGGCCCCCTAATGTCCCTCAAGTTAGGTAGTCAGCCTTTTCGTGACTCACGACGAACGACCCTGGCCAAAAAAACAGCGTCAAAAGATGAAAAGTGGCCCAAAACTGATGAAAACGTTCAATTTTGGGTTCCAAAAATAGGCGCAAAGAAGCACGCTTGCAACCCCCATTGTAGAGCTCCCAGAGAGCTTTCCAACTGTATGCTATGGGTCGCATAGCTCATTACAGAACAAAAGTTTTGGCACTAAAGCGACGGAGACCAGGTCACAGGCCCCACGACCTCGATTTGCAGGCCCAACCCCTCTACGAAACAAAGTTGGCTTGCCCAAGGTTACGTGGGACTCGAGAAGAGAAATGTGACGGATGAGGCATCTTGGCATGGCTGAACAGGGCAAAGAAAATGAAAATAGGGGTGCAACACGAGGACCTCCTAGAGGGTCACCCATCCTAGTACTACTCTCGCCCAAGCACGCTTAACTTCGCAGTTCTGATAGGATCCAATGCATTATCACACCCGTCATGTTGAGGGTGCAAAGCCCTTATGTGTTGACAGTTCACAGTCCCAGCGCAGAGAGACGGCCGATTCGAAAGGCCCAATGGACTTATCGATAACCCATCTGCATCAACAAAGCAGCATTTTCTTAATACGTGATATCGACACATAGTAGGGCTCCGTAATGTCCCTCAAGTTAGGTCGTCGGCCTTTTCGTGACTCATGACGAATGACCCGGGCCAAAAAAGCAGCGTCAAAAGAAGAAAAGTGGCCCAAAACTAATGAAAACGTTCGATTTTAGGTTCCAAAAATACGCGCAAAGAAGCACGCTTGCTGCCCCCATTGTAGAGCTCCCAGAAAGCTTTCCAACTGTATGTTGTGGGTCGCATAGCTCATTATGGATCAAAAGTTTTGGGCACCGGAGCGACGGAGACCAAGTCACAGGCCCCACGACCTCGATTTGCAGGCCCAACCCCTCTGCGAAGCGAAGTTGGCTTGCCCAAGGTGCCATGGGACTCGAGAAAAGAAATGTGACGGATGAGGCATCTTGGCATGGCTGAACGAGGCAAAAAAAAAAATGAAAAGAGGGGTGCAACACGAGGACTTCCCAAGGGGTCACCCATCCTAGTACTACTCTCGCCCAAGCACAATTAACTTCGTAGTTCTTATGGGATCTAGTGCATTAGTGCTAGTATGATCGCACCTGTCATGTTGAGGGTGCAAAGCCCTTATGTGTTGATGGTTCACAGTCCCAGCCCAGAGAGACAGCCCATTCAAAAGGTCCAATGGGTTTATCGACAACCGATCTGCCTCAACAACGCGGCATCCTCTTAAGATGTATTATCGACGCGAAGTAGGACCCCTTAATGTCACTTAAGTAAGGTTTTTGGCCTTTTCGTGACTCATGACGAACGACCCATGACGAAAAAACAGCGTCAAAAGAAGAAAATTGGCTAGAAACTGATGAAAACATTCGATTTTGGGTTTCAAAAATAGGTGTAGCTTACACGCATGCTGCCCCTATCGTAGAGCTCCCGGAGAACTTTCCAACAGTATGTTGTGGGCTGCATAACTCATTACGAATCAAAAGTTTTGGGCACTGGAGCGACGGAGACTAGGTCACAGGACCCACGACCTCAGTTTGCGGGCGCAACCCCTCCACGAAGCGAAGTTGGCTTGCCCAAGGTGCCGTGGAACTTGAGAAAAGAAATGTGAAGGATGAGGCATCTTGGCATTGCTGAACGGGGTAAAAAAAAATGAAAAGAGGGGTGGAATGCGAGGACTTCCCAGGGGGTAACCCGTCCTAGTACTACTCTCGCCCAAGCACGCTTAACTTCGGAGTTCTGATAGGATCCGGTGCCTTAGTGAGGGTATGATCGCACCCATTATGTTGAGGGTGCAAAGCCCTTATGTGTTGACGGTTCACAGTCCCAGCCCAGAGAGACGGCCCATTCAAAATGCCCAATGGGCTTATCGATAACCCATCTGCCTCAACAACGCATCAACCTCTTTATACGTGATATCGAAGCATAGTAGGGCCCCCTAATGTCCCTCAAGTTAGGTTGTCGGCCTTTTCGCAACTAACGACGAATGACCCAGGCTGAAAAAATAGCGTCAAAAGAAGAAAATTTGCTAGAAACTGATGAAAATGTTCTATTTTGGGTCCCAAAAATAGGCGCAAAAAAGCACGCTTGCTGCCCCTATCGTAGAGCTCCCGGTGAGCTTTCCAACAGTATGTTGTGGGTCGCATAGCTCATTATGGATCAAAAGTTTTGGGCACTGGAGCGACGGAGACCAAGTCACAGGCCCCACGACCTCGATTTGCAGGCCCAGCCTGTCACGCCCCAACCCGGCCTATAAGGTTAGACTAGGGTGTGAACTAACATTCAAGTGACATCATGTACTTAGCTTGTTTATGAAGATTAACACCTAGTGATTTAGTCTAAACTCCAAAGTTTTCCCGAAAAACCGGCAGCATAACGGCTGTAATTGGCCCATTGGTCCATTTCTGACAAAATTGTCCAAAAATGAAAAATCTAGCAGCACACCAAATTTCATGCATTTTGGACAGCATTTACTAAGTCAAATATGGTTCGTTCCACAAGGTCAGTGCATCTGCCAAAACCTGCTTTATTTCTCCAGATTTCCAGATTTAGTCACATTTTAAAGATTTGCCAATTGGAGGACCTTAGAGTCAAAATTAGCTTCGGCCTATTTCTGGGAAAAATGTTCACAACTGTCCAAAATAGTCACCCACCAATTTTCAAGCATTTTCAACATCATTTTCTTAGCTAAACTTACCTCGAACAGACTGGTCAGAGAGCTGTCATCCATTTCGACTTCACCTAGCATCATTTTCAAGCCAAGATCTTGCCATGCATGGTTGTTTAAGCTTATGAACGATCATATATCTCAAGTACAGAAACAAATACACACATTTATGAGCATGCATGTGAAATTTTGAAGAGCTTTCAAAGGTTTTAACCCTCACCTTAGCAATCAACCACAAAATGCTCAAAACCTTTGTTGAAGCACAACTTTCTCCTTCTCCTTGCTTAGGCGACAACCCAACTAGCTTTTCTCTATTTTTCCTAGCTTAGTGATCAAACTCTTAGCACATGCATGAGGTTAAAACATGAAGAAAACAAATGGATGTTGAGAAGCTCACCTAGGCCGATTATGAAGCTTCAATGCACATGCATGAGTGATTTTCGAACAATAGCTTGTTTGCTTGAGTTGCTTGGATGATTTGCTTGCCTTGTTCAACTAAGGTGTGATGAAGATGAGCAAGGATGGTGAGAGCTCAGCCAAGGCCGAGTATGAGAGAGGAAAATGAGAGTGAGAGAGAAATGTGAGAGGAAGAAATGAATGAAATGAAAATAAAACAAAAGCCTTGCAACTTGAGGAGCATGCTCCGCCTTGAGGCTTTCAATTTCAGCTTTTGTCTTCAAGATGCTTTAAATTTTGAAATGTCTAGCATGGCAAAGTGTTATGGCCGAAAATGGTGAGGAGATTGAGGGAAAATTTGAGCAATTTTTTAATGCCTTGTGTCATAGTTTGTCTTAGCATGCATAGAATAAAATAATTTGCTCAAACCTTGTGCAAAAACCATGGTATGGTCAGCCAAGGCTATTAAAATGGCTGAATTTATGTCATCTTGAGCATTATTCTAATTGTATCTTGAAGTGCAAAAAGAATAATGGATAAAGAATAAGGAATGTTTTGTTTTTAGTAAATTTTTGTCTTCTAGTGAATTGAATTTGGATTATTATAATGTTAGTGGATTTTGTAGGATTGTTTAATAGTCTAGTGCTTCGTGAAAGATACTTTCTTGATTAGTGTGAAAACACACTTTCCTAGGTCTAGGCACGCACTACGAGGTAGGATACGAACTACGAGACGAACACACATTTTTCATGTAAATGCACTCAATCCCAAACGAATGCACGTAATTCAATGCATGGCCCATAAAATGAACTCATTTATTAAACCTAGGTCATGGCACGCAAATCTAGGTTAGGGCAAACGAAGCTAGGTTTCGCACGTAAATCGGGGTCGGGCCTCACATCCTCCCCTCCTTAAAAGAATTTCGTCTCGAAATTCAATATTATCTTGAAATAAAGCTGGATACTATTGCTCCATCTGGTCTCGCCTTTCCCACGTTGCTTCTTCGACTCTATGATGATCCCACAGCACATTCACCATAGGTATAGTTCTGTTGCGCAACTCCCGATCCTGCTGGTCTAGGATCCGAATGGGCTTCTCCTCGTAAGACAAGTTTTCCCAAAGCTGCAACGGCTCTGTCTCCAAGATATGCGACGGGTCAGGATGGTACTTCCGCAGCATCGAAACATGAAAGACGTTGTGAATATTGGAGAGGTCTGGGGTAGTGCTAGGCGATACGCCAACTTGCCAACCTTCTCAACTATCTCAAATGGTCCTACAAATCTCGGGCTCAGCTTTGCACCCTTGCCATGCTTAATCAGTCCCCTCCGGGGTGATATCTTCAAGAACACATTGTCGCCAACCTCAAACTCGAGACTCCGTCTCCGTCGGTCTGCATAACTCTTCTGCCTGCTCTGGGCGGTAAGCATCCGTTTCCGGATGAGGTGGATGTTATCAACAGTCTTCATAAGTTCAGGTAAAAGGGTCGAGTCAAAAGTCTTTGTCTCACCTACTTCATCCCAGTAGATTGGGGATCGACACTTACGTCCATACAGTGCCTCAAAAGGGGCCATCCCGATCGTGGCCTGATAACTATTGTTGTAGGCGAACTCCGCTAGAGATAGATATTTCTCCCAACCTTTCCCGAAGTCCAACACATATGCCCTCAGCATATCCTCCAAAATCTGAATAGTTCTCTCCGATTGACCATCCGTCTGAGGGTGATAAGCCGTGCTAAAACTCAATTTCGTCCCCAAAGCTTCCTGCAATCTCTTCCAAAATCGGGAAGTAAAACGAGGATCCCTATCCAATACAATACTCACAGGCATCCCGTGCAATCTTACAATCTCTGCCACATACATATCTCCCAAATCCTCAGGACTATCCTCCTTGTTCATTGGTAAAAAGTACGCCGATTTAGTCAATCTATCCACTATAACCCAAACGGCGTCACGACCCTTTCTAGATCAAGGCAGGTCCATAACAAAATCCATAGTTATATGTTCCCATTTCCATTGAGGAATCTCCAACGGTTGAAGTAAACCTGCGGGTCGTTGATGTTCCGCTTTGACTCTCTGGCAAGTCAAACACCGTGCTACAAACTCCGCAATTTCTCTCTTCATGTTATTCCACCAATAGTGTTGCTTCAAATCCCGATACATCTTTGTTCCGCCGGGGTGAATAGTATATCTTGAATTATGGGCTTCTTCAAGAATCTTCTTTTGAGTGAGCTTTGTAAGCGGTCCTGCAATCTTAGAGAAATCCTTCACGAACCTCCGATAATAGCCGGCTAGACCAAGAAAACTCCGAACCTCCGTAACATTTTCCGGCTTCTTCCAAGATATCACTGCATCGATCTTTGCTAGATCTACCGCTATTCCCTCTTGGGATATGATATGCCCCAAAAATTCAATCTGCTGCAACCAAAATTCACACTTGCTAAACTTTGCATACAATTGGTGCTCTCGAAGTTTCTGCAGTACCAACCACAGATGTTGCTCATGCTCCGCCTCCGATTTCGAGTATACCAAAATATCATCAATGAAGATCACCACAAATTGGTCCAAGTAGGGTCGAAACACCCTATGCATCAAATCCATAAAAGCTGCAGGGGCATTAGTTATTCCAAAAGGCATCACCACATATTCATAATGCCCATATCTCGTCCTGAAAGCCATTTTAGGCACATCTTCCTTCTTGATCCGTAACTGATAATACCCTTGCCTCAAGTCGAGTTTCGAATACACTTTGGCTCCTTGTAGTTGATCAAATAATTCGTCAATCAGGGGAAGTGGGTATTTATTCTTGACAGTCACTTGGTTCAAACCTCGATAGTCAATGCATAGTCTCAACGTTCCGTCTTTCTTCTCAACAAATAGAACTGGCGCACCCCACGGTGAAGAACTCGGTTGTACAAACCCCTTCTTCAGCAATCCTTGCAATTGGTCCTTTAATTCTTGTAGCTCAGCCGATGCCATACGATAGGGAGCTTTTGATATCGGCTGGGTGCCAGGTAGTAACTCTATAACAAACTCGATCTCCCAATTTGGGGGTAACCCAGGTAATTCTTCAGGGAACACATCTGCATAGTCTTTGATCACAAGCATCTCCTCTAACTTAGCTTTATCCGACGGCTTGTTGATAAGGTAAGCCAAGTATCCACTGCACCCTTTCCTCAGGGACTTCACTGCTTTTGTAGATGAAATGATGGAACTCCCGGTGAAATCTCTTCGGCCCATAATCTCCAGTATCGGTTGATCAGGTACCCAGAACGTTATAATATTCGCCCGGCAATCCAGTTGGACATGATGTTTTGCCAGCCAGTCCATCCCTAAAATGACCTCATAGTCTCGAAAAGGTAATACAATAAGATTGGTTGAGAATTCCCTATCCTTAATTTGGATTTTACATGCTTTACAAGCTGAGCTAGTTACAAGTTTAGAACCCATTGGAGTACCAACTTCCACTTCAAATGGCAAACATACAACTTTCAATTTCACACGTTCCACACATAAGGGAGTAATAAATGAATGAGTAGCACCCGAATCAATTAACACCTTAACAGGTTGATTTAGTATGAAGAATGTACCTTCAACAACAGCGGTCTCATCTGGAATCTCCTCGCACTCAATGGCATAAGCTCGGGCCTGGACTCTAGGAACTGGAGTCTTGCCTCTACCGGCTGGTTTACCCTGATTCTGCCCTGTCTGGCGTTTAGGGCAATCCTTGATCTGATGCTGATCACTGCCGCACCTCATACAACGTCCCGACTTCCTCCAATACTAGGCCTCGGTATGCCCCTTCCTGTCACAATATGAACAGCTGACGGACTGAGTAGCAGGTGAAGTACGTGTGGATCCGCGGGTGGAATAGGCTGATGGCGCTTTCGTTGGGCCACGGTTATTCCTTGACCTGCTCTGGCTCTGGCCCTGATTACGACCCTGACTCTGGAATTTCCTCTACTGACCTGGGGGCTGGTATGGTTTCTTGTTTGGCTAACTCGAACCGGCTCCATCTAGTTTCTTCTTCTCAACTCGAGAGGCAGCAGCAAAGAGGGCAGATTAAGTCTCGAAGTCATAAGAAGCTAACTGGTCCTGAATCTCTGGCCTCAATCCAACAGTAAATTTCTACATTTTTGCCTCCGGTGTACAAACCATATATTGAGCATAACGGGACAGTCGGTCAAAACGAGTCTCGTACTAGGCCACCGTCATATTACCTTGGGTCAAGTACATGAACTCATCGATTCGCCTCTGCCTGGAGACTGCAGGTACATATTTCTCCTTAAACGCCTTAACGAAATTACCCCACAAGCGAGGTGTTTGATCAGTCTCCCACAGTGCCTCTACAGTGTGCCACCAATGCTCGGCATCCCCGTGCAACAGAAATACAACAAACTCCAATTTTTCTTCATCTGTATAATCAAGTGGCCTGAAAATCTTCTCGATCTCGGATAGCCAAGCCTCGGCTTTCTCATCATCAGCTTCCCCGTAGAATTTAGACGGGCAAAAGTCAAGCAATTCCTTCATTCTGCCATGTCTCCCATGGTTACCCTATTTCCTATTGTTGATGTTGTTGTTGGCTTCACGAGCATCCTGACGCTCCATCACACGTGATACATGATCCATGGCAGTTGCCATCATATTAAACATAATTATACCGGGATTAGTCTGATAGGCATCCCCGATCTCTTGAGGTTCACCGCTCCTATTAATAGTACGGGTACTAGGGCCAGCCATATATAGGCACAATTTATTGAAATATGATAATTAAGAATTTAATGCATAAAATATGCAACATATTATAGGTACAATTCTAAAAACATTTGAGGCATGTAAATCACTTAAGCACATAGAACATAGAAGGCACATTTATCACACAATAACACATAAACAAGTCATCCTCATTACCTTAGGGCTCTACCCACGGTCTGAGAGTTAAACCCAGCTTAAGAAATCTAAGCTCTGATACCATTCTTCTTAGGTGTCACGCCCCAACCCGGCCTATAAGGTTAGACTAGGGTGTGAACTAACATTCAAGTGACATCATGTACTTAGCTGTTTATGAAGATTAACACCTAGTTATTTAGTCTAAACTCTAAAGTTTTACCGGAAAACTGGCAGCATAACGGCTGTAATTGGCCCTTTGGTCCATTTCTGACAAAATTGTCCAGAACTGCAAAATCTAGCAGCACACCAAATTTCATGCATTTTGGACAGCATTTACTAAGTCAAATATGGTTCGTTCCACAAGGTCAGTGCATCTGCCAAAACCTGCTTTATTTCTCCAGATTTCCAGATTTAGTCACATTTTAAATATTTGCCATTTGGAGGACTTTAGAGTCAAAATTAGCTTCGGCCTATTTCTAGGAAAAATGTTTAAAACTGTCCAAACTAATCACCCACCAATTTTCAAGCATTTTCAACATCATTTTCTTAGCTAAACTTACCTTGAACAGACTGGTCAGAGAGCTGCCAACCATTTCGACTAAACCTAGCATCATTTTCAAGCCAAGATCTTGCCATGCATGGTTGTTTAAGCTTATGAACGACCATATATCTGAAGTACAGAAACAAATACACACATTTATGAGCATGCATGTGAAATTTTGAAGAGCTTTCAAAGGTTTTAACCCTCACCTTAGCAATCAACCACAAAAATGCTCAAAACCTTTGTTGAAGCACAACTTTCTCCTTCTCCTGGCTTAGGCGACAACCCAACTTGCTTTTCTCTATTTTTCCTAGCTTAGTGATCAAACTCTTAGCACATGCATGAGGTTAAAACATGAAGAAAACAAATGGATGTTGAGAAGCTCACCTAGGCCGATTATGAAGCTTCAATGCACATGCATGAGTGATTTTCGAACTCTATCTTGTTTGCTTGAGTTGCTTGGATGATTTGCTTGCCTTGTTTGACTAAGGTGTGATGAAGATGAGCAAGGATGGTGAGAGCTCAGCCAAGGCCGAGTATGAGAGAGGAAAATGAGAGTGAGAGAGAAATGTGAGAGGAAGAAATGAATGAAATGAAAATAAAACAAAAGCCTTGCAACTTGAGGAGCATGCTCGGCCTTGAGGCTTTCAATTTCAGCTTTTGTCTTCAAGATGCTTTAAATTTTGAAATGTCTAACATGGCAAAGTGTTATGGCCGAGAATGGTGAGGAGATTGAGGGAAATTTTAAGCAATTTTTTAATGCCTTGTGTCATAGTTTGTCTTAGCATGCATAGAATAAAATAATTTGCTCAAACCTTGTGCAAAAACAATGGTATGGTTGGCCAAGGCTATTAAAATGGCTGAATTTGTGTCATCTTGAGCATTATTCTAATTGTATCTTGAAGTGCAAAAGGAATAATGGATAAAGAATAAGGAATGTTTTGTTTTTAGTAAATTTTTGTCTTCTAGTGAATTGAATTTGGATTATTATATTGTTAGTGGATTTTGTAGGATTGTTTAATAGTCTAGTGCTTCGTGAAAGATACTTTCTTGATTAGCGTGAAGGCACGCTTTCCTAAGTCTAGGTACGTACTACGAGGTAGGACACGAACTACGAGATGAACGTACGTTTTTCAAGTAAATGCATGCAATCCCAAACGAATGCACGTAATTGAATGCATGACACATAAAATGAACTCATTTCTTAAACCTAGGTCATGGCACGCAAATCTAGGTTAAGGAAAATGAAGCTAGATTTCGCACGCAAATCGGGGTCGGGCCTCACACAACCCCTCTGCGAAGCGAAGTTGGCTTGCCTAAGGTTCTGTGGGGCTCGATAAAAGTAATGTGACGGATGAGGCATCTTGGCATGGCTGAACAGGGAAAAAAATAAAAATAAGGGTGCAACACAATGACTTCCTAGAGGGTTACCCATCCTAGTACTACTCTCGCCCAAGCACGCTTAACTTCGCAGTTCTGAAGGGATTCGGTGCATTGGGGCTGGTATGATCGCACCCGTCATGTTGAGTTAGCAAAGCCCTTATGTGTTTATGGTTCACAGTCCCAACCTAGAGAGACAGCCCATTCAAAAGGCCCAATGGCTTATTGACAATCTATCTGCCTCAACGATGCAGTATTCTCTTAATACATGATATCGACGCATAGTAGGGCCCCCTAATGTCACTCAAGATAGGTTGTCGGCCTTTTCGCGGAACACGACGAATGACCCGGGATGAAAAGATAGCATAAAAAGAATAAAAGTGGCCCAAAACTGATGAAAACGTTTGATTTTGGGTTCTAAAAATAGGCACAACAAAGCAAGCTTGTTGCCTCCATCGTAAAGCTCCCAGGGAGCTTTCCAACGGTATATTGTGGGTCGCAGAACTCCTTACGGATGAAAAGTTATGAGCACTGGAGCGACGGAGACCAGGTCACAGACCGCACCATCTCGGTTTACGGGCCCAGCCCCTCTGCGAAGCGAAGTTGGCTTGCCTAAGGTTCTGTGGGGCTCGATAAAAGTAATGTGACGGATGAGGCATCTTGGCATGGCTGAACAGGGAAAAAAAATGAAAATAGGGGTACAACACATGGACTTCCCAGGGGGTCACCTATCCTAGTACTACTCTCGCCCAAGCACACTTAACTTCGCAGTTCTGATGGGATCCGGTGCATTAGTGCTGGTATGATCGCACTCGTTATGCTGAGGGTGCAAAGCCCTTATGTGTTGATGGTTCACAGTCCCAGCCCAGAGAGACGGCTCATTCAAAAGGCCCAATGGGCTTATCAATAACCCATTTGCCTCAACAACGCAGAATGCACTTAAGACATGATATCGATGCGTAGTAGGGCCCCCTAATGTCCCTCAAGTTAGGTTGCCGGCCTTTTTGCGACTTACGACAAATGACCCGAGATGAAAAAACAACGTAACAAGAAGAAAAATGGCTCAAAAATGATAAAACCTTCAATTTTGGGTTTCGAAAGTAGGCATAGTGAAGCACCCTTGCTGGCCCCATCATAGAGCTCCCAGAGAGCTTTCCAACTGTATGCTGTGGGCCGTATAACTCATTACGGATCAAAAGTTATGGGCATCGGAGCGATGGAGACCTCGTCACAAGCCCCATGAACTAGGTTGTGCGGGCCCAGCCCCTCTGCGAAGCGAAGTTGGATTACCCAAGGTGCCGTGGGACTCGAGAAAAGAAATTTGATGGATGAGGCATCTTGGCATGGCTGAACGGGGCAAAAAAAATGAAAAGAGGGGTACAACACGAGGACGTCCCAAGTGGTCACCCATCCTAGTACTACTCTAGCCCAAGTACATTGAACTTCGCAGTTCTGATGGGATCCGGTGCATTATTGCTCGTATGATCGCACCCGTCATGTTGAGGATGCAAAGCCCTTATGTGTTGACGGTAAACAGTCCTAGCCTAGAAAGACGGCCCATTCAAAAGGCCCAATAGGCTTATCGACAACCCATCTGCCTTAACAACGTAGCATCCTCTTAATACATGATATCGATGCGTAGTTGGGTCCCCTAATGTCCCTCAAGTTAGGTTGTCGGCCTTTTCGCGACTCACGACGAACGACCCGGGATGAAAAAACAGCGTCAAAAGAAGAAAAGTGTCCCGAAACTGATGGAAACGTTCGATTTTGGGTTCCAAAAACATGCGCAACGAAACACGCTTGCTGGCCCCAACGCAGAGCTCCTAGAGAGCTTTCCAATAGTATGTCGTGGGCCACATAACTCATTACGGATCAAAAGTTTTGGGCACCGGAGGGATGGAGACTAAGTCACAGGCCCCACGACCTCGGTTTGCGGGCCAGCCCCTCTGCGAAGCGAAGTTGGCTTGCCCAAGGTGCCGTGGGACTCGAGAAAAGAAATGTGATGGATGAGGGATCTTGGCATGGCTGAACGGGGCAAAAAAAAATGTAAAGAGGGGTACAACACGAGGACTTCCTAGGGGGTTACCCATCTAGTACTACTCTCGCCCAAGCACATTTAACTTTGCAGTTCTGATGGGATCCCGTGCATTAGTGCTGGTATGATCGCACCCGTCATGTTAAGGGTGCAAAGGCCTTATGTGTAGACGGTTCACAGTCCTAGACCAGAGAGATGGCCCATTCAAAAGGCCCATGGGCTTATCGACAACCCATCTGCCTCAACAACGTAGCATCCTCTTAAGACGTGATACTGACACGTAGTAGGGCCTCCTAATGTCTCGCAAGCTAGGTTGTCAGCCTTTTCGTGACAAACGACAAATGACCCGGGTGAAAAAATAGCGTCAAAAGAAGAAAAGTGGCCCAAAACTGATGAAAACGTTCGATTTTGGATTTTGAGAATAGGCGCAACAAAGCACGCTCACTACACCCATCGTAGAGCTCTAGGAGAGCTTTCCAACGGTATGCTGTAGGCCGCATAGCTTATTACGGATCAAAAGTTATGGGTGTTGGAGCGACGGAGACCATGTTATAGGCCACACGACCTCGGTTTACGGGCCCAGCCCCTCTGCGAAGTGAAGTTTGCTTGCCCAAGGTGCCATGGAACTTGAAAAAAGAAATGTGACAGATGAGACATCTTGGCATGGCTGAATGAGGCAAAAATAAATGAAAAGAGGGGTGCAACATGGGGACTTCCCAGGGGGTCATTGTGACGCCCGAGTTTTAGCCATGCATTCAATTACTGTTCCATCCCTTGTTTGCCCATTTCCTTCTCTGCTTTATTAACTGTCTTCTTAAATTACTATTCACTCCATTTTTAACTTCATTTTTATTAGCAACTTAGAATTTTTATTAAATCATATTAATTGTTAGAGTAGTGGGAAAAATGTGTCATTTGAACATTAAAGTAACCTAACCTTTATTATCTATATATCATTTGGAGAAATTCTTTGAGTTGAGTTAATGGCTAGTTTATTGTTATGTGGAGTGAATTAATTTCTTGTACAAGTTATTAACTAAAGTAAAATGAGAAATAGTATGAGTAACTGCAGGCTCATGTGTTGATTTTAGTTAAACTAAATTCTAGCTCAATTTATATCTAGTTATAGCATGCTGGTTAAATCATTCTCATTTAAGTTTTTGAACTATTTTCTTAATTAACTTGTAGACTATTGAAAATATGGAACATATGTTAAGTTAAGGTATATAAAAGTGGTGTTTTGTTAAAAATAGAATTCTAATAGATATTGTATATATGCTAAATAAGCGAAGTTTAAGTTAGCTAACTTAGAATGAATGTTGTAGTTAAAGAGTAATTGAAGTAATGTTTGCTCATAGGTTCAAGGTGACTGGAAATGATGTGATTCAAACTTACATCTTGGAGCTCGGTAAAGGTGAGGCAAACTTCATCCTTATGTGTATAATAGTTTATTTACTTGTACTTAGATTATGTGCACTTATTGTCTATATATTGTGTGTGAGGGCAACCTACTTTGTTGTCCCTCAACCATGTGTTTATTGATTTATACTATTGTTATAATTTTGAGTGCATTGCATCGCGGTTGCGCAACCATTCAGGCATGGTAGTGTCATGGAAACCGGGCGGCATCGGGCTTGTCGGTCTACCTCGGCTACCATGGTTGCCCAGTCCCTCTCTCGCTTAGGATACCGCCCAGGGAGAGTTGGGTCGTAGGATTTTGGGGTACATCCGAAATATACCCATTTTGGAGTTATAAGGGGATGCCGGCTTATCGATAACAGTGTCATTATTACATTGGGATTTCAGTTCGTGGCGTCGCTGGTGTGCCTCTGCCCTTCTGGGTATTCGCATAGCCGGGACGTTACAGAAGTCAAAGGGTATCGTATCCTTTTTAATGTGTGGTAACTTGTTGTTTTAATTGTTCTTTGGTTGTAAAATGCTTTATTTGTACTAACTGCTGCATTGCATGCCCCCGGTAGACCTTATCCCTCACTGAGCAATTGTGATTGCTCATACCTCGCTAAACATGTTTCAGGAAGTGCTGAGGGTGAACCCCAACTAGTTGAGGTGCTAGTGGAAGAGGAAGAAGTTCAGGCTGAGCCTTTGCCCTAGTTGTTGTGTGTTTGTTGTCTAAGGTGGATTTGCCTTCTTGTTGTTACATGGTGTACTTGTATTGCTATAGCATGATCTATTTTGTGGCCTTAAGACTATGTATATTCTTGTAGTTGCAAGTTGAAAGCTGTTGGTTATAATGTTAGCTTTGAGATATTATGGTTTGTAATAACTTTTAATTCTCCTTTTAGTTCTTGCATGCTTGGGGGTGTATGTTTAGAGGTGTTGATTCCAACTTCTAAAATTGTTTTAATGTTATAATAGGATGGCTTGTTAAAAAGGTTTAATGAAAAGTTAAGTTGGGTGCATACATGTGTGCTTTGGAGCTGTTGTTTGTCTCCTGGCTTGGATGACCTTGAACCTTTGAATTTTAATTATAAAAGCTTGTTTTAGTATATTGTGGCTATTTTGAGAATTTACAGGTTTGAAAAATGTCCGCAGTACAGAGGAAACTCTGTCCGTTTTTCCCTAAAATTTTGTGCCCGGGTTTGGGATTGGGTTGAGAATAGCCTGGTTATTAGAGCCTCTGGTCTCATGAGGGATCGAGGCGTTACAGGTGGTATCAGAGCTTAGTTAGCTCTCAGCCGGGATAGGGTCTTCGGCCTGGCGAGTAGTAATCCTTGTGTGTGTGCTTGTTAAGTGTGTCTTGAAAGTGTGTGCTTGAATGTGTGATTGTGTGTCTTGAATTGATTGTGTGCACCTATGTGATATAGTTATGTGTTATGTCTTAAATGTGTGCTGAGTGAAGTGAAGTTGCATCGAATTGACCTCGTGAATCATTACCTGCTTGTATTATTGATTGTACCGTATGTACTTGAGCATTTTGAATTAAGTTTTGTTGTGAATTGAATTGGTTTTGTTATGATTCGCACTTGAATGATTTTGTTGCTTACATTGCTTTATATGCTCTTTTATAATCATGCTTGCATAATAGTTTAAAGAATGTTTATACATATGCAATAGTTTGGCATTCATACATAGTCATTCGAATGGTAAGAAAAACTTCTTCCTCCCCTGAAGAAAGGTGATTAGTGGCTGGCCTTTCAAGTTATGTGGATTAGTAGGAACGTGAAGCGGTTGATCAACTCTTTTATTTGGGAATTGGTGTTGTAGGCAGAGCTCAGTTATTGGGATTCTTCTAAGGCCTTCTTCAGTGCTTAGCGGTCATAAATGAGTAGCTTCTTTTGGGGTTTCTATATGACAGTTCTCTGGAGCATATTCTTGGTATTTTTTTTATCATGTATTCTTTTGGTATTCTTTTGTCGACATCTCTCGGAAAAAAATTGGTATATGGATTCTTTTCAGCCTTATTATCTGGTATTATTTACAATACTCCTGCTCGAAACTTTTATTGGTATTTTCTCGCCGCTCTTAGTTGGGATTCCATTCTTCTATGGTATTCATGCCAGCGGGATTCTTATTTGGATTTCGAAATAGCATCTTTATTGGAGCCTTTATTTGGCCTTATTAAGTGAGGTTCGCAGACAATACTACTGGGATTTCTTAATGAGCTCCCACGAGAATTCGTATATGGTATTCTTGCTTAGCAACTGATCACGAATAATCGGAGTTGGTTTTCAGTTGATGAGGAGTTCTCTTGTGAAGAAGAATTGCGTGGACGCAATTAGTTTAAGGGGGAGAGGATGTGACGCCCGAGTTTTAGCCATGCATTCAATTACTGTTGCATCCCTTGTTTGCGCATTTCCTTCTGTGCATTATTAATTGTCTTCTTAAATTACTATTCACTCCGTTTTTAACTTCATGCTATTAGCGAATTAGCATTTTTATTAAATCATATTAATTGTTAGAGTAGTGGGAAAAATGTGTCATTTGAACATTAAAGTAACCTAACCTTTATTATCTATATATCATTTGGAGAAATTCTTTGAGTTGAGTTAATGGCTAGTTTATTGTTATGTGGAGTGAATTAATTTCTTGTACAAGTTATTAACTAAAGTAAAATGAGAAATAGTATGAGTAACTGCAGGCTCATGTGTTGATTTTAGTTAAACTAAATTCTAGCTCGATTTATATCTAGTTATAGCATGCTGGTTGAATCATTCTCATTTAAGTTTTTGAACTATTTTCTTAATTAACTTGTAGACTATTGAAAATATGGAACATATGTTAAGTTAAGGTATATAAAAGTGGTGTTTTGTTAAAAATAGAATTCTAATAGATATTGTATATATGCTAAATAAGCGAAGTTATAAGTTAGCTAACTTAGAATGAATGTTGTAGTTAAAGAGTAATTGAAGTAATGTTTGCTCATAGGTTCAAGGTGACTGGAAATGATGTGATTCAAACTTACATCTTGGAGCTCGGTAGAGGTGAGGGAGACTTCATCCTTATGTGCATAATAGTTTATTTACTTGTACTTAGATTATGTGCACTTATTGTCTATATATTGTGTGTGAGGGCAACCTACTTTGTTGTCCCTCAACCATGTGTTTATTGATTTATACTATTGTTATCATTTTGAGTGCATTGCATCGCGGTTGCGCAACCATTCGGGCATGGTAGTGTCGGGGAAACCGGGCGGCATCGGGCTTACCGGTCTACCTCAGCTACCATGGTTGCCCAGTCCCTCTCTTGCTTGGGATGCCGCCCAGGGAGAGTTGGGTCGTAGGATTTCGGGGTACATCCGAAGTACACCCATTTTGGAGTTATAAGGGGATGCCGGCTTATCGATATCAGTGTCATTATTACATCGAGATTTCAGTTCGTGGCGTCGCTGGTGTGCCTCTGCCCTTCGGGGTATTCGCTTAGCCGGGACGTTACAGAAGTCAAAGTGTATCGTATCATTTTTAATGTGTAGTAACTTGTTGTTTTAATTGTTCTTTGGTTGTAAAATGCTTTATTTGTACTAACTGCTGCATTGCACGTCCCTGGTAGACCTTATCCCTCACTGAGCAATTGTGATTGCTTATACCTCGCTAAACATGTTTCAGGAAGTGCTGAGGGTGAACCCCAACTAGTTGAGGTGCTAGTGGAAGAGGAAGAAGTTCAGGCTGAGCCTTTGCCCTAGTTGTTGTGTGTTTGTTGTCTAAGGTGGATTTGCCTTCTTGTTGTTACATGGTGTACTTGTATTGCTATAGCATGATCTATTTTGTGGCCTTAAGACTATGTATATTCTTGTAGTTGCAAGTTGAAAGCTGTTGGTTATAATGTTAGCTTTGAGATATTATGGTTTGTAATAACTTTTAATTCTCCTTTTAGTTCTTGCATGCTTGGGGGTGTATGTTTAGAGGTGTTGATTTCAACTTCTAAAATTGTTCTAATGTTATCATAGGATGGCATGTTAAAAAGGTTTAATGAAAAGTTAAGTTGGGTGCATGCATGTGTGATTTGGAGCTGTTGTTTGTCTCCTAGCTTGGATGACCTTGAACCTTTGAATTTTAATTATAAAAGCTTGTTTTAGTATATTGTGGCTATTTTGAGCATTTACAGGTTTGAAAAATGTCCGCGGTACAGAGGAAACTCTGTCCGTTTTTCCCTAAAATTTTGTGACCGGGTTTGGTATTGGGTTGAGAATAGCATGGTTATTAGAGCCTCCGGTCTCGTGAGGGATCGGGGCGTTACAGTCATCCATCCTAGTACTACTTTCACCCAAGCACACTTAACTTCGCAGTTCTAATGGGATCTAGTGCATTAGTGCTGGTATAATCGCACCCGTCATGTTTATGGTGCAAAGCCCTTATGTTTTGACAGTTCACAGTCCCAACCCTGGGAGACGGCCTATTCAAAAGGCCAAATGGGCTTATCGACTACCTATCTGCCTCAACAACGCAGCATCCTCTTAAGATGTGATATCGACGCGTAGTAGGGCCCCCTAATATCCCTCAAGTTAGGTTGTCGGCCTTTTCTCGACTCACGGCGAATGACCAGGGATGAAAAAGTAACGTCAAAAGACAAAAAATGGCCCAAAACTAATGAAAACGTTTGATTTTGCATTCCGAAAATAGGCACAGCAAAGCACACTTGTGAGGCCCAACCCCGAATAACGTGTGTTATCTAGATTTGCGTGTCTTAGACCCAAAACTGTATGACCGACCTTGGATTACGTGCCCTGTCTTGGTTTTCGTGCATGAGTCGTCATACGTGCCTTGACTTAGAATTATATGCCCCAATCCTCGACTTATGTGCCCCGACCTTGATTAGCGTGCGATACCTCATTTCGTGTGTCCTAACCTAGATTTGCGTGCCTTGACTTAGGTTTGAGAATTGTGTTCGTTTTGTGTGCCTTGCATTGAGTTACGTGCATTCATTTAGGGTTGCGTGCGTTTACTTGAAAAATATGCGTTCGTCTCGTAGTTAGTGTCCTACCTCATAGCGCGTGCCCTAGACCTAGGAAAACGTGCCCTCATACTAATCAAGAAGGCATCTTACACAAAGCACTAGACTATTAAACAATCCTACAAAATCCACTATTAATATTATAATCCTAATTCAACTCACTAGAAGACAAAAAATTCACCAAACACTAAGCATTCCTTATTCTTTATTCCTTATTCTTTTTGCACTTTCAAGACACAATTAAAATAATGCTCAAAGATGACAAAAATTCAGATTTGAGACTAGCTTTGGCCGACCACTATATGGTTTCTTGCATGCATGTTTAATTCAAAATGATTCTAGACAAGTCATGACACAAAAACACTTATCAATGCTTAAAAAAATTGCTCAAATTCTCCTTAATTTATCCACCTTGCTCAACCAAAAGCTTCATGCCCATGCTAGCATTTTAAAATCCCACCTTGAAGACACAAAAATCTGATTCATCAAGCTCAAGGCCGAACATGCTCATCAAAAATTGCAAAGGCCTTCATTTTTTTTGTCATTTCTTCTTTCCTCTCACATTTCTCTCTCTCTCTCCCTCTCATTTTCCCTCTCTCTCTCTAGGCCTTGGCTGATTTCTCACCATCCCTTGCTCATCTTCATCAATTATTGGTGCATCAAGACAAGCAACCATCGAAGAAGCTCAACCAAACTAGCTAGAGTTCGAAAATCACACATGCATGCCCTTTGAAGGCTTCATTTCGGCCCTAGGTGAGTTTTAAGCTTCCATTTCTTTTCTTCTTGTTCTAACCTCATGCATGTACTAAGAGATTGATCACTAGGCTAGGAAAAATAGAGAAAACCAAGTTGGAATCTCGGCTAAGCAAGAAGTTTTTGTGCATCTTCTTGGTTGTTTGCTAAGGTGAGGGCTAAAACCATTTGAAAATCCTTCAAAAATCCACATGCATGCTCATAAATGTATTTCTTTGCTTATGTACTTGAGTTATATGTTCGTTCATAAGCTTTTGCAACCATGCATGGCAAGATCTTGGCTTGAAAGTGATGATAGGTGAAGTCGGATTGTTGACAGCTCTCTGACCAGTTTGTTTCGAGGTAAGTTTAGCTAGGCAAATGATGTTGAAAATGTATTAAAATTGGTAGGTGACTAGTTTGGACAGTTTTGAACATTTTTTGCAGAAATATGCCAAAGCTAAGTTTGACTCTAAGGTCCTCAAAATGGCAGATCTTTAAAATGTGTCCAAATCTGGAAATCTGGAAAAATGAAGCAGGTTTTGGCAAATGCACTGACCTTGTAGAACGAACCAGATTTGACTTAGTAAATGATGTCCAAAATGCATGAAATTTTGTATGTTGCTATATTTTTCAGTTGTTGACATTTTTGTCAGAAATGGACTAAGGCTGAATCTTATCCTACAGACCTCAAAAATGTCAATTATCGAAATGTGTGCACATCTGGACAGTTTTGTGCTATCCCACTGTTTCAGCTATATCTAATGATCCCGAACTCCAATTGATGCAAGGTTTGTTTTTGATTTCAGTTGACTTCTTAATATTTAATTTGACATCCTATTCACTGGATTTGGAGATTGTTTGCTTATCCTATTGATTGTGAGAATACATCCTTTTGGAGTAAGGGTTTCACTTAATGTTGTGCTTAGAAAAATTGTTGTGACTCCTCTTGTTGAATTAAATGCTTGGGATTGTAACTTCGGGATGTTGTGTGGACTGTTTTTAATGTTTGAGGATGTTGAATTAAATGATTCATGACTTGATATTGACTTTGAGTTGACTTAGGGTTTAATCACACGGTTAAGCATGAAACGGAAACCCTAATGACTAGGTGGGCTTGCTAAGTGTTGATCATTTGGATATTGTGTGGAATTATATGCTTAGTAGGCTGCCCGTAAATGCCTTTATAGTCCTAAATGTGATTTTGATCATTGCATGTTGACAAATGGGCTTTTCTAGCATTCGAGCCCACGTAAATGTTGTTGCATGTTGAATAATTCTATCACTTGATTACGTGGACTTCGAAATGAGTTATATGGCTTGATTTACCTGTTTTACATGGCTGCCTGTTTATTGTTTATATAACTCTATATGCCTTTCAAGTGAAATTACTTGTCTTATCGTGCCCTGCCTGTTTACTTGTCAATGTGCAATCTTATGACTGTCCGGAGGCAACCTAATTTGTTGTCCTTCTAACATGATATGTTAATGTCATAAATGTGCACTGCATACAAGGTTGCAACCTTTCCTGTCGGCGTGGTAGCGATCACACACACCGGGCGGCATCGGGCTTGCCGGTGCACCCGTGACTACCACTGTCCCATTCCCTCTCTCGCTTGGGGGCTAGACTTCCTCGGAGAGTTGGGTCGTAGGATTTCGGGGTACATCCGGAGTACACCCACCTAGCGTGTTAAGGGGATGATTTGAAGTCGGCCGCAACAACTGATTCTGAAACTGATCTGAGAGCAAAAGCTCACTGTATCCTTTTTACTATCTGTATAAGTACTATCGCTTGGTTCCTAGAGAACCTTGGGGAGGAAAGACCGGTATTTCTATTCCTGTACTTATGTTATTGTTATATTCATGCTTGCAAAAGGATTTCATAAGTTGAACCGGAAAATGAGTTTCAAAACCTATTTCTCGTTCCCCCTCGCTGAGTTCATAAGGACTCACCCTCTTTTATCATCTCAGGTGAAGAAGATCCAGAACAGGTACCCGAGGACGGTGTGCCTAACGATGAATCCTTGGAATGATTGCCTGTTTGTGTGCTTTGCATGATTATGGCTACTTGTGAACTTTATGCTACTTGAAGACTATTTCCTTTTATGTTGCTCGATGTTGTAATGTAAACACCCCCGTTGTAATTTGGGGTCTAATTTTGGTTTGTACTGATATTGCTAGATAGACACTAGACACTACTCTGATCGTTTTGCTATTATTACCGCTAGTAATCTATCATAGGTTATGACGTATTAGTTAAGGACTAAGTAAATGAACCTATCCAATCTTAAATATGTACTTTTGTAACGAGGATAAACAAACAAACAAGACATAGTATCATGCAAGGTTATAAATCAAACGAGACACCGAGATAACCAATAGGCATTTCGGTTGATGTTAAATAGTAATCCTAGTTGGAAATGAAACTTGAGATTATAAAAATTTGAGGCGTTTAGAGAATTAGGCCAAACCAAAGAGTCCAATTACAGCCGTTATGCTACCAGTTTTTGGGAAAACTTTGTAGTTTAGACTAAAATGATAAGTGTTAAATCTTCATAAATGGTTAAGCATATGAAATGTCCTGAACATTTAGATCACACCCTAGTCTAACCTTATAGGCCGGGTTGGGGCGTGACACCTTATATAAAAATGGTATCAGAGCTTAGTTTACTAACTAGGCGTTAGTCGGGTTCAACTCTCAGACCATGGGTAGAAGTCCTAAGGTAATTATGATGTCTTATTTATAGGTGTTAATGTGTGCTAATGTGCTTTAATTTCTTTGAGCATTGAATATTATGTACTTTTGTGAACCAATGTGAACAATATTTTTAGGTGCTCAACATGCCTATGCGATTCAAGTGCACCGTATGCTTAAGTATTTATTATGTTATAGTTGGCTCTTGTATGCTAGGCTGTATACTAGTTGTTAATGTTTTATTATACAATCCTATGTATTAAGATATGGTTGTTCTTATGTGGTATGATTGTATAAGTACACCTTTGCTTCTTGTGTAGCATAATTGTATATTTAAACACATGTCATATTTGGGGCTACCTCTTTTAGAATGGTTGGAAGAGTTCTTGGAAGTAGAGGGAGACTTCGAAGGAATGAGTTCGTGACCTTCAAACAAGGGGATTTGACGGTTGCACAGTACGAAACCCGATTGAATCAACTATCCCAGTATGCTCCTGAAATGGTACAGACTACTAAGAAAAAGATCCAGAGATTTATTCAAGGGCTGAGATCCAAGATTCAAAATAGCTTGGCTCTTTTTCAGTTTCTCACCTATGGTGAAGTTCTTTTAGAGGCAATAAAAGCTAAGAGAGGAAAGAGTCAGGAAGTGGCAAGGTCGAGTCAACCGAGTCAAGTACAGAGCCTGGAGCAGCTAACTATTGAGAAAGTTTGCCAAGGTGGTTTAGATATTCCTGTGGCTCGAGGCCCTTATGGAGGTGTTACTACTACTCTAATCCCATGTTGTACTCACTGTGCACGTAGAGGTCATCTAGAGATTAACTGTTGGAGGAAAATAGGAAGGTGTAACGATTGGGGTAGTAATCAACATAAGGTCAAGGAATGCCCAAAACGATAGAGGGTGAAGGGACAGTCTACGAGAGGGAGTACCCAGGGTCGAGCCCAGAATTCGGGGAAGGCAGCTACTAACAGATTACAGTCGGGTACCATAGTCAACCAATTTAGTCATGTCACATCGAGAGGCTCGGTTAAACCCCATCCTGATACATGTAACTATTGCAACAAGAGGGGGCACACGGAAGCCCAATGTTGGAAGAGGTCTGGTAGATGCAATAGATGTAGGAGTGATCAGCATCGCGTCAAGAACTGTCCAAAGTGGAAAAAGAATCGTGTCCAGGTTGCAAGCAGTAACCACGGTTGAAGGTAAACTTATATATTAAACCTATAGGAAAAATATTACTTGACCTCAGTATCATCCATCCTTTATGTGCACTTCTTTGGAAACAACGTATTTTCATGCAAGTAAAGAGGTCGCTTTATATAACGGAAGTAAAACACGGACATGATGATTTATAGTAAACCCTTGGACGTAAGGTAAATGAGTCTTGATGCTCTTAGCTAGTTGAACATGTAAATGAGAAGAGTAAGATTTCATATAGTTAAGATAGAAATGAATTAGAGTCATAATGACCCAAGAGACTGTTGTTAGACAACCGTATTTAAGTGCACCATTTCACGTCTAGAAACTAGCGGTTGGTAGACTTCGAATCGTGGTCGTTGAATAGAGGGTGAATCTTGTAGTGATAGTTAAATAAGTGGTTGATTACTTTTGAAGTTCTATTAGGTTATGTTGAAGGATGCCTCGTGATCATAATTCTTATGTTGATACAACCTTGAGGTTATCTCGTGTAAGTATCTTATGAGCTAGATCATTTCGGTGCCCATTTATAGTCCTAGGATTGTTGTTGTTTGGCCGATAACCTAGTGGAGCATTGATATCACTTACATGGCTATGGCCCTAACTTAGTAACATTAATGTTGAAGATATATTGGCGGGCATTAAGTGTTCGAAGGAATGACTAGGTCGCTAAGTGAGTAGGACCATTATCTTCTTAAGTATGACGTAACCTTGGATTGAGGTGAGTGAAATTTATTTGAGATTGAAACTATTCGCCTTAGGAGTCTTGGTTAAGATTAAAGAAATTTTGAAGCCTCGTGACTTGAAGATAGGGATTTGAATAAGGAAATAAATTGTGGATTACGAGTTGATGAATTTACTTGTAAGAGTTGAACTAGTGCGACATGATCAGTTTACCCATGCAATTTCAATGGAAATTGTCGGTGCTACCAAATAAACCTTAGAGTTTGAGTTGAACGAATCTCGACGGTCTTTCTTCTTGATTTCGAGCTTGAAGGTTAATGAAGCTAAGGAAGAATGTCAATGGATAAGAGCCTGTAATCGGGAGACTAGTCATTAGAAGATTTGTTAATCCAATGTACCTACGAGATAAGGACTATGATACTATCGATAGATGACAGTTTGAGATGGATTAGTTGTTTGGTAAGTTCTTCTTGAAAATAGGGTCGTATCATGGGAATAATCCATAACATGTGTATGTCCTACGTGCTAACAATTTTGAAGCTAGTAGATAAGATATGTAAATCAGATATAGACCTTGTAATGCCCCGAATCCACCCGGATTCATCCTAACCCCGAAACCCCTTTATTAAAGTCGACTATTTTACGTTTTATGCGATTTTAGAGCAATTCAAGTGCACGGGGCTATTAGACTACCTTCATTAACACCTAAGGCATCTATTAGAAGCATTGAATCAAGTTAAAACGTGCGATTGCACAAAACCCTAGAATTTCTGTCACTATTCACTCCTACGAATTACCTATCGATTTCTACCATTTAATACATGAAACAATAGCATAAATATGGTCTCTACTACATGTACACAACATATATAAGCTTATTTGAGCCTTGCAATAGCATTTAACATCATTTCTAACAAATCAAGAAAATAGCAACTATTCTAAAATGCAAAAATAAGCCATGAAATCCCTCACCAATGCGCGTAGGAGCACCTAGGAAGCTTGCACACACCCTAAATTACTTGCTCTAGGCTTGGCTTGGCTTGGGTTGAAGAGTGGAAGAGCAAAATCACCTTTGTCCTTCTCCTTTGGTATTTTCGGCCCTGCTACAATAATTCCTGCACATTGTTCTTTTTTTTGTGTTTTAATGAGCTTAGGTGAATTATATAAGGTTAAGTTGAGGTGGGATCAAGTTTGGGTATTTAAAAGGTCACTAGAATGCGCGTTATTAACTTAAAAACGAGCCTAAGGTGAAATGTGATGTTAGTTATTTAAATCTCTATGTTTGTTACGTAATACTATTCACTTAACTACTAAAAATATTTTCTAAACGAGCTCTCCTATCTCCTCTAGCTCAATTGCACATTTTTCCCACTCCTCTAACAATTAATGTGATTTAATAAAAATGCTAATTCACTAATAGAATGTAGTTTGAAAACGGGATGAATAGTAGCTAAAGAAGACAGTTAATAAAGCACAGAAGGAAATGCGCAAACAATAGATGCAACAGTAAATGAATGTACGGCTAAAATCTCGGGTGTCACATCCTCTCCCCCTTAAACAAATTGTGTCCACACAATTATTCTTCACAAGAGAACTCCGCATCAACTGAAAACCAACTCTGATTATTCATCATCAGTTGCTAAGAAAGAATACCATATACGAATTCTCGTGGAAGCTCATTAAGAAATCCCAGTAATATTGTCTGCGAACCTCACTTAATAAGGCCAAATAAAGGCTCCAATAGAGATGTTACTTCGAAATCCAAATAAGAATCCCGCTTGCACGAATACCATAGAAGAATAGAATCCCAACTAAGAGTGGCGAGAAAATACCAATAAAAGTTCCGAGCAGGAGTATTGTAAATAATACCATATAATAAGGCTGAAAAGAATCCCATATACCAAATTTCCGAGAGATGCCGACAAAAGAATACCTAAAAAGAAAATACCAAGAATATGCTCCAGAGAACTGTCATATAGAAACCCCAAAAGAAGCTACATCAATCCTCTAATTAACCCCTAAGGTACCCTTTCAACCCACAATTAAGCCCAATTACCCGCAATTACCCGCAATTACCCCGAAAGCCCCAAATTCCCTCTTCTAGCTTTTAACTATACATGTCTCATCCGGGCTTCAAACAAGGGTTAGCAAAGCTTCTATAGCCATGCTAATCACCTATAACGCCCCAATCCCTCATGAGACCGGAGGCTCTAATAGCCATGCAAATCACAACCCAATGCCAAATCCGGTCACAAAATTTTAAGAAAAACGGACAGAGTTTCCCTTGTACTGTGGGCATTCTGAAAATCTATAAATACTCAATAAAGCCACAACATAACAAGACATTCATATACACACATTACAAGCAACAGTTCAAGCAATTAATAATTCACGAAGTCAATTTGATGCATAACTAGCCACTTTACTTCACTTAGCACACATTTAGCACGTAACACATAATTATATCACATAGGTGCACACATTCAATACAAGACACACAATCAAACATGCAGGCATACACTTTCAAGACACACACTTAACAAGCACACACGCAAGGGTTACTACCCGACAGGCCGAGGACCCTGTCCCGGCCTAGACCTAACTAAGCTCTAATACCACCTGTAATGCCCCGAATCCACCCGGATTCATCCTAACCCCAAAACCCCTTTATTAAAGTCGACTATTTTACGTTTTATGCGATTTTAGAGCAATTCAAGTGCACGGGGCTATTAGACTACCTTCATTAACACCTAAGGCAACTATTAGAAGCATTGAATCAAGTTAAAACGCGCCATTACACAAAACCATAGAATTTTCGTCACTATTCACTCCTACGAATTAACTATCGATTTCTACTGTTTAATACATAAAACAATAGCATAAATATGGTCTCTACTACATGTACACAACATATATAAGCTTATTTGAGCCTTGCAGTAGCATTTAACATCATTTCTAACAAATCAAGAAAATAGCAACTATTCTAAAATGCGAAAATAAGCCATGAAATCCCTCACCAATGCGTGTAGGAGCACCTAGGAAGCTTGCACACACCCTAAACTACTTGCTCTAGGCTTGGCTTGGCTTGGCTTGAAGAGTTGAAGAGCAAAATCACCTTTTTCCTTCTCCTTTGGTATTTTCGGCCCTGCTCCAATAATTCCTGCACATTGTTCTTTTTTTTTGTGTTTTAATGAGCTTAGGTGAATTATATAAGGTTAAGTTGAGGTGGGGTCAAGTTTGGGTATTTAAAAGGTCACTAGAATGCGCGTTATTAAATTAAAAACGAGCCTAAGGTGAAAAGTAATGTTAGTTATTTAAATCTCTAAGTTTGTTACGTAATACTATTCACTTAACTACTAAAAACATTTTCTAAACGAGCTCTCCTATCGCCTCTAGCTCAATTGCACATTTTTCCCACTCCTCTAACAATTAATGTGATTTAATAAAAATGCTAATTCACTAATAGAATGTAGTTTGAAAACGGGATGAATAGTAACTAAAGAAGACAGTTAATAAAGCACAGAAGGAAATGCGCAAACAATAGATGCAACAGTAAATGAATGTACGACTAAAATCTTGGGCGTCACAGACCTATCATCTTGAAATTAGCATATGTCACCCTAGGATCATGGAATTATTGTGATATTCCTTTTGAGGTATGAATGCAAGATTGATACAACATGAGTCATGATTTTGGAATTATAGTTATATTGTTAGAATACCGATGCAGCTTTGATGACTATGTTTGGAGATTCTAACCTTAGTTAATGAACTCGACCTTAAGATCAATTGGATAAAATAAAGTTGTTCAAAGGAACGAACTGTAAATGTAGGGGTCACACCGAATTAAATGATTGGAGAAAGCTAGGAAGTGAATTCGTTGTGCTAAGAGAGATCACAGAGCAAAGGATGACCCGGAGTTGGAAAATAGCAATGGTCAGAATCCATCTAAATGACCTAAATAGGCAAGAATGAATTTCGGGACGAAATTCTTTTAAGGAGGGGAGGATGTGAGGCCGGACCTCGAATAATGTGTGTTACCTAGATTTGTGTGCCTTAGACCCAAAACTGTATGACCGACCTTGGATTACGTGCCCTGTCTTGGTTTTCGTATATGTGTCGTCATACATGCCTTGACTTAGAATTATGTGCCCTAATCCTCGACTTACGTGCCCCGACCTCGATTAGCGTGTGATACCTCGTTTCGTGTGTCCTAACCTAGATTTGCGTGCCTTGACTTAGGTTTGAGAATTGTGTTCGTTTTGTGTGCCTTGCATTGAGTTACGTGCATTCATTTAAGGTTGCGTGCGTTTACTTGAAAAACGTGCGTTTGTCTCATAGTTCGTGTCCAACCTCGTAGCGCGTGCCCTAGACCTAGGAAAACGTGCCCTCACACTAATCAAGAAAGCATCTTACACAAAGCACTAGACTATTAAACAATCCTACAAAATCCACTATTAATATTATAATCCTAATTCAACTCACTAGAAGACAAAAAATTCACCAAACACTAAGCATTCCTTATTCTTTATTCCTTATTCTTTTTGCACTTTCAAGACACAATTAAAATAATGCTCAAAGATGACAAAAATTCAGATTTGAGACTAGCTTTGGCCGACCACTATGTGGTTTCTTGCATGCACGTTTAATTCAAAAAGATTCTAGACAAGTCATGACACAAAAACACTTATCAATGCTTAAAAAATTGATCAAATTCTCCTCAATTTCTTCACCTTGCTCGACCAAAAGCTTCATGCCCATGCTAGCATTTTAAAATCCCACCTTGAAGACACAAAAATCTGATTCATCAAGCTCAAGGCCGAACATGCTCATCAAAAATTGCAAAGGCCTTTATTTTTTTTTTGTCATTTCTTCTTTCCTCTCACATTTCTCTCTCTCTCCCTCTCATTTTCCCTCTCTCTCTCTCGGCCTTGGCTGAGTTCTCACCATCCCTTGCTCATCTTCATCAATTCTTGGTGCATCAAGACAAGCAACCATCGAAGAAGCTCAACCAAACTAGCTAGAGTTCGAAAATCACACATGCATGCCCTTTGAAGGCTTCATTTCAGCCCTAGGTGAGTTTTAAGCTTCCATTTCTTTTCTTCTTGTTCTAACCTCATGCATGTACTAAGAGATTGATCACTAGGCTAGGAAAGATAGAGAAAACCAAGTTGGAATCTCGGCTAAGCAAGAAGTAGAAGAGATTTGAGCTTCAACAAGTTTTTGTGCATCGTCTTGGTTGTTCGCTAAGGTGAGGGCTAAAACCATTTGAAAATCCTTCAAAAATCCACATGCATGCTCATAAATGTATTTCTTTGCTTATGTACTTGAGTTATATGTTCGTTCATAAGCTTTTGCAACCATGCATGGCAAGATCTTGGCTTGAAAGTGATGATAGGTGAAGTCAGATTGTTGACAGCTCTCTGACCAGTTTGTTTTGAGGTAAGTTTAGCTAGGTAAATGATGTTGAAAATGTATTAAAATTGGTAGGTGACTAGTTTGGACAGTTTTGAACATTTTTCACATAAATATGCCAAAGCGAATTTTGAATCTAAGGTCCTCAAAATGGCAGATCTTTAAAATGTGTCCAAATCTGGAAATCTGGAAAATTGAAGCAGGTTTTGGCAAATGCACTAACCTTGTAGAACGAACCAGATTTTACTTAGTAAATGATGTCCAAAACGCATGAAATTTGGTGTGCCACTATATTTTTCAGTTCTGGACATTTTTGTCAGAAATGAACTAAGGCTGAATCTGACCCTACGGACCTCAAAAACGTCAATTATCGAAATGTGTGCACATCTGGACAGTTTTGTGCTATCCCACTGTTTCAGCTATATCTAGTGATCCCGAACTCCAATTGATGCAAGGTTTGTTTCTGATTTCAGTTGACTTTGTAAGCTTTAATATGAAATCTTATTCACTGGATTTGGAGATTTTTTTCTTATCCTATTGATTGTGAGAATACAGCCTTTTGTAGTAAGGGTTTCACTTAATGTTGTGCTTAGAAAAATTGTTGTGACTCCTCTTGTTGAATTAAATGCTTGGGATTGTAACTTCGGGATGTTGTGTGGACTGTTTTGAATGTTTGAGGATGTTGAATTAAATGATGCATGACTTGATATTGACTTTGAGTTGACTTAGGATTTAATCACACGGTTAAGCATGAAACGAAAACCCTAATGACTAGGTAGGCTTGCTAAGTGTTGATCATTTGGATATTGTGTGGAATTATATGCTTAGTAGGCTGCCCGTAAATGCCTTTATAGTCCTAAATGTGATTTTGATCATTGCATGTTGACAAATGGGCTTTTCTAGCATTCGAGCCCACGTAAATGTTGTTGCATGTTGAATAATTCTATCACCTGATTACGTGGACTTCGAAATGAGTTATATGGCTTGATTTACCTGTGTTACATGGCTTCCCGTTTAATGTTTATATAACTCTATATGCCTTTCAAGTGAAATTACTTGTCTTATCGTGCCCTGCCTGTTTACTTGTCAAAGTGCAATCTTATGACTGTCCGGAGGCAACCTACTATGTTGTCCTCCTAACATGATATGTTAATGTCATAAATGTGCACTGCATACAAGGTTGGAACCTTTTTTGTTGGCGTGGTAGCGATCACGCACACCGGGCGGCATCGGGCTTGCCGGTGCACCCGTGACTTCCACTGTCCTATTCCCTCTCTCTCTTGGGGGCTAGACTTCCTCGAAGAGTTGGGTCGTAGGATTTTGGGGTACATCCGGAGTACACCCACCTAGCGTGTTAAGGGGATGATTTGAAGTCGGCCGCAACAACTGATTCTGAAACTGATCTGAGAGCAAAAGCTCACTGTATCCTTTTTACTATCTGTATAAGTACTCTCGCTTGGTTCCTAGAGAACCTCGGGGAGGAAAGACCGGTATTTCTATTCCTGTACTTATGTTATTGTTATATTCATGCTTGTAAAAGGATTTCATAAGTTGAACCGGAAAATGAGTTTCAAAACCTATTTCTCATTCCCCCTTGCTGAGTTCATAAGGACTCACCCTCTTTTATCATCTCAGGTGAAGAAGATCCAGGACAGGTACCCGAGAACGGTGTGCCTAACGATGAATCCTTGGAGTGATTGCCTGTTTGTGTGCTTTGCGTGATTATGGCTACTTGTGAACTTTATGCTACTTGAAGACTATTTCCTTTTATGTTGCTTGATGTTGTAATGTAAAGACCCCCGTTGTAATTTGGGGTCTAATTTTGGTTTGTACTGATATTGCTAGACAGACACTAGACACTTCTATGATCGTTTTGCTATTATTACCGCTAGTAATCTATCATAGGTTATGACGTATTAGTTAAGGACTAAGTAAATGAACCTATCCAATCTTAAATAGGTACTTTTGTAACGAGGATAAACAAACAAACGAGACATAGTATCATGCAAGGTTATAAATCAAACGAGACACCGAGATAACCAATAGACATTTCGATTGATGTTAAATAGTAATCCTAGTTGGAAATGAAACTTGAGATTAGAAAATTTTGAGGCGTTTAGAGAATTAGGCCAAACCAAATAGTCCAATTACAGCCGTTATGCTACCGGTTTTTCAAAAAACTTTGGAGTTTAGACTAAAACGATAAGTGTTAAATCTTCATAAACGGTTAAGCATGTGAAATATCCTGAACGTTTAGATCACACCCTAGTCTAACCTTATAGGCCGGGTTGGGGCGTGACAACACTTGTTGCCCCCATCGTAGAGCTCCAGGAGATCTTTCCGACTGTATGTTGTGGGCCACATAGCTTGTTTTGGATCAAAAGTGATGGGTGTCAGAGCGACAGAGACCACGTCATGGGCCCCACGACGTCGGTTTGCGGGCCCAACACCTCTGCGAAGCGAAGTTGGCTTGCCCAAGGTGCCGTGGGACTTGAGAAAATAAATGTGACAGATGAATCATCTTGGCATGGCTGAACGGGGCAAAAAAAAATGAAAAGAGGGGTGCAACATGGGGAGTTCGCAAGGGGTCACCCATCCTAGTACTACTCTCGCCCAAGCACACTTAACTTCGCAGTTCTGATAGGATCGAGTACATTAGTGCTTTTATGATAGCACCCGTCATGTTGAAGGCGCAAAGCCCTTATGTGTTGATGGTTTACAGTCCCAGCCTAGAGAGACGGCCTATTCAAAAGGACCAATGGGCTTATCGACAACCCATCAACCTCAACAAAGCAGCATCCTCTTAAAATGTGATACCGACGAGTAGTAGGGCCCCCTAATGTCCCTCAAGTCAGGTTTTTGGCTTTTTCGTGACTCACAATGAACGACCCTAGACGAAAAAACAGCGTCAAAAGAAGAAAATTTGTCGAAAACTGATGAATAAGTTCAATTTTGGGTTCCAAAAATAGGCGTAGCTAAGCAGTCGTGCTGTCCCCATCGTAGAGCTCCCGTAGAGCTTTGCAACAGTATGCTTTGCACCGCATAACTCCTTACGGATAAAAAAGTTATGGGCTCCGGAGCGACGGAGACCAGGTCACATGCCCCACGACCTCGATTTGTGGGCCCAGCCCCTCTACAAAGCGAAGTTGGCTTGCCCAAGGTGCCGTGGGACTTGAGAAATGAAATGTGATGGATGAGGCATCTTGGCGTGGCTTAACGGGGCAAAAAAAAATGAAAATTGTGGTGCAACACGAGGACTTCCCAGAGGGTCACCCATCCTAGTACTACTCTTGCCCAAGCACGCTTAACATCGCAGTTCTGATGGGATTTGGTGCATTAGGGCTGGTATGATCGTACCCGTCATGTTGAGGGCACAAAGCCCTTATGTATTGACGGTTCACAGTCCCAGCCCCAAGAGACGGCCCATTCAAAAGGCCCAATGGGCTTATCGACAACACATCTACCTCAACAACGCATCATCCTCTTAATACGTGATATCGATGCATAGTAGGGCCCCCTAATGTCCCTCAAGTTAGGTTCTTGGCTTTTTCGTGACTCACGATGAACGACCCTGGACTAATAAACAGTGTCAAAAGAAGAAAATTGGCCTGAAACTGATGAAAAAGTTTAATTTTGGGTTCCAAAAATAGGCGTAGCTAAGCAGTCATGCTACCCCCATCGTAGAGCTACTTGAGAGCTTTCCAACGGTATGTTGTGGGCTGCATAACTCCTGACGGATCAAAAGTTATAGGCACTGGAGCGACGAAGACCAGGTCACATGCCCCATGACCTCGATTTGCGGGCCCAACCCCTCTGCGAAACAAAGTTGGCTTGCCCAAGGTGCCGTTGGACTCGAGAAAAGAAATGTGACAGATGAGGCATCTTGGCATGGCCTAACGGGACAAAAAAAATGAAAATAGGGATACAACACGAGGACTTCCCAGAAGGTTACCCATCCTAGTACTACTCTCGCCTAATCACGCTTAACTTCGTAGTTCTGATGGGATCTAGTGCATTAGGGCTGGTATGATCGCACCCGTCATGTTGAGGATGCAAAGCCCTTATGTGTTAACGGTTCACAGTCCCAACCTCGAGAGACGGCCCATTCAAAAGGCCCAATGGGCTTATTGACAACCAATCTGCCTCAACAACGCAGCATCCTCTTAATACGTGATATCAATGCATAGTAGGGCCCCCTAATGTCACTCAAGATAGGTTGTTGGCCTTTTCGCGGCTCACGACAATCGACCCGGGATGAAAAAAATAGCATCAAAAGAAGTAAAATGGCCAGAAACTAATGAAAACATTCGATTTTGGGTTCCAAAAACAGGTGTAGCTAAGCAGTCATGCTGCCCCCATCGTAGAGCCCCCGGAGAACTTTCCAACGGTATGCTGTGGGCTGCATAACTCCTTACGAATGAAAAGTTATAGGCATCGGAACGATAGAGACCAGGTCATAGGCCCCACGACCTCAGTTTGCGGGCCCAGCCCCTCTGCGAAGTGAAGTTGGCTTTCCCAAGGTGCCGTGGGACTCGAGAAAAGAAATGTGAAGGATGAGGCATCTTGGCATCGTTGAACAAGGCAAAAAAAAATGAAAAGAGGGGTGCTACACATGGACTTCCCAGGGAGTCACCCGTCCTATTAATACTATTGGCCAAGCACACTTAACTTCACAGTTCCAATTGGATCTGGTGCATTAGTACTAGTATGATCGCACTCGTCATGTTGAGGGTGCAAAGCCCTTATGTGTTGATGGTTCACAGTCCAAACCCATAGAGACGGCCCATTCAAAAGGCTCAATGGGCTTATCGGCAACCCATCTACATCAACAACGCAGCATCCACTTAAGACGTGATATTGATGCGTAGTAGGGCCCCATAATGTCCCTCAAGTTAGGTTGTCGGCCTTTTCGTGACTCACGATGAACAACTCGGGATGAAAAAACAGTCTAACAATAAGAAAATTGGCCCAAAAATTATAAATCATTCGATTTTGGGTTCCAAAAATAGGCACAGGGAAGTACGCTTGCTGCCCCTATCGTAGATCTCATAGAGAGCTTTCCAACGGTATGCTGTGGACCACATAACTCATTACGGATCAAAAGTTATGGGCATCGGAGCGACAGAGACCAGGTCACAGGCCCTACGACCTTGGTTTGCGGGCCCAGTCCCTCTGCGAAGCGAAGTTTCGCCCATCCTAGTACTACTCTCGCCCAAGTGCACTTAACTTCACCGTTCTGATGGGATCCCGTGCATTATTGCTGGTATGATCGCACCCGTCAGGTTGAGGGTGCAAAGCCCTTATGTGTTGACGGTTCAAAGTCCCAGCCCAGAGAGACGGCCAATTCAAAAGGCCCAATGGGCTTTTCGACAACCCATCTACCTCAACAACATAGCATCCTCTTAAGACGTGATATCGACGCGTAGTAGGGCCCTCCAATGTCCCTCAAGTTAGGTTGTCGGCCTTTTCGCGACTCACGACGAACGACCCGGGACGAAAAAACAGCGTGAAAAGAAGAAAAGTGGCCCAAAACTGATGAAAACATTCAATTTTGGATTCCGAAATTATGCACAGCAAAGTACGCTTGTTGCACACATCGTAGAGCTCTAGGAGAGCTTTCCAACGGTATGCTGTGGGCTACATAGCTCATTACGGATCAAAAGTTATGGGCGACGGGGCGCCGGAGACCAGGTCATAGGCCCCACGACTTCTGTTTGCGGGCCCAGCCCCTTTGCGAAATGAGGTATCTTGGCATCGCTGAACGGGGAAAAAAATGAAAAGAGGGGTGTAACATGGGGACTTCCTAAGGGGTCACCCATCCTAGTACTACTCTCGCCCAAGCATGCGTAACTTCACAGTTCTGATTGGATCCAGAGCATTAGTGCTGGTATGATCGCACCTGTCATGTTGAGGGTGCAAAGCCCTTATGTGTTGACGATTCACAGTCCTATCCCAAAGAGACGGCCCATTCAAAAGGCCCAATGGGCTTATCGACAAACCATCTGTCTCAACAACGCAGCATCCTCTTAAGACATGATATCGACGCATAGTAGGGCCCCCTAATGTCCCTCAAGTTAGGTTTTCACCCTTTCCGTGACTCACGACGAATGACCTTGGACGAAAAAACTGTGTCAAAAGAAGAAAATTGGCAAAAAATTGATGAAAATATTCGATTTTGGGTTCCAAAAATAGGTGCAGCTATGCACGCGTGCTACCCCCATCGTAGAGCTCTCAGAGAGCTTTCCAACAGTATGTTGTGGACTGCGTAACTCATTACAGATCAAAAGATTTGGGCACCGGAGCCACGGAGACCAGGTCACCAGCCCCACGACCTCGGTTTGTGGGGCCAGCCCCCCTGCGAAGGGAAGTTGGCTGGCCCAAGGTGCCGTGGGACTCGAGAAAAGAAATCTGATGGATGAGGCATCTTGGCATGGCTGAACAGGGCAAAAAAAATGAAAAGAAGGGTGCAACATGAGGACTTCCTAGGGCATCACCCATCCTAGTACTGCTCTCGCCCAAGCACGCTTAACTTCGCAGTTCTGATGGGATCCGGTGTATTAGGGCTGGTATGATCGCACCCGTCATGTTGGGGGTGCAAAGCCCTTATGTGTTAATGGTTCACAGTCCCAGCCCAGAGAGACGACCTATTCAAAAGGCCTAATGGGCTTATCGATAACCCATATGCCTCAACAACGCAGTATCCTATTTATACGTGATATCGACGCATAGTAGGGCCCCCTAATATCACTCAAGTTAGGTTGTTGGCCTTTTCGCTACTCAAGATGAAGGACCCGGGGCAAAAAACTAGCTTCAAAAGAAGAAAAGTGGCTCGAAACTGATGAAAACATTCGATTTGTGATTCCAAAAATAGGCGCAACAAAGAACAATTTCTGCCCTTATCGTAGAGCTCCCGGAGAGCTTTCCAGCGGTATGCTGTGGGCCGCATAACTCATTACGGATCAGAAGTTTTGGGCACCGGAGTGACGGAGACCAGGTCATAGGCCCCACGACCTGGGTTTACGGGCCCAGCCCCTCTGCGAAGTGAAGTTGGCATGCCCAAGGTACCGTGGGACTCGAGAAAAGAAATGTGATGGATGAGGCATCTTGGCATGGCTTAACAGGGCAAAAAAAAATGAAAATAGGGGTGCAACACGAGGACTTCCTAAAGGGTCACCCATCCTAGTACTACTCTTGCCCAAGCACGCTTAACTTCGCAATTCGGATGGGATCTGGTGCATTAGGGCTGGTATGATTGCACCCATCTTGTTGTTGGTGCAAAGCCCTTATGTGTTGACGGTTCACAGTCCCAGCCCCGAGAGTCTGCCCATTCTAAAGGCCTTGGCTTATCGATAACCCATCTGCCTCAACAATACAACATCCTCTTAATACGTGATATCGACGCATAGTAGGGCTCCCTAATGTCGCTCAAGATAGGTTGTCGGCCTTTTCGCGACTCACGATGAACGACCCGAGATGAAAAAATAGTGTCAAAGGAACTAAAATGGCTAGAAATTAATGAAAACGTTCGACTTTGAGTTCTAAAAATAGGTGTAGCTAAGCTGTCGTGCTACCCCCATCGTAGAGCTCCCGGAGAACGTTCCAACAGTATGCTGTGGGCCACATAACTCATTACGAATCAAAAGTTATAGGCACCGGAATCATGGAGACCAGGACATAGGCCCCACGACCTCAATTTACGAGCCCAGCCCCTATGCGAAGCGAAGTTGGTTTGCCCAAGGTGCCGTGGGACTCAAGAAAAGGAATGTGATGGATGAGGCATTTTGGCATCAGTGAACAGGGCAAAACAAAAATGGATAGAGGGGTGCTACACGTGGACTTCCCTCGGTGTCACCCATCCTAGTATTACTCTCGGCCAAGCATACTTAACTTTGCAGTTCCGATGGGATCCGGTGCATTAGTACTAGTATAATCCCACTCGTCATGTTGAGGGTGCAAAGCCTTTATATGTTGACGGTTCACCGTCCCAGCCCATAGAGACGGCCCATTCAAAAGGCCCAATAGGCTTATCGATAACCCATATGCCTCAACAACGTAGCAACCTATTAATATGTCATATCGACGCATAGTAGGGCCCCTTAATGTCGCTCAAGTTAGGTTGTCGGCCTTTTTGCGACTCAAGATGAACGACCCGGGAAAAAATATGTCTTTAAAAGAAGAAAAGTGGCCCAAAACTGATGAATTCTTCAATTTTTGGTTCCAAAAATAGGCGCAACGAAGCACAATTTCTATCCCTATCATAGAGCTCCCGGAGAGCTTTCCAACGGTATGATGTGGGCCACATAACTCGTTACGGATCAAAAGTTTTGGGCATCGGAGTGACGGAGACAGGACACAGGCCCATCGACCTCGGTTTGCGGGCCCAGCCCCTCTGCGAAGTGAAGTTGGCTTGCCCAAGGTGCCGTGGGACTCAAGAAAGAAATGTGATGGATGGGGCATCTTGGCATGGCTAAACGAGGCAAAAAAAATGAAAAGAGGGGTGCAACATGAGGACTTCCTAGGGGGTCACCCATCCTAGTACTACTCTCGTCCAAGTACACTTAACTTCGTAGTTCTGATGGGCTCCCGTGCATTAATGCTGGTATGATCACACCCGTCATGTTGAGGGTGCAAAGCCCTTATGTGTTGACGGTTCACAGTCCCAGCCCAGAGAGACGGCCCATTTAAAAGGCCCAATCGGCTTATAGACAACCCATCTGCCTTAACAACATAGTATCCTCTTAAGACGTGATATCGACACACAGCACGGCCCCCTAATGTCCCTCAAGTTAGGTTGTCGGCCTTTGCGCGACTCACGACGAACGACCTGGGATGAAAAAACAGCATAAAAAGAAGAAAAGTGGCCTAAAACTGATGAAAATGATCAATTTTGGGTTTCGGAAATAGGCGCAGCAAAGCATGCTTGCTGCCCTTATCGTAGTGCTCTAGGAGAGCTTTCCAATGGTATGCTGTGGCTGCATGCTTATTACGGATCAAAATTTATGGGCGCCAGAGCGACGGAGAGCAGGTCATAGGGGCCACGACGTCGGTTTACGGGCCCAGTCCCTCTGCGAAGCGAAGTTGGCTTGCCCAAGTTGCCGTGGGATTCGAGAAAAGAAATGTGACGGATGAGGCATCTTGGCATGGCTGAACGGGGCAAAAAAAATGAAAAGAGGGGTGTAACACGAGGACTTCCCAGGGGGTCACCCATCCTAGTACTACTCTCGCCCAAGCACAATTAACTTCACAGTTCTTATGGGATCTAGTGCATTAGTACTGGTATGATCGCACCTATCATGTTGAGGGTGCAAAGCCCTTATGTGTTGACGGTTCACAGTCCCAACCCAGAGAGACGGCCCATTCAAAAGGCCCAATGGACTTATCGACAACCCTTCTTCCTCAACAACACTGCATCCTCTTAATACATGATATCGACGCGTAGTAGGGCCCTCTAATATCCCTCCAGTTAGGTTGTCGACCTTTTCGCGACTCACGACGAACAATTCGGGATGAAAAAATAACGTCAAAAGAAGAAAAGTGGCCCAAAACTGATGAAAATGTTTGATTTTGGATTCTGAAAATAGGCGCAGCTAAGCACGCTTATTGCCCTCATCGTAGAGCTCAAGGAGAGCTTTCCAACGGTATGCTGTGGAACGCATAGCTCATTGCGGATCAAAAGTTATGGGTGTCAGAGCGACAGAGGCCAGGTCATAGTCCCTACGACCTCGGTTTGTGGGCCCAGCACCTCTGCGAAGCGAAGTTGGCTTGCCCAAGGTGCCTTGGGACTTGCGAAAAGAAATGTGACTTGGCTGAACAAGGCAAAAATAAAAATAAAAGAGGGGTGTAACACGAGGACTTCCTAGGGGGTCACCCATCTTAGTACTACTCTTGCCCAAGCACACTTAACTTCGAAGTTCGGATAGGATCCAGTGCATTAGTGCTAGTATGATCGCACCCGTCATGTTGAAAGTATAAAGCCCTTTTGTGTTGACGGTTCACAGTCCCAGCACAGAGAGACGACCCATTCAAAAGGCCCAATGGGATTATCGATAACCCATTTGTCTCAACAATGCAACATCCTCTTAAGACGCGATATCGACGCACAATAGGGCACCTAATGTCCATCAAGTTAGGTTTTTGGCTTTTTTGTGACTAATGACGAACGACCTTGGACGAATACACAGTGTCAAAAGAAAAAAATTGGCCAGAAACTGATGAAAACGTTCGAGTTTGGGTTCCAAAAACAGGCGTAGCTAAGCATCATAGAGCTCCCGGAGAGCTTTCCAACGGTACGTTGTACGCTATATAACTCATTAAGGATCAAAAGTTTTGGGCACCGGAGTGACGGAGACCAGGTGACAGGCCCCACGACCTCTGTTTGCGAGCCCAGCCTCTCCGCGAAGCGAAGTTGGCTTGCCTAAGGTGCCATGGGACTCGAGAAAAGAAATGTGATAGATGAGGCATCTTGGCATGGCTGAATGAGGCAAAAAAAAATGAAAAGAGGGGTGCAACACGAAGACTTCCCAAGGGGTTACCCCTCCTGGTATTGCTCTCGTCCAAGCACGCTTTACTTCGCCGTTCTAATGGGATCTAGTGCATTAGTGTCGGTATGATCGCACCCGTTAGATTGAGGGTGCAAAGCCCTTATGTGTTGACGGTTCACAGTCCTAGCCCAGAGAGACGGCCAATTCAAAAGGCCCAATGGGCTTATCGACAATCCATCTGCCTAAAAAATATAGCATCCTCTTCATACGTGAAATTGACACGTAGTAGGGCCCCCTAATGTCCCTCAAGTTAGGTTGTCGGCCTTTTTGCAACTTACGACGAACAACCCGGGATGAAAAAACAGCGTCAAAAGAAGTAAAGTGTCCCAAAACTGATGAAGCATTCGATTTTGGATTTTGAGACTATGCGCAGCAAAGCACACTTGCTGCACACATCGTAGAGCTCCAGGAGAGCTTTCCAACCGTATGTTGTGGGCTACATATCTCATTACGGATCAAAAGTTATGGGCGACGGGGCGATGGAGACCAGGTCATAGGCCCCACGACCTCGGTTTGCGGGCCCAGCCCCTCTGTGAAGTGAAGTTGGCATGCCCAAGGTGCCGTAGGACTGGAGAAAAGAAATGTGACAGATGAGGCATCTTGACATGGCTGAACGGGGTAAAAAAAATGAAAAGAGGGGTGCAACACGAGGACTTCGCAGGGGGTCACCCATCCTAGTACTACTCTCGCCCAAGCACGCTTAACTTCACAGTTCTGATGGGATCCAGAGCATTAGTGCTGGTATGATCACACATGTCATATTGAGGGTGCAAAGCCCTTATGTGTAGACGATTCACAGTCCCAGCCCAGAGAGACGGCTCATTCGAAAGGCCCAATGGGCTTATCTACAACCCATCTGCCTCAACAACGTAGTATCCTCTTAATACATGATATCGACGAGTAGTAGGACCCCCTAATGTCCCTCAAGTTAGGTTTTCAACCTTTTCGTTACTCACGACGAGCAACCCTCGATGAAAAAACTGCGTCAAAAGAAGAAAATTGGCCAGAAATTGATGAAAACATTCGATTTTGGGTTTCAAAAATAGTCGCAGCTATGCACGCGTGCTACCCCCATCGCAGAGCTCCCGAAGAGCTTTCCAACAGTATGTTATGGGCTGTATAACTCATTACGGATCAAAAGATTTGGGCACGGGAGCCACAGAGACTAGGTCACCGGCCCCATGACCTCAGTTTGTGGGCCCAGCCCCCCTGCGAAGTGAAGTTGGCTTGCCCAAGGTGCCATGGGACTCGAGAAAAGAAATGTGACGGATGAGGCATCTAGGCATGGCTGAACGGGGCAAAAAAAATGAAAAGAGGGGTGCAACACGAGGACTTCCCAGGGGTCACCGATCCTAGTACTGCTCCAGCCTAAGCACGCTTAAGTTTGTAGTTCTGATGGGATCCGGTGTATTAGGGCTGGTATGATCGCACCTATCATGTTGAGGGTGCAAAGCCCTTATGTGTTGACGGTTCACAGTCCCAGCCTAGAGAGACGGCCTATTCAAAAGGCCCAATAGTCTTATCGATAACCCATATGCCTCAACAATGCAGCATCCTATTAATACGTGATATCGACGCGTAGTAGGGCCCCCTAATGTCGTTCAATTAGGTTGTCGGCCTTTTCGCGACTCAAAACGAACGACCCAGGACAAAAAACTAGCTTCAAAAGAAGAAAATTGGCCTGATACTGATGAAAACGTTAGATTTTTGGTTCCAAAAGTAGATGCAACAAAGCACAATTTCTGCCCCTATCGTAGAGCTCCTGGTGAGCTTTCCAACGGTATGTTGTGCGCCGTATAACTCATTACGGATCAAAAGTTTTGGGCACCAGAGTGACGGAGACCAGGTCACAGGCCCCACGACCTCATTTTGCCGGCCCAGCCCCTCTACGAAGTGAAGTTGGCTTCCCATGGTGCCGTGGGACTCTAGAAAAGAAATGTGACGGATGTGGCATCTTGGCATGGCTTAACGGGGCAAAAAAAATGAAAATAAGAGTGCAACACGAGGACTTCCTAGAGGGTCACCCATCCTAGTACTACTCTCGCCCAAGCACGCTTAACTTCGCAGTTCTGATGGGATCTTGTGCATTAGGGCTAGTATGATCGCACCAAGCATGTTGAGGGTGCAAAGCCCTTATGTGTTGACGGTTCACAGTCCCAGCCCCGAGAGACGGCCCATTCAAAAGACCCAATGGGCTTATAGACAACCCATCTGTGATACCCCAAACTTGGCATGTATTCAATAGCATTTTAAGTTCATTTAAATTGCATTTTATTGACCTTTCACCTTCTTTGACCAAACTAGTTGACTTTTCATCTACATTGACCAACTAGGACAAGGTGGGAATTTTTGTAATGTATAATAAAAGGCAAACTTGGGATTAGAAATAAAAAAATGCAATGTTAAGTTAGTCAAATTTTGGGTCAACTTTGGAATTAAATCTGAACCAATTGGGGAAGAGTTAGGTAGCAAATTATATATGGTTGGAAACCTCTATGAGTCTAGTTTATGAGGGTTCAAACCGTTCGTGAATTGGAGTTTTCTAGAAGAAGTTATGGCCGTTTTCGTGAGGTCGCGCATAGCTGTTTTGGTTTAGCGGGTTGACCGAATTTTGACCTTTGACTTCTTGACATTTTTTTTTTTAAATAAGCAGAATGTGCACGAAAAAAACAGAGAGAAAAAGGCTTGAAACCATGAGGAAAAGAAGGAGAAAAAAAAAAGAAAATCTCAACTTCAAATCTTCGATTCTTCGCGTGGGCTTGTGCGGGGTGGTTTCCGAGGCACTCTACGAGGTTTTCCTAGCGTCTAGGAGCGTGTAAGGTGAGGGGAGCATGTTATTTGCGCATTTATACGTTGGATATGTTAACTTTGTCAATTTTTAGATTTATCCGTAAATCGTTATTTAATGCGATTTGATGCTTCTAGAATGTTCATTAGCATTTGTAGAACATGTATTTATAGCTTTGTAACATTTTCTGCGGTTAAATGTTGTGATTGCAAATTAAATTGTGAAATGAATAGTGTTTTATGAATAGTAAAACCTTGAAACGTTGAAATTGCGCTGTTATGCTTTTCGTTGATGTAGAAACGTGCTAGGTATGCTAGAATGCTAAAATGTGTGGTTTGTTTGGGTTGCGTAGTGGAAAAAACGAGAATTAAGCCTTTGGAAAAGTTGGGGTCGTTTTGGTCGACTTTTGCGTTTTCTCGTTTTGCGTGTTGGCATTGCTTTGGGAGGCCATGGAAGCACTTTTGGTGCGATTATGGCGTTGGTTGGGTGTTTGGTTGATATAGTTGTAGTTCAAACGAGAAAGGGGAAAATTGGGGCTTTGCGCGAGTTCTAGGGTAAAGTAAGGTTTTGGGGTCTTTAGACGTGCCTTATGGTGACCTAGGAGGGTTGGCGAAGTCGGTTTCTAGAGCTCTTGGCTCGTTTGGAAATGGTAGCATTTTGATAGTTGGGGCCGATTTGTGTTTTTGTGTGTTTTCTTGTCTTTATGCTTATAGAATGTTTAGAATTACTTGGAATACTTGTTTGAGTTGTTTTGGATTGAATTACTTATCAAATTGCTGCTATTGCGTGCGAGAGTAACCTATTTTGTTATTCTTTCACGTGTGGCTTTATCGCTTGTTTATCGCCTTGTATCGAGTCTTGCATTGCATAGTGTCTCGCGTGTGAGTGATGGGCCTCTCTGGGTAGCCTTGGGTTGCCAGTGTTGGTTGCTCTAGCTCCGCTGCTATTCCCTTTCTCGCTTGGGTTGCCTCCCACGGAGATTTGGGTAGTAGGATTGATGGATACTTCCGGGGTATTCCAAACTGGTGTTATAAGGTGGTTTGGGCCGGCGCGTCATCGTTAAGGTCATCGGAATCATGATCGGTACATTACTCGTTCGAGTGATCCTTAGCCTTCAAAGTGTGGTTTAGCTTTGATTGGTTGTGTTAATGCTTTCTTTAGTTGTTTAATTGTTTTGTTGTTTATATTGAATGCCTTTTATTGATTGTATTGCTTAACTGTACCTATTTGCATTGCACGATATTCTTTCTCTCCAATTCGATATCTGTCTCGCCCTCACTGAGTATACGTATTGTGTATACTCACTCCTCACCACCACATTTCAGGAAATGCCCTGTTAGCTGGAAAGTTCGTGATTTCGTGAAAGTCCGTGCTTGAAGAGTTGTCTTGAGTGCCTATGTAACTTGAGTAGTCAAAGTTGTCAAGTTGTATGCTTTTATGTTGTATGTAATTATTGTTAAAAGAAATGTAATATAAATCTAGCTATGTAGTCGGAATGGTTTGATAAATTAGATTATGTATATAGTTAATGTAGCTTAACTTCAATGCATGGCTGTAATGTCCAAAGGAAAAGAATTAGAATGGCATGATAGTTTATTTTATGCAGTAGCTTTGTATGGTTTAATTGCCTAAATTGAATGTACTTGTCAAAATGAAAAGATAGGTTAGTTTTTCAATTGGAAATGTATGTATACTTGCTGAGTTTAAATTGTTGAGAACCGAGGCTCGGATGGCCTTGAGGAAGTTTTGTATGGTTGGACACGGTGGTGGTCCATTTATATGCTATTACAGGTTTTGCATTTCGCCTATAAACAGGGGAGACTCCGTCCGTTTTCCCTGAAAATTTTGCCCGGGTTTGGTTTGGGTTGTGATTAGTTTGATTGATAAAACTCCCGGTCTCGAGAGGGATCGGGGTGTCACAGGTGGTATCAGAGCTTATTTAGCTCATAAGCCGGGACAGGGTCCTCAGTCTGGTGGGTAGTGACCCTTAAATGTGTGCTTGTTAAGTGTGTCTTGAAAGTGTATGCTTTTATGTGAGATTATGTGTCTTGACATGAATGTGTGCTCCTATGTGATATAGTTATGTGTTATGTGTTAATTGTGTGCTAAGTGAAGGAAAGTGTCTAGTTGTTCATTGAATTGTCCTATCGAATCGACCTCGTGGATTGTTATTTGCTTGAAGTATTGCTTTTAATGTGTGTACTGAAATGTCTTGAATTAGCTATGCCGTGATTTGAATTGATTATGTTGTGCTTGCCTTGATTGTTATGCTTGAGTGACTTTGTTAAATAAACTATATTGTAAACTTGCTCGCATAATAGCTTAATGCATATGTATAACTGTGATATATTGGCATTCATACATGTCCTATTGAAATGGTAAGTAAGGCCTCTTCCTCCCCTGAAGAAAGTGGATCACCCCTGGCTTTTCAAGGTGTATGGATTGGCAAGGAAATGAATGGCATTTGACTAGCCTTTATTTGGGAATTGGTGATTGCTTTTGCAGCTCGGTTATTGGCGAATCCCTTTGGTCCTTCTCTGTGCTTAACAGTTGCGAAAGAGTAGCTTTCTCTTGGGGTTTTAATTGGGTGTTCTCTGGAACATTCTTTGGTTTTCATAACGGGTGTTCTTTGGGGACTTTTGTTGGCACTTCTCGGTGGACTTGGTTAATGGGATTTCAATCGGCCTTACTGCATGGTATTATCTATGGCATATGTGTCTCGGTCTTTATTGGAGTGTTACTGGTATTCCTTATTGGAAATTCTTCAATGGCATTCTCTAGGATTCTCAGTGGCCAATTATTTAGTATTACTTATTGGGCAATTCTTGGTACTTTCTTACTGGAGCATTGTTCGGGTATTTTCTTTGGCATCCCTCAGTTGGTTTGGTAACTAGAATCCCTATCAGACTTATTGTATAATACTACTTATGGTATTCTTTGAAATTCTTATTAGGCATTCTCTTGGTATTTTCCTTGTTGCCAAAGTTGTATGAAGTTCTCACTTGGCAAATAGTGAAGAGGACTCAGAGTTTGGTTTCGGTATATTGTTCATCAGTTCGGTGTTTATCCTTGGAGTTTTCGTCCATCTGGGAAACTATGTTTGTTATTCAACTTGGTTGTCTTATTGGGCACGTTATATTTTCTCTGTTATTTCCTTTGACATTCCTCTCAGCATTTGATAGCAAAACTCGGAATCTAATTGGTTGTTCCATGGGGTTATTATTTGGAAGGCTTCTTTGGAACTTTGGAAATATATTTGATTGGGTTCTTGGTATTTTCTTCAGCACTCTTAACAGGGAATTCTTCTATGAAATCCATGACTAGCGGGGTACTTCTTTGGACCTCTAGATAGAATCTTTGTTTGAGCTTTTATTTGGCTTCTTGCTTGGGAATTCTCGGGCAGTAACAGTTAGACTTCTATTGGAGATTCGTGCGTGAGGTATTCTTCTTGTCGTTATTGTGTGGTATTAATGACATCTACAGTATCTTTGCTTTAGTCTTTATTGGTATTATCTCGGCGTTTCTGGTTGGAATTTATTCTTCTTCGGTATTCATGTCAACGGGATTCTTGTACGGTATCTACATTTGAGCTTCTATTTGGCGTTACTACTTGGCATTTCTACTTGAACTTTCATATTGGTCATCTGGATTAAATACTTTTTCAATAGCTAATGAAGAATAGTCAGAGTTGGATTGTAGATGATGCAGAGTCCTATTGGAAGAAGAATTGCGAGGACGCAATTGTTTTAAGGGGGGAAGGATGTGATACCCCGAACCTGGCATGTATTCAATAGCATTTTAAGTTCATTTAAATTGCATTTTATTGACCTTTCACATTCTTTGACCAAACTAGTTGACTTTTCATCTACATTGACCAACTAGGACAAGGTGGGAATTTTTGTAATATTTAATAAAAGGCAAACTTGGGATTAGAAATAAAAAAATGCAATGTTAAGTTAGTCAAATTTTGGGTCAACTTTGGAATTAAATCTGAACCAATTGGGGAAGAGTTAGGTAGCAAATTATATATGGTTGGAAAGCTCTATGAGTCTAGTTTATGAGGGTTCAAACCGTTCGTGAATTGGAGTTTTCTAGAAGAAGTTATGGCCGTTTTCGTGAGGTCGCGCATAGCTGTTTTGGTTTAGCGGGTTGACCGAATTTTGACCTTTGACTTCTTGACATTTTTTTTTTTTTTTAAATAAGCAGAATGTGCACGAAAAAAACAGAGAGAAAAATGCTTGAAACCATGAGGAAAAGAAGGAGAAAAAAAAAAAGAAAATCTCAACTTCAAATCTTCGATTCTTCGCGTGGGCTTGTGCGGGGTGGTTTCCGAGGCACTCTACGAGGTTTTCCTAGCGTCTAGGAGCGTCTAAGGTGAGGGAAGCATGTTATTTGATTTATACGTCGTATATGTTAACTTTGTCAATTTTTAGATTTATTCGTAGATCGTTATTTAAAGCGATTTGATGCTTCTAGAATGTTCCTTAGCATTTGTAGAACATGTATTTATAGCTTTGTAACATTTTCTGCGGTTAAATGTTGTGATTGCAAATTAAATTGTGAAATGAATAGTGTTTTATGAATAGTAAAACCTTGAAACGTTGAAATTGCGCTGTTATGCTTTTCGTTGATGTAGAAACGTGCTAGGTATGCTAGAATGCTAAAATGTGTGGGTTGTTTGGGTTTCGTAGTGGAAAAAACGAGAATTAAGCCTTTGGGAAAGTTGGGGTCGTTTTGGTCGACTTTTGTATTTTCTTATTTTGCGTGTTGGCATTGCTTCGGGAGGCCATGGAAGCACTTTTGGTGCAATTATGGCGTTGGTTGGGTGTTTGGTTGATATAGTTGTAGTTCAAACGAGAAAGGGGGAAATCGGGGCTTTGCGCGAGTTCTAGGGTAAAGTAAGGTTTCGGGGTCTTTAGACGTGCCTTATGGTGACCTAGGAGGGTTGGCGAAGTCGGTTTCCAGAACTCTTGGCTCGTTTGGAAATGGTAGCATTTTGATAGTTGGGGCCGATTTGTATTTTTGTGTGTTTTTTTGCCTTTATGCTTATAGAATGCTTAGAATTACTTGGAATACTTGTTTGAGTTGTTTTGGATTGAATTACTTATCAAATTGCTGCTATTGCGTGCGAGAGTAACCTATTTTGTTATTCTTTCACGTGTGGCTTTATCGCTTGTTTATCGCCTTGTATCGAGTCTTCCATTGCATAGTGTCTCGCGTGTGAGTGATGGGCCTCTCTGGGTAGCCTTGGGTTGCCAGTGTTGGTTGCTCTAGCTCCGCTGCTATTCCCTTTCTCGCTTGGGTTGCCTCCCAGGGAGATTTGGGTAGTAGGATTGATGGATACTTCCGGGGTATTCCAAACTGGTGTTATAAGGTGGTTTGGGCCGGCGCGTCATCGTTAAGGTCATCGGAATCGTGATCGGTACATTACTCGCTCGAGTGAACCATAGCCTTCAAAGTGTGGTATAGCTTTGATTGGTTGTGTTAATGCTTTCTTTAGTTGTTGAATTGTATTGTTGTTTATATTGAATGCCTTTTATTGATTGTATTGCTTAACTGTACCTATTTGCATTGCACGATCTTCTTTCTCTCCAATTCGATATCTGTCTCGCCCTCACTGAGTATACGTATTGTGTATACTCACTCCTCACCACCACCTTTCAGGAAATGCCCTGTTAGCTGGAAAGTTCGTGATTTCGTGAAAGTCCGTGCTTGAAGAGTTGTCTTGAGTGCCTATGTAACTTGAGTTGTCAAAGTTGTCAAGTTGTATGCTTTTATGTTGTATGTAATTATTGTTAAAAGAAATGTAATATAAATCTAGCTATGTAGTCGGAATGGTTTGATAAATTAGATTATGTATATAGTTAATGTAGCTTAACTTCAATGCATGGCTGTAATGTCCAAAGGAAAAGAATTAGAATGGCATGATAGTTTATTTTATGCAGTAGCTTTGTATGGTTTAATTGCCTAAATTGAATGTACTTGTCAAAATGAAAAGATAGGTTAGTTTTTAAATTGGAAATGTATGTATACTTGCTGAGTTTAAATTGTTGAGAACCGAGGCTCGGATGGCCTTGAGGAAGTTTTGTATGGTTGGACACGGTGGTGGTCCATTTATATGCTATTACAGGTTTTGCATTTCGCCTATAAACAGGGGAGACTCTGTCCATTTTCCCTGAAAATTTTGCCCGGGTTTGGTTTGGGTTGTGATTAGTTTGATTGATAAAACTCCCGGTCTCGAGAGGGATCGGGGTGTCACACCATCTGCCTCAACAATGCACCATCCTCTTAAGACGTGATATCGACACGTAGTACGGCCCCTTAATGTCCCTCAAGTTAGGTTGTCGGCCTTTGCGCGACTCACGACAAATGACCCGGGATGAAAAATAGCATAAAAAGAAGAAAAGTGGCCTAAAACTGATGAAAATGATCGATTTTGGGTTCCAAAAATAGGCACAACAAAGCACGCTTGCTGCCCCCATCGTAGTTCTCCAAGAGAGCTTTCCTATGGTATGTTGTGGCTACATAGCTCATTACAGATCAAAAGTTATGGGTACCCGAGCGACGGAGACCAGGTCGTAGGGCCCACGATGTCAGTTTGCGGGCCCAGTCCCTCTGCGAAGCGAAGTTGGCTTGCCCAACGTGCCGTGGGATTTGAGAAAAGAAATGTGATGGATGAGGCATCTTGGCATGGCTGAACGGGACAAAAAAAATAAAAAGAGAGGTGCAACACGGGGGAATTTCCCAAGGGGTTACCCATCCTAGTACTCCTTTCGCCCAAGCACACTTAACTTCACAGTTCTGATGGGATCCATTGCATTAGTGCTGGTATGATCGCACCAATCATATTGAGGGTGCAAATCCCTTATGTGTTGACGGTTCACAGTCCCAGCCTAGAGAGACGGCCCATTCAAAAGGCCCAATGGGCTTATCGACAACCCATGTGACGCCCGAGATTTAGCCATGCATTCAATTACTGTTGCATCCTTTATTTGAGCACCTCTTTCTATGCCTTATTAATTGTCTTCTTAAATTACTATTCACTCAGTTTTTAAACTGCATTCTATTGGTTAATTAGCATTTTTATTAAATCATATTAATTGTAAAAGTAGTGGGAAAAATGTGCAATTGAGCTAGAGGAGATAGGAGAGCTCGTTTAGAAAATAATTTTTGTAGTTGAATGAATAGTATTACGTAACTAACTTAGAGATTTAATTAGCTAGCTCACATGTTTCACTCTAGGCTCGTTTTAAGCTTACTACGCGCATTAAAATTGACCACTTAAACACCCAAACTTGACCCCTCCCAACCATGCACCTTAAATATCAACTAAAGCTCATAAAATGCAAAAGAAAAAAAAAATTAAAAGTTGAAAAAGCAGGCAGAAACCCGACAGCCCTTCTTGCACTTGGGAGGAAAATTTTCTTCATCAACTCTCCAATTCAAACCAATCCAAGACTTGAGCAACTAGTGTAGGGTGTTTGCAAGCTTCCTAGGTGCTCCTACGTGTATTGGTAAGGGATTTCACGGCTTGTTTTTGCATTTCTAAATAGTTACTCTTTTCTTGATTTGTTGAAAATGTGTTCAAATGCTATTGTATTAATTATCTATGCTATTATACCATGTATATGAATGCTAGATAACATATTTGAGCCATCGTTTCGCAATTTAAACGGTTAGAATCGTTAGTTTGATTTTTAGGGTGAATAGTGATATTTTTCTAGGGTTTTGTGTAATTGCTCGAATTAGCTTGATTCAATGCTTCTAATAGAAGCCCTAGGTGCTAATGAAGGTAGTCTAATAGCCCCGCGCACTTACATTGCTCTATAATCGCATAAAACGTAAAATAGCTGACTTTAATTTGGGGCTTCCGAGGTTAATGCGAATCCGGGTGAATTCGGGCTTCAATTCTAGTATCCTTAGGCTACCTAGGTGCTATAGAAGCCTTGATACCCTTTGTTTGAAGCCCGGACAATGTATGTGTAGTTTCAAGCCATAAGAGGGAATTTGGGGCTTTCGGGGTAATCGCAGCCATTTGAATGAGTTAGAGGGTTAAGAGGGTACCTTGAGGGTTAGTTAGAAGGTTGGGAGAGTTTCCTTTGAAAATGGAATCATTAACCTTGGTTTGGAAGAGAAATAGTTTGAAAAACAAAGGGGTTTATGTGCTGTTTCGGTTGTCTCACACTTCTAAACCCATGGTATGACTTCTTGAGTGTTTATATGTGATTGTAAATTGATTTGGAGCTTTTGGTATGATTCTATGCTTATTTTGTATATGTTCCTTTGTAAACTGCTTATTAGCTTCTATAATTACTTCTATCCTAATTGCATCGAGGTCAACCTACTTTGTTGATCCTCATATGTGTTAATACTTATATTATTGCTATTAACTTGCCATTGTTAAGTGCATTGCATAGTGGTTGCGCAACCATAGTGTCAGGGGCGGATGTGTTGAATATCGGCTGGGCGGCAGAGGGCTTGCCGGTGGATATTCAAACTCCGTGCCCTAGTCCCTCATTCGCCTGGTCCGGAGATTGCCAGGGGATGTTGGGTCGTAGGATTATCGGGGTACATCCGGAGTACACCCACTGGAGTGTTTGGGGTTATGCCGGCTTATCGTGATCGTGCTCGTGGTTCGTGGATCGTGAATGAAGACCAGTGAAGATTGGTGTATAGGGGATTGTGTGAAATGTATCCTTTTAAATGTATGGTTACTTATGTTATCATTGCTTCTTAAATTGTCTAAGTGATATTGTTGTATAACTGTATTATCTGTTGCATTGCACGCCCCGAGACTATATCCCTCACTGGGCAACAGTGGTTGCTCATACCTCGCTAACATGTTTCAGGTGGCACAGTTGGTGGAGTTGCCTTAGCTGCTGTGTGATATTTGTTTGAGGTAGATGTGCTTTCTGGTTGCTATGTGAAGAATTTGTTGTCCTATGTATAATCTATTTTGGGGCCTTAAAGCTCATGTATGTATTTGAGTAATATGTAAGCTGGAAGTTTGATAATATAGTAGCAGTGGTAATTCTATGGCTTGTAATAACTTATATTTCTATTTCTAGTTGCTTTGCATGCTTGGGAGTGAATGGCTTAGTGTAGAATGTTTTATCTCTAAGTATGTTTTAATGTTATCCTAGAATGGCATGGTTATTAGACTATATTATAAACAAGTTACTTGCATGCTTGTGTGGTTTTGGAACTGTTGTTTGCTTCAAGGCTCGGATGGCCTTGAATCTTTAAATATTTAGCCATGAAAAGTTTGTTTACCTTGTAGTTACCTTATTTGAGAGTTTACAGGTTTTCAGAATGTCCATAGTACAGGGGAAACTCTATCCTTTTTTCCCTAAAATTTTGTGCCCGGGTTTGGGATTGGGTTGAGAATAGCCTGGTTATTAGAGCCTCTGGTCTCATGAGGGATCGAGGCGTTACAGGTGGTATCAGAGCTAAGTTAGCTCTTAGCCGGGACAGGGTCCTCTGCCTGTCGGGTAGTTTCCCTTGCGTGTGTGCTTGTTAAGTGTGTGTCTTGAAAGTGTATGCCTGCATGTTTGATTGTGTGTCTTGTATTGAATGTGTGCACCTATGTGATATAATTATGTGTTACGTGCTAAATGTGTGCTAAGTGAAGTAAAGTGGCTAGTTATGCATCAAATTGACTTCGTGAATTATTAATTGCTTGAACTGTTGCTTGTAATGTGTGTATTTGAATGTCTTTGATTGAGTTGTGTTATGCTTGACTTGATTATCGTGCTTGAATGACTTTGATGATTACACTGTTTCACAAACTCTTTTATTAACATGTTTGTGTAATAGTTTAAAGAATGATTTTACATATGCAATTGTTTGGCATGCATACATAACACGTCGAATGGTAAGAAAAACTCCTTCCTCCCCTGAAGAGAGGTGATTAGTGGCAGGCCTTCCAAATTATGTTGATTAGCATAAATGAGAGGCAATTAATCAGCCTTTATTTGGGAATTGGTGGATATAGTTGGAGCTCAGTTATTGGGATTCTTCTAAGGCCTTCTTCAGTGCTTAGCGGTCATAAATGAGTAGCTTCTTTTGGGGTTTCTATATGACAGTTCTCTGGAGTATATTCTTGGTATTTTCTTATCAGCTATTCATTTGGTATTCTTTTGTTGGCATCTCTCAGAAGAATTGGTATATGGGATTCTTTTTAGCCTTATTATCTGGTATTATTTACAATACTCCTGCTCGGAACTTTTATTGGTATTTTCTCTCCGCTCTTAGTTGGGATTTTATTCTTCTATGGTATTCGTGCCAGCGGGATTCTTATTTGGATTTCGAAATAACATCTCTATTGGAGCCTTTATTTGGCCTTATTACGTGAGGTTCACAGACAATACTACTGGGATTTCTTAATGAGCTTCCACGAGAATTCGTATATGGTATTCTTGCTTAGCAACTGATGACGAATAATCAGAGTTGGTTTTCAGTTGATGCAGATGTTCTCTTGTGAAGAAGAATTGCGTGGACGCAATTAGTTTAAGGGGGAGAGGATGTGACGCCTGAGATTTAGCCATGCATTCAATTACTGTTGCATCCTTTATTTGCGCACCTCTTTCTATGCCTTATTAATTGTCTTCTTAAATTACTATTCACTCCGTTTTTAAACTGCATTCTATTGGTTAATTAGCATTTTTATTAAATCATATTAATTGTAAAAGTAGTGGGAAAAATGTGCAATTGAGCTAGAGGCGATAGGAGAGCTCGTTTAGAAAATAATTTTTGTAGTTGAATGAATAGTATTACGTAACTAACTTAGAGATTTAATTAGCTAGCTCACATGTTTCACTCTAGGCTCGTTTTAAGCTTACTATGCGCATTATAATTGACCACTTAAACACCCAAACTTGACCCCACCCAACCATGCACCTTAAATATCAACTAAAGCTCATAAAATGCAAAAGAAAAAAAAAATTAAAGCTGAAAAAGCAGGCAGAAACCCGACAGCCCTTCTTGCACTTGGGAGGAAAATTTTCTTCATCAACTCTCCAATTCAAGCCAAGCCAAGCCTTGAGCAACTAGTGTAGGGTGTTGGCAAGCTTCCTAGGTGCTCCTACGCGTATTGCTGAGGGATTTCACGGCCTGTTTTTGCATTTCTAAATAGTTACTCTTTTCTTGATTTGTTGAAAATGTGTTCAAATGCTATTGTATTAATTATATATGCTATTATACCATGTATATGAATGCTAGAGAACATATTTGAGCCATCGTTTCGCAATTTAAACGGTTAGAATCGTTAGTTTGATTTTTTAGGGTGAATAGTGATGTTTTTCTAGGGTTTTGTGTAATTGCTCGAATTAGCTTGATTCAATGCTTCTAATAGAAGCCCTAGGTGATAATGAAGGTAGTCTAATAGCCCCGCGCACTTACATTGCTCTATAATCGCATAAAACGTAAAATAGCCGACTTTAATTTGGGGCTTCCGAGGTTAATGCGAATCCGAGTGAATTCGGGCTTCAATTCTAGTATCCTTAGGCTACCTAGGTGCTATAGAAGCCTTGATATCCTTTGTTTGAAGCCCGGACAATGTATGTGTAGTTTAAAGCCATAAGAGGGAATTTGGGGCTTTCGGGGTAATCGCAGCCATTTGAATGAGTTAGAGGGTTAAGAGGGTACCTTGAGGGTTAGTTAGAAGGTTGGGAGAGTTTCCTTTGAAAATGGAATCATTAACCTTGGTTTGGAAGAGAAATAGTTTGAAAAACAAAGGGGTTTATGAGCTATTTCGGTTGACTCACACTTCTAAACCCATGGTATGACTTCTTGAGTGTTTATATGTGATTTTAAGTTGATTTGGAGCTTTTGGTATTATTCTATGCTTATTTTGTATATGTTCCTTTGTAAACTGCTTATTAGCTTCTATAATTACTTCTATCCTAATTGCATCGAGGTCAACCTACTTTATTGATCCTCCTATGTGTTAATACTTATATTATTGCTATTAACTTGCCATTGTTAAGTGCATTGCATAGTGGTTGCGCAACCATAGTGTCAGGGGCGGATGTGTTGAATATCGGCTGGGCGGCAGAGGGCTTGCCGGTGGATATTCAAACTCCGTGCCCTAGTCCCTCATTCGCCTGGTCCGGAGATTGCCAGGGGATGTTGGGTCGTAGGATTATCGGGGTACATCCGGAGTACACCCACTGGAGTGTTTGGGGTTATGCCGGCTTATCGTGATCGTGCTCGTGGTTCGTGGATCGTGAATGAAGACCAGTGAAGATTGGTGTATAGGGGATTGTGTGAAATGTATCCTTTTAAATGTATGGTTACTTATGTTATCATTGCTTCTTAAATTGTCTAAGTGATATTGTTGTATAACTGTATTATCTGTTGCATTGCACGCCCCGGGACTATATCCCTCACTGGGCAACAGTGGTTGCTCATACCTCGCTAACATGTTTCAGGTGGCACAGTTGGTGGAGTTGCCTTAGCTGCTGTGTGATATTTGTTTGAGGTGGATGTGCTTTCCGGTTGCTATGTGAAGAATTTGTTGTCCTATGTATAATCTATTTTGGGGCCTTAAAGCACATGTATGTATTTGAGTAATATGTAAACTGGAAGTCTGATAATGTAGTAGCAGTGGTAATTCTATGGCTTGTAATAAGTTATATTTCTATTTCTAGTTGCTTTGCATGCTTGGGAGTGAATGGCTTAGTGTAGAATGTTTTATCTCTAAGTATGTTTTAATGTTATCCTAGAATGGCATGGTTATTAGACTATATTATAAACAAGTTACTTGCATGCTTGTGTGGTTTTGGAACTGTTGTTTGCTTCAAGGCTCGGATGGCCTTGAATCTTTAAATATTTAGCCATGAAAAGTTTGTTTACCTTGTAGTTACCTTATTTGAGAGTTTACAGGTTTTCAGAATGTCCATAGTACAGGGGAAACTCTGTCCGTTTTTTCCTAAAATTTTGTGACCGGGTTTGGTATTGGGTTGAGAATAGCATGGTTATTAGAGCCTCCGGTCTAGTGAGGGATCGAGTCGTTACAACCCATCTGCCTCAACAACGCAACATCCTCTTAAGACGTGATATCGACATGTAGTAGGGCCCCCGAATATCCCTCCAGTTAGGTTGTCGACCTTTTCTCGACTCACCATGAACAACCCAGGATGAAAAAATAGTGTCAAAAAAAGAAAAGTGGCCCAAAATTGATGAAAACGTTCAATTTTAGATTCTGAAAATAGGCGTAGCAAAGCACGCTTGTTGCCCCCATGGTAGAGCTCCTAGATAGCTTTTCAACGGTATGCTGTGGAATGCATAGCTCATTACGGATCAAAAGTTATGGGTGTCGGAGCAACGGAGACCAGGTCATAGGCCCCACGACCTCGGTTTGCGAGCCCAGCACCTCTGCGAAATGAAGTTGGCTTGCCCAAGGTGCCTTGGGACTTGACAAAAGAAATGTGATGGATGAGGCATTTTGGCATGGCTGAACGGGGCAAAAAAAAATGAAAAGAGGGGTGCAACACGAGGAATTCCATGGGGGTCACCCATCCTAGTACTACTCTCGCCCAAACATGCTTAACTTTGGAGTTCTGATGGGATCCAGTGCATTACTGTTGGTATGATCGTACCCGTCATGTTGAAGGTGCAAAGCCATTATATGTTGATGGTTCACATTCCCAACCCAGAGAGACGGCTCATTCAAAAGGCCCAATGGGCTTATCGACAACCCATCTACCTCAACAACACAGCATCTTCTTAAGACGTAATATCGACGCATAGCAGGGCCCCATAATGTCCCTCAAGTTTGGTTGTCGGCCTTTTCGCGACTCATGTAGAACGACCCAAGATGAAAAAATAGCGTCAAAAGAAGAAAAGTGGCCCAAAACTGATGAAAACATTCGAGTTTGGGTTCCAAAAATAGGTGTAGCTAAGCACACATGCTGGCCCTATCGTAGAGCTCCCGGAGATCTTTCCAACGGTATGTTGTACGCCGCATAACTCATTACGGATCAAATGTTTTGGGTACCGGAGCGACGTAGACCAGGTCACAGGCCCCACGACCTCGGTTTGTGAGCCCAGCCCCTCCGCGAAGCGAAGTTGGCTTGCCCAAGGTATTGTGGGACTCGAGAAAAGAAATGTGATCGATGAGGCATCTTGGCATTGCTGAACATGGCAAAAAAATTAAAAAAATGGGTGCAACACGAGGACTTCCCTAGGGGTTACCCATCCTGGTACTGCTCTTACCCAATCACGCTTTACTTCGCAGTTCTGATGGGATCCGGTGCATTAGTGCTGATATGATCGCACCTGTCATGTTGAGGGAGCAAAACCCTTATGTGTTGACGGTTCACAGTCCTAGCCCAGAGAGACGGCCCATTCAAAAGGCGCAATGGGCTTATCGACAACCCATCTGCCTCAACAACGCAGCATCCTTTTAAGACGTGATATCGACTCATAGTAGGGCCCCACAATGTCCATCAAGTTACGTTGTTAGCCTTTTCGCAACCCACGACGAATGACCCAGGATGAAAAACAGCGTCAAAAGAAGAAAAGTGCCCCAAAACTCATGAAAACGTTCGATTTTCAGTTCTAAAAACAGGCGCAGCAAAACACGCTTGCTGCCCTCATCGTAGAGCTTGTGGAGAGCTTTCCAACGGTCTGCTGTGTTCTGCATAACTCCTTACGGATCAAAACTTATGGGCACTGGAGCGACGGAGACCAGGTCACATGCCCCATGACCTCGATTTGCGGGCCCAACCCCTTTGCGAAGTGACGTTGGCATGCCCAAGGTACTGTGGGATTTGAGAAAAGAAATGTGATGGATGAGGCATTTTGGCGTGGCTGAACAAGGAAAAAAAATGATAAAAGGGGTACAACACGAGGACTTCCCAGGGGGTCACCCATCATAGTACCACTCTCGGTCAAGCAAGCTTAACTTTGGAGTTCTGATTGGATACGATGCATTAGTGCTGGTATGATGGCACCCTTTTGTTTAGAGTGCAAAGCCATTATGTATTGACGGTTAACAGTACCAGCCCAGAGAGACGGCCCAGTGAAAAGGCCTAATGGGCTTATCGTTAACCCATTTGCCTCAACAATCCAGCATCCTCGCAAGACGTGAAATCAATGCATAGTAGGGTCTCCTAATGTCCCGCAAGTTAGGTTGTCGGCCTTTTCGCAACTCACCACGAACGACCCGGTATGACAAAATCTCGTAAAAAGAAGAAATGTGGCTTGAAACTGAAGAAGACGTTCGATTTTGGGTTCCGAAAATAGGAGAAGCAAAGCATGCTAGCTGCCTCCGTCGTAGGGCTCCCAGAGTGCTTTCCAACAATATGTTGTGAGCTGTATAATTGCTTACGGATCAAAAGTTTTGGTCACCGGAACAACAAAGAACAGGTCACAAGCCCCCACGACATCGGTTTGCGGGTCCAGCCCTTCCGTAAAGTGAAGTTGGCTTGTCCAAGGTGCCGTGGAACTTGAGAAAAGAAATGTGACGGACGAGGCATCTTGGTATTGCTGAACGGGACAAAAAAAAATGAAAAGAGGGGTACAACACGAGGAATTCCGTGGGCGTTACCCATCCTAGTACTACTCTTGCCCAAGCACACTTAACTTTGGAGTTCTAATAGGATCCAGTGCATTAGTGTTGGTATGATCGCACCCATCATGTTGAAGGTGCAAAGCCATTATGTGTTCACGGTTCACATTCCCAACCCAAAGAGACGACCTATTCAAAAGACCCAATGGGCTTATCGACAACCCATCTACCTCAACAACACAATATCCTCTTAAGACGTAATATCGACGCAAAGCAGGGCCCTCTAATGTCCCTCAAGTTTGGTTGTCGGTCTTTTTGCGACTCATGTAGAACGACCCGAGATGAAAAAATAGCGTCAAAAGAAGAAAAGTGGACCAAAACTGATGAAAACATTCGAGTTTGGGTTCCAAAAACAAGTGTAGCTAAGCACGCATGCTGCCCCTATCGTAGATCTCCCGGAGAGCTTTCCAACGGTATGTTGTACATCGCATAACTCATTACGGATCAAAAGTTTTGGGTACTGAAGCGACGGAGACCAGGTCACAGGCCCCACGACCTCGGTTTGTGAGCCCAGCCCCTTCGCGAAGCGAAGTTGGCCTGCCCAAGGTACCGTGGGACTCGAGAAAAGAAATGTGATCGATGACGCATCTTGGAATTGCTGAACGGGGCAAAAAAAATGAAAAAAAGGGTGCAACACGAGGACTTCCCATAGGGTTACCCATCCTGGTACTGCTCTCACCCAAGCACGCTTTACTTCGCAGTTCTGATGGGATCCGGAGCATTAGTGCTGGTATGATCGCACCCGTCATGTTGAGGGAGCAAAACCCTTATGTGTTGACGGTTCACAGTCCTAGCCCAGAGAAACGGCCCATTCAAAAGGCGCAATGGGCTTATCGACAACCCATCTGCCTCAACAATGCAGCATCCTCTTATGACGTGATATCGACTAATAGTAGGGCCCCATAATGTCCCTCAAGTTACGTTGTCAGCCTTTTCGCGACTCACGACGAATGACCCGAAATGAAAAACAACATCAAAAGAAGAAAAGTGCCCCAAAACGCATGAAAACGTTCGATTTTTGGTTCCAAAAACAGGCTCAGCAAAGCACGCTTGCTGCCCTCATCGTAGAGCTTGTGGAGAGCTTTCCAACGGTCTGTTGTGTTCAACATAACTCCTTACGGATCAAAAGTTATCGGCACCGGAGCGACGGACACCAAGTCACATGCCCCACGACCTCGATTTGTGGGCTCAGCCCCTCTGCGAAGCGACGTTGGCGTGCCCAAGGTGCCATGGGATTTGAGAAAAGAAATGTGATAGATGAGGCATTTTGGCGTGGCTAAACGGGGCAAAAAAAAATGATAAAAGGGGTACAACACGAGGACTTCCCAGGGGGTCACCCATCCTAGTACCACTCTCGGTCAAACAAGCTTAACTTTGGAGTTCTGATTGGATACGGTGCATTAGTACTGGTATGATCGCACCCTTTTGTTTAGCGTGCAAAGCCATTATGTATTGACGGTTCACAATACCTGTCCAGAGAGACGGCCCATTCAAAAGGCTTAATAGGCTTATCGACAACCCATCTGCCTCAACAACGCAACATCCTCACAAGACATGAAATTAATGCATAGTAGGGCCCCCTAATGTCCCGCAAGTTAGGTTGTCGGCCTATTCGCGACTCACGACGAACGATCTGGTATGACAAAATCGCGTAAAAAGAAGAAATGTGGATTGAAACTGAAGAAGACGTTCGATTTTGGGTTTCGAAAATAGGAGAAGCAAAGCACGCTAGCTATCTCCGACGTAAAGTTCCGAGAGTGCTTTCCAACGATATGCTGTGAGCCGCATAACTGCTTACAGATCAAAAGTTTTAGGCACCGGAACGACAGAAAACAGGTCACAAGCCCCCACGACCTTGGTTTGCGGGTCCAGCCCCTCCGCGAAGCGAAGTTGGCTTGTCCAAGGTGCCGTGGAACTTGAGAAAATAAATGTGACGGATGAGGCATCGTGGTATTGCTGAACGGGGCAAAAAAAATGAAAAGAGGGGTGCAACACGAGGAAATCCGTGGGGGTCACCCATCCTAGTACTACTCTCACCCAAGCACGCTTAACTTTGGAGTTCTGATGGGATCCAGTGCATTAGTGTTGGTATGATCGCACCCGTCATGTTGAAGGTGCAAAGCCATTATGTGTTGACGGTTCACATTCTCAACCCAGAGAGATGACCCATTCAAAAGACCCATTGGGCTTATCGATAACCCATCTACCTCAACAGCACAGCATCCTCTTAAGACGTAATATCGATGCATAGCAGGGCCCCCTAATGTCCCTTAAGTTTGGTTGTCAGCCTTTTCGCGACTCATGTAGAATGACCCGGGACGAAAAAATAGCATCAAAAGAAGAAAAGTGGACCAAAATTGAAGAAAACGTTCGATTTTGGGTTCCAAAAACTAGCGATGTGTCACGCCCCAACCCGGCCTATAAGGTTAGACTAGGGTGTGAACTAAACATTCAGGTAATATCACATACTTAACTGTTTATGAAGTTTTAACACTTATCATTTTTAACCTAAACTCCAAAGTTTTTTGGAAAACCGGCAACATGACAGCTGTAATTGGGCTCTTTGGTTTGGCCTAATTCTCTAAACACCTCAAATCTCTCTAATCTCAATTTCGTTTCCAACTAGGATTACCATTTAACATCAATTGGAACGCCTATTGGTTATCTCGATGTCTCGTTTGATTTATAACCTAGCATGATACTATGTCTCGTTTGTTTGTTTGTCCTCGTTACAAAATATACCTGTTGATCTTAGCTTAATAGCGAGTACCTGTTTAAGATTGGATAAGTTCATTTACTTAGTCCTTAACTAATACGTCATAACCTATGATAGATACTAGCGGCAATAAAGCAAAACGATCATAGTGATGTCTAGCATCAATCTACTTAATATAAGTACAACCCAAAATTAGACCCCAAATTACAATGGGGGTCTTTTACATTAGAATTAGCAAGCAACATAAAATAAATAGTCTTCAAGTAGCACAGAGTTCACAAGTAGCCACATTCAAGCAAAGCAAACAATGACAAGCAATCACTCCAGGGGTTCATCGTTAGGCACACCGTCCTCAGGTACCTGTTCTGGATCTTCTTCACCTGAGATGATAAAAGAGGGTGAGTCCTTATGAACTCAGCGAGGGGGAACGAGAAATAGGTTTTGAAACTCATTTTCCGGTTCAACTTATGAAAATCCTTTTGCAAGCATGAATATAACAATAATATCAAGTAAAGGAACAGAAATACCAGTCTTTCCTCCCCGAAGTTCTCTAGGAACCAAGCGAGAGTACTTATACACATAGTAAAAGGATACGGTGAGCTTTTACTCTCAGATCAGTTCCAGAATCAGTTGTTGCGGCCGACTTCAAATCATCCCCCAAACACGCCAGGTGGGTGTACTCTGGATGTACCCCGAAATCCTACGACCCAACTCTCCGAGGAAGTCTAGCCCCCAAGCGAGAGAGGGAATGGGACAATGGTAGTCACGAGTGCACCGGCAAGCCCAATGCCGCCCGGTGTGAGTGATCGCTACCATGCCGACAGGAAAGGTTGCAACCATGTATGCAGTGCACATTTATGACATTAACATATCACGTTAGGAGGACAACAAAGTAGGTTGCCTCCGGACAGTCATAAGATTGCACATTGACAAGTAAACAGGCAGGGCACGATAAGACAGGTAATTTCACTTGAAAGGCATATAGAGTTATATGAACATTAAACGGGCAGCCATGTAACACACGTAAATCAAGCCATATAACTCATTACGAAGTCCACGTGATCAAGTGATAGATTATTCAACATGCAACAACATCTACATGGGTTCGGGTGCAAGAAAAGCCTATTTGTCAACATGCAATGATCAAAATCACATTTAGGACTATAAAGGAATTTACAGGCAGCCTACTAAACATATAATTCCACACAATATCCAAATGATCAATACTTAGCAAAACTACCTAGTCATTAGGGTTTCCATTTCGTGCATATTCAAGCAATTTGAGCCTCAAACCAACTCAAAGTCAATCTCAAGCCATGCATCATTTAATTCAACATCCTGAAACATTCAAAACAGTCCACACAACATCCCGAAGCTACAATCCCAAGCATTTAACTCAACAAGAGGAGTCACAACAATTTTTCTAAGCACAACATTAAGTGAAACCCTTACTGCAATAGGCTGTTTTCTCACAATCAATAGGATAATCAAAAAATCTCCAAATCTAGTGAATAAAATTTTGAATTAAATCTTAAGAAGTTAACTAAAATCAGAAACAAATCTTGCATCAATTGGAGTTCGGGATCATTAGATATAGCCGAAACAGTGAGATAGCACAAAACTGTCCAGATTTGCACACTTTTCAGAAATTGACGTTTTTGAGGTCCTTAGGCTCAGTTTTAGCCTTAGTCCATTTCTGAAAAAAATGTCCAGAACTGAAAAATATAGAAGTACACCAAATGGCATGCATTTTTATCATCATTTACTAATTCAAACCTGGTTCGTTCTACAAGGTCAGTGCATCTGCCAAAACCTGCTTCATTTTTCCAGATTTCCAGATTTGGACACATTTTAAAGATTTTCCATTTTGAGGACTTAGAGTCAAAATTAGCTTTGGCCTATTTCTGTGAAAAATGTTCAAAACTGTCCAAACTAGTCACTTACCAATTTTCATGCATTTTCAACATCATTTGTCTTTCTAAACTTACCTCGAAACAAGCTGGTCAGAGAGCTGTCAACAATCCGACTTCACCTAGCATAACTTTCAAGCCAAGATCTTGCCATGCATGGTTGTTTAAGCTTATGAACGACCACATAACTCAAGTACAGAAGCAAATACATACATTCATGAGCATGCATGTGAATTTTTGAAGGATTTTCAAAAGGTTTTAGCCCTCACCTTAGCAATCAACCAAGAGATGCACAAAAACTTGTTGAAGCTCAAATCTCTTCTTCTTCTTGCTTAGCTGAGATTCCAACTTGGTTTTCTCTATTTTTCCTAGCCTAGTGACCAAGCTCTTAGCACATGCATGAGGTTAGAACAAGAATAAAAGAAATGGAAGCCAAGAAACTTACCTAGGCTGAATAGAAGACTTCAAAGGACATGCATGTGTGATTTTCGAACTCTAGCTAGTTTGCTTGAGCTTCTTCGATGGTTGCTTGTCTTGATTGACCAAATTGTGAAGAAGATGACCTATGGTATGTTGAGAACTCAGCCAAGGCCGAGAGAGAGAGAGATAGAAAATGAGAGGGAGAGAGAGAAGTTGAGGAAGAAATGAAGAAATGACAAAAATATGACAAAGAATAAAGCTTTACATTCTTTCATGCTTATGGTCAGCCTTGGGCAGCCCAAAATTCCTGATTTTGTGTCTTCAAGATGTGATTTTAAAATGTTAGCATGGGCATAGGTGGTTTGGTCGAACAAGGTAGAATTTTGAGGTGGTTTTTAGTTTTTTTTTTTTTATGCATTGATAAGTGTTTTTGTGTCATGATTTGTCTAGATTCATTTTGAATTAAACATGCATGCAAGGAACCATATTGTGGTCGGCCAAAGCTCCTCAATAATCTGAATTTTTGTCATGTTTTGGATGTTATTTAATTGAGTGTTGGAAGTGCAAAAAAAATAAGGAATAAAGAATGAAGAATGTTTAGTGTTTAGTGAATTTTTGTCTTTTAGTGAGTTGAATTAGAATTATAATATTGATAGTAGATTTTGTAGGATTGTTTAATAGTATAGTTCTTTGTGTAAGATGCTTACTTGATTAGCGTGAGGGCATGCTTTCTTAGGTCTAGGACATGCACTACGAGGTAGGACACGAACTACGAGACTAACGCACGTTTTTCAAGTAAATGCACGCAAACCTAAATGAATGCAGGTAATTCAATGCATGGCACATAAAATGAACACAATTCTTAAACCTAGGTCAAGGCACGCAAATCTAGATTAGGGCACATGAAACGAGATACCGTACGCAAATCGGGGTCGGGCCTCACATCCTCCCCTCCTTAAAAGAATTTCGTCCCGAAATTCAATATTACCTTGAAATAAAGCTGGATATTGTTGCTCCATCTGGTCTCGCCTTTCCCACGTTGCTTCTTCGACTCCATGATGATCCCACAGCACCTTCACTATTGGTATAGTTCTGTTGCGTAACTCCCGATCCTGCTAGTCTAGGATCCGAATGGGCTTCTCCTCGTAAGACAAGGTCTCCCGAAGCTGCAACGGCTCTGGCTCCAAGATATGCGACGGGTCAGGATGATACTTCGGCAGCATTGAAACATGAAAGACGTCGTGAATATTGGAGAGGTTCTGGGATAGTACTAGGCGATGCGCCAATTTGCCAACCTTCTCAATTATCTCGAATAGTACTACAAATCTCGGCCTCAACTTTCCACCCTTGCCATGTTTAATCAGTCCCCTCCGGGGTGATATCTTCAAGAACACCTTGTCGCCAACCTTGAACTCGAGACTCCGTCTCCGTCGGTCTGCATAACTCTTCTGCCTGCTCTGGGCGGTAAGCATCTGTTTCTGGATGAGGTGGATATTATCAACAGTCTTCATCAGTTCAGGTAAAAGGGTCGGGTCCAAAGTCTTCGTCTCACCTACTTCATCCCAGTAAATTGTGGATCAACACTTCCGTCCATACAACGCCTCAAAAGGGGCCATCCCGATAGTGGCCTGATAACTGTTATTATAAGCGAACTCCGCTAAAGACAGATATTTCTCCCAACCTTTTCCGAAATCCAAAACACACGCGCTCAGCATATCCTCCAAAATCTGAATAGTCCTCTTCGATTGTCCATCAGTCTGAGGGTGATAAGCCATGCTGAAACTCAACTTCGTTCCCAAAGCTTCTTGCAATCTCTTCCAAAATCGGGAAGTAAAACGAGGATCCCTATCCGATACAATACTCTTAGGCATCCCGTGCAATCTTACAATCTCCGCCACATACATGTCTCCCAATTTCTTAGGACTATCCTCCTTGATCATCGGTAAAAAGTGTGCCGACTTAGACAATCTATCCACTATGACCCAAACGGCGTCATGACCCTTTTGTGATCTAGGCAGGTCCATAACAAAATCCATAGTGATATGTTCCCATTTCCATTGAGGAATCTCCAACGGCTGAAGTAAACCTGCGGGTTGTTGATGTTCCGCTTTGACTCTCTGGCAAGTCAAACACCGTGCTACAAACTCCGCAATTTTTCTTTTCATGTTATTCCACCAATAGTGTTGCTTCAAATCCTGGTACATCTTTGTTCCGCCGGGGTGAATAGTATATCTTGAATTATGGGCTTTTTCAAGAATCTTCTTTTTCAGCTCTGGGTCATTGGGAACACAAATCCTGTTCCTAAACCTCCAAATACGATAATCATGAAACTTGAAATCCACGTTGTTTTCTTTAATCTTCTGAAATTGTTGGTCCTTCTGTTGAGCCTCTCGTAACTCAGGCAACAAGGTCGATTGAACTTGAGTAGTGACAAAAATTAACCCTTTTTGAGTCAATTGTGGTTTCCATAAAAATGCTTCCTCCAACAACTCCTGCACCTTGACCTCCAGTTTCGCCATGCTTGTTTTTCTACTTAAGGCATCTGCAACTACATTTGCTTTACCGAGCACATAATTGATTGAGCAGTTATAATCATCCAAAAGCTCCATCCATCGCCTTTGCCTCATATTTAACTCTTTTTGAGAGAACAAGTATTTCAAGCTCTTATGATCAGTAAACACTTCAAACTTGTTACCCCACAAATAATGCCTCTATTTCTTGAGTGCAAACACAATAGCCGCTAACTCCAAATCATGCGTCAGGTAATTCACTTCATACGGCTTTGGTTTCCTAGATGCATATGCAATCACTCTTCCATTTTGCATTAACACACAACCCAAACCTTCCTTCGAAACATCGCTATAGATTACAAAACCTTGACTCCCTTCAGGCAATGCAAGAACTGGTGCGGTAGTTAATCTTTTCTTCAACTCTTGGAAGCTGCTCTCACACTTATCATCCCACACGAACTTGGTTTTCTTTTGAGTGAGCTTTGTAAGCGGTCCTGCAATCATAGAGAAATCTTTCACGAATCTTCGATAATAGCCGGCTAGACCAAGGAAACTCCGAACCTCTGTAACATTCTCTGGCTTCTTCCAAGACATCACTGCATCAATCTTTGCTAGATCCACCGCTATTCCCTCTTAGGATATGATATGCCCCAAAAATACAATCTGCTGCAACCAAAATTTACACTTGCTAAACTTTGCATACAATTGATGCTCTCGGAGTTTCTGCAGTACCAACCGCAGATGTTGCTCATGCTCCGCCTCAGATTTCGAGTATACCAAAATATCATCAATGAAAATCACCACAAATTGGTCCAAGTAGGGTTGAAACACCCGATGCATCAAATCCATAAAAGCTGTAGGGCCATTGGTTAGTCCAAAAGGCATTACCACATATTCATAATGCCCATATCTCGTCCTGAAAGTCGTTTTAGGCACATCCTCCTTTTTGATCCGCAACTGATAATACCCTTGTCTCAAGTCAAGTTTCGAATACACTTTGGCTCCTTGCAGTTGATCAAATAGCTCGTCGATCAGGGGAAGTGGGTATTTATTCTTGACGGTCACTTGGTTCAATCCTCGGTAATCAATGCATAGTCTCAACGTTCTGTCTTTCTTCTTCACAAATAGAACTGGCGTACCCCACGGTGAAGAACTCAGTTGAACAAACCCTTTCTTCAGCAATCCTTGCAATTGGTCCTTCAATTCTTGTAGTTCGGCTGGTGCCATACGATAGGGAGCTTTAGATATCGGCTGGGTGCCAGACAGCAACTCTATAACAAACTCGATCTCCCGATTTGGGAGTAAACCGGTTAATTCTTCTGGAAACACATCTGCATAGTCCTTGATCACTGGCATCTCCTCCAACTTAGCTTTGTCCGACGGCTTGTTGATAAGGTAAGCCAAGTATCCGATGCACCCTTTCCTGAAGGACTTCACTGCCTTTGTAGATGAAATGATGGAACTCCCGGTGAAATCTCTTCAACCCATAACCTACAGTATTGGTTGATCAGGTACCCAGAACGTTATAATCTTCACCCGGCAATCTAGTTGGACATGATGTTTTGCCAGCCAGTCCATCCCTAAAATGACCTCATAATCTCGAAAAGGTAATACAATAAGATTGGCTGAGAATTCCCTATCCTTAATTTGGATTTTACATGCTTTATAAGCTGAGCTAGTTACAAGTTTAGAACCCATTGGAGTACCAACTTCTACTTCATATGGCAAACACACAACTTTCAGTTTCACACGTTCCACACATAAGGGAGTAATAAATAAATGGGTAACACCCGGATCAATTAACAACCTAACAGGTTGATTAAGAATGTACCTTCAACAACATCGGTCTCATCTGGAATCTCCTCGCACTTGATAGCATAGGCTCGAGCCTGAACTCTAGAAACTAGAGTCTTGCCTCTACCAGCTGGTTTACTCTGATTCTGCCCTGTCTGCCATTTAGGGCAATCCTTGATCTGATGCTGATCACTGCCACATCTCATACACCGACCTGACTTCCTCCAACACTCGGCCTCGGTATGCCCCTTCCTGTCACAATAAGAACAACTGACGGACTGGGTAGCAGGTGAACTACCTGTGGATCCGCGCGCGGAAGAGGCTGATGGTGCTTTCGTCGAGCCACTGTTATTCACTGGCCTGTTCTGGCAACCCTGACTATGGAATTTCCTCTACTAACCTGGAGGCTGGTATGGTTTCTTGTTCGGCTGACTCGAACCGGCTCCGTCTAGTTTCCTCTTCTCAACTCGAGAGGCAGCAGCAAAGAGAGCAGAATAAGTATCGAAGTCATGAGAAGCTAACTGGTCTTAAATCTCTGGCCTCAATCCAATAGTAAATTTCCACATTTTCGCCTCTGGAGTTCAAACCATATATTGAGCATAACGGGACAGTCGATTAAAACGAGCCTCGTACTAGGCCACCGTCATATTACCCTGGGTCAAGTGCATGAACTCCTCGATCCGCCTCTATCTGGAAACTGCAGGTACATATTTCTCCTTAAATGCCTTAACGAAATTACCCCACAAGCGAGGTGTCTGATCAGTCTCCCACAGTGCCTCTACAGTGTGCCACCAATGTTCAGCATCCCCGTGCAACAAAAACACCGCAAACTCCACCTTCTCTTCATTAGCATATTCAAGTGGCCTGAAAATCTTCTCGATCTCTGACAGCCAAGCCTCTGCTTTCTCGTCATCAGCTTCTCCGTGGAATTTAGATGGGCGAAAATCAAGGAATTCCCTCATTCTGCTATGCCTCCCGTGGTTACCCTCATTCCTGTTGTTGTTGTTGACTTCACGTGTATCCTGACGCTCCATCACACGTGATACACAATCCGTGGCATTAGCCATCATATTAAACATAGCTATACTGGGATTAGTTTGATAGGCATCTCCGGTCTCTTGGGGTTCACCGCTCCTATTAGTAGTACGGGTACTAGGTCCATCCATCTATAGGCACAGATTACGATGCACAATTTATTGAAACATGACAATTAAGAATTTAATGCGTAAGATATGCAACATAATATAGATACAATTCTTGAAACATTTAAGGTATGTTAATCACTTAGGCACATAGAACATAGAAGGCCCATTTAACAATAACACATAAACAAATCATCCTAATTATCTTGAGGCTCTACCCACGGTCCAAGAGTTAAACCCGGCTTAAGCAATCTAAGCTCTGATACCATTCTTATTCTAAGGTGTCACGCCCCAACCCGGCCTATAAGGTTAGACTAGGGTGTGAACTAAATATTCAGGTAGTATCACATACTTAACTGTTTATGAAGTTTTAATACTTATCGTTTTTAGCCTAAACTCCAAAGTTTTCTGGAAAACCGGCAGCATGACGGCTGTAATTGGGCTCTTTGGTTTGGCCTAATTCTCTAAACGCCTCAAATCTCTCTAATCTCAATTTCGTTTCCAACTAAGATTACCATTTAACATCAATTGGAACGCCTATTGGTTATCTCGATGTCTCGTTTGATTTATAACCTAGCATGATACTATGTCTCGTTTGTTTGTTTGTCCTCGTTACAAAATATACCTGTTGATCTTAGCTTAATAGCGAGTACCTGTTTAAGATTGGATAAGTTCATTTACTTAGTCCTTAACTAATACGTCATAACCTATGATAGATACTAGCGGCAATAAAGCAAAACGATCATAGTGATGTCTAGCATCAATCTACTTAATATAAGTACAACCCAAAATTAGACCCCAAATTACAACGGGGGTCTTTTACATTAGAATTAGCAAGCAACATAAAATAAATAGTCTTCAAGTAGCACAGAGTTCACAAGTAGCCACATTCAAGCAAAGCAAACAATGACAAGCAATCACTCCAGGGGTTCATCGTTAGGCACACCGTCCTCAGGTACCTGTTTTGGATCTTCTTCACCTGAGATGATAAAAGAGGGTAAGTCCTTATGAACTCAGCGAGGGGGAACGAGAAATAGGTTTTGAAACTCAATTTCCGGTTCAACTTATGAAAATCCTTTTGCAAGCATGAATATAACAATAATATCAAGTAAAGGAACATAAATACCAGTCTTTCCTCCCCGAGGTTCTCTAGGAACCAAGCGAGAGTACTTATACACATAGTAAAAGGATACGGTGAGCTTTTACTCTCAGATCAGTTCCAGAATCAATTGTTGCAGCCGACTTCAAATCATCCCCCAAACACGCCAGGTGGGTGTACTCCGGATGTACCCCGAAATCCTACGACCCAACTCTCCGAGGAAGTCTAGCCCCCAAGCGAGAGAGGGAATGGGACCATAGTAGTCATGGGTGCATCGGTAAGCCCGATGCCGCCCGGTGTGCGTGATCGCTACCATGCCGACAAGAAAGGTTGCAACCTTGTATGCAGTGCACATTTATGACATTAACATATCACGTTAGGAGGACAACAAAGTAGGTTGCCTCCGAACAGTCATAAGATTGCACATTGACAAGTAAACAGGCAGGGCACGATAAGACAGGTAATTTCACTTGAAAGGCATATAGAGTTATATGAACATTAAACGGGCAGCCATGTAACACACGTAAATCAAGCCATATAACTCATTACGAAGTCCACGTGATCAAGTGATAGATTATTCAATATGCAACAACATCTACATGGGTTCTGTGACACCCGAGATTTAGCCATGCATTTAATTACTGTTGCATCCTTTGTTTGCGCATCTCTTTCTATGCCTTATTAACTATCTTCTTAGGTTACTATTCACTCCATTTTTTAAACTGCATTTTATTAGTTGATTAGCATTTTTATTAAATCATATTAATTATTAAAGTAGTGAGAAAAATATGCAATTGAGCTAGAGGCGATAGGAGAGCTCATTTAGAAAATGATTTTAGTAGTTGAATGAATAGTGTTACGTAACTAACTTAGAAATTTAATTAATTAGCGCATATGTTTCACTTTAGACTCATTTTAAGCTTACTACGCGCATTATAATTGACCACTTGAACACCCAAACTTGACCCCGCCTCAAGGCCTACTAATTAAAACATGACACAAGCACATTTTAGCACAAAAACACAAAAATTTCAGCAGTGAACAGTGCCTGGAACCCGACAGCCCTCCTCTTGCCTTTGGGTGGATTTTTCATCTTCAATTCTTCACTTCAAGCCAAGCCAAGCTAGGAGCACATAGTTTTGGGTGTTGGCAAGCCTCTCGAGAGCTTCTACGCGCATTGGTGAGGGATTTCACGGCTTATTTTTGCATTTCTAAATAGTTGCTCTTTTCTTGATTTGTTGAAAATGTGATCAAATGACATTGTATTAGTTATCTATGCTATTATACCATGTATATGAATGCTAGAGAACATATTTGAGCCGTCATTTCACAATTTAAACGGTTAGAATCGTTAGTTTGATTTTTAGGATGAATAGTGACATTTTTCTAGGGTTTTGCGTAATTGCTCGAATTAGCTTGATTCAATGCTTCTAATAGATGCCTTAGGTTCTAGTGAAGGTAACATAATAGCCCCGTGCACTTGCATTGTCCTTAAATCGCTTAAAATGGAAAATAACCGACTTTAATTTGGGGCTTTCGGGGTTAATGCGAATCCGGGTGGATTCGGGCTTCAATTATAGTATCCTTAAGTTACCTAGGTGCTATAGAAGCCTTGATATCCCTTGTTTGAAGCCCGGACAATGTATGTGTAGTTTAAAGCCATAAGAGGGAATTTGGGGCTTTCGGGGTAATCGCGGAAAATTGAATGAGTTAGAGGGTTGAGAGGGTACCTTGAGGGTTAGTTAGAAGGTTGGGAGAGTTTCCTTTGAAAATGGAATCAATAACCTTGGTTTGGAAGAGAAATAGTTTGAAAAACAAAGGGGTTTAGGTGCAATTTCGGTTGACTCACACTTCTAAACCCATGGCATGACTCCTTAAGTGTTTATATGTGGTTTCAAGTTGATTTGGAGCTTTTGGTATAATTCTATGCTTATCTTGTATATGTTCCTTGTAAACTGCTTATTAGCCTCTATAATTGCTTCTATTCTAATTGCATCGAGGTCAACCTACTTTGTTGATCCTCCTATGTGTTAATGCTTATATTATTGCTATTAATTTTCCATTGTTAAGTACATTGCATCGTGGTTGCGCAACCATAGTGTCAGGGGCGGATGTGTTGAATATCGGCTAGGCGGCAGAGGGCTTGCCGGTGGATATTCAAACTCCGTGCCCTAGTCCCTCATTCGCCTGGTCCGAAGATTGCCAGGGGATGTTGGGTCGTAGGCTTATCGGGGTACATCCGGAGTACACCCACTGGAGTGTTTGGGGTTATGCCGGCTTATTGTGATCGTGCTCGTGGTTCGTGGATCGTGAATGAAGACCAGTGAAGATTGGTGTATAGGGGATTGTGTGAAATGTATCCTTTTAAATGTGTGGTTATCTAAGTTATCATTGTTTCTTAAATTGTCTAAGTGATATTGTTGTATAACTGTATTATCTGTTGCATTGCACGCCCCGGGACTATATCCCTCACTGGGCAACAGTGGTTGCTCATACCTCGATATATGTTTCAGGAGACGCTGTGGGTGATCCCCAGCTTGTTGAGTTAGTTGAGGAGGAAGAAGTTCAGATTGATCCCTTACCTTAGTTGCTGTGCCTGATAGCTTGAGGTGGTTTAATTCCTTGTTGCTTTGTGGAAGGCTCAACTGTTTATTTTATGTCCTATTTTGTAGCCTAAGGGCTATGTATATGCTTGTTGTATAAGTTGAAGACTAGTTGGTTGTGGTGTAGCTTTGAAAGCCTATGTACTGTAATAACTTATGATCTACTTCTATTCGCTTTGCTTGCTTGGGAGTGAATCGCTTAAAGTAGAAATGTTTGATCTTTCAATTATGTTTAATTGATTTCCTAGAATGTCATGATTATAAAACTATGTTGATAACTAGTTCTCGCATGCTTGTGTGTTTTGGAACTATTGTGTACTTTAAGGCTCGGATGGCCTTAGAACTTTGTTGTTTAATTAAGAAAAGCTTGTATTGTATTGTTGGGACTTTGTTTGAGTGATTACAGGTTTTTAGAATGTCCACGGTACTGGGGAGACTATGTCCGTGTGTCGGGTCCGGACTTAACCTTTAGCTTGGGAGTTAGGGTCGGGGCGTGACAGGTTCGGGCGTAAGAAAAGCCTATTTGTCAACATGCAATGATCAAAATCACATTTAGGACTATAAAGGCATTTACGGGCAGCCTACTAAACATATAATTCCACACAATATCCAAATGATCAATACTTAGCAAAACTACCTAGTCATTAGGGTTTCCATTTCGTGCATATTCAAGCAATTTGAGCCTCAAACCAACTCAAAGTCAATCTCAAGCCATGCATCATTTAATTCAACATCCTCAAACATTCAAAACAGTCCACACAACATCCCGAAGCTACAATCCCAAGCATTTAACTCAACAAGATGAGTCACAACAATTTTTCTAAGCACAACATTAAGTGAAACCCTTACTGCAATAGGCTGTTTTCTCACAATCAATAGGATAATCAAAAAATCTCCAAATCCAGTGAATAAAATTTCAAATTAAAGCTTAAGAAGTTAACTAAAATCAGAAACAAACCTTGTATCAATTGGAGTTCGGGATCATTAGATATAGCCGAAACAGTGAGATAGCACAAAACTGTCAAGATTTGCACACTTTTCAGAAATTGACGTTTTTGAGGTCTTTAGGCTCTGTTTTAGCCTTAGTCCATTTCTGACAAAAATATCCAGAACTGAAACATCTAGCAGCAAACCAAATTTCATCTATTTTGGTCATCATTTACTAAGTCAAACCTGCTTCGTTCTACAAGGTCAGTGCATCTGCCAAAACCTGCTTCATTTTTCCAGATTTCCAGATTTGGACACATTTTAAATATTTGCCATTTTGAGGACCTTAGCGTCAAAATTAGCGTTGGCCTATTTCTGCGAACAATGTTCAAAACTGTCCAAACTAGGCACCTACCAATTTTGCATGCATTTTCAACATCATTTTCCTAGCTAAACGTACCTCGAAACATGCTGGTCAGAGAGTTGTCAACAATCCGACTTCACCTAGCATTACTTTCAAGCCAAGATCTTGCCATGCATGATTGTTTAAGCTTATGAACGACCACATAACTCAAGTACAGAAGCAAAGACATACATTCATGAGCATGCATGTGAATTTTTGAAGGATTTTCAAAAGGTTTTAGCCCTCACCTTAGCAATCAACCAAGAGATGCACAAAAACTTGTTGAAGCTCAAATCTCTTCTTCTTCTTGCTTAGCCGAGATTCCAACTTGGTTTTCTCTGTTTTTCCTAGCCTAGTGACCAAGCTCTTAGCACATGCATGAGGTTAGAACAAGAAGAAAAGAAATGGAAGCCAAGAAACTTACCTAGGCCGAATAGAAGACTTCAAAGGACATGCATGTGTGATTTTCGAACTCTAGCTAGTTTGCTTGAGCTTCTTCGATGGTTGCTTGTCTTGATTGACCAAAGTGTGAAGAAGATGAGCTATGGTATGGTGAGAACTCAGCCAAGGGCAAGAGAGAGAGAGAAAATGAGAGGGAGAGAGAGAAGTTGAGGAAGAAATGAAGAAATGACAAAAATATGACAAAGAATAAAGCTTTACATTCTTTCATACTTCTGGTCGGCCTTGGGCAGCCCAAAATTCCTGATTTTGTGTCTTCAAGATGTGATTTTAAAATGTTAGCATGGGCATAGGTGGTTTGGTCGAACAAGGTAGAATTTTGAGGTGGTTTTGATTTTTTTTTATATGCATTGATAAGTGTTTTTGTGTCATGATTTGTCTAGATTCATTTTGAATTAAACATGCATGCAAGGAACCATATAGTGGTCGGCCAAAGCTCCTCAATAATCTGAATTTTTGTCATGTTTTGGATGTTATTTAATTGAGTGTTGGAAGTGCAAAAAGAATAAGGAATAAAGAATGAAGAATGTTTAGTGTTTAGTGAATTTTTGTCTTTTAGTGAGTTGAATTAGGATTATAATATTGATAGTGGATTTTGTAGAATTGTTTAATAGTCTAGTGCTTTGTGTAAGATGCTTACTTGATTAGCGTGAGGACACGCTTTCCTAGGTCTAGGACACGCACTACGAGGTAGGACACAAACTACGAGACAAACGCACATTTTTCAAGTAAATGCACGCAAACCTAAATGAATGCAGGTAATTCAATGCATGGCACATAAAATGAACACAATTCTTAAACCTAGGTCAAGGCACACAAATCTAGATTAGGTCACACGAAATGAGATACTGCACGCAAATCGTGGTTAGGCCTCACATGCTGCATGGCACGCTTGCTGCCCCGATCGTAGAGCTCTAGGAGAGCTTTCCAACGGTATGTTGTAGGCCGCATAACTCATTACAAATCAAAAGTTATAGGCACCGGAGCGACGGAGACCAGGTCATAGGCCCCACGACCTTTGTTTTCGGGCCCAGCCCCTCCGCGTAGCAAAGTTGGCTTGCCCAAGGTGCCGTGGGACTTGAGAAAAGAAATGTGACGGGTGAAGCATCTTCGCATGGCTGAACAGGGCAAATAAAATGAAAAGAGGGGTGCAACACGATGACTTCCCAGCGGGTCACCCATCCTAGTACTATTCTTGCCCAAGCATGCTTAGCATTGCAATTCTGATGGGATCCAGTGCATTAGTACTGGTATGATCACACCCGTCATGTTGAGGGTGCAAAGCCCTTATGTGTTGACGGTTCACAGTCCCAGCCCAGAGAGACGACCCATTCAAAGGGCCCAATAGGCTTATCGACAACCCATCTGCCTCAACAACGCAGCATCCTCTTAAGACGTGATATCGACGCGTAGTAGGGCCCCCTAATGTCCCTCAAGTTAGCTTGTCGGCCTTTTGGCCACTGACGACGAACGACCGGGATGAAAATTTGCATCAAAAGAAGAACAGTGGCCCGAAACTGATGAAAACGTTCAATTTTTGATTCCAAAAATAGGCGCAGCGAAGCACGCTTGGTGCCCCCATCATAGTACTCCCAAAGAGCCTTCTAAAGGTATGTTGCGGGCTGCATAACTTCTTACGAATCAAAAGTTATGGGCACCGGAGCGCCAGAGACCAGGTCACATGCCCCACGACCTCGATTTGCAGGCCCATCCCCTTTACAAAGCGAAGTTGGCTTACACAAGGTAACGTGGGATTCGAGAAAAAAAATATGACGGATGAGGCATTTTGGCATGGCTGAACGGGACAAAAAAAATGAAAAGAGGGGTGCAACACGAGGACTTCCCATGGGGTCACCCATCCTAGTATCACTCTCGATCAAACAAGCTTAACTTTAGAGTTCTGATTGGATACGGTGCAGTAGTGCTGGTATGATCGCACCTTTTGTTGAGAGTGCAAAGCCATTATGTGTTGATGGTTCACAATCCCAGCCCAGAGAGACGGCCCATTCAAAAGGCCCAATGGGCTTATCGATAACCCATCGGCCTCAACAACGCAGCAATCTCGCAAGTCGTGACATCAATGCATAGTAGGGCCCCCTAATGTCCTGCAAGTTAGGTTGCTGGCATTTTTGTGACTCACGATGAACGACCTGGGATGACAAAACAGCGTAAAAAGAAGAAATGTAGCCCAAAACTGATGAAAACGTTCAATTTTGGGTTCCGTAAATAGGCACAGCAAAGCACACTAGCTGCCTCCATCGTAGAGCTCCCAGAGTGTTTTCCAATGGTATGTTGTGGGTCATATAATTCCTTATGGATCAAAAGGTTTGGGCACCGGAGCGACAGAGACCAGGTTACAGGCCCCACGACCTCGATTTGTAGGCCCAGCCCCTCCGCGAAGCGAAGTTGGCTTGTCCAAGTTACCGTGGGACTCAAGAAAAGAAATGAGATGGACGAGGCATCTTGGCATGGCTGACAGGGCAAAAAAAAATGAAAAGAGGGGTGCAACACGAGGAATTCCCAGGGGGTCACCCATCCTAGTACTACTCTCGCCCAAGCACGCTTAATTTCGGAGTTCTGATAGGATACGGTGCATTAGTGCGAGTATGATTGCACCCGTCATGTTGACGGTGCAAGGCCATTCTGTGTTGACGGTTCACAGTCCCAGCCCAAACAAATGGCCCATTTAAAAGGCCCAATGGGCTTATCGACAACCCATCTACCTCAACAACGCATCATCCTCTTAAGTTGTGATATCGATGAGCAGTAAGGCCCCCTAATGTTCCTCAAGTTAGGTTGTCGGCCTTTTTGCGACTCACAACGAACGACCCGGGATGAATAAACAGCGTCAAAAAAGGAAAATTGGCCCGAAACTGATGAAAACCTTCGAATTTGGGTTCCAAAAAAAAGGCGCAGCGAAGCACGCTTACTACCCTAATCATAGAGCTCCAGGAGAGCTTTCTAACTGTATGCTGTGGGCTACATAACTCTTTACAAAACAAAATTTATGGGCACCAGAGCGACGGAGACCAGGTCATAGGCCCCACGACCTCGGTTTTCGGGCCCAGCCCCTCTGCAAAGCGAAGTTGGCTTGCCCAAAGTGCCGTGGGACTCGAGAAAAGAAATGTGATGGATGAGGCATCTTGGCATGGCTGAATATGGAAAAAAAATGAAAAGAGGGGTGCAACACGAGGACTTTGCAAGGGGTCACCCATACTAGTACTACTCTCGCCCAAGCACGCTTAACTTCGGAGTTCCGATAGAATACAGTGCATTAGTGCGGGTATGATCGCACCCGTCATGTTGACGGTGCAAGGCCATTATGTGTTACTGGTTCACAGTCCCAGCCCAGACAAATGACCCATTTAAAAGGCCCAATGGGCTTATCGACAACCCATCTACCTCAACAACGCATCATCCTCTTAAGACGTGATATCGATGCACAGTAAGGCCCCCTAATGTTCCTCAAGTTAGGTTGTCAGCCTTTTCGCGACTCACGACGAATGACCCGGGATGAATAAACAGCGTCAAAAAAAGAAAATTGGCCTGAAACTATTAAAAACCTTCGAATTTGGGTTCCAAAAAAAAGGCGTAGCGAAGCACACTTACTGCCCTAATCGTAGAGCTCCAAGATAGCTTTTTAACTATATGTTGTGGGCCGCATAACTCATTACAAAACTAAATTTATGGGCACCAGAGCGTCAGAGGCCAGATCATAGGCCCCACGACCTCGGTTTTCGGGCCCAGCCCCTCTGTAAAGCGAAATTGGCTTGCCCAAGGTGCCGTGGGACTCGAGAAAAGAAATGTGATGGATGAGGCATCTTGGCATGGCTGAACAGGGCAAAAAAAATGAAAAGAGGGGTGCAACACGAGGACTTCCCAAGGGGTCACCCATACTAGTACTACTCTCGCCCAAGCACACTTAACTTCGCAGTTCTGATGGGATCCGGTGTATTAGTGCTGGTATGATCGCACCCGTCATGTTGAGAGTACAAAGCCCTTATGTGTTGATGGTTCATAGTCCCAACCCAGAGAGACGGCCCATTCAAAGGGCCCAATAGGCTTATAGACAACCCATTTTCCTCAACAACGTAGCATCCTCTTAAGACGTGATATCGATGCGTAGTAGGACCCCTTAATGTCCCTCAAGTTAGGTTGTCGGCCTTTTCGCGACTCACGACGAACGACCCGGGATTAAAAAACAGCTTCAAAAGAAGAAAATTTGCCTAAAACTGATGAAAACCTTCGATTTTGGGTTCCAAAAATAGGCACAGTGAAGCTCGCATTCTGCCCCCATCGTAGAGCTCTTGGAGAGTTTTCCAACGGTATGCTGTGGGCCACATAACTCATTACGGATAAAAAATTTTGGGTACCGGAGCAACGGAGACAAGGTCACAAGCCCCACACCTCGGTTTACGGGCCCTGCCCTTCCGTAAAGTGAAGTTAGCTTGCCCAAGGTGTCGTGGGACTCGAGAAAATAAATGTGACGGATAAGGCATCTTGGCATGGCTGAACGGGGCAAAAAAAATGAAAAGAGGGGTGTAACACGAGGACATCCTAGGGGGTTATCCATCCCAGAGAGACGACTCATTCAAAAGGCCCAATGGGCTTATCGACAACACATCTGCATTAACAAGGCAGCATCCTCGCAAGTCATGAGATTGACGCATAGTAGGGCTCTCTATTGTCCCGCAAGTTAGGTTGTCTGCCTTTTCGTTGCTCACGACGAACGACCTGGGATGAAAAAACAGCGTAAAAAGAAGAAAAATGGCCCGAAACTGATGAAAACGTTTGATTTTGGTTTTTGAAAATAGGTGAAACAAGCACCCCGGCTACCCTTGTCGTAGAGCTCCCAGTGAGCTTTCCAACGGTATTTTGTGGGCCACATAACTTCTTACGGATCAAAAGTTATGGGCACCAGAGCGACAGAGAGTAGGTTACAGGCTATACGACCTCAGTTTGCAGGCCTAGGCCCTCTGCGAAGCGAAGTTGGCTTGCCCAAGGTGCCATGGGACTCAAGAAAAGAAATGTGATGGATGAGGCATCTTGGAATGGATGAAAGGGGCAAAAAAAAAAATAGGGGTGTAACACGAGGACTTCCTAAGGGGTCACCCATCCTAGTAATACTCTAACCCAAGCACGTTTAACTTCGGAGTTCTAATCGAATCCGGTGCATTAGTGCTGGTATGATCGCACCCGTTATGTTGAAGGTACAAAGCCATTATGTGTTGACAGTTCACAGTCCCAGCCCAGAGTGACGGCCCATTCAAAAGGCTTAATCGGCATATCGACAACACATCTGCATCAACAACGCAGCATTCTCGCAAGACGTGATATCGACGTGTAGTAGGGCCCTTTAATGTCTCGCAAGTTAGGTTGTCGGCCTTTTCGCGGATCACGACGAAAGACCCGGGACGAAAAAACAACATAAAAAGAAGAAAAGTTCCCCAAAACTGATGAAAACATTCGATTTTGGGTTCTGAAAATAGGCGCAACGAGCACGCTTGCTGCCCTTATCGTAGAGCTTCCGGTAAGCTTTTCAACGGTATATTGTGGGCCGCATAACTCCAAACAGATCAAACGCTATGTGCACTGGAGCGATGGAGACCAAGTCACAGGCCCCATGACATTGGTTTGGGGGCCCAGCCCCTCTGCGAAACAAAGTTGCCTTGCCCAAGGTACCGTGGGACTCAAGAAAAGAAATGTGACAAATGACACATCTTGGCATGGCTGAACAGGGCAAGAAAATATGAAAAAGGGGTGCAACATGAGGACTTCCGATGGGGTCACCCATCCTAGTACTACTCTTGTCCAAGCACGCTTAACATCGGAGTTCTGATGGGATCCGGTGCATTAATGCTGGTATTATCACACCCGTCATGTAGAGGGTGCAAAGCCCTTATGTGTTGACGGTTCATAGTCCCAGCCCAAAGAGACGACCGATTCAAAAGGCCCAATGGCCTTATCGACAACACATCTGCAACAACAATGCAGCATCCTCGCAAGACTTTATATTGATGCGTAGTAGGGCCCTCTAATATCCCACAAGTTAGGTTGTTGGCCTTTTCACAGCTCACGACGAACGACCCGAGACGAAAAAAAAGCATAAAAATATGAAAAGTGGCCCAAAACTGATGAAAACGTTCGATTCTGGGTTTTGAAAATAGGCGCAGCTAAAATAGCTTGCTGCCCTCATCGTAGAGCTCCTAGAAAGCTTTCCAATGGTATACTGTGGGCCTCATAACTACTTACAGATCAAAAGTTATGGGCACTAGAGCGACGGAGACCGGGTCACAAGCCCCACGACATCGGTTTGTGGACCGAACCCCTTTGCGAAGCGAAATTGGCTTGCCCAAGGTGCCGTGGGACTCGAGAAAAGAAATGTGACGGATTAGGCATCTTGGCAAGGATAAACGGGGCAATAAAAATAAAAAGAGAGGTGCAACACGAGTACTTCCGAGGGGGTCACCCATCCTAGTAATACTCTAGCCCAAGCACACTTAACTTCGGAGTTCTGATGGTATCTAGTGCGTTAGTGCTGGTATGATCGCACCCGTCATGTTGAGGGTGCAAAGCCCATATGTGTTGACAGTTCACAGTACCAACCCAGAGAGATGGCCCATTCAAAAGGCCCAACGGGATTTTCTATAACACATCTGCATCAACAACGCAGCATCCTCGCAAGACGTGATATTGACACATAGTATGGCCCTCTAACGTACCGCAAGTTAGGTTGTCGGCCTTTTCGCGGCTCACGACAAACGACTTGGGATGAAAAAATAGCGTAAAAAGAAGAAAAATGGCTCAAAACTGATGAAAACGTTCAATTTTGGTTTCTGAAAATAGGTGCAGCGAGCACGCTGGCTACTGCTATCGTAGAGCTCCCGGTGAGCATTCGAACGGTATATTGTGGGCCGCATAACTTCGAACGGATCAAAAGTTATATGCACCGGAGCGACGGAGACAAGGTCACAGGCCCCATGACCTCGATTGCGGGCCCAGCCCCTCCGTAAAACGAAGTTGGCTTTCCCAAGGTGTCGTGGGACTCGAGAAAAGAAATGTGACGGATGAGGCATCTTGGCATAGCTAAACGAGCCAAAAAAAAATTAAAAATGGGGTGCAACACGAGCACTTCCAAGGGGGTCACTCATCCTAGTACTACTCTCTCCCAAGCACGCTTAACTTCGGAGTACTGATGGAATCTGATGCATTAATGCTGGTATGATTGCACCCTTTATGTAAAGCGTGCAAAGCCCTTAAGTGTTGACGGTTCACAGTCCCTGCCTAGAGAGACGGCCCATTCAATTGGCCCATTGGGCATATCGACAACACATCCACATCAACAACGCAGTATCCTCGCAAGACGTTACATTGACGCGTAGTAGGGCCCTCTATTATCTTGCAAGTTAGGTTGTTGGCCTTTTCGCAGCTCACGACGAACGACCCAAGACGAAAGAAAAAACGTAAAAAGAAGAAAAGTGGCCCAAAACTGAGGAAAACGTTCGATTATGGGTTCCGAAAATAGGCACAACTATGCAAGCTAGCTGCTCTCATCGTAGAGCTCTCGTAGAGCTTTCCAACGGTATACTGTGGGCCTCATAACTCCAAACGGATCAAACGCTATGTGCACTGGAGCGATGGAGACTAGGTCACAGGCCCCACGACATCGGTTTGGGGGCCCAGCCCCTTTGTGAAACAAAGTTGGCTTGCCCAAGGTACCATGGGACTCAAGAAAAGAAATGTGACAAATGACGCATCTTGGCATGGCTGAACAGGGAAAAAAAATATGAAAAAGGGGTGCAACATAAGGACTTCCGATGGGCTCACCCATCCTAGTATTACTCTCGCCCAAGCACGCTTAACATCGGAGTTCTGATGGGATCCGGTGCATTAATGCTGGTATGATTACACCCGTCATGTAGAGGGTGTAAAGCCCTTATGTGTTGACTGTTCATAGTCCCAGCCCAAAGAGACGACCCATTCAAAAGGCCCAATGGGCTTATCGACAACACATCTGCAACAACAATGCAGCATCCTCGCAAGACGAGATATTGACGTGTAGTAGGACCCTTAATATCCCACAAGTTAGGTTGTTGGCCTTTTCGCAGCTCACAACGAACTACCCGAGACAAAAAAAAAGCATAAAAAGATGAAGAATGGCCCAAAACTGATGAAAACGTTTGATTCTGGGTTTTGAAAATAGATGCAGCTAAAATTGCTTGCTGCCCTTGTTGTAGAGCTCCCAAAAAGCTTTCCAATGGTATACTGTGGGCCTCATAACTCCTTACGAATCAAAAGCTACGGGCACTAGAGCGACGGAGACCAGGACACAGGCACCACGACCACGGTTTGAGGGCCCAACCCCTCTGCGAAGCGAAGTTGTCTTGCCCAAGATGTCGTGGGACTCAAAAATAGAAATGTGATGGATGAAGTATCTTGGCATGGATAAACGGGCCAAAAAAAAAAATGAAAAGAGGGGTGCAACACGAGGACTTCCGAGGGGGTCACCCATCCTATTAATACTCTAGCCCAAGCACACTTAACTTCGGAGTTCTTATGGTATCTGGTGCGTTAGTGCTGGTATGATCGCATCCGTCATATTGAGGGTGCAAAGCCCTTATGTGTTGACGGTTCACAGTACCAGCCCAAAGAGACGGCCCATTCAAAAGGCCCAACGGGATTTTCTATAACCCATCTTCCTCAACAATGCACCATTCTCGCAAGACGTGATATTGACGCATAGTACGACCCTCTAATGTCCTGCAAGTTAGGTTGTCGGCCTTTTCACGACTCACGACGAATGACCCAGGATGAAAAACATAGTAAAAAGAAGAAAATTGGCCCCAAACTGATGAAAACATTCAATTTTGGTTTCTAAAAATAGGTGCAGCGAGCACGCTGGCTGCTGCTGTCGTAGAGCTCCCGGTGAGCATTCGAAAGGTATACTATGGGCTGCATAACTTCGAAAGGATCAAAAGTTATATGCACCGGAGCGACGGAGACCAGGTCACAGGCCCCACGATCTCGATTGCGGGCCCAGCCCTTCCATAAAATGAAGTTGGCTTGCCCAAGGTGTCGTGGGACTCGAGAAAAGAAATGTCACGGATGAGGCATCTTGGCATAGCTGAATGAGCCAACAAAAAAAAAGAAAAATGGGGTGCAACACGAGTACTTCCAAGGGGGTCACCCATCTTAGTACTACTCTCTCCCAAGCACACTTAACTTCGGAGTCTGATGGGATCTGATGCATTAATGCTGGTATGATCGCACCCTTCATGTAGAGCATGCAAAGCTCTTATGTGTTGATGGTTCACAGTCCCCACCCAGAGAGACGGCACATTCAATAGGCCTAATGGGCTTATCAACAACACATCCGCATCAACAATTCAGTATCCTCGCAAGACGTTACATTGACGCGTAGTAGGGCCCTTTATTATCCTGCATGTTAGGTTGTTGGCCTTTTCGCAACTCACGACGAACGACCCAAGACGAAAGAAAAAGCATAAAAAGAAGAAAAATGGCCCAAAACTGAGGAAAATGTTCAATTCTAGGTTCCGAAAATAGGCGCAACTAAGAAAGTTGGCTACTCTCATCGTAGAGCTCCCGGAGAGCTTTCCAACGGTATACTGTGGGCCTCATAATTCCTTACAAATCAAAAGTTATGGGCACTAGAGCGATAGAGACCAGGTCACAAGCCCCACAACAACGGTTTACGGGCCCAGCCCCTCCACGAAGCGAAGTTTGCTTGCCCAAGTTGCCGTGGGACTCGAGAAAAGAAATGTGACGGATGAGGCATCTTGGTATGGATGAACGGGGCAAAGAAAAAATGAAAAGAGGGGTGCAACACTAGGACTTCCTACGGGGTCACCCATCATAGTAATACTGTAGCCCAAGCACGCTTAACTTCGGAGTTCTGATGGGAACCGGTGCATTGGTGCTGGTATGATCACACCCGTCATGTTTTGGCTGCAAAGCCCATATGTGTTGACGGTTCACAATCCCAACCCAGAGAGACGGCCAATTCAAAAGGAATAACGGGCTTACCGACAACACATCTGCATCAACAATGCAGCATCCTCGGAAGACGTGATATTGACGCGTAGTAGGACCCTCTAATGTCCTCCAAGTTAGGTTGTTGGCCTTTTCACAACTCACGACGAACGACCTGGGATGAAAAAATAGCGTAAAAAGATGAAAAGAGGCCCGAAACTGATGAAAACGTTCGATTTGGCGTTCTAAAAATAGGCGCAAAGAGTACGATGGCTACCCTTGTCGTAGAGCTCCTGGTGAGCCTTCCAACAGTATATTGTAGGTCGCATAACTCCAAACGGATCAAAAGGTATGTGCATCAGTACGACGGAGACCAGGTCACAGGCCCCACGACCTCGATTGCGGGCCCAGCCCCTCCATAAAACGAAGTTGGCTTGCCCAAGGTGTCGTGGGACTCGAGAAATGAAATGTGACAGATGAGGCATGTTGTTATAGCTGAACGAGACAAAAAAAAATGAAAAATGGGGTGCAACACGAGCACTTCCAAGGGGGTCACCCATCCTAGTACTACTCTTTCCCAAGCACACTTAACTTCGGAGTACTGATGGGATCTGATGCATTAATGCTGGTATGATCGCACCTTTCATGTAGAGCATGCAAAGCCCTTATGTGTTGACAGTTCACAGTCGCCGCCTAGAGAGACGGCCCATTCAATAGGCCTAATAGGCTTATCGACAACACATCCGCATCAACAACACAGTATCCTCGCAAGACGTTACATTGACGTGTAGTAGGGCCCTCTATTATCATACAAGTTAGGTTGTTGGCCCTTTCGCAGCTCACGACGAACGACCCAAGACAAAAGAAAAAGCGTAAAAAGAAGAAAAGTGACCCAAAATTGAGAAAAACGTTCGATTCTGGGTTCCGAAAATAGGCGCAACTATGCAAGCTGGCTGCTCTCATCGTAGAGCTCCCGGAGAGCTTTTCAACGGTATACTGTGGGCCTCATAACCCCTTACAGATCAAAAGTTATGGGCACTAGAGCGATGGACACCAGGTCACAAGCCCCATGACAACGGTTTGCGGGCCCAGCCCCTCCACGAAGCGAAGTTTGCTTGCCCAAGTTGCCGTGGGACTCGAGAAAAGAAATGTGACGGATGAGGCAACTTGGTATGGATGAACGGGGCAAATAAAAAATGAAAAGAGGGTTGCAACACTAGGACTTCCCACGGGGTCACCCATCATAGTAATACTGTAGCCCAAGCATGCTTAACTTCAGAGTTCTGATGGGATCCGGTGCATTGGTGCTGGTATGATCACACCCGTCATGTTTTGGGTGCAAAGCCCATATGTGTTGACGGTTCACAATCCCAACCCAGAGAGACAGCCCATTCAAAAGGAATAACGGGCTTATCGACACCGTATCTTCCTCAACAACACAGCATCCTCACAAGACGTAATATCGACGCGTAGTAAGGCCCTCTAATGTCCCACAAGTTAGGTTGCACCTCACGACGAACAAGTTGGGACGAAAAAATAGCGTAAAAAGAAGAAAAGTTGCCGAAACTGATGAAAACGTTCGATTTTGCGTTCTGAAAATAGGCGCAGCGAGCACGATGGCTACCCCTGTCGTAGAGCTCCCGGTGAGCCTTCCAACAGTATACTGTGGGCCGCATAACTCCAAAAGGATCAAAAGGTATGTGCATCGGTGCGACGGAGACTAGGTCACAGGCCCCACGACCTCGACTGCTGGCCCGGCCCCTCCGCAAAACAAAGTTAGCTTGGCCAAGGTGCCGTGGGACTCAAGAAAAGAAATGTGACAGATGAGGCATCTTGGTATGGCTGAACGGGGCCAAAAAGAAATGAAAAAAAGGGGTGCAACCCGAGGACTTTCCAGTGGGTCACCCATCCTTGTACAACTCTCGCCCAAGCACGCTTAACTTCGAAGTTCTGATGGGATCCGGTGCATTAGTGCTGGTACGATCACACCCGTCATGTTGAGGGCACAAAGCCCTTATGTGTTGACGGTTCACAATCCCAACCCAAAGAGACGGCCCATTCAAAAGGCCTAATGGGCTTATCGACAACACATCTACCTAAATAACACAGCATCCTTGCAAGATGTGATATTGACGCGTTATAGGGCCCTCTAATGTCACGCAAGTTAAGTTGTCGGCCTTTTCGCGGCTCACGACAAATGGCCTGGGATGAAAAAATAGTGTAAAAAGAAGAAAAGTGGCCAAAATTGATGAAAGCATTCGATTTTGGGTTCAGAAAGCAGGCGCAGCGAGCACGATGGCTACCTCTGTCGTAGAGCTCTCGGTGAGCCTTCCAATGGTATATTGTGGGCCACATAAATCCAAACGGATCAAAAGGTATGTGCACCAGTGCGACGGAGACCAGGTCACAGGTCTCACGACCTCAGTTGTGGGCCCGGCCCCTCCACGATACGAGGTTGGCTTGGCCAAGGTGCCATGGGACTCAAGAAAAGAAATGTGACGGATGAGGCATCTTGGCATGGCTGAACGGGGCCAAAAAGAAATGAAAAAAAGGGGTGCAACACGAGGACTTCCCAGGGGGTCACCCATCCTAGTATTACTCTCGCCCAAGTACTCTTTACTTCGGATTTCTGATGGGATCCGGTGCATTAATGCTGGTATGGTCACAAGTCATGTTGAGGGTGCAAAGCCCTTATTTGTTGATGGTTCACATTCCCAGCCCATAGAGACGACCCATTCAAAAGGCCCAATAGGCTTATCGACAACACATCTGCATCAACAACGCAACATCCTCGTAAGACGTGATATTGACGCATAGTGGAGCCCTCTAATGTCCTGCACGTTAGGTTGTCGGCCTTTTCGCGGCACACGACGAACGACCTGGGATGAAAAAATAGCGTTAAAAGAAGAAAAGTGGCCCGAAACTGATGCAAATATTTGATTTCGGGTTCTGAAATTAGGCGCAATGATCACGCTAGCTGCCCCTGTCGTAGAGCTCCCGGTGAGCTTTCCAACGGTATACTGTGGGCTGTATAACTCCAAATGGATCAAAAGTTATGTTCACCAGAGCGACGGAGCCCATGTCACAGGCCCCACGACCTCGGTTTGCGGGCCTAACCCCTCTGTGAAACGAAGTTGGCTTGGCCATGGTACCGTGGGACTCGAGAAAAGAATGTGATAGATGAGGCATCTTGGCATGGCTGAATGGGGCAAAAAAAAAATGAAAAAAAGGGTGCAACACGAGGACTTCTCAAGGGGTCATCCATCTTAGTACTACTATCACCCAAGCATGCTTAACTTCGGAGTTCTAATGGGATCCAGTGCATTAATGCTGGTATGATAGCACCCATCATGTTGAGGGTGCAAAGCCCTTATGTGTTGATGGTTCACAGTCCTAGTCCAGAGAGACGACTCATTCAAAAGGCCCAATGGGCTTATCTACAACAAATCTGCATCAACAATACAACATCCTTACAAGACGTGATATCGATGCATAGTAGGGCCCTCAAATATCCCGGAAGTTAGGTTGTCAGCCTCTTCGCTACTCAAAACGAAGGACTCGGGATGAAAAAATAGCGTTAAAAGAAGAAAAGTGGCCCAAAACTGATGAAAATGTTTGATTTTGGGTTCTGAAATTAGGCGCAATGATCATGCTGGCTGCCCCTGTCGTAGAGCTCCTGGTGAGCTTTCCAACAGTATACTGTGGGCTGCATAACTCCAAACGAATCAAAAGTTATGGTCACTAGAGCGACAGAGACTAAGTCAGAAGCCCTACAACCTCGGTTTGCGGGCCTAGCCCCTCTGCGAAATGAAGTTGGCTTGGTCAACGTACCTTGGGACTTGAGAAAAGAATGCGACAGATGAGGCATCTTGGCATGGCTGAACGGGGCAAAAAAAAATAAAAAAAGGTGTGCAACACGAAGACTTCCCAAGGGGTCACCCATCTTAGTACTACTCTCGCCCAAGCACGCTTAACTTCGGTGTTCTGATGGGATCCGGTGCATTAATGCTGGTATGATCGCACTCGTCATGTTGAGGGTACAAAGCCCATATATGTTGACGGTTCACAGTCCCAGCCCAGAGAGACAGCCCATTCAAAAGCCCAATGGGCTTATCAACAATATATCTGCATCAACAATGCAGCGTCCTAGCAAGACGTGATATTGACGTGTAGTGGGGCCCTCTAATGTCCTGCAAGTTAGGTTGTCGACCTTTTTGCGGCACACGACGAATGGCACTGGACAAAAAAATAGCATAAAATGAGAAAAATTGGCCCAAAACTGATGAAAACGTTCGATTTTGGGTTCCGAAAATAGGTGCAGCAGAGCATACTTGCTACACCCGTCGTAAAGCTCTTAGAGAGCTTTCCAACAGTATACTGTGGGCCTCATAACTCCTTACAAATCAAAAGTTTATGGCACTGGAGCTGCGGAGACCAGGTCACAGGTTCCAAGACATCGGTTTTCGGGACCAACCCCTCCGCGAAGCGAAGTTGGCTTGCCTAGGGAGCTGTGGGATTCTAGAAAAGAAATGTGAGGGATGAGGCATCTTGGCATGGCTGAGCAGGGCAAAATGAATGAAAAGAGGGGTGCAACACGTGGACTTCCCAGGGGTAACCCATCTTAGTACTACTCTCGTCCAAACACGCTTAACTTCGGAGTTCTGATGGGATCCGGTGCATTAATGCTGGTATTATCGCACTCATCATGTTGAGGGTGCAAAGCCCTTATGTGTTGACAGCTCATAGTCCCAGCCCAGAGAGACGGCCCATTCAAAAGGCCCAACGGGCTTATCGACAACCTGTCTGCCTCAAAAACGCAGCATCCTAGCAAGACGTGATATTGACGCATAGTAGGGCCCTTTAATGTCCCGCAAGTTAAGTTGTCGGCCTTTTCACATCTCACGATGAACGACCCAGGTCGAAAAAATATCGTGAAAAGAAGAAAAGTGTCATAAAATTGATGAAAATGTTCAATTTTGGGTCCCGAAAATAGGCGCAGCGAAGCATGCTTGGCCTCCTCATCGTAAAGCTTCCGGAGAACTTTCCAATGTTATACTGTGGGCCGCATAACTCCTTACGAATCAAAAGTTATGGGCACCGGAGTGACGAAGACCAGGTCATAGGCCGCACGACCTCGGTTTGCTGGCCCAGGCCCTACGCGAAGTGAAGTTGGCTTGCCCAAGGTACCGTGGGACTCGAGAAAGGAAATGTGACGGATAAGGCATCTTGGCATGGATGAACGGGGCAAAAAAAAATGAAAAGAGGGGTGCAACACGAGGAGTTCCCAGGGGTTCACCCATCCTTGTACTACTCTAGCCCAAGCACCCTCAACTTTGGAGTTTTGATGGGATCTGGTGCATTAGTGGTGGTATGATCGCATCCGTCATGTTGAGGGTGCAAAGCCTTTTTGTGTTGATGGTTCACAGTCCCAGCCCAGAGAGACGACCCATTCAAAAGGTTTAACGGGCTTATCGACAATACATCTGGATCAACAACGTAGCATCCTCGTAAAATGTTATATTGAAGCGTAATAAGGCCTTCTAATGTCCCACAATTTAGGTAGTCGGCCTTTTTGTTGCTCACGACGAACGACCCTGGATGAAAAAATAGCATAAAAAGAAGAAAAATGGTCCAAAACTGATGAAAACGTTCCATTTGGGTTCTGAAAATAGTTATAGCAAGCACGCTGGCTGCCCTTGTCGTAGAGCTCCTGGTGAGCTTTCTAATGGTACACTGTGGGCCGCATAACTCCAAACAGATCAAAAGTTATGTACACTAGAGCGATGGAGATCGGGTCACAACGGTTTACAGGCCCAGCCCCTCCGCGAAACAAAGTTGGCTTGCTCAAGGTGCTGTGGGACTCGAGAAAAGAAATCTGACGGATGAAGCATCTTGGCGTGGCTGAACGGGGCAAAAAAAAAAATGGAAAATGAGAGTGCAACATGAGGACTTCCCGGGGGGTTACCTATCCTAGTACTACTCTCGCCCTAGCATGCTTAACTTCAGAGTTATGATGGGATCTGGTGCATTAGTGCTGGTATGATTGCACCAGTCATGTTGAGGGTGCAAAGCCCATCTGTGTTGACGGTTCAAAGTCGCAACCCGGAGAGAGGTCCCATTCAAAAGGCCCAATGTGCTAATCGATGACACATCTGCATCAACAACGCAGCATCCTCGCAAAACATGATATCGATGCATAGTAGGGCCCTCTACTATCCCGCAAGCTACGTTGTTTGCCTTTTCGCGGCTCACGACGAATGACCCGGGATGAAAAAATAGAGTAAAAAGAAGAAAAGTAGCCCAAAACTGATAAAAATGCTCCATTTCGGTTCTGAAAATAGTTATAGCGAGCACGCTGGGCAGTCATAGAGCTCCCGATGAGCTTTCTAATGGCACACTGTGGGCCGCATAACTCCAAACAGATCAAAAGTTATGTACACTGGAGCGATAGAGATCGGGTCACAAGCCCCACGACTACAGTTTACTGGCCCAGCCCCTCCGCGAAACGAAGTTGGCTTGCCCAAGGTGCTATGGGACTCGAGAAAAGAAATGTGAAGGATGAGGCATCTTGGCATGGTTGAACAGGGCAAAAAAAAATGAAAAAAGGGGTGCAACACGAGGACTTTCCAGTGGGTCACCCATCCTAGTACTTCTCTCGCCCAAGCAAGCTTAACTTCGGAGTTCTAATGGGATCTGGTGCATTGATTCTGGTATTATCTTACCCGTCATGTTGAGGGTGCAAAGCCCTTATTTGTTGACGGTTCACAATCCCAGCCTAGAGAGACAGACAATTCAAACGGCCCAATGGGCTTATCGACAACACATCTGCATCAACAACGCAACATCCTAGCAAGACGTGATATCGATGCATAGTAAGGCCCTTTAATGTCCCACAAGTAAGGTTGTCGATTTTTTCGCGGCTCACGACGAATGACCCAAGATGAAAAAATAGCGAAAAAGAAGAAATGTATCCCGAGCTGATTAAAACATTCGATTTTGGGTTATGAAAATAGGCGCAGTGAAGCACTCTTGTCGCCTCGGTTGTAGAGCTCCCGGAGGGCTTTTCAACAGTATATTGTGGGCTGCATAACTCCTTATGGATCAAAAGTTATGGCCACCGGAGCGACAGAGACCAAATCACGAGCCACACGACCTCGATTTGCGGGCCCAGGACATCTGCGAAGCGAAGTTGTCTTGCCCAGGATACCGTGGGACTCGAGAATAGAAATGTGATGGATAAAACATCTTGGCAAGGCTAAACGAGGAAAAACAATGAAAAGGGGGGTGCAACACGAGGACTTCCTGGGGGGTCACCCATCTTAGTACTGTTCTACCCACACACGTTTAACTTCGGAGTTCTGATGGGATCCGGTTTATTAATGCTAGTATGATGGCACCCGTCATGTTGATGGTGCAAAGCCCTTATGTGTTGACGGTTCACAGTCCCAGCCAAGAGAGACTACCCATTCAGAAGGCCCCATGGGCATATCGATAACACATCTGCATCAACAACGTAGCATCCTCGCAAGACATGATATCGACGTGTAGTAGGGCCCTCTAATGTCCTGCAAGTTAGGTTGTCGTCCTTTTCGAGGCTCACGAGGAACGACCAGGACAAAAAAATAGTGTAAAAAGAAGAAAAGAGTCCTAAAACTGATTAAAACTTTAGATTTTGGGTTTTGAAAATAGGCGCAGCGAAGCAAGCTGGCTGTCCCCGTCATAGATATCCAGAAGAGCTTTCCAACGGTATACTGTGAGACTCATAACTCTTTACAGATCAAAAGTTATGGGCAACGGAGCGACGGAGACAAGGTTACAGGCCGCACGACCTCGGTTTGCTAGCCCAGGCCCTCCTCGAAGCAAAGTTGGCTTGCCCAAGATGCCGTGGGACTCGAGAAAATAAATGTGACGGATGTGGCATCTTGTCATGTATGAACGGGGCAAAAAAAAATTTAAAAAGAGGGGTGCAACACGAGGCCTTCCTAAGGGGTCACCTATCCTAGTACTACTCTCGCCCAAACACGCTTAACTTCGCAGTTCTGATGGGATCCGATGCAATAATGCCGGTATGATCGCACCCATTATGTTGAGGGTGCAAAGCCCTTATTTGTTGACGGTTCACAGTCCCAGCCTAGAGAGACGACCCATTCGAAAGGCCCAACGGGCTTATCAACAACACATCTGCATCAACAACACAGCATCCTAGCAAGAAGTGATATCAACGCGTAGTAGGGCCCTCTAATGTTCCGCAAGTTTGGTTGTCGGCTTTTTTGCTACTCACGACGAATGACCCAGGATGAAAAAAAAGCGGAAAAAGAAGAAAAGTGTCACGAAACTGATGAAAACGTTCAATTTTGGATTTCAAAAAAAGGCACAGCGAAGCACGTTTGCTGCCCTTGTCATAGAGCTCTCGGAGAGCTTTTCAACGGTATACTGTGGGCCGCATAACTCCTTACGTATCAAAAATTATGTTCATCGGACCGACGGAGACAAGGTCATAGGCCGCACGACCTCAGTTTGCGGGCCCAGGCCTTCCGCGAAGCGAAGTTGGCTTGCCAAGGTGCCTTAGGACTCGAGAAAAGAAATGTGACGGATGAGGCCTCTTGGCATAGATGAACGAGGCAAAAAAAATGAAAATAGGGGTGGAACACGAGGACTTCCCAAGGGGTCACCCATCCTAGTAATACTTTAACCCAAGCACGCTTAACTTCGGAGTTTGATGGGATCCGATCCATTAGTGCTGGTATGATCGCACCCATCATGTTAAGGGTAGAAAGTCCATATGTGTTGATGGTTCCGAGTCCCAGCCCAGAGAGACGGCCCATTCAAAAGGCCAAATGGGCTTATCAACAACCCATCTACCTCAACAATGCAACATCCTTGCAAGACGTGATATCGAAGCGTCGTAGGGCCCTCTAATGTCCAGCAAGTTTGGTTGTCGGCCTTTTCACAGCTCACGACGAACGACCCAGGATGAAAAAATAGCGTAAAAAGAATAAAAGAGGCCCGAAACTGATTATAACGTTCAATTTTAGGTTCTGAATATAGGCGCAGCAAACCAAGATTGTTGCCCCATCGTAGAGCCCCCGGAGAGCTTTCCAACGGTATACTGTAGGCCTCATAACTCCTTACAAATCAAAAGTTATGGGCACGGAGCGACGAAGATAAGGTCCCAGGCCGCATGACCTCCGTTTGCGGGCCCCAGGCCCCCCTTCAAAGCGAAGTTGGCTTGCCCAAGTTGTCGTGGGACTCGAGAAAAGAAATATGACAGATGTGGCATCTTGGCATGTATGAACGGGGCAAAAAAAAATGAGAAGAGGGGTATAACACGAGGCATTCCCAGTGGGTCACCCATCCTAGTACTACTCTCGCCAAAACACGCTTAACTTCGGATTTTTGATAGGATCCAGTGCATTAATACTGGTACGATCGTACCCGTCATGTAGAGGGTACAAAGCCCTTATTTATTGATGGTTCACAGTCCCAGCCTAGAGAGACGACCCATTCAAAAGGTCCAAGGGGCTTATCGACAACACATCCGCATCAACAACGCAGCAACCTAGCAAGAAGTGATATCGGCGTGTAGTAGGGCCCTCTAATGTCCCGCAAGTTAGGTTGTCGGCCTTTTTGCGACTCGCGACTAATGACCTAGGATGAAAAATTAGCATAAAAATAAGAAACGTGTCACGAAACTAATGAAAACGTTCGATTTTGGATTCCAAAAATAGGCGCAGCTAAGCACGCTTGCAGCCCCCGTCGTAAAGCTCCCGGAGAGCTTTTCAACTGTATACAGTAGGCTGCATAACTCCTTACGGATCAAAAGTTATAGGCACTAGAGCGACGAAGACCAGGTCACAGGCTGCACGACCTCGGTTTGTGGGCCCAAGCCCTCCGCAAAGCGAGGTTGGCTTGCCCATGATGTCGTGGGACTCGAGAAATGAAATGTGACGGATGAAGCATCTTGGCATGGCTAAACGGGGCAAAAAACAATGAAAAGAGCGGTGCAACACGAGGACTTCCTAGGGGGTCACCCATCCTAGTAATACTCTCGCCCAAGCACGCTTAACTTCAGAGTTCTGATGGGATCCAGTGCATTAGTGCTAGTATGAATGCACCCATCATGTTGAGGGTGCAATACCCTTATATGTTGATGGTTGACAGTTTTAGCCCAGAGAGATGGCCCATTCAAAAGGCCCTACGGGCTTATCGACAACACATCAGCATCAACAACGCAGCATCCTCACAATACGTGATATCGGCGCGTAGTTGGGCCCTCTAATGTCCTGCAAGTTTAGTTGTCAGCCTTTTCATGGCTCGCGACAAATGACCCAGGACGAAAAATTAGGATAAAAAGAAGAAAAGTGGCTCGAAACTAATTAAAATGTTCAATTTTGGGTACTGAAAATAGGTACAGCGAAGCAGTGCTTGCTGCTTCGATCGTAGAGCTCTTGGAGAGCTTTCCAACGATATACTGTAGGCCTCATAACTCCTTACAGATCAAAAGTTATAGGCACCGGGGTGACGGAGACCAGGTCACAGGCCCTACGACCTCGGTTTGCGGGCCCAAGCCCTCCTCGAAGCAAAGTTGGCTTGCCCAAGCTGCCATGGGACTCGAGAAAAGAAATGTGACGGATGATGCATCTTGGGATGGATGAACGGGGCAAAAAAAATTGAAAAGAGGGGTAGAACACGAGGGCTTTCCAGGGCGTTATGTGAGGCCTGACCCCGAATAACATGCCTTACCTCGATTTACGTGCCTTAGACCAAAAACTGTATGACCGACCTTGGATTACGTGTCCTGTCTTAGTTTTCGTGCATACCTTGTCACACGTGCCTTGACCTAGAATAGTGTGCCCTAATCCCCAACTGATGTGTGATACCTAGATATACGTGTCCTGACCTCGATGTACATGCATTATCTCGTTTCGTGTGCCCTAACCTTGAACTGCGCACCTTAACCTAGATATGAAGTCGTGCCTTGAGTTGCATGTGTTGCATTAAATTACGTGCCTTGCATTGGTTTACGTGCATTCACCTAGGATTACGTGCATTAGTCTTGAAGTTCGTGTCTACCTCGTGATTCGTGCCCCGTATTGATTTATGTGCGTGGCTCGTAGTGCGTGCCCCAGACTTAGGAAAGCGTGCCCACACGCTAATCAATAAAGAATCTTACACAAAACACAAGACAATAAAATAATCCTACATAATCCACTAACCAATATTATATTCCTAATTCAAATTCTCTACAAACTCCACTAACAATAAAATAATACTAAACTATTCCTACATTTTCCACTATCTATTATTCTATTCATAATTCAACTCATCAACAATCATTCCTATATTTTATTCTACCTAGATTCCCTAATTTCCCAACATTCCTATGACAATTCTAATGACACAAATGCATAAAAAAATTAGTCCTAGACAAACTATGACAAACACTTAGCACAATACATAAAAAAAAATGCTCAAAACCACCTAAATCCTCTACCTTGCTCAACCAAACCACCTTTTCCCATGCTAAACATTTTAAAATCACACATTGAAGACATAAAAATCAGATTTTAATGGCCCAAGGCTGACCACATGCTTAAAGGATGCAAAGGCTTTCAACTTTTTGTCATTTCTTCTTTCCTCTCACATTTTCTCTCTCTCCCTCTCACTCTTCTCTCTCCATTTCGGTTTTGGATGAGTTCTCTCCACCTCCTAGCTCATCTTCTTCATCATATGGTGCAACAAGACAAGCAACCATCAAAGAAACTCAAGCAAACAAGCTAAGATGCGAAAACTACACTTGCATGTCCTTTGAAGCCTTCATTTCTGCCCTAGGTGAGTTTTAAGCTTCCATTTCTTTTCTTCTTGTTCTAACCTCATGAATGTACTAAGAGATTGATCACTAAGCTAGGAAAAATAGAGAAAAGCTAGTTGGGATTTCGGCTAGGCAAAGGAAAAGAGAAGATTTGAGCTTCAACAAGTTTTTGTGCATCTTCTTGGTGGATTGCTAAGGTGAGGGCTAAAACCCTTTGAAAACTCTTCAAAAATTCACATGCATGTTCATAGATGTGTGTATTTGCTTCTGTACTTGAGTTATATGGTCGTTCATAAGCTGAAACAACCATGCATGGCAAGATCTTGGCTTGAAAATGATGCTAAGTGAAGTCGAAATTGTTGACAGCTCTCTGACCAGTCTGTTTCGAGGTAAGTTTAGCTAGGAAAATGATGTTGAAAATGCTTGAAAATTGGTAGGTGACTATTTTGGACAGTTTTGAACATTTGTCCCAGAAATAGGCCGAAGCTAATTTTGATTCTAAGGTCCTCAAAATGGAAAATCTTTAAAATGTAACCAAATCTGGAAATCTGGAAAAATGAAGCAGGTTTTGGCAGATGCACTGACCTTGTAGAACGAACCAGATTTGACTTAGTTAATGATGTCAAAAATGTATGAAAATTGGTGTGCGGCTAGATTTTTCAGTTATGGACATTTTTGTCAGAAATGGACTAAGGCTGAATCTGACCCTAAGGACCTCAAAAACGTCAATTATCGAAATGTGTGCAAATCTGGACAGTTTTGTGCTATTCCACTGTTTCGGCTATATCTAATGATCCCGAACTCCAATTGATGCAAGGTTTGTTTCTGATTTTAGTTAACTTCTTAAGCTTTAATTTGAAATATTATTCAATAGATTTGGAGATTTTTTTATTATCCTATGGATTGTGAGAAAACAACCTATTGCAGTAAAGATTTCACTTAGCTACATGCTTGGAAAATTGTTGTAACCTCTCTTATGGTACTAATTGTGTGGAAATGTGATGTTGGGATGTTGTGTGGACTGTTTTGAGTACTTGAGGATGTTTGAATTGAATGATGCATGACTTGAGAATGATTTTGAGATTGACTTTGAATTGGGTTGAGGCTCAAATTGCATGAATATACACGAAATGGAAACCCTAATGACTAGGTAGTTTTGCTAAGTGTTGATCATTTGGATGTTGTGTGGAAATTATATGCTTAGTGGGCTGCCCGTAAATGTCTTATAACTTCAAATGTGAATTTGATCATCGCATGTTGACAAATGAGCTTTTCTCGCACCCGAACCAACGTAAATGATATTGCATGTTGAATAATCTTATCACTTGATTACGTGGACTTCGAAATGAGTTATATGGCTTCACTCGCATGTGTTACATGGCTGCCCATTTAATGTTCATATGGCTCTATATGCCTTTCAAGTGAAATTACTTGTCTTATCGTGCCTCGTTTGATTACTTGATAACATGTGATCTTGAAATTGCTCGGAGACAACCTACTTTGTTGTCCTCCTAACGTGAATTGTTAAAAGATATTCAATGGTTTAATTGAACATGATTACTTGGCTGCCCGTTAAAGTTTAATTGCTTCCAAATGGATATATGAAATGATTATATGTTCTTACAATGCCTTATATGCCAATATGTCAAAATGTGATCATATACTTGCTCGGAGGCAACCTACTTTGTTGACCTCCTAATGTGAAATGCACCGGTGACTACCATGGTCCAATTCCTTCTCTCGCTTGGCATTCTACCCTCGGAGAGTTGGGTCGTAGGATTTCGGGATACATCCGTAGTACACCCACCTGGCGTGTTTTTGGGGATGATTTGAAGTCGGCCGTAACTTCTGATTCTGAAACTGATCTGAGAGGAAAAGCTCACTGTATCCTTTTTACTATGTGTATAAGTACTCTCGCTTGGTTCCTAGAGAACCTCGGGGAGGAAAGACTGGTATTTCTGTTTCTATACTTATATTTTTGTTATATTCATGCTTGCAAAAGGATTTTTATAAGTTGAACTAGAAAATAAGTTTCAAAACCTATTTCTCGTTCCCCCTCGCTGAGTTCATAAGGACTCACCCTCTTTTATCATCTCAGGTGAAGAAGATCAAGAACAGGTACCCAAGGACGATGTGCCTAACGATGATTCCTTAGAGTGATTGCCTGTCTTGTGTGCTTTGCGTGATTATGGCTATTTATGAACTATGCTACTTGAAGACTATTTCTTTTATGTTGCTCGTTGTTTATTGATGTAAATGACGCCGTTGTAATTTGGGTCTAATTCTGGGATTGTACTATCTATAACTTGACGAACTTTTATTTGGTTGTTTGCTTTCGTTTTCTTAATTAGTAGTTATCGTAGGCATTCAAACCACTAGATGAACAATCAACTAAGTTAATTCTATCTAATTTCACTTAGGTGCTCATTTGCAAACTAAAGGATAATAGGTACTTGCATGATAGGAAATTGACAAATAAACGGGACATAGTTATCATGTTAGGCTTATTAACCAAACGTGACTTTCAAGATAAACTAGCAGGCAAATCGGTTGGTGACAAATAGGAGTCCTTAATGGAATTGGATTAATGATTGGAATAATTGAGGCGTTTAGAGAATTAGGTCAAACCAAAGAGCCCAATTACAGCCGTTATGCTGCCGGTTTTTCAGAAAATTTTGGAGTCTAGGATTAAATATTAAGTGCTAAACCTCCTTGAACGATTGAGTACGTGAAAGGACTTGAATGTTTAGATCACACCCTAGTCTAACCTTTAAAGGCCGGGTTGGGACGTGACACGTTACCCATCCTAGTATTACTCTAGCCCAAGCACGCTGAACTTCGGAGTTCTAATAGGATCCGGTACATTAATGCTGGTATGATCGCACCCGTCATGATGAGGGTGCAAAGCCCTTATGTGTTGACGATTCACAGTCCCAGCCCAGAGAGACGACCCATTCAAAAGGCCCAACGGGCTAATCGATAATATATATGCATCAACAACGCATCATCCTCACAAAACGTGATATCGACGTATAGTATGGCCCTTTAATGTCCCGCAAGTTAGGTTGTCGGCCTTTTCGCGGCTCACGATGAACGACCCGGGATGAAAAAATTGCGTAAAAATAAGAAAAGTGGCCCCAAACTGATGAAATCATTCAATTTTGGTTTTTTAAAATAGGCACAGCGAGCACGCGAGCTGCCTCTATCGTAGAGCTCCCGGTGAGCTTTCCGATGGTATACTGTGGGCCACATAACTCCAAACGGATCAAAAGTTATGTGCACCGGAGTGACAAAGACCAGGTCACAAGCCCCCCGACCTTGGTTTGCTGGCCCAGCCCCTCCGCGAAACGAAGTTGGCTTGCCCAAGGTGTTGTGGGACTCGAGAAAAGAAATGTGATAGATGAGGCATCTTGGTATGGCTGAACGGGGCAAAAAAAAATGAATAAAAGGGTGCAACACGAGAACTTCCCAGGAGGTCACCCATCCTAGTACTACTCTCGCCCAAGCACGCTTAACTTTGGTGTTCTGATGGGATCCGGTGGATTAATGTTGGTATGATCGCACCGGTCATGTAGAGGTTGCAAAGCCCTTATGTGTTGACAGTTCAAAGTCCCAGCCTAGAGAGACGTCACATTCAAAAGGCCCAATGGGCTTATCGACAATACATCGGCATCAACAACATAGCAACTTCGCAAAATGTGATATCAATGCATAGTAGGGTCCTCTAATGTCCGGGAAGTTAGGTTGTTGACCTTTTCGCGACTCACGATGAACGACACGGCATGAAAAAATAGCTTAAAAAGGAGAAAAGTGGCTCAAAATTGATGAAAACGTTTGATTTTGGGTTCTGAAAATAGGTGCATCGAGCACGCTGGCTGCCCTTGTCGTAGAGCTCCCGGTGAGCTTTCCAACGGTACACTGTGGGCCGCATAACTCCAAACGGATAAAAAGTTATGTGCACCGGAGCGACGGAGACCAGGTCACAGACCCCACCACCTCGGTTTACGGGCCCAACCCCTCCACGAAATAAAGTTGGCTTGCCCAAGGTGCCGTGGGACTCGAGAAAAGAAATGTGGTGGATGAGACATCTTGGCATGGTTGAATGGAGCAAAAAAATATGAAAAAAGAGGTGCAACACGGGGACTTCCCAGGGGGTCACCCATCCTAGTACTACTCTCAGCCAAGCATGCTTAACTTCGAAGTTTTGATGGGATCCGGTGCATTAATGCTGGTATGATCGCACCCGTCATGTTGAGGGTACAAAGCTCATATGTGTTGACGGTTCACAGTCCCAACCCAGGGAGACGGTCCATTCAAAAGGCCCAACGGGCTTATCGATAATGGATATGCATCAATAATGGAGCATCCTCGCAAAACGTGATATCGATGCATACTAGGGCCCTCTAATGTCCCACAAGTTAGGTTGTTGGCCTTTTTGCGGCTCACGACAAATGACCCGGGATGAAAAAATAGCGTAAAAAGAAAAAAAGTGGCCTGAAAATGATAAAAACGTTCAATTTTGGGTTCTGACAATAGGCATAGCGGGCACACTGGCTACCCCTATTGTAGAGCTTCCGGTGACCTTTGCAACACTATACTGTAGGCCGCATAACTCTAAACGGATCAAAAGGTATGTGCACCGGAGTGATGGAGACCAGGTCACAGGCCCCACCACCTTTATTTGCAAGCCCAACCCCTCTGTGAAACGAAGTTGGCTTGCCCAAGGTGCTGTGGGACTCGAGAAAAGAAATGTTACAGATGAGGCATATTGGCATGGCTGAACGGGGCAAAAAAAAATGAAAAAGGGGTGCAACACGAGGACATCCCAGGGGGTTACCTATCCTAGTACTACTCTTGCCCAAGCACGCTTAATTTCAGAGTTCTGATGGGATCCGGTGCATTAATGCTGGTATGATCGCACTGGTCATGTTGAGGTTGCAAAGCCCTTATGTGTTGACGGTTCACAGTCCCAACCTAGAGAGATGTCCCATTAAAAAGGCCCAATGGGCTTATCGACAACACATCTGCATCAATAACGCAGCATCCTCGCAAAACGTGATATCAATGCGTAGTAGGGTCCTCTAATGTCAAGGAAGTTAGGTTGTCGGCCTTTTCGTGGCTCGCGACGAACGACACGGTACAAAAAAATAGCTTAAAAAGAAGAAAAGTGACTCGAAACTAATGAAAATGTTTGATTTTGGGTTCTCAAAATAGGCACAGCGAGCACGCTGGCTGCCTTTGTCGTAGAGCTTTTGGTGAGCTTTCCAACGGTACACTGTGGGCCGCATAACTCCAAACGGATCAAAAATTATGTGTACCGGAGCGACGGAGACCAGGTCACAGGCCCCACCACCTCGGTTTACAAGCCCAGCCCCTCTGCGAAACGAAGTTGGCTTGCCCAAGGTGTCGTGGGACTCGAGAAAAGAAATGTGACGGATTAGGCATTTTGGCATGGTTGAACGGAGCAAAAAAAAAATTTAAAAAAAGGTTACAACACGGGGACTTCCTTGGGGGACACCCATACTAGTACTACTCTTACCCAAGCATGCTTAACTTCGGACTTCTTATGGGATCCGGAGAATTAATGCTGTTATGATCGCACCCGTCATGTTGAGGGTGCAAAGCCCTTATTTGTTGACGGTTCACAGTCCCAGCCCAGAGAGACGGCCAATTCAAAAGGCCTAATGGGCTTATCGACAACACATCTGCATCAACAACGCAGTATCCTAGCAAGACGTGATATTGACATTGTCACACCCCAACTCGACCCCACCTACAATCAGTCAGGACGCAACGGAATTTCGACAGTATAACGACAATAATTAAGACACTGAGGCTCTAAACCAATCTCTCAGAACATCATACAATCAAACTCCTCAACCAAACGACAATCAATTCCTCAATACTATTAACAACATACAACATAACCATATTATACAATAATCATTCTTAGACGATCCATTCATAGTTATATGCCTCCATTCCAACATAATACCTTAACTTTAACATACACATCAAAATAGATTATAAACCAACGTAGTAATCTAACATGGTCAAAGAAGACTACTAAACCATTATACATAAGTCTTTATACTAAGGTAGGTTTTACAATACATCATATTACAATAACTATAAACAATCTTATGGCAAAGACTCTTGCACATAAGACTTATCCACGTAAGGCACATTTTCCCCTTCTAGAGGCACGTACCCGTAATCTTGCTCAAGAACACCTGTATGCATGCAATAATAGAGAGTGAGCTTATATAAAACAAGCTCAGCGAGGATCCGATAGATCTCTAACAGTAGAATGGGGCAAAAAGAAAAATGAAAAGAGGGGTGGAACATGAGGACTTCCCAGGCGATTACCCATCCTAGTAATACTCTAGCCCAAGTATGCTTAACTTCGGAGTTCTGATGGGATCCGGTGCATTAGTGCTGGTATGATCACACCCGTCATGTTGAGGGTGCAAAGCCCTTATGTGTTGACGGTTCGGAGTCCCAGCCCAGAGAGACGGCCTATTCGAAAGGCCCAACGGGCTTATCGATAACACATTAGCATCAACAACGCAGCATCCACACAAGACGAGATGTCGACGCATAGTGAGGCCATCTAATATCCCATAAGTTAGATTGTCGGCCTTTTCGCGGCTCACGGCGAACGACCCAGGCGAAAAAAATAGCGTAAAAACAAGAAACTTGGCCTGAAACTGATTAAAACATTCAATTTTGAATTTCGAAAATAGGCGTAGTGAAGAAAACTTGCTGCCCCCATCTTAGGGCTCCCGAAGAGCTTTCCAATGGTATACAGTGGGCCTCATAACTCCTTACAGATCAAAAGTTATGGGCACCGGAGCGACGGAGACAAGGTCACAAGCTGCATGACCTCGGTTTGCGGGCCCAGGCCTTCCTCGATGCGAAGTTGGCTTGCCCAAGGTACCGTGGGACTCGAGAAAAGATATGTGACGGATGTGGCATCTTGGCATATATGAATGGGGCAAAAAAAAATGAAAAGAGGGGTGCAACACGAGGACTTCCCAAGGGGTCACCCATCCTAGTACTACTCTCGCCCAAGCACACTTAACATCGGAGTTTTGATGGGATCCGGAGCATTAATGCTAGTATGATCGCACCCGTCATGTTGAGGGTGCAAAGCCCTTATGTGTTGACGGTTCACAGTCCCAGCCCAAAGGGAAGGCCCATTCGAAAGTCCCAATGGGCTTATCGACAACCTATCTGCCTCAACTACGCAGCATCCTAGCAAGACATGATATCAACGCGTAGTAGGGCCCACTAATGTCCTGCAAGTTAGTTTGTCGACCTTTTCGCGAGTCATTACGAACGACCCGGACAAAAAAATAGTGTAAAAAAAATAAAAGTATCCCGAAACTAATAAAAATGTTCAATTTTGGGTTCCAAAAATGGGCGCAACAAAGAAAGCTTGCTACACGCGTTGTATAGCTCCCAGAGAGCTTTCCAACGGTATATTGTGGGCCTCATAACTCTTTACAGATCAAAAGTTATGGGCATTAGAGCGACGGAGACCAAGTCACAAGCCCCACGACAATGGTTTGTGGGCCCAGCCCCTCCGCAAAGGGAAGTTGGCTTGCCCAAGGTGTTGTGGGGCTCGAAAAAAAATGTGACAGATGAGGCAACTTGGCATAGCTAAACGAGGCAAAAAAATGAAAAAAACGGTGCAACACGAGAACTTCCCATTGGGTTATTCATCCAAGTACTACTCTCGCCCAAGCATGCTTAACTTCAGAGTTCTGATGGGATCTGGTGCATTAGTGCTGGTATGATCGCACCTGTCATGTTGAGGGTGCAAAGCCATTATGTGTTGACGGTTCACAGTTGCAGCCTAGAGATACAGCTCATTCAAAAGGCCCAAGGGGCTTATCGATAGCCCATCTGCCTCAACAATGCAGCATCCTTGCAAGACGTGATATTGGCGCATAGTTGGGCACCCTAATGTCCCGCAAGTTAGGTTGTCGTCCTTTTCGTGACTCACAAAGAACGACACGGATGACGAAATAGCGTAAAAAGAATAAATATGGACTGAAACTGATGAAAACGTTCAATTTTCGGTTCCGAAAATAGGCGCAGCGAAGCAAGCTCGTTGCCTCCGTCGTAGAGCTCCTGGAGAGCTTTCTAACAGTATACTGCAGGCCGCATAACTTCTAACGGATCAAAATTAAGTGTACCGGAGCGATGGAGACCAGGTCACAGGCCCCACGACCTCGGTTTGCGGGCCCAACCCCTCTGTAAAATGATGTTAGCTTGCCCAAGGTGCCGTGGGACTCGAAAAAAGAAATGTGATGGATGAGGCATCTTGCCATGGCTGAACGGGGCAAAAAAAATGAAAAAAGGGGTGCAACATGAAGACTTCTCAATGGGTTACCCATCCTAGTACTACTCTCGCCCAATCACGCTTAACTTCGGAGTTTTGATGGGATCCGGTGCATTAGTGCTGGTATGATCACTCCCGTCATGTTGAGGGTACAAAGCCATTATTTGTTGACAGTTCACAGTCCCAGGCCAGAGATACGACCCATTCAAAAGGCCCAATGGGTTTATTGATAACCCATCTACCTCAACAACGCAGCATCCTCTCAAGACGTCATATCGATGCATAGTTGGGCCCCCTAATTTCCTGCAAGTTAGGTTGTGGTCCTTTTCGCGACTCACGAAGACTGACCCGGACGACAAAACAGCGTAAAAAGAAGAAATATAGACTAAAACTGATGAAAACGTTCGATTTTGTGTTCCAAAAACAGGCGTAGTGAAGTATACTCTCTACCCCTGTCGTAGAGCTCCTGGAAAGCTTTCCAACGGTATACTGTGGGCCGCATAACTCCTAATGTATCAAAAGTTATGTGCACCGGAGCGACGAAGACCGAATCAAAGGCCCTATGACCTCAGTTTGCGGGCCCAACTCCTTCATGAAACTGATGAAAACATTCGAATTTGGGTTTCAAAAATTAGCGCAGTGAAACAGGCTTGCTGCCCCCGACGTAGAGCTCCCGGAGAGCTTTCCAATGGTGTACTGTGGGCCGCATAACGCCATACGGATGAAAAGTTATGGGCACCGAAGCAATGGTATGAGGCTCGACCTCAATTTGCGTGCGATACCTCATTTCGTGTGCCTTAACCTAGAATTGCGTGCTTTGACCTAGGTTTAAGAGTCGTGTCTTGTTTTATGTGCCTTGCATTGAATTACTTGCGTTCATTTAGAGTTGCGTGCATTTACTTAAGAAACGTGCATTCGTCTCGTAGTTCGTGCCTTACCTGGTAATGCGTGCCCTAAACCTACAAAAGCGTGCCCGCATGTTAATCAAGAAACATGTTACACGAAGCACTAGATTATTAATTAATCCTACTAACTACACTAACTATTATTAAAATGCCAAGTCAATGCACTAGAAGTCAAAATTTTACCAAAAGCTAAACATTCTTATTCTTCATTCTTTACTCTTTTGCATATCCCAAGCACACAATAAAATAAGCTCAAAACAAGACAAAAGATTCAGATTTGAGCTTGCCTTGGCCGACCATGTGAGGAGCTTTTGTCATGCTTTGCAATTTCAAAAAATCAAGCAGACATTCTATGACACAAAAAAAAAAAAAAAAAAAACCAAGCATTATTTTGTCCTCCACCATGCTCCACATTCTCGAACCACTCAATGCCCATGCTAAGACAATTCAAAATGCATCAAAAAATGACCCAAATCAGAAATTGTATAGCTAAGGCCGACATATGCTCACAAAAAGCATCAAAACTCTTCAAAGCATTTCATTTTTCTTTCTCTCAACTCTCATTCTCTCATTTCTCTCTCTCTCTCTCGGCCAAAGCTGCACCCTCAAGTTCCATAGCTTAAGCTCCTCTACTAAAGCTCACCAAGACACTCAAGGCCCCTAGGAAGCTTGACCAAGCAAGCTAGAAGCAAGAAAAGTTGCATGCAAGCTCATAGAACACTCATTTCGGCCCTAGGTATGTTGATAGCTCTTCTTTCATCTCCCTTTTGTTCTAACCACATGCACCTACTAAGGACATGGTAACTCAGCTAGGAATTAAGGAAATCAAGCAATATCTCTCGGCCAAACAAGGAGAGAAGACCATTTGTGCATCTTCAAGAGTTTTGAGCATCAATTATTGGCAATAGGCTAAGGTGAGGGTTAATCCTTTTAAAAGATTTCAAAAAAAACCACATGCATGCTTTCATATGTCTATTTTTACCTCTGTACTTGTGGTATATGTGTGTACATGAGCTTTTTTAACCATGCACGGCAAGATATTTAGCTAGATTCTGAAGATAGGTGAAATTGCGAAAATGGCAGATTTCTGACTTGTTAGAGCAAAGTGAATTTGGCCTGGTATATGATGTTCAAAATGCATGAAAATTGGTAGGTGACCAACTTTGCCTGTTCTGAGCATTTTTTTTTATAGAAATAGGCCAAGTTCAATTTTGACTCTAAGGTCTCCAAAATGGCAAAACATCGAAGGGTGTCTAAATCTGTAAAATCTGGAAAATCTGGAAAATGAAGCAGGTTTTTGGCAGTTCACTGTCCTTGTAGAACGAACCAGTTTTGACTTAGTAAATGATATATGAAATGCATGAAATTTGGTAGGTTGCTATATTTTTCAGTTATGGACATTTTTGTTTGAAATAGACTAAAGCTAAATCTGACCCTAAGACCCTAAAAAATGGCAAGTATTAAATATGTACGAATCTGGACAGTTTTGCTTAGTCTCATAGTTTTAGTTATAACTCTTGAATCCGAACTCCAAATGATGCGAGATTTGTTTATGGATTTAGATCACTCATTAAGATTTAATTTGACATTTTGGTCACTGTAATTGGAGATTGTTTGCTTGTATAAATGATTGTGGGAAAATAGACCATTACAGTGAGGTTTTTTATCTAGTGGTATGCTTTGAAAATTATTGTAACTTCTCTTGTGGTATTGAATGCTTGGGATTGTGGCACTTGGATGTTGTGTGGACTATTTTGGATGATTGAGGATGTTTTAATTAATCGATGCATGGCTTGGGTTTAATTACGTGACAACTTGTGGCTTAATTGCACGTGTAAGCATGAATTGAAACCCTATTGACTATGAAAACTCGCTAAGTGTTGATCCTATGGTTATTGTGTCTAATTGTGTGATTAGTGGGCCGCTTAATAAATGTTAAGTATGCTTGAAATGTGATTCCCAATGATTACATCTTGATAAGGAGACTTTTCTTGCACCCGGTCCTATGTAGACGTCGACACATGCTTGCATAAACTTATTACTTGATTACGTGAACCCCGAAATGAGTTAAATGATTTGATTTACATGGGTTACATGGCTGCCTGTTTAATATTCATATAACTCTATGTGTATTACAAGTGAAATTAAATATCAAAGCATGCCTCATGTGTTTACTTGCCAACTTGCTATTTTATAACTGCTCAGAGGCACCCTACTTTGTTGTCCTCCTAATGTGATATGTTAAATGTTATAAATGTGCATTGCATTCAAGGTTGCAACCTTTCATTCGGGCATGGTAGCGTTTCACGCACGCCGGGCGGCATCGGGCTTGCCGGTGCTACCGTGACTACCATGGTCTAATTCCCTCTCTCGCTTGGCATTCCACCCTCGGAGAGTTGGGTCGTAGGATTTCGGGGTACATCCGGAGTACACCCATTTGGCGTGATAAGTGGATGATTTGAAATCGGCCGCAACAACTGATATTGGAAATGAATTGAGAGCAAAAGCTCACCGTATCCTTTTCACTATGTGTATAAGTACCTTGCTTGGTTCCCATAGGACCTCGGTGAGGAAAGACAGATAATTGTGTTCTTTTACTTTTATATTACATTATGAATATACTTGTGCTATATGTCATGCTTTCAAAAAGGGTTTTTCATAAGTTGAACCGGAAAAAGAGTTTCAAAATGTATTTCTCGTTCCCTCTCGCTGAGTTCATAAGGACTCACCCTCTTTTATCATCTCATGTGAAAAAGATCAGGAACAGGTACATGAGGATAACGTGCCTATCGATGACTCCTTGGAGTGATTGCCTACCCTACGTGCCTTACTTGACTGTGGCTATTTTGTGAACGATATGTTGTTTTGAAGACTATTCCTTATGTTGCTTGTTGTCGTTATTGTAAATGACCCCCGTTGTAATTTGGGGTCTAATTTTGGTTTGTACTGATCATAACTAGATAGACATTCTTCTAGTCATTTTGCTATCCCTACTTTGATTAGTAACTACTACAGGCTTATGAAGTATTAGGAAAAAGGGCTAAGTAAAATGAATCTATCCAATCTTAAGCAAGTACTCATGTGTAAGCTAAGACCAACAGGTACTTGTGTAACAGGAATTGACACATAAACGAGACATAATTAATATGCTAGGTGTTAATCAAACGAGACTTGAGATAAATAGTGGGCATATCAATTGGGGATAGGTAGTAATCTTAGTTGGAATCGAATTTGAGATTGCAAGTTTTGTGGCGTTTAGGAAATTAGGTCAAACTAAACAGCCAATTACAGCCGTTATGCTGCCGGTTTTCCAGAGAATCTTTTGGAGTTCTAGGCTAACGTTAAGCGTTAAACCTTAATAAACGATTAAGTACGTGAAATGATATGAATGTTTAGATCACACCCTAGTCTAACATTTATAGGTCAGGTTGGGGCGTGACACCTTATATTAATGGTATCAGAGCTTAGATTGCTTAAGATAGGTTTAACTCTCGGACCATGGGTAGAAGCCCTAGGGTTATTGAGATGACTTGTTTATATGAGTTAATTTGTGACAATATCAATTGTGCCTTCTCTGTTTCTATGTGCTTATGTGATTAACATGTCTTAACTATTTTGAGAATTGTATGTCTATGTAAAATTGTATGTTGCATACCTTATACATTAAATTATTGTCTTGTCATATTCCAATAAATTGTGCATAATAATCTATGCCTATAGATGGCTGGCCCTAGTACCCGTAATACCAATAGGAGCGATGAGCCTCAAAGAGCCGGAGATGCTCATCAAACTAATCCCGGCATGGCCATGTTTAACATGATGACGAATGCTATGGATCGTGTGTCGCGAGTGATGGAACGTCAAGATGCACGTGAAGCAAACAACAACAACAACAATAACAATGGAAGAAACAACAGAATGCGGGAGTTCCTTGACTTTCACCCGTCCAAATTCTATGGGGAAGCTGATGATGAAAAGGTAGAGGCTTGGCTGTCTGAGATTGAAAGGATTTTCAGGCCACTTAACTATACTAATGAGGAAAAGATTGAGTTCGCTGTGTTTCTGTTGCACGAGGATGCTGAGCATTGGTGGCACACTGTGGAGGCACTCGCTTGTAGGGTAATTTTGTTAAGGCATTCAAGGAGAAATACGTACCTACAGTTTCTAGGCAGAGGTGAATTGAAGAATTCATGCACTTGAATCAGGGTAACATGACGGTGGCCAAGTATGAGGCTCGTTTTGACCGACTGTCCCGTTATGCTCAATACATGGTTAGTACCCCTGAGGTGAAGATGTGGAAATTTACGAATGGGTTGAGGCCAGAAATTCAGGATCAGTTGGCTTCACATGACTTCACTACCTATTCTGCTCTCCTTGCTGCTGCCTCCCGAGTTGAGAAGAGGAAACTTGATAGAGCCGATTCAAGTCAGCCGAACAAGAAACCATATCTACCTTAAGAACAACAGAGAAAATTCTAGAGTCAGAGTCGTAGTCAGGGCCAGAGCTAGAACAGACCAGTTAATAACCGTGGCCCGATTAAAGCACCATCAGCCTCTTCCACTCGTGGATCCACAGGTAGTTCACCTGCTTCTCAGACTGTCACCTATTCTTACTGTAACAGGAAGGGTCACACCGAGGCCTAGTGTTGGAGGAAATCAGGATGATGTGTAGGGTGTGGCAGCGATCAACACTAGGCTAAGGATTGCCCTAAATGGCAAGGGGGACAAAATTAGATTAAACCAGCTGGTAGAGGCAAGACTCCAGTTCCTAGAGTTCAGGCTCAAGCTTATGCTATTGAGTGCGAGGAGCTTCCTGAGGAGACCACGGTTGTTGAAGGTACATTCTTGATACTGAATCAACCTGTTAGGGTGTTAATTGATCCAGGTGCTACTTATTCATTTATTACTCCCTTATGTGTGCAACGTGTGAAATTACGAGTTGTATGTTTGCCTTACGAAGTAGAAGTTGGTACTCTGATGGATTCTAAACTTGTTACTAGCTCAGCTTGTAAAGCATGTAAAATCCAAATTAAGGATAGGGAATTCTCGGCCAATCTTATAGTGTTACCCTTTCGAGACTATGAAGTCATCTTAGGGGTGGACTAGTTGGAAAAGCATCATGCCCAACTAGATTGCTGAACGAATATTGTAACGTTCCAGATACCTGGTCAACTGACATTGGAGGTAATGGGTCGAAGAGACTTCACCGGGAGTTACATCATTTCATCTACGAAAGCAGTGAAGTCCTTGAGAAAAAAGTGTAGTGGATACTTAGCTTACCTCATCAACAAGCCGTCAGACAAAGCTAAGTTGGAGGAGATGCCAGTGATTAAAGATTATGCTGACGTGTTTCCATAAGAATTGCTCGGTTTACCCCTGGATCGGGAAATTGAGATTGTAATAGAAGTACTGCCTGGCACCCAGCCAATATCTAAAGCTCCCTATCGTATGGCACCAACTGAGCTACAAGAATTGAAGGGCCAATTGCAAGGATTGTTGAAGAAAGGGTTTGTTCAACCAAGTTCTTCTCCGTGGGGTGCACCAGTCCTATTTGTAAAGAAGAAAGACGGAACATTGAGGCTATGCATCGATTACTGAGGATTGAACCAAGTGACCGTCAATAATAAATACCCACTTCCACTGATCGACGAGTTGTTTGATCAACTTCAAGGAGCTAAAGTGTATTCAAAACTCGACTTGAGACAAGGGTATTATCAGCTGCAGATCAAAAAGGAGGATGTACGTAAATCAGCTTTCAGGACTAGATATGGGCACTATGAATTTGTGGTGATGCCATTTGGGCTAACTAATGCCCCTGCAACTTTTATGGACTTGATGCACAGGGTGTTTCAACCCTACTTGGATCAATTTGTGGTGATCTTTATTTATGATATGTTGGTATACTCGAAATCTGAGGCTGAGCATGAACAACATCTGCGATTGGTATTGCAGAAACTTTGAGAGCATCAATTGTATGCGAAGTTTAACAAATGCGAACTTGGTTGCGACAGATTGCATTCTTGGGGCACATCATATCCCAAGAGGGAATAGCAGTGGACTCAGCAAAGATTGAAGCAGTGATGTCTTGGAAGAAGCCGGAAAATGTTACGGAGGTTCAGAGTTTTTCTTGGTCTAGCCGGCTATTATCGGAGGTTTATGAAGGATTTCTCAAAGATTGCAGGACTGCTTACAAATCTCACTCCAAAAAAAACAAAGTTCGTGTGGGATGACAAGTGTGAGAACAGCTTTCAAGAATTAAAGAAAAGATTGACAACCGCATGTGTTCTTGCATTGCCTGAAGGGAGTCAAGGCTTTGTAATCTATAGCGATGCTTCGAGAGAAGGACTGGGGTGTGTGTTGATGTAGAATAGTAGAGTGATTGCGTATGCCTCTAGGAAATCGAAACCGTATGAATTGAATTACCCGACGCATGAATTGGAGTTGGCAGCTATTGTGTTTGCACTTAAGAAATTGAGGCACTATCTGTGGGGTAACAAGTTTGAGGTGTTTACTGATCACAAGAGCTTGAAGTACTTGTTCTCACAAAAAGAGTTGAACATGAGGCAAAGACGGTGGATAGAACTTTTGGATGATTATAACTGCACAATCAATTATGTGCCTGGTAAAGCAAATGTAGTTGCAGATGCCTTAAGCCGGAAGGCGAGCATGGCAAAACTAGAAGTTAAGGTACAGGAGTTGTTAGAGGAAGCATTTTTGTGGAATCCACAATTGACTCAAAAAGGGTTACTATTTGCCACTACACAAGTTCAGTCGACCTTGTTGTTTGAATTACAAGAGGCTCAACAGAAGGACCAACAATTTTAGAAGATTAAAGAAAACAACACATATTTCAAGTTTCATAATGATGGTATTTGGAGGTTCAGGAATCGGATTTGTGTTCCTAATAAGCCAGAGCTAAAAAAAGAAGATTCTTGAAGAAGCCCATAATTCAAGATATACTATTCACCCCGGCAGAACAAAGATGTACTGGGATTTGAAACAACACTATTGGTGGAATAACATGAAGAGGGAGATCGCGGAATTTGTGGCACGGTGTTTGACTTGCCAAAGAGTCAAAGCAGAACATCAACGACCGACAGGTTTGCTTCAACCATTGGTAATTCCCTGATGGAAATGGGAACATATAACTATAGATTTTGTCATGGACCTGCCTAGATCACAAAAGGGTCATGATGCCGTTTGGGTCATAGTGGATAGATTGACCAAGTCAGCGCACTTCTTACCGATGAACAAGGAGGATAGCCCTGAGAAACTGGGAGATATGTATGTGGTGGATATTGTGAGGTTGTACGGGATACCTGTGAGTATTGTGTCAGATAGGGATCCTCGTTTTACTTCCTGATTTTGAAAGAGATTGCAAGAAGGTTTGGGAACGAAGTTGAGTTTCAGCACGGCTTATCACCCTCAGACTGATGGACAATCCGAGATAACTATTCAGATTCTGGAGGACATGCTGAGGGCGTGTGTTTTAGACTTCGGAAAAGGTTGGGAGAAATATATGTCCCTAGCGGAGTTCGCTTATAATAACAGCTATCAGGCCACTATCGGGATGGCCCCATTTGAAGCATTGTATGGGCGCAAGTGTCGATCCCCAATATACTGGGATGAAGTAGGTAAGATGAAGACTTTCGACCCGACCCTTCTACCTGAACTTATGAAGACTGTTGAAAATATCCACCTCATTCGGAAACGGATGCTTACCGCCCAGAACAGGCAGAATAATTATGCAGACCGACGGAGACAGAATCTAGAGTTTGAGGTCGGTGACAAGGTGTTCTTGAAGTTATCACCTCGGAGGGGACTGATTAAACACGACAAGGGTAGAAAGTTGAGCCCGAGGTTTGTAGGACCATTTGGGATAATTGAGAAGGTTGGCAAATTGGTGTATCATCTGGAACTACCCCAAAACCTCTCCAATATTCACGACGTCTTTCATGTTTCAATGCTACGGAAGTATCACCCTGATCCATCGCATATTTTGGAGCCAGAACCATTACAGCTTCGGGAGAACTTATCTTATGAAGAAAATCCTATTCGGATCCTGGACGAGCAAGATCGAGAATTACGCAACAAGTCGATACCAATGGTGAAAGTGTTGTGGGATCACCATGGAGTCGAAGAAGCAATGTGGGAAAGACGAGACCAGATGGAACAACATTATCCGGCATTATTTCGAAGGTAATATTGAATTTTGGGATGAAATTCTTTTAAGGAGGGGAGAATGTGAGGCCCAATCTCAATTTGCGTGCGATACCTCATTTCGTGTGCCCTAACCTAGAATTGCGTGCTTTGACCTAGGTTTAAGAGTCGTGTCTCATTTTATGTGCCTTACATTGAATTACGTGCGTTCATTTAAAGTTGTGTGCATTTACTTGGGAAACGTCCATTCGTCTCGTAGTTCATGCCTTACCTAGTAGTGCGTGCCCTAAACCTAGGAAAGCGTGCCCACACGCTAATCAAGAAAGTATCTTGCACGAAGTACTAGATTATTAATTAGTCCTACAAACTCCACTAACTAATATTAAAATGCCAAGTCAATGCACTAGAAGACAAAATTTCACCAAAAGCCAAACAATCTTATTCTTTATTTTTTTTTCTTTTGTATATCCCAAGCACACAACAAAATAAGCTCAAAACAAGACAAAAAATTCAGATTTGAACTTGCCTTGGCTGACCATGTGAGGAGCTTTTGTCATGCTTTGCAATTTCAAAAAATCAAGTAGACATTCTATGACACAAAAAAAAAAAAGGAAAACCAAGCATTATTTTATCCTCCACCATGCTCCACATTCTCGACCCACTCAGTGCCCATGCTAAGACAATTCAAAATGCATCAAAAAATTACACAAATCAGAAATTGTAGAGCTAAGGCTGACATATGCCCACAAAAAGCATCAAAACTCTTCAAAGCATTTCATTTTTCTTTCTCTCAACTCTCATTCTCTCATTTCTCTCTCTCTCTCTCTCGGCCAAAGCTGCACCCTCAAGTTCCCTAGCTTAAGCTCCTCTCCTAAAGCTCACCAAGACACTCAAGGCCCCTAGGAAGCTCGACCAAGCAAGCTAGAAGCAAGAAAAGTTGCATGCAAGCTCATAGAACACTCATTTCGGCCCTAGGTATGTTGATAGCTCTTCTTTCATCTCCCTTTTGTTCTAACCACATGCACCTACTAAGGACATGGTAACTCAGCTAGGAATTAAGGAAATCAAGCAATATCTCTTGGCCAAACAAGGAGAGAAGACCATTTGTGCATCTTCAAGAGTTTTGAGCATCAATTGTTGGCAATAGGCTAAGGTGAGGGTTAATCCTTTTAAAAGCTTTAAAAAAAACCACATGCATGCCTTCATATGTCTATTTTTACCTCTATACTTGTGGTATATGTATGTACATGAGCTTTTGTAACCATGCACGGCAAGATATTTAGCTAGAATATGAAGATAGGTGAAATCGCGAAAATGGCAGATTTCTGACTTGTTAGAGCAAAGTGAATTTGGCCTGGTATATGATGTTCAAAATGCATGAAAATTGGTAGGTGACTAGTTTTGCCAGTTCTAAGCATTTTTCATAGAAATACGCTAAGGCCAATTTTGAATCTATGGTCTCCAAAATGGCAAAACATCGAAGGGTGTAAATCTGTAAAATCTGGAAAATCTGGAAAATGAAGCAGGTTTTTGGCAGTTCACTGTCCTTGTAGAACGAACCAGTTTTGACTTAGTAAATGATATGTAAAATGCATTAAATTTGGTAGGTCTCTATATTTTTCAGTTCTGGACATTTTTGTCAGAAATAGACTAAAGCTAAATCTGACCCTAAGACCCTCAAAAATGGCAAGAATTGAAATATGTACGAATTTGGACAGTTTTGCATAGTCTCACGGTTTTAGTTATAACTCTTGAATCCGAACTCCAAATGATGCAAGATTTGTTTCTGGATTTAGATCACTCATTAAACTTTGATTTGACCATTTTTCATTGGAATTGGAGATTGTTTGCTTGTCTAAATGATTGTGGGAATACAGACCATTGCAGTGAGGTTTTTTATCCAGTGGTATGCTTTGAAAATTATTGTAACTTCTCTTGTGGTATTGAATGCTTGGGATTGTGGCACTTGGATGTTGTGTGGACTGTTTTGGATGATTGAGGATGTTTTAATTAATCGATGCATGGCTTGGGTTTAATTACGTGACAACTTGTGGCTTAATCGCACGTGTAAGCATGAATTGAAACCCTATTGACTATGAAAACTCGCTAAGTGTTGATCCTATGGTTATTGTGTCTAATTGTGTGATTAGTGGGCCGCTTAATAAATGTTAAGTATGCTTGAAATGTGATTCCCAATGATTACATCTTGATAAGAAGACTTTTCTTGCACCCGGTCCTATGTAGACGTCGACACATGCTTGCATAAACTTATTACTTGATTACGTGAACCGCGAAATGAGTTAAATGATTTGATTTACATGGGTTACATGGCTGCATGTTTAATATTCGTATAACTCCATGTGTATTACAAGTGAAATTAAATATCAAAGCATGCCTCGTGTGTTTACTTGCCAACGTGCGATTTTATAACTGCTCAGAGGCAACCTACTTTGTTGTCCTCTTAATGTGATATGTTAAATGTTATAAATGTGCAATGCATTCAAGGTTGCAACCTTTCATTCAGGCATGGTAGCGTTTCACGCACATCGGGCGGCATCGGGATTGCCGGTGCTACCGTGACTACCATGATCCAATTCCCTCTCTCGCTTGGCATTCTACCCTCAGAGAGTTGGGTCGTAGGATTTCGGGGTACATCCGGAGTACACCCATTTGGTGTGATAAGTGGATGATTTGAAGTCGGCCACAACAACTGATATTGGAAATGAATTGAGAGCAAAAGCTCACCGTATCCTTTTCACTATGTGTCTAAGTACTCTCACTTGGTTCCCAGAGGACCTCGGGGATAAAAGATGGGTAATTGTGTTCTTTTACTTTTATATTACATTATGAATATACTTGTGTTATATGTCATGCTTTCAAAAAGGGTTTTTCATAAGTTGAACAGGAAAAAGACCTTCAAAACGTATTTCTCGTTCCTCTTCGCTGAGTTCATAAGGACTCACCCTTTTTTATCATCTCAGGTGAAGAAGATCAGGAACAGGTACCTGAGGATAACGTGTCTATCGATGACTCCTTAGAGTGATTGCCTGCCCTACGTGCCTTACTTGACTGTGGTTATTTTGTGAACGATATGTTGTTTTGAAGACTATTCCTTATGTTGCTTGTTGTCGTTATTGTAAATGACCCCCGTTGTAATTTGGGGTCTAATTTTGGTTTGTACTGATCATAACTAGATAAACACTCTTCTGGTCGTTTTGCTATCACTACTTTCATTAGTAACTACTACAGGCTTATGAAGTATTAGGCAAAAAGGGCTAAGTAAAATGAATCTATCCAATCTTAAACAGGTACTCATGTGTAAGCTAAGACCAACAGGTACTTGTGTAACAGGAATTGACACATGAACGAGACATAATTAATATGCTAGGTGTTAATCAAACAAGACTTGAGATAAATAGTGGGCATATCAATTGAGGATAAGTAGTAATCTTAGTTGGAATCGAATTTGAGATTGAAAGTTTTGAGGCGTTTAGGAAATTTGGTCAAACTAAACAGCCAATTACAACCGTTATGCTGCTGATTTTCCGGAGAATCTTTTGGAGTTCTAGGCTAACGTTAAGCGTTAAACCTTAATGAACGATTAAGTACGTGAAATGATATGAATATTTAGATCACACCCTAGTATAACCTTTATAGGTCGAGTTGGGGCGTGACAAATGGAGACCAGGTCACAGGCCGTACGACCTCGTTTTATGGTCCTAGACCCTCCGCGAAGTGAAGTTGGCTTGCCCAAGGTGCCGTGGGATTCGAGAAAAGAAATGTGATGAAGAGACATCTTGGCATGGTTGAACGGGGCAAAAAAAAAATGAAAAGAGGGGTGCAACAGGAGGACTTCCCAGGGGGTCACCCATCCTAGTACTACTCTCGCCCAAGCATGCTTAACTTCGGAGTTCTAATGGGATTCGGTGCATTAGTGCTGGTATGATCGCACCCATCATGTTGAGGGTGCAAAGTCATTATGTGTTGACGGTTCACAGTCCCAGCCCAGAGATACAGTGCATTCAAAAGGCCCAATGGGCTTATCGACAACTCATTTGCCTCAACAACGCAGCATCCTCTCAATACGTGATACCGACGCATAGTTGGCCCATATTGTCCCACAAGTTAGGTTGTCGTCCTTTTCGAGACTCACGAATAACAACCCAAACGAAAACAGCGGAAAAAGAACAAATATGGACTGACACTGATGAAAACATTCAATTTTGTGTTCCAAAAATAGGCTCAGTGAAACACGTGCACCACCTCTGTCGTAGAGCTGTTGGAGAGCTTTCCAATGGTATACTGTGGGCCGCATAACTCCTAACGGATCAAAAGTTATGTGCACCGGAGCGACGGAGACTAGGTCACTGGCCCTACGACCTCAGTTTGCGGGCCCAGTCCCTCCGCGAAATGAAGTTAGCTTGCCCAAGGTATTGTTGGACTCGAGAAAAGAAATGTGATGGATGAGGCATCTTGGCATGGCTGAACGGGGCAAAAAAAAATGAAAAAAGGGGTGCAACACGTAGACTTCTCTAGGGGTCACCCATCCTAGTACTACTCTCGTCCAAGCGCACTTAACTTCAGAGTTCTGATGGGATCCGGTGCATTAATGCTGGAATGATCGCACTCGTCATGTTGAGAGTACAACCCCCTTATGTGTTGATGGTTCACAGTCCTAGCCCAGAGAGACGGCCCATTCAAAAGGCCCAATGGACATCTGCATCAACAACGCAGCATCCTCGCAAGAAGTGATATCGACGCGTAGTAGGGTCCTCTAATGTCCCGCAAGTTAGGTTGTCGGCCTTTTTACGGCTCACAACGAACGACCCAGGACGAAAAAATAGCTAAAAAGTGAAAAAGTATCACGAAATTGATAAATACGTTTGATTTTGGGTTCCGAAAATAGGCGCAGTGAAGCACGCTTGCTGCCCCCATCGTAGAGCTCCCAGAGAACTTTCCAACGGTATACTGGTAGCCGCATAACGCCTTACGGATAAAAAGTTATGGGCACCGGAGAGACGGAGACCAGGTCACAGGCCCCACGACCTCGGTTTGCAGGCCTAGGCCCTCTGCGAAGCGAAGTTGGCTTGCCCAAGGTGCCGTGGGACTCGAGAAAAGAAATGTGACGGATGAGGCATCTTGGCAAGGCTAAACGGGGCAAAAAAATGAAAAGAGGGGTGCAACACGAGGACTTCCCAAGGGGTCACCCATCCTAGTACTACTCTCGCCCAAGCACGCTGAACTTCGGAGTTCTGATGGGATCCGTTGTATTAGTACTAGTATGATCGTACCCGTCAAGTTGTCGGTGCAAAGCCCTTATGTGTTGACGGTTCACAGTCCTAACCCAGGGAGACGACCCATTAAAAAGGCCCAATGGGCATATCGACAACCCATGTGCTTCAACAACGCAGCATCCTCGCATAACGTTATATTAACACGTAGTAGGGCCTCTAATGTCCTACGAGTCAGGTTATCGCCTTTTCGCGGCTCACGATGAATGACCCAAGATGAAAAAATAGCGTAAAAAGAAGAAAAGTGTCCCGAAACTAATGAAAACGTTCGATTTTGGGTTCCGAATATAGGCGCAGTGATGCACACTTGCTGCCCCCGTAGTAGAGCTCCTGGAGAGTGTTCTAACAGTGTACTGTGGGCCGCATAACTCCTTACGGACCAAAAGTTATGGGCACCATAGCGATGGAGACCAGGTCATAGGCCGCACAACCTCAGTTTGCGGGCCCAGGCTCTTTGCAAAGCGAAGTTGGCTTGCCCAAGGTACTGTGGGACTCGAGAAAAGAAATGTGACGGATGAGGCATCTTGGCAAGGCTGAACGAGGCAAAAAAAAAATGAAAAGAAGGGTGCAACACGAGGACTTCCCAAGGGGTCACCCATCCTAGTACTACTCTAGCCCAAGCACGCTTAACATTGGAGTTCTGATGGGATCCAGTGCATTAGTACTGGTATTATCGCACCCGTCATGTTAAGGGTGCAAAGCCGTTATGTGTTGACAGTTCACAGTCCCAGCCCAGAGAGACGGCCTATTCAAAAGGCCCAATGGGCTTATCGACAACACATCTGCATCAACAACGCAACATTCTCGCAAGATGTGATATCGAAGTATAGTAGGGGCCTCTAATGTCCCGCAAGTTAGGTTGTCGGCCTTTCGCGGCTCACGACGAATGACCCAGGATGAAAAAATAGCGTAAAAAGAAGAAAAGTATCCTGAAACTAATGAAAACGTTCGAGTTTGGGTTCTGAAAATAGGCGCAACGAAGCACGCTTTCTGCCCCCGTCGTAGAGCTCCCAGAGAGCTTTCCAAAGGTATACTGTGGGCCATATAACTCCTTACGGATCAAAAGTTATGGGCACCAGAGCAACGGAGAACAAGTCACAGGTTGCACAACCTCGGTTTGTGGGCCCAAGCCCTCCGCAAAGGGAAGTTGGCTTGCCCAAGGTGCCGTGGGATTCGAGAAAAGAAATGTGGCAGATGAGGCATCTTGGCATGGATGAATGGGGCAAAAAAAAAATGAAAAGAGGGGTACAACACTAGGACTTCCCAGGGGGTTACCCATCCTACTACTACTCTAGCCCAAGCACGCTTAACATCAGAGTTCTTATGGGATCCAGTGCATTAGTGCTGGTATGATCGCACCCGTCATGTTGAGGGTGGAAAGCCCTTTTGTGTTGACGGTTCATAGTCCCAGCCCAGAGAGACGGCCCATTCAAAAGGCCCAATGGGCTTATCGACAGCACATTTGTATCAACAACGTAGCATCCTCGCAAGACTTGATATCGACGAGTAGTAGGACCCTCTAATGTCCCACAAGTTTGGTTGTCGGCCTTTTTGCGACTCACGACAAACGACCCTAGACGAAAAAACAGAGTAAAAAAAAAAATGGCCCGAAACTGATGAAAACGTTCGATTTTGGGTTCTGAAAATAGGCGTAGCAAAGCAAGCTTGTTGTCGCCGTCGTAGAGCTCCCGAAGAGCTTTCTAACAGTATACTGTGGGCCTCATAACTTCTTACAGATCAAAAGTTATGGGCACTAGAACGACGGACACCAGGTCACAAGCCCCACAACATCGATTTACGGGCCCAGCCCCTCCACGAAGCGAAGTTGGTGTGCCTAAGGTGCCGTGGACTCGAGAAAACAAATGTGATGGATGAGGCATCTTGGCATGCCTGAACGGGGCAAAAAAAATGAAAAAGGGGTACAATACAAGGACTTCCCAAGGGGTTACCTATCCTAGTACAACTCTTGCCCAAGCATGCTTAACTTCGGAGTTCTGATGGGATCCGGTGCATTAGTGCTGATATGATCGCACCCGTCATGTTGAGGGTGCAAAGCCATTATGTGTTGACGGTTCACAGTGCCAGCCCAGAGATACAACCCATTCGAAAGGCCCAATGGGCTTATCGACAACCCATCTGCCTCAACAACGCAGTATCATTGCAAGACGTGATATCGACGCATAGTTAGGCCCCCTAATATCACGCAAGTTAGGTTGTCGTTGTTTTCAGGACTCACGACGAATGACATGGACGACAAAACAACATAAAGAGAATAAATATGGACATAATCTGATGAAAATGTTCAATTTTGGGTTCCAAAAATAGGCGCAGTGAAGCACGCTCGCTGCCCCCGTCATAGAGTTCCTGGAAAGCTTTCCAACGGTATACTGTGGGCCGTATAACTCATAGCGAATCAAAAGTTATGTGCACCGGAGCGACGGAGATCTGGTCACAGGCCCAGTGATCTCGGTTTGCTGGCCCAGCTAGCTTGCCCAAGGTGTTGTGGGACTCAAGAAAAGAAATGTGACGGATGAGGCATCTTGGCATGGCTGAACGGGGTAAAAAAAAAAAAGAGGTGCAACACGAGGATTTCCTAGGGGCTCACCCATCCTAGTACTACTCTAGCCCAAGCACGCTTAACATCGGAGTTATGATGGGATCCGGTGCATTAGTGCTAGTATGAACGCAGCCGTATTGTTGAGGGTGCAAAGCCATTGTGTGTTGACGGTTCACAGTCCCAGCCCAGAGATACGGCCCATGCAAAATGCTTAATGGGCTTATCGACAACCCATCTGCCTCAACAACGCAGTATCCTCGCAAGACGTGATATCAAAACATAGTCGGGCCTACTAATGTCCCGTAAGTTGGGTTGTCCTTCTTTTCGCGACTCACGATGAACGACCCAGATGACAAAATAGCATAAATAGAACAAATATGGACTGAAATTAATGAAAACATTCGATTTTGGGTTCCAAAAATAGGCGCAGCAAAGCAAGCTCGCTGCCCACGACGTAGAGCTCCTGGAGAACTTTCCAATGGTATACTATGGGTCGTAAAACTCCTAATGGATCAAAAGTTATGGGCACTGGAGCGACGGAGACCAGGTCACAGGCCCCACGACCTCGGTTTAAGGACCCGGCCCCTCCGTGAAACGAAGTTAGCTTGCCCAAGGCGCCGTGGGACTCAAGAAAAGAAATGTGACGGATGAGGCATCTAGGCATGGCTGAACAGGGCAAATAAAAAATGAAAAAAGGGGTGCAACATGAGGACTTCCCAAGGGGTCACCCATCCTAGTACTATTCTCGCCCAAGCATGCTTAAAGTCGGAGTTCTGATGGGATCCGGTGCATTAATGCTGGTATGATCGCACCCGTCATGTTGATAGTGCAAAGCCCTTATGTGTTGATGGTTCACAGTCCTAGCCCAGAGTGATGGCCTATTCAAAAGGCCCAATGGGCTTATCGACAACCCATCTGCCTCAACAACACAGCATCTTAGCAAGACGTGATATCGACGCGTAGTAGGGCCCACTAATATCCTGCAAGTTAGGTTGTCGGCCTTTTTGCGGCTCACGATGAATGACCCAAGACGAAAAAAATAGCGTAAAAAGATGAAAAGTGGCCCAAAATTAATGAAAACGTTCGATTTTGGGTTTCGAAAATACTCACAGAGAAGCGAGCTTGCTGCCCCCGTCGTAGAGCTTCTGGAGAGCTCTCCAACAGTATATTGTGAGAGCCCCACGACCTCGATTTGTGGGCCCAGGCCTTCCACGAAGCGAAGTTGGGTTGCCCAAGGTGCCGTGGGACTCGAGAAAAGAAATGTGATGAATGAGGCATCTTGGCATGGCTGAACGGGGCAAAAAAAATGAAAGAGGGGTGCAACACGAAGACTTCCCAAGGGGTTACCCATCCTAAGACTACTCTCGCCCAAGCATGCTTAACTTCGAAGTTCTGATGGGATTCGGTGCATTAGTGCCGGTATGATCACACCCGTAATGTTGAGGGTGCAAAGCCATTATTTGTTGATGGTTCACAGTGCCAGCCCAGAGATACGGCCCATTCAAAAGGCCCAATAGGCTTATCGACAACCCATCTGCCTTAATAACACAGCATTCTCGCTAGATGAGATATCGATGCATAGTTAGGCCCCCTAATGTCTTGCAAGTTAGGTTGTCGTCCTTTTTGCAATTCATGACAAACGACCCGGATGACAAAACAGTGTAAAAAGAAGAAATATGGACTGAAATTGATGAAAACGTTCAATTTTGGGTTTCAAAAATAGGCACAGCGAAGCACGCTCGATGCATCTGTCGTAGAGCTCTTTGAGAGCTTTCCAACGGTATACTGTGGGCCACATAACTCTGAATGGTTCAAAAGTTATGTGCACCGGAGCGACGGAGACCAGGTCACAGGCCCAGCGACCTCGGTTTGCGGGCCCGGCCCCTCCGTGAAGTGAAGTTGGCTTGCCTAAGGTGTCGTGGGAATCGAGAAACGAAATGTGATGGATGAGGCATCTTGGCATGACTAAACAGGGCAAAAAACAAGAAAAGAGGGGTGCAACACGAGGACTTCCCAAGGGGTCACCCACCGTAGTACTAGTCTCGCCCAAGCATGCTTAACTTCGGAGTTTTGATAGGATCCGGTGCATTAATGCTGGAGTGATCGCACCCGTCATGTTGAGGGTGTAAAGCCCTTATGTGTTGATGGTTCACAGTCCCAGCCTAGAGAGATGGCCCATTCAAAAGGCCCAACGGGCTTATCGACAACCCATCTACCTCAACAACGCAGCATCCCAGCAAGACGTGATATCGATGCATAGTAGCGCCCACTAATGTCCCGCAAGTTACGTTTCCGACCTTTTCGCGGCTCACGACGAACGACCCAAGACAAAAATATAGCGTAAAAAGAAGAAAGTGTCTCAAAACTGATGAAAACGTTCGATTTTGGGCTCCAAAAATATGCGCAACGAAGCACGCTTGTTGCCCTCGTCGTAGAGCTCCCGGAGAGATTTCAAACGGTATACTGTGGGCCTCATAACTCCTTACAGATCAAAAGTTATGGGCATTGAAGCGACGGAGACTAGGTCACAAGCCCCATGACCTCGGTTTGCAGACCCAGCCCCTTCACAAAGTGAATTTGGCTTGCCTGAGGTGCCGTGGTACTCGAGAAAAGAAATGTGACGGATGAGGCATCTTGGCATGGCTGAACGGGGCCAAAAAAAATGAAAAGAGGGGTGCAACACGAGGACTTCCCCAGGGGTCACCTATCCTAGTACTATTCTCACCCAAACATGCTTAACTTCAGAGTTCTGATGGGATCCGGTGCATTAGAGCTGGTATGATCACACCCGTCATGTTGAGTGTGCAAAGCCATTATGTGTTGAAGGTTCACAGTGCCAACCCTGAGATACAGCCCATTCAAAAGGCCCAATGGGCTTATTGACAACCCATCTACCTCAACAACGCAACATCCTCACAAGATGTGATATCGATGCATAGTTGGGCCCCCTAATGTCCCGCAAGTTAGATTGTCGTCCTTTCCGGGACTCACGACGAACGGCCTGGATGACAAAACAGCGTAAAAAGAAGAAATATGTACTGAAACTGATGAAAACGTTCGATTTTGGGTTCCAAAAATAGTTATAGCGAAGCACACTCGTTGCCCTAGTTGTAGAGCTCCTGGAGAGCTTTCTAAGGGTATAATGTGGGCCGTATAACTCCTAACAGATCAAAAGTTATGTATACTGGAGCGACGGAGACCAGGTCACAAGCCCATCGACCTCAGTTTGCGGGCCCAGCCCCTTTGCGAAACGAAGTTAGCTTGCCCAAGGTGCTGTGCGACTCGAGAAAATAAATGTGACGGATGAGGCATCTTGGCATGGCTGAACAGGGCAAAAAAAAAAAGAAAAAAAGGGTGCAACACGAGGACTTCCTAGGGGCTCACCTATCCTGGTTCTACTCTAGCCCAAGCACGCTTAACATCAGAGTTCTAATGGGATCCGGTGCATTAATGCTGGTATGATTGCACCCGTCATGTTGAGGGTGCAAAGCCCTTATGTGTTGACGGTTCACAGTTCCAGCCTAGAAAGACGGCCCATTCAAAAGGCCCAATGGGCTTATCGTCAACACATCTGCATCAACAACGCAGTTTCCTCGCAAGACATGATATTGACATGTAGTGGGGCCCTATAATGTCCTTCAAGTTAAGTTGTCATCCTTTTCGCGGCTCACGACGAACGACCCGGGATGAAAAAATAGCATAAAAAGAAGAAAAGTAGCCCAAAACTGATGAAAACATTCGATTTTGGGTTTTGAAAATAGGCGCAGCAAAGCACGCTCACTGGCCCCATCGTAGAGCTCCTAGAGAGCTTTCCAATGGTATACTATGGGCTGCATAACTCCTAACGGATCAAAAGTTATGTGTATCGTAGTGACGAAGACCAGATCACAGGCCCCACGTGTGAGGTCCGACCCCGAATAACGTGTCCTACCTCGATTTGTGTGCCTTAGACATAGAAATATATGATTGACCTTGGATTACGTGCCCTATCTTGGTTTTCGTGCATGCCTTGTCATACATGTCTTGACCTAGAATTGTGTGCCATGATCTCGATTTACGTGCGATACCTCGATTCGTGTGCCCTAACCTTGAACTGTGTGCCTTAACCTAGATGTATAGTCATGCCTTGATTTACGTGCATTGCATTGAATTAAGGGCCTTGCATTGGTTTGCGTGCATTCACCTAGGATTGTGTGCATTTACATTAAAATCTGTGCATTTGTCTTAGAGTTCGTGTCTTACCTCGTAGTGCGTGCCTTAGACCTAGGAAAGCGTGCCCGTGCGCTAATCAATAAAGAATCTTACACAAAGCACTAGACTATAAAATAATCCTACAAACACCACTAACTATTATTATAATCCTAATTCAAATCTCTACAAAATCCACTAACACCTAAATATTATATTTTAAACTCAGTACAAGAGAAAATCTCACAAACCTCTAAACATATCCCATATTATATTCTACCTAAAATCCCTAAATACCCAACATTCTCTTACACATGCTAAACCCTAAGCACTTTCCTATTATCTAAACATTCCTATGACAAGTATAAGACACAATGCAACCTAGGATAGACAAATGCATGACAATACAAAAATAAAAATAAAAACCTCACCCAAACCCTTCCCTTTCTCGGCCTACACACCACCCACTCCTCACAATTCAAAAAATGCAAAAGATGACCCAAATTCAGAATTTGAAAAGCTCAAGGCCGACACACACACTCAAAACATCTTCAAAGCATCATTTTTCTCACAAGCTCTCTCTTTCTCTCTCATTTTCGGCCTTAGCATTCTCATGAGCTTCCAAGACTAAAATTTAGCTCTCACTCTACAAGCTTTGTCCAAAGCAAGGAAATCAAGGTTGCTAGCTCAAAAATGCACACAAGCTCACAAGACCTCACATTTCGGCCATAGGTAGGTTTTAAGAGTTTTCTTCCATTTCTTTTTGTTCTAACCATATGCACACACTAAGCATATGCTAACTAAGCTAGGAATTAAAGAAAAAAAAGCTACCTCTAGGCCAAAGCAAGGAAAGAAGACCCTTTGTGCATTTTCAAGTGCATTCTAGCATTTTTGTCCAACAAGTTGCTAAGGTGAGGGTTAAACTCTTTTAAAAGCTTTCAAAACTCACATGCATGCTCTCATATGCCTATATTTACCTCTGTAGTTATTGTATATGTGTGTATATGAGCCTATATACTCATGCATGGCTTGATAATGGCTAGAAACTTGAAGATATGTAAACACGTTTTTTTCTGGCAGATTACTGACCTTGTAGATCGAAGTATTTTTGTCCTAGTAATGTTGATAAAAATGCATGAAAATTGGTAGGTCATTATATTTGTCAGTTATAAACATATTTTGAAGAAATAGGCCAAGGCCAATTCTGACTCTAAGACCTCCAAAATGGTCAAATATCGTGATGTGTATAAATCTGGAAAACTTGGAAATATGAAGTAGGGTTCTGGCAGCTTTCTGACCTTGTAGAACGAAATATTTTGTGCCTAGTAAAAGATGTTTAAAATGCATGAAAATTGGTAGGTCACCAGATTTTTCAGTTCCAAACATTTTTGGCAGAAATAGTCTAAGGCTAATTTTGAGTTTAAAGTCCTCGAAAATGGAAAATATCGAGATGTGTATGAATCTGGACAGTTTTGTGTAGTCTCACGGTTTTGGTCATAACTCCTAAGTCCGAACTCCAAATGCAGCGAGGTTTGTTCCTAGATTTAACGCACTCATTAAGATGCAATTTGACATTTGGTTCACTGAATTTGGATGTTATTTACTTGTCCAAATGAATGAGTAAAAACAGACCATTGCAGTAAGGTTTTTGGCTTGATAATATGCTTTAAATCATGTGGTAACTTCACTTGTGGTATTGAATGCTTGGAATTGTGGAAATTAGAAGTTGTGTGGGCTGTTTGGTTGGTTGAGGTTGCTTAGTTTGGTTGATGCATGACTTAGGTTCATTATTTGATGAATTGTTGCTCAATTGCATGTGTAAGCACGAAATTGAGGCCCTATTGCTTATGAATACTTGCTAAGTAATGATCCTATGGTTAAATGTGTTCAATTGAGTGATTAGTAGGCTGTCCAATCATTGCTAAGTATGCTTGAAATGGTTTAAGTGTTTCTTGTGGTCCTTAGGAAATAAAATCAACACCCGAGCACGGTCTTGCAAACCCTAATGGCCCTGTAGACTCCCAAGTCATAAACCACTTTTGTGTATCTTGTAATTGATGTTAAGGAATATTTATAGGCTGCCCGGAATTGTCCTTGCAGCTCTAAGCATGATTCCCGATGATTGCATGTTGATAAGTGAACTATTCTTGCACCTGGTCTTGTATAAGTGTCGTTGCATGCTTGTATGATCTCAACACTTGATATGTGAACCCAAAATGAGTTATATGACTTGATTCATATGTGTTACTTGGCTCCTCGTTTAATGTTCATATGCCTCTAAATGTTCTACAAAATGAAATTACATGTCAAAGAACGCCTCGTATGTTCACTTGTCAATATGTGATCTTATAATTGCTCGGAGGCAACCTACTTTGTTGACCTCCTAATGTGAATTGTAAAAAGATATTCTATGGCACATTTTGAACATGATTGCTTGGCTGCCCGTGAAAGTTTAATTGTTTTCAGATTGATATATGAAATGATTATATGTTCTTGTAATGCCTTATGTGCCAATATGTCAAAATGTGATCATATACTTGCTCGGAGGCAACCTACTTTGTTGACCTCCTAATGTGAAATGTTAAATGGCATAAATGTGCATCGCATACAAGGTTGCATCATTTCATTCTGGCATGGTAGCCTTTCACGCACGCAGGGCGACATCGGGCTTGCCGATGCTACCATGACTACCATGGTCCAATTCCCTTTCTCGCTTGGGGGCTAGACTTCCTCGGAGAGTTGGGTCATAGGATTTGGGGTACATCCGGAGTACACCCGTTGGAGTGATAAGTGGATGATGGATGCTGGCTACAACAATGGTTATTGGAAATGAACTTGAACGGCAGGAACTAAGTGTTATGTAGGGCACAGTACTACACCCAAAAGTGGTAGGAGCTACCTCTTGAGCCCGTAAGAGCCACCTCTAAAGTCATGTACGTATCAAAACGTATCCTTTTTACTATGTGTTTAAGTACTCTCGCTTGGTTCCTAGAGAACCTCGGGGAGGAAAGATGGGTAAATGTGTTCATTTATATTTATATTTATGTTATGTACTTACTAATTCTATATGACATGTTTTCAAAAGGGTTTTCATAAGATTAACCGAAAAAGAGTTTCAAAACATTATCTCTCATTACCCCTCGCTGAGTTCATAAGGACTCACCCTTTTTTATCATCACAAGTGAAGAAGATTTGGAACAGGTACCCGAGGAGAATGTGCCTGTCGATGATTCGTTGGAGTGATTACGTGCCTTATGTGCCTTGCTTGACTGTGGTTGTTTTGTGAACGTTATGTTTGCTTGAAGATTACTTATGTTGTTCTTGTTGTAAATGACCCCGTTGTAATTTGGGGTCTAATTTTGGCTTTTACTGATTATAACTAGACAAATACTGAATTTGGTCATTTTGCTATCACTATTTTATTTTAGTAACTATCATAGGCAACTGAAGCATTAATTGAAGGATCAAATAAAATGAATCTATCTAATCTTACCCAGGTACTTACTCATAGGCTAAAGGATAACAGGTGCTCGCGTAAAGGGATTCATAAATAAACGAAACATAGTTATCTTGTTAGGCATGTTAATCAAATGAGACTTCTGAGTTAGATAAATAGGCATAACGGTTGATGATAAATAGGGATCTTAGTTGAAATCGAATCAATGATCGAACGTTTTTTAGGCGATTTAGAAAATATGTCAAACAAAAGGTCTTAAATACAGACGTTATGTTGCCGATTTTTCGAAAAAACTTTTGGAGTTCTAGGCTAACGTAAAGCATTAAATCATAACAAACGGCTAAGTATGAGACATAGCTTTAATGAATTAGGTCATACCCTAGTCTAGCCTCTATAGGTCGGGTTGGGGCGTGACACCATGACCTCTGTTTGTGGGCCCAGCCCCTCTGCGTAACGAAGTTCGTTTGCCCAAGGTGCTGTGGGACTCGAGAAAAGAAATGTGATGGATGAGGCATCTTGGCATGACTGAACGAGGCAAAAAAAATAAAAAAAAGGTGCAACACGAGGACTTCCTAAGGGGTCACCCATCCTAGTACTACTCTCGCCCAAGCACGCTTAACTTCGGAGATCTAATGGGATCCGGTGCATTAATGCTGGTATGATCACACCCATCATGTTGAGGGTGCAAAGCCCTTATATGTTCACGGTTCACAGTCCCAGCCCAGAGAGACGACCCATTCAAAAGGCCCAAAGGGCTTATCGACAACTCATCTGCCTCAACAACGCAGCATCCTAGCAAGGCGAGATATTGACACGTAGTAGGGCCCTCTAATGTCATGCAAGTTAGGTTGTCGACCTTTTCGTGGCTCATGACGAAAGACCCAGGACAAAAAAATGGCATAAAAAGAAGAAAAATGTCCCGAAATTGATGAAAACATTCGATTTTGGGTTACGAATATAGGCACAGCGATACACGCTTGTTGCCCCCGTCGTAGAGCTCACGGAGGGCTTTCCAACGGTATACTGTGGGCCTCATAACTCCGTACAGATCAAAAGTTATGGGCACCGAAGCGACGAAAACTAGGTCACAAGCCCCACGACATTGGTTTGCGGGCCCAGCCCCTCCGTGAAGGAAAGTTGGCTTGCCCAAGGTTCCACGGGACTCGAGAAAAGAAACGTGACGGATGAGGCATCTTGGCATGGCTGAACGGGGCAAAAAAAATTAAAAAGAGGGGTGCAACACGAGGACTTCCCAAGGGGTCACCCATCCTAGTACTCCTATTGCCCAAGCATGCTTAACTTCGGAGTTTTGATGGGATCCGGTGCATTAGTACTGGTATTATTGCACCTGTCATGTTGAGGGTGCAAAGCCCTTATGTGTTGACGGTTCACACTCCCAGCCCAGAGAGACGGCCCATTCAAAAAGCCCAATGGGCTTATCGACAACCCATCTGCCTTAACAACACATCATCCTAGCAAGACGTGACATCGACGCGTAGTAGGGCTCTCTAATGTCACACAAGTTAGGTTGTCAGCCTTTTCATGGTTCACGACGAACGACCCAGGAAGAAAAAATAGAGTAAAAAGAAAAAAATTGTCCCAAAACTAATGAAAACATTTGATTTTGGGTTCATAAAATAGGGGCAACGAAGCAATCTTGCTACCCCCATCGTAAAGCTCCAGGAGAGCTTTCCAACGGTATACAATAGGCCTCATAACTCTTTACAGATCAAAAGTTATGGGCACCAGAGTGACGGAGACTAGGTCACAGGCCGCACGACCTCATTTTGCGGGCCCAGGCCCCCCTCAAAATGAAGTTGGCATGCCAAAAGTACCGTGATACTCGAGAAAAGAAATGTGACAGATGAGGCGTCTTAGCATAGCTGAATGGGGCAAAAAAAAATGAAAAGAAGGGTGCAACACGCGGACTTCCCAAGGGGTCACCCATCCTAGTACTACTCTAGCCCAAGCACGCTTAACATCGGAGTTCTTATGGGATCCGGTGCATTAGTGCAGGTATGATCACACCCATTATGTTGAGGGTGCAAAGCCCTTATGTGTTGATGGTTCATAGTCCCAGCCTAGAGAGACGGCCCATTCAAATGGCCCAACGAGATTATTGACAACCCATCTGCCTCAACAACGCAGCATCCAAGCAAGACATGATATCGACATATAGTAGGGCCCTCTAATGTCATGCAAGTTAGGTTGTCGGCCTTTTCGTGGCTCACGACGAACGTCCCAGGATGAAAAAACAGCGTAAAAAGAAGAAAAGTGTCCTAAAACTGATGAAAATATTTGATTTTGGGTTCTAAAAATAGGCACAGCAAAGCAAGCTTGTTGCACCCGTCGTAGAGCTCCCCGAGAGCTTTCCAACGGTATACTGTGGGCCTCATAAGTCGTTACAGATCAAAAGTTATGGGCACTAGAGCAACGCAGACCAGGTCACAAGCCCCACAAAATCGGTTTGCGGACCCAGCCCCTTCACGAAGTGAAGTTGGCTTGCCCAAGGTGCTGTGGGACTCGAGAAAAGAAATGCAACGGATGAGGCATCTTGGAATGGCTGAACGGGGCAAAAAAAATGAAAAGTGGGGTGCAACACGGGGACTTCCCAGGGGGTCACCCATCCTTGTACTACTCTTGCCTAAGCATGCTTAACTTCGGAGTTCTAATGGGATCCGGTGCATTAGTACAGGTATGATTGCACCCATCATGTTGAGGGTGCAAAGCCCTTATGTGTTGACGGTTCACACTCCCAGCCCAGAGAGACGGCCCATTCAAAAAGCCCAATAGGCTTATCGACAACCCATCTGCCTTAACAACATAGCATCCTAGCAAGACGTGACATCGATGTGTAGTAGGGCACTCTAATGTCACGCAAGTTAGGTTGTCGGCATTTTCGCTGCTCACAACGAACGACCTAGGATGAAAAAATAGCATAAAAAGAATAAAAGTATCCCAAAACTGATGAAAACGTTCGATTTTGGGTTCTGAAAATAAGCCCCGCAAAGCAAGCTTGCTGCCCCCGTCATAGAGCTCCCAGAGAGGTTTCCAACTGTATACTGTGGGCCTCACAACTCTATACAGATCAAAAGTTATGGGCACTGGAGCGATGGAGACCAGCTCATAAGCCCACGACCTCAATTTGCGGGCCCAGCCCTTCTGCGATGCGAAGTTGGCTTGCACAAGGTGCCGTGGGACTCGAGAAAAGAAATGTGATGGATGAGGCATCTTGGCATGGCAGAACGGGGCAAAAAAAATGAAAAGAGGGGTGCAACTCGAGGACTTCCTAGGGTGTCACCCATCCTAGTGCTACTCTCGCCCAAACATGCTTAATTTCTTAGTTCTAAGGGGATCTGCTGAATTAGTGCTGGTATGATCGCACCCGTCATGTTGAGGGTGCGAAGCCCTTATGTGTTGACAGTTCACAGTCCCAGCCCAGAGAGACGGGCCATTCAAAAGGCCCAATGGGCTTATCGACAACCCATCTGCCTCCACAACATAGTATCCTTGCAAGATGTGATATCGACGTGTAGTAGGGCCCTCTAATGTCATGCAAGTTAGGTTGTCGGCATTTTCGCAACTCACAACGAATGACACATGACGAAAAAATAGAGTAAAAAGAAGAAAAGTGTCCCGAAACTGATAAAAACGTTCGATTTTGGGTTATGAAAATAGGCAGAGCAAAGCAAGCTTGCTGCCCTCGTTGTAGAGCTCCCGGAGAGCTTTCCAACAGTTTACTCTGGGCCATATAACTCCTTACGGATCAAAAGATATAGGCACCGGAGCGACAGAGACCAGGTCACAGGCAGCACGACCTCAGTTTACGGGCCCAGGCCCTGCGCAAAGCAAAGTTGGCTTGCCCAAAGTGTCGTGGGACCCGAGAAAAGAAATGTGACAGATGAGGCATCTTAGCATGGCTCAATGGGGCAAAAAACAAAAATGAAGGGTGCAACACGAGGACTTCCCAAGAGGTCACCCATCCTAGTACTACTCTATCCCAAGCACGCTTAACTTCGAAGTTTTGATTGATCCGGTGCATTAGTGCTGGTATGATCGCGCCCGTCATGTTGAGGGTGCAAAGCCTTTATGTGTTGATGATTCACAGTCCCAGCCCAGAGAGACGGCTCATTCAAATGGCCCAACGGGCTTATCAACAACACATATGCCTCCACAACGCAACATCCTAGCAAGACGTGATATCGACATGTAGTAGGGCCATATAATGTCATGCAAGTTAGGTTGTCAGCCTTTTGGCGGCTCACGACGAACGACCCAAGATGAAAAAATAGAGTAAAAAGAAGAAAAGTATCCTGAAACTGATGAAAATGTTCAATTTTGGGTACTGAATATAGGCGCAGCAAAGCACGCTTACTGCCCTCGACGTAGAGCTTCCGGGGAGCTTTCCAACGGTATACTGTGGGCCTCATAACTCCTTACAGATCAAAAGTTATGGGCACTGGAGCGACGGAAACCAAGTCAAAAGCCCCACGACATCGGTTTGCTGGCCTAGTCCCTCCGCGAAGCGAAGTTGGCTTGCCTAAGGTGCTGTGGGACTCGAGAAAAGAAATTTGACGGATGAGGCATCATGGCATGGCTGTACGGGGCAAAAAAAATGAAAAGAGGTGTGCAACACGGGGACTTCCCAGGGGGTTACCCATCCTTGTACTACTCTCGCCCAAGCACGCTTAACTTTGGAGTTCTGATGGGATTCAGAGCATTAATGCTGGTATGATAGTACCTGTCATGTTGAGGGTACAAAGCCATTATGTGTTGACCGTTCACTGTCCTAACCCAGAAAGACAGCCCATTCAAATGGCCCAACGGACTTATCGACAACCCATCTGCCACAACAACGCAGCATCCTAGCAAGACGTGATATCGACGCGTAGTAGGGCCCTTTAATGTCACGCAACTTAGGTTGTCGGCCTTTCCACAGCTTATGACGAGCTACCCAGGATGAAAAAATAGCGTAAAAAGAAGAAAAGTGTCCTAAAACTGATGAAAACGATTGATTTTTGATTATGAAAATAGGCCTAGCAAAGCAAGCTTGCTGCCCCCGTAGTAGAGCTCTCGGAGAGCTTTCCAACAGTTTACTATGGGCCACATAACTCCTTACGGATCAAAAGTTATGGGCACCAAAGCAACGGAGACTATGTCACAGGCCGCACAATCTCGGTTTGCGGGCCCAGGCCCTCCGCGAAGCGAAGATGGCTTGCCCAAAGTGCCGTGGGACTCGAGAAAAGAAATGTGACGGATGAGGCATCTTAGCATGGCTGAATAGGGCAAAAAAAAAAATGAAAAGAAGGGTGCAAGATGAGGACTTTTCAGGGGGTCACCCATCCTAGTACTACTCTAGCCCAACTACGCTTAATTTCAGAGTTCTGATGGGATCCGGTGCATTTGCACTGGTATGATCGCACCCGTCATGTTGAGGGTGCAAAGCCTTTATGTGTTGACGGTTCACTGTCCCAGCCTAGAGAGACGACCTATTCAAATAGCCCAACGGGCTTATCGACAACCTATCTGCCTCAACAACGCAGAATCCTAGCAAGAAATGATATCGACGCGTAGTAGGGCCCTATATGGTTATGCAAGTTAGGTTTTCGGCCTTTTCGCAGATCATGACGAACGACCTCGGACAAAAAAAATGCATAAAAAGAAGAAAAGTGTCGCGGAACTGATGAAACATTCGATTTTGAGTACTGAATTTAGGCGCAGCGAAGCACGCTTGCTTCCTCCATCGTAGAGCTCCCAGAGAGTTTCCAACGTATAGTGTGGGCCTCATAACTGCTTACAAATCAAAATTTATGGGCACTGGAGCGACGAAGACTAGGTCACAAGCCCCATGACAGCAGTTTGCGGGCCCAGCCCCTCCGCGAAGCGAAGTTGGCTTGCCCAAGGTACTGTGGGACTCGAGAAAAGAAACGTGATGGACGACGCATCTTGGCATGGCTGAACGGGGCAAAAAAATGAAAAGAGTGGTGCAACACAAGGATTTCCCAGGAGGTTACCCATCCTAATACTACTCTAGCCCAAACACACTTAACTTCGGATTTCTGATGGGATCCGATGCATTAATGCAGGTAGTATTGCACCCGTCATGTTGAGGGTGCAAAGCCCTTATTTGTTGATAGTTCACTGTCCCAGCCCAGAGAGACGGCCCATTCAAAAGGCCCAACAGGCTTATCGATAACCCATCTGCCTCAACAACGCAGCATCCTAGCAAGACGTGATATCGACACATAGTGGGGCCCTCTAATGTCCCGCAAGTTAGGTTGTCGGCATTTTCGCTACTCATGACGAATGACTCAGGAAGAAAAAATCATGTAAAAAGAAAAAAATGTCCCAAAACTGATGAAAACATTTAATTTTGGGTTTTGAAAATAGGCGCATCGACACATCCTTGCTGCCCCTGTCGTCATGCTCCCGGAGATCTTTCCAACCGTATAATATGGGCCGCAAAACTCCTTACGGATCAAAAGTTATGGGCACTGGAGCGACGGAGACCAGGTCACAGGCCTCACGACCTCTATTTGCGGGCTCAGCCCCTCTGCAAAGTGAAGTTGTCTTGCCCAAGATGCTGTAGGACTCAAGGAAAGAAATATGACGGATGAGCATCTTGGCATGGCTAAACGGTGCAATAAAAAATGAAAAAGGGGGTGCAGCACAAGGACTTCCCAGGGGGTCACCCATCTTAGTACGACTCCCACCCAAGCACGCTTAACATCGGAGTTCCGATGGGATCTGGTGCATTAGTGCTGGTATGATCACACCTGTCAAGTTGTAGGTGCAAAGCCCTTATGTGTTGACGGTTCACAATCCCAGTCCAGGGAGACGACCCATTAAAAAGGCCCAATGGGCTTATCGACAACCTATCTGCATCTACAACGCAGCATCCTTCCAAGACGTGATATCGACGCTTAGTAGGGCCCTCTAATGTCCCGCAAGTTAGGTTGTCGGCCTTTTCGCATTTCACGATGAACAACCCAAGATGAAAAAATAGCGTAAAAGCATGAAAAGTGTTCTAAAACTGATGAAAATGTTCGATTTTGGGTTTTGAAAATAGACCCTGCAAAGCAAGCTTGTTGCCTCCGTCATAGAGCACCAGGAGACCTTTCCAACGGTATACTGTGGGCCGCATAACTCCTTACGGATCAAAAGTTATGGGCATCGGAGCAACGGAGACCAGGTCATAGGCTGCACGACCTCGGTTTGAGGGCCCAGGCCCTCCGCGAAGCGAAGTTGGCTTGCCGAAGATGCCGTGGGACTCGAAAAAAGAAATTTGACGGATAAGGCATCTTGGCATGGATGAATGGGGAAAAAAAATGAAAAGAGGGGTGCAACACGAGGACTTCCCAGGGGGTCGCCCATCCTAGTACTACTCTAGCCCAAGCATGCTTAACTTCGGAGTTCTAATAGGATCCAGCCCAGAGACACGGCCCATTCAAAAGGCCTAACGGGCTTATCGACAACACATCTACATTAACAATGCAACATCCTTGCAAGACATGATATCGACGCGTAGTAGGGACCTCTAATGTCCCGCAAGTTAGGTTGTTGGCCTTTTCGCGGCTCACGACGAATGGCCCGGGACGAAAAAATAGCTTAAAAAGAAGAAAAGTGGCCCAAAACTGATGAAAACTTTCCATTTTTGGTTCTTAAAATAGGCGCCGCATGCACATTGGCTGCCCTTGTCGTAGAGCTCCCGGAGAGCTTTCCAACGGTATGCTGTGGGCCTCATAAATCCAAATGGATCAAAAGTTATATGCAATGGAGCGTCAGGGACTAGATGACAGGCCCCATGACCTCGGTTTGTGGGCCCAACCCCTCCATGAAATGAGGTTGGATTGCTCAAGGTGTCGTGGGACATGACAAAAGAAATGTGACGGATGAGGAATCTTGCATGGCTGAACGGGGCAAAAAAAATGAAAAAAAGGGTGCAACACGAGGACTTCCCAGGGGGTCACCCTTCCTAGTTACTCTCGCCCAAGCACGCTTAACTTCGAAGTTCGGATGGGATCCGGTGCGTTAATGCTAGTATGATCACCCCCGTCATGTTGAGGGTGCAAAGCCCTTATGTGTTGAGGGTTCACGGTCCCAGCCCAGAGAGACGGCCCATTCAAAAGGCCCAATGGGCTTATCGACAACCTATCTACCTCAACAACGTAGCATCCTAGCAAGATGAGATATCGATGCATAGTAGGGCCCTCTAATGTCCCACAAGTTTGGTTGTCGGCATTTTCGCTTCTAACGACGAACGACCCAAGGCGAAAAAATAGCATGAAAAGAAGAAAAATAACCCGAAATTGATGTAAACGTTTTATTTTGGATACCGAAAGTAGGCACAACGAACAAAAATGGCTGCCCCGTCGTAGAGCTCCCAAAGAGCTTTCCAACGGTATACTGTGGGCCACATAACTCCTTACAGATCAAAAGTTATGGGCACCGGAGCGACGGAGACCAGGTCACAAGCCCTACGACCTCGATTTGTAGGCCTAGCCCTTCCGTGAACCGAAGTTGTCTTGCCAAAGGTGCCGTGGGACTCGAGAAAAGAAATGTGATGGACGAGGCATCTTGGCATGGCTGAACGGGGCAAAAAAATGAAAAGAGGGGTACAACACGAGGACTTCCCAGGGGGTCACCCATCTTAGTACTACTCTCGCCCAAGCATGCTTAACTTCGGAGTTGTGATGGGATCCAGTGCATTAATGCTGGTATGATTGCACCCGTCATATTGAGGGTCCAAAGCCTTTATGTGTTGACGGTTCACAGTCCCAGACCAGAGAGATGGCCCATTCAAAAGGCCCAATGGGCTTATCGACAACCCATCTGCCTCGCCAACGCAGCATCCTAGCAAGACGTGATATTGACTCATAGTAGGGCCCTCTAATGTCCCCCTGTTTGGTCGTCGGCCTTTTCGCTTCTCACGACGAATGACCCAGGACGAGAAAATAGAATAAAAAGAAGAAAACTATCCTGAAACTGATGAAAACGTTCGATTTTGGGTGCCGAAATTAGGCACAGTGAAGCAAGCTGGCTGCCCACGTCGTAGAGCTCCCTGAGAGCTTTCCAACGGTATACTGTGGGCCACATAACTCCTTACAGAACAAAAGTTAGGGGCACCGGAGAGACGGAGACCAGGTCACAAGCCCCACGACTTCGATTTGCTGGCCCAGCCCTTCCGTGTAGTGAAGTTGTGTTGCCCAAGGTGCCGTGGGACTCGAGAAAAGAAATGTGATGGACGAGGCATCCTGGCATAGCTGAACGGGGCAAAAAAAAATGAAAAGACGGGTACAACAAGAGGACTTCCCAAGGGGTCACTCATCTTAGTACTACTCTCACCCAAGCACGCTTAACTTCGGAGTTCTGATGGGATCCGGTGCATTAATCCTGGCATGATCACACCTGTTGTGTTGAGGGTGTAAAGCCCTTTTGTGTTGACGGTTCACAGTCCCAGCCTAGAGAGACAGCCCATTCAAAAGGCCCAACGGGCTTATCGATAACACATCTGCCTCAACAACGCAGCATCCTAGCAAGACGTGATATGGATGTGTAGTAAGGCCCTCTAATGTCCCGCAAGTTAGGTTGTCGGCCTTTTCGCCGCTCATGACGAACTACCTAGGATGAAAAAATCGCGTAAAAAGAAAAAAAGTTTCTCGAAACTATAGCAAACGCTCGATTTTGGGTTCCAAAAATAGGCGCATCGAAGCACCCTTGCTGCCCCCGTCGTCGTGCTCCCAGAGAGCTTTCCAACTATATAATGTGGGCTGCTTAACTCCTTACGGATCAAAAGTTATGGGCATCGGAGCGACGGAGACCAGGTCACAGACCTCACGACGTCAATTTGCGGGCCCAACCCATCTACAAAGCGAAGTTGTCTTGCCCAAGATGTCGTGGTATTCAAGGAAAGAAATATGACGGATGAGTATCTTGGCATGGCTGAACGGCGCAATAAAAAATTGAAAAATGGGGTGTAACACGAGGACTTCCCAGGGGGTCACCCATCCTAGTACGACTCCCGCCTAAGCACGCTTAACTTCGGAGTTCTGAAGGGATTCGGTGCATTAGTGATGGTATGATCGGACCTGTCACGCCCCAACTTGACCCCACCTACAATCAGCCAGGACGCAACGAAATTTCGGCAGTATATCGACAGTAATTAAGACACCGAGGCTCTAAACCAACCTCTTCAAAATATCATACAACCAACTCCACAAACCATTCAACAACCAGCTCCTCAATTAAATTAACAACATACAATATAACCATATTATACAATTATCATTCTTTCAACAATCCGTTCATAGTTATACGCCTCCGTTCCAACTTCATACATAAACTGTACATACATTTCAAAATATATTATAAACCAACTTAGTAATCTAAACATGATCAAAAGAAAGACTACTAAACCATCATACATAAGTCTTATAATTGAGTAAGCTATACAATATAACATATTACAACAACTAAGACAAATTCATGGCAATGACTCCGGCACACAAGACTCGTCCACATAAAGCACATTCTCAGCTTCTTGAGGCATGTATCCGTAATCTTGATCGGTAACACCTGTATGCATGCAATAATAGAGAATGAGCTTATATAAAACAAGCTCAGCGAGGATCCGATAGATCTCTAACTGTATTCACTATGCTCCTTGGATTTAATCCTTTGAGTAAGTAAACACACAATAACATCAATAATACTATCATCACATAATCTATAATGACCATTCAATAAAGGATACACTAGTTGGTGTAGCTCCAATCACCATCATGATCATAACAGCCTTCTTGTGAATCCCATAAACTCACGCACCCGAGGTACCCCAATAACCTCTCCCTCCATGACACCTCCATCATGCGAGCTGGAGGCAGTCTCTGGTAGTCATGACGTTATCAACCCGACAGCCTGATACTGCCCGAGAGGTGGCACACATATACCAAAGACTCAACAATAATAATAAACATCAATCATTCACAGGAGGATAGTCTAGCAGAACTGCCTACCTCCCGGCATCAATCATCAATCAATAATCATCAATCATCAATCATCATCAATAATCATATTATCATAATCAATAATCATATTATCATCATAATAACATCAATAATCAATTTAACAACAAATAACTAAGTTAGATGACAAAGTAGGCCATCCAACCGAACATGCATTAAACACACAATCAAACCCTAGTTTACCCATCATCAACTCACAATTCAATCACTCAAACCACACCTGATCAACTAAGGCTCAATTCAATAATTTAAAGAAAGATAACCTAAACTTCAAATAATCATATCTTACATTCTACTAATCCAAACAACCCCAAATCAGTTTCAAACACTCACCCATTCGATCAACTACATTAGCCCTCTCGAAAACCAACCAAGACACCTCAAAATCAAGCCCAACAACCCTAAAACCTCAAGGCACCTAGGCTGAAATTTTTGGATTTTCACCCAAACATCGTCATCGAAAATTCAGCATTATAACGGGGTTACCACGTAATTAAAATTTTTTTAGAAATCGACGACAATCGATTCCAACCACAACAACTCAAAATAATCCTCAAAAAGCCATTCTATCAACTGTAAATACCCGAAAATAAATAATTTCGCTACAATGGCTCAAATCTCGTAGTAATACACATAAACGATCCCTAGCATGCATGGAGCAATAATCTAACATCATATTAACATTCTAACGGTTCAAAATGCAATTATGAGCAAAGATAAAAAAAAAATGAGTTTTGAGATCCATAATTTTTCTCTCACCTTTGATGCGATAAAAGCCTAGGAATGCGTGCAATGCGTACCCAACAAGCGGAATCCAACTCGGCACGAAGTTCTACGGACAAAACTAGGTTTTTCTTTGAATTTTTGTGTTGAAAACCTTGAAACTCTTTGGCTTTTTTTCTCCTATGGCTCTCGGCCCTTTGTGTGTGTGAGGAGTGTGTTTTGTGTTGTGTTTAGTGTGTGTTGATGATAATATGCAATTAAAAGCTTGGTCAATAAAAAAAATGCAAAGTCAAAGTAGTATTTTTAGTCATTTAATTCATTTTCTTGTCTTTTAAATGCATTTTAGCTATCTCCTTGCTCAAAACAAAAATGTAACTCCTAAGATAGCTCAAGTAGGTTATTTTTAGGTGACAAGAAGTTTTACAATCAAACGATTTCACCCAAGTCGGCTTAAAACTCGATTTTTGCAAAAGTCGGTGTAAAACCCCTAATAAATTCTTAAGCCGATTTTAAAACCATTTTAATCAAACACAGGTCTATTAAAGTCCGTGTACTAGGTCTAGAAGGGTTAAAAAGACCAGTTTCAAAATTTTAGCGGACGTGTTTTGAAAATACTATTCATTGAAAATCGACGATAAAATTTCTGACTCCGTTTTTGATAAAAATTTCATGAATGCACATTTAGCATGTTCTAGGAGTATTGATACTAAAATTACCACATTCTAAGTCACATAGCACATAGACAAGTTAATTCACGCAAAACGAGATAAAGCATGTAAAACGATATAAGATAGAAAAGTGGGGTTTCATATTCTCCCCCCCTTAATGAAATTTCGCCCTCAAAATTCTTACTTGCATACTGAACAGATCTGGGTACTGCTGCTGCATCTGATCCCGTCTCTCCCAAGTAGCTTTCTCGATACCGTGATGCTTCCACAACACCTTAACCATCGGAATCTTCTTCGACCTCAACTCTCGTTCCATCTGATCAAGAATACGAATTGGACGCTCGTCATAAGTTAGATTCTCATGAAGCTGTAACGGCTCTGGCTCAAGAATATGAGAAGGATCCGGATTATATTTCTGCAAATTAGATACGTGAAATACATCGTGGACATTAGAGAAGTTCTTCGGTAAAGCCAACCGATATGCCAACTTACCAACCCTGCCGGTAATCTCAAACGGCCCAACAAATCTCTGACTCAACTTTCCACCTTTACCATAACGAGCAAACCCCTTACGAGGAGACAATCTCAAGAAAACCCAATCTCCGATTGCAAACTCCAAGTCCCGACGACGCTTATCAGCATAACTCTTGAATCTACTCTGCACCGTAAGCATTCTCTGCCTGATCAACTGAACATTCTCAATCTTCTCAAGAAGTTCTGGCATGATAGTCGGATCAATAGTCTTCATCTCCCCTACCTCGTCCCAATATAAAGGTGAACGACACTTACGACCGTAAAGAGCTGCGAAAGGTGCCATCCCAATAGTAGCTTGATAACTATTGTTATAGGTAAACTCGGCAAGTGGTAGATGTTTCTCCCAGTTCTTCCCTAAGTCCAGAACACAAGCCCTAAGCATATCTTCCAGAATCTGAATAGTCTGCTCAGACTGACCGTCGGTCTGTGGATGATACGCGGTACTGAAGTTCAATTGAGTACCCAAGGTCTCCTAAAGTTTCTCCCACAAACGAGAAGTAAATCGAGGATCTCGATCTGAGACAATACTAGATAGAATCCCGTGAAGTCTAACAATCTAATCCAAATAAAGATCCGTCAACTTTGTAACCTCATCTCCCATCCTCATCGGAATAAAATGAGCTGTCTTCGTCAAACGATCCACGATAGCCCAAACTACATCGTTACCCCTCAGTGTTCTAGGCAAACCAGTGACGAAGTCCATCGTAATATGCTCCCACTTCCACTCTGGTATAGCCAACGGCTGAAGCAGCCATGCAGATCATTGATGCTCGACTTTCACTCTCTGACAAGTCAAACATCTAGATACAAACTAAGCGACCTCCCTCTTCATATTATTCCACCAATAATGTTACTTCAAATCCCGATACATCTTGGTTCCACCGGGATGAATAGTATACTTAGAATTATGAGCTTCCTCCAGAATACCTTGCCTCAAACCCGGTTCATCGGGAACACAAACCCTGTTCCGAAACTGAAGAATACCATCCTCATACAATTTAAAGTCAGACTGATCATCTGTGATCTGATCCTTGATCTTCTAAAGTTTAACATAAAACTGATGAGCTTCCTTGATCTGAGACAACAATAAAGGTTGAATACGGAGATGTGAACACATCACCCTAACCTGAGTCAACTCTGGTTTCCAATAAGTGAATTCCTCAAGAATCTCCCATTTCTTGACAACCAAACAAGAAACACTCGCCTTACGACTAAGAGCATCTGCTACAACATTTGCCTTGCCAGGCAGATAATTGATAGAACAATTATAATCTCCAAGAAGTTCCATCCACCTCCATTGGCGCATATTCAACTCCTTCTGTGAGAACAAGTACTTCAGACTCTTATGATCAGTGAAAATCTCGAACTTACTGCCCCACAGATAATGACACCACTTCTTTAGTGCGAAGACAACTGCTGCCAACTCAAGATCATGAGTCGGATAATTCACCTCATAAGGCTTCAACTTCCTGGAAGCATAGGCAATAACCCGGCCATCCTGCATAAGAACACATCCCAAGCCTTCCTTGGATGCATCGCTGTAAATAACCATATTATCGGTCCCCTCTGGTAGAGAAAGTACTGGAGCAGTAGTTAACCTCTTTTTCAACTCCTGAAACCCACTCTCACACTTCTCATCCCAAGCAAAGATAGTCTGCTTCTGAGTCAACTTAGAAAGTGGCCCAGCAATCTTCGAGAAGTCCTTTACAAACCTACCGTAATAACCCGCCAAGCCAAGAAAGCTACGGACCTCAGAAACATTCTCCAGACGTTTCCAAGACATCACTGATTCAATCTTAGTGGGATCTACGAAAATACCGCTCTGTGTGATAACATGGCCAAGAAAAGATATGCGTTGCAGCCAAAATTCACATTTGCTGAACTTGGCAAACAACTGATGCTCCTGCAGCTTCTGTAAGACAAGCCGTAGATGTTGCTCGTGCTCCGATTCAGATTTAGAATAAACCAAGATATCATCAATAAAGATTACCACGAACTGGTCTAAATACGGCTGAAAACCCGATGCATAAGATCCATGAATGCTGCCGGTGCATTAGTTAATCCAAAGGGCATAACAACAAACTCAAAATGCCCGTACCGAGTCCTAAAGGCAGACTTCGGAACATCCTCCGTGCGAATCCGAAGCTGATAATACCCTTGCCTCAAATCAAATTTAGAATAGACTTTGGCTCCCTGAAGTTGATCAAACAACTCGTCAATCAGTGGCAAAGGATATTTGTTCTTGATGGTCACCTGATTCAAACCACGGTAATCAATACACAACCTCAAGGTACTATCCTTCTTCTTCACAAATAAAACAGTGGCTCCCCAAGGTGAAGAACTCTGCTGAATAAAACCCTTCTCCAATAACTCCTGCAACTGAGTCTTCAACTCCTTCAACTCAGCTGGTGCGATCCGGTACACTGATTTAGAAATAGGTTGAGTACTGGGAATAAGATTGATCACAAACTCCACATCTCTCTCTGGTGGTAACCCTAGCAACTCCTCGGGAAATACATTCGGATATTCTCGAATAATAGGGACTTCCTCAAGCTACAACTTATCAGATGGCTTGTTGATCAAATAAGCTAGATAACCCGAACACCCCTTACTCACCAACTTAACAGCTTTAGTTGCTGAGATAACAAAACTCGTCTTTGCACCCCGGTTCCCTACTACCTCAACTACTGGCTGATCTGGCAAACGAAACTGTACTACCTTGGTTCTACAGTTCAACTGGGCATCATACTTAGAAAGCCAATCCATACCCAATATAACATCATACCCCCGTATAGGAAATAAGATAAGGTCCGAAGAAAAATTATGCCCCTTAACATGTATTATACAATCTTTACATACTAAGCCAGTAACATACTTATCAGTCAAAGAGGTACTAATCTCAACCACATAAGGCAATCTTTCAGGTTACAAATTAACACGTTGCACACAAGCAGGAGTAATGAAAGAATGTGTAGCACCAGAATCAATCAACACTTTAACAAGTTGATCAAGTAAAAGGAAGTTACCTTCCACCACTGCAGTCTCCTCAGACATCTCCTCTAAGTCAACTACGTAGGCCCGAGCCTGGACCCGCTGCTGCTGAGGTGCACTGGCCGCAGGTCGGCCTTGATAACCCTGAGTCGCTATCCGACCCTCAATCCTCGAATACCTGGGGCAATCCCTCGCCCTGTGTTGATTGCTGCTGCATCCTAAACACGTCCATGCCTTCACTCTGCAATCAGCCTCCACATGCCCTGTGCGCTTGCAGTGTGTACACTGCGGTGATGATGTACTAACACTGCCCCTAGATGAACCAAAAGCTGAAGGAACAGCTGAACCAGTCTGCTACTGAGGCCATACCAAACTGGGCCTGTACTAACCCTGAGACTGGGCTGGCCTGAACTAGGACTGAACCTGATATGACCCCTGCTGAAACTGAGGTCGATAATAACTCTGCTGCCCCTGTGGCCTAAAAGAACCCTGGTGAATTGGTGGCCTGTACACAACCTGCTGTACGGGAGGCCTATACATATTCTGCTGATACTGCGGCTGATACGATCTCTTACTAGGCTGACTAAAAACAAGCTGATCCCCCTTCCTCTTCTCTAGTCTAGAAGCTGCCTCAAAAGCCTCAGTGAATATATCATACCGATTCAGACCCATCACATCCTGAATCTCGGGCCTCAACCCGAACATGAATATACGAGTCCTCCGCTCTTCATCAGCCACATACTCCGGTGCATAACGGGACAATCGAGTAAAGGTGGCCCCATACTGAGCCACTGAAGCATCTCCCTGCACTAAGGCTAGAAACTCTGCCTCTCTCCGTTCCCTCGCGATCCTCGGGACATACTTTGCCCAGAAAGCCAACAGAAAGGCACCCCAAACATACGGAATACCCTGAGTCGCCCAGCTAGTTCTCATTGTGCGCCACCATTCTTCTGCCTCATCATCTAACAAGTACACGGCAAAAGAGACTTTCTGCTCATCGGTATAGTCAAGAGGATCATAAATCTTCTCCAACTTGCTAATCCACGCCTTAGCCTTCCGATCATCGGGTTCCCCCTGAAATCTAGGTGGATGATATCCTAAGAACTCTTTCAGGGTACCACGCCCGTGGTTTCCACCCTGCACATTCAACAGTTGAGCCTGCCAAGCTTGAGTCTGGGCAGCCTGCCCTGCTATCAACTGAGCCTGACTAGCCACTAACTCAGCAATCCTCTCCATAGCTGCCCCCAAACGGTCATCACCCCTATCACGGCCCGGTGCCGCAATACCAGGAGTCTCATCAGTCATCTCAGGCCTACCTCTGGTTCTCGGTCTACCCATCATTCTACTAATCAAAGAGTTAGCACATGTTATAGCACGTAAACAGGTTATGAACAACTATTAGCACATAAACAACAAGTCATATAAAACACATAAACAAATTGATCACATAATCACATAAGTACTAAATCACATAATCACTTAATCACCTAATCATTTAATCATATTAATACATAGATCACTTTTCTTTCTTTTCATACATACTATTATGCTAAGACCATTACCCACATTCCGAGAATACCCTGACTGACAACTAACATGCGCTCTGACACCACTTAAATGTCACGCCACAACTCGACCCCACCTACAATCAGCCAGGACGCAACAGAATTTCGGTAGTATAACGACAGTAATTAAGACACCGAGGCTCTAAACCCACCTCTTCAGAATATCATATAACCAACTCCACAAACCATTCAACAACTAGCTCCTCAATTAAATTAACAACATACAAAATAACCATATTATACAATTATCATTCCTTTAACAATCCGTTCATAGTTATACGCCTCCGTTCCAACTTCATACATAAACTGTACATACATTTCAAAATAGATTATAAACCAACTTAGTAATCTAAACATGATCAAAAGAAAGAGTACTAAACCATCATACATAAGTCTTATAATTGAATAAGCTATACAATATAACATATTACAACAACTAAGACAAATTCATGGCAATGACTCCGGCACACAAGACTCGTCCACATAAAGCACATTCTCAGCTTTCTGAGGCATGTATCCGTAATCTTGATCGGTAACACCTGTATGCATGCAATAATAGAGAGTGAGCTTATATAAAACAAGCTCAGTGAGGACCTGATAGATCTCTAACAGTATTCACTATGCTCCTTGGATTTAATCCTTTGAGCAAGTAAACACACAATAACATCAATAATACTATCATCACATAATCTATAATGACCATTCAATAAAGGATACACTAGTTGGTGTAGCTCCAATCACCATCACGATCATAACAACCTTCTTGTGACTGTCATAAACTCACGCACCCGAGGTACCCCAATAACCTCTCCCTCTATGACACCTCCGTCATGCGAGGTGGAGGCAGTATCTGGTAGTCATGCCGTTATCAACCCGACAGCCCAATGCTGCCCGAGAGGTGGCACACATATACCAAAGACTCAACAATAATAATAAACATCAATCATTCACAGCATGACAATCTAGCAGAACTGCCTACCTCCCGGCATCAATCATCAATCAATAATCATCAATCATCATCAATAATCATATTGCCATCATAATAACATCAATAATCAATTTAACAACAAATAACTAAGTTAGATGACAAAGTAGGCCATCCAACCGAACATGCATTAAACACACAATCAAACCCTAGTTTACCCATCAACAACTCACAATTCAATCACTCAAACCCCACATGATCAACTAAGGCTCAATTCAATAATTTAAAGAAAGATAACCTAAACTTCAAATAATCATATCTTATATTCTACTAATCCAAACAACCCCAAATCAGTTTCAAACACTCACCCATTCGATCATCTACCTTAGCCCTCTTGGAAACCAACCAAGACACCTCAAAATCAAGCCCAACAACCCTAAAACCTCAAGGCACCTAGGCTGAAATTTTTGGATTTTCACCCAAATATCGTAATCGAAAATTCGGCATTATAACGGCGTTACCACATAATTAACAAATTTTTAGAAATCGATGGCAATCGATTCCAACCACAACAACTCAAAATAATCCTCAAAAAGCCATTCTATCAACTTTAAATACCCGAAAATAAATAATTTCGCTACAATGGCTCAAATCTCGTACTAATACACATAAACGATCCCTAGCATGCATGGAGCAATAATCTAACATCAGATTAACATTCTAATAGTTCAAAATGCAGTTATGAGCAAAGACAAAAAAATGAGTTTTGAGATCTAGAATTTTTCTCTCACCTTTGTTGCGATAAAAGCCTAGGAATGCGTGCAATGCGTACCCAACAAGCGGAATCCAACTCAGAATGAAGTTCTACGGACAAAAACTAGGTTTTTCTTTGAATTTTTGTGTTGAAAACCTTGAAACTCTTTGGCTTTTTTTCTCCTATGGCTCTCGGCCCTTTGTGTGTGTGAGGAGTGTGTTTTGTGTTGTGTTTAGTGTGTGTTGATTATAATATGCGATTAAAAGCTTGGTCAATAAAAAAAATGCAAAGTCAAAGTAGTATTTTTAGTCCTTTAATTCATTTTCTTGTCTTTTAAATGCATTTTAGCTATCTCCTTGCTCAAAACAAAAATGTAACTCCTAAGATAGCTCAAGTAGGTTATTTTTAGGTGACAAGAAGTTTTACAATCAAACAATGTCACCCGAGTCGGCTTAAAACTCTATTTTTGCAAAAGTCGGTGTAAAAACCCTAATAAATTCTTAAGCTGATTTTAAAACCGTTTTAATAAAACACAGGTCTATTAAAGTCCGTGGACTAGGTCTAGAAGGGTTAAAAAGACCAGTTTCAAAATTTTAGCGGACGTGTTTTGAAAATACTATTTACTAAAAATCGACGATAAAATTTCTGACTCCGTTTTTTATGAAAATTTCATGAATGCACATTTAGCATGTTCTAGGAGTATTAATACTAAAATTACCAAATTTTAAGTCACATAGCACATAAACAGGTTAATTCATGCAAAACGAGATAAAGCATGTAAAACGTGATAAGATAGAATAGTGGGGTTTCACAGCACCCGTCAAGTTGTGGTTGCAAAGCCCTTATGTGTTAACGGTTCACAGTCCCAGCCTAAGGAGACGACTCATTAAAAACGCCTATTAGGGTTATCAATAACCTTTCTGCTTCCACAACCCAGCATCCTCACAAGACGTGATATTGACACGTAGTAGGGCCCTCTAATGTCCCACGAGTGAGGTTATCAGCCTTTTCGCGGCTCACGACGAATGACCCGGGATGAAAAAATAGCGTAAACAGAAGAAAAGTAGCCAAAAATTGATAAAAACGTTTGATTTTGGGTTTCGAAAATAGGCCTAGCAAAGCAAGATTTTTTCCCCCTTTGTAGAGCATTCGGAGAGCTTTCCAATCGTATATTGTGGGCTGCATAACTCCTTACGGATCAAAAGTTATGGGCACCGAAGCAACGGAGACCAGGTCACAGGCTGCACAACCCCGATTTGCGGGCCCAGGCCCTCCGTGAAGCGAAGTTGGCTTGCCCAAGGTGTCGTACAACTCGAGAAAAGAAATGTGACGGATGAGGCATCTTAGCATGGCTGAATGGGGCAAAAAAAAAAAAAAGAAGGGTGCAACACAAGGACTTCCCAGGGGGTCACCCATCCTAGTACTACTCTCGCCCAAGCACGCTTAACTTCGGAGTTCTGATGGGATCCGGTGCATTAGTGCTGGTATGATCGCACCTGTCATGTTGAGGGTGCAAAGCCCTTATGTGTTGACGGTTCACAGTCCCAGCCCAGAGAGACGGCCCATTCAAATGGACCAATGGGCTTATCGACAACCCATATGCCTCCACAACGCAGCATCCTAGCAAGACGTGATATCGACATGTAGTATGGCCCTCTAATTTCACACAAGTTAGGTTTTCGGCCTTTTTGCGACTCACGCCGAACGACCCAGGACAAAAAAAATAGCGTAAAAAGAAGAAAAGTATCCATAAACTGATGAAAACATTCGATTTTAGGTATTGAATATAGGCCAAGCAAAGCATGCTTGCTTCCCCTGTCGTAGAGCTCCAGGAGAGCTTTCCAACGGTATACTGTGGGCCTCATAACTCCTTACAGATCAAAAGTTATGGGCACTGGAGCGGCGGAAACCACGTCACAAGCCCCAGGACATCGGTTTGCTGGCCCAGCCCCTCCGCGAAGTGAAGTTGGCTTGCCCAAGGTACTGTAGGACTTGAGAAAAGAAATGTGACGGATGAGGCATCTTGGCATGGCTGTACGAGGCAAAAAAAATGAAAAGAGGTATGCAACACAGGGACTTCCCAAGGGGTTACCCATCCTTGTACTACTCTCGCCCAAGCACGCTTAACATTGGAGTTCTTATGGGATTCGGTGCATTAATACTGGTATGATCGCACCTATCATGTTAAGGGTACAAAGCCATTATGTGTTGACCGTTCACTGTCCCAGCCCAGAAATACGGCCCATTCAAATGGCCCAACGGGCTTATCGACAACCCATCTTCCTCAACAACGCAGCATCCTAGCAAGACGTGATATTGATGCGTAGTAGGGCCCTCTAATGTCATGCAAGTTAGTTTGTCGGCCTTTTTGGGGCTCACGACGAGCGACCCGGGAAGAAAAAATAGCGTAAAAAGAAGAAAATTGTGCCAAAACTGATGAAAACGATCGATTTTGGATTTCGAAAATAGGCCCAGCAAAGTAAGCTTGCTGCCCCCGTAGTAGAGCTCTTGGAGAGCTCTCCAATAGTTTACTATGGGCCACATAACTCCTTACGGATCAAAAGTTATGGGCACCGGAGTGACGGAGACCAGGTCACAGGCCGCACAACCTCGGTTTGAGGGCCCAGCCCCTTCGCGAAGCGAATATGGCTTGCCCAAAGTGCTGTGGGACTCAAAAAAAAAGTGATGGATGAGGCATCTTAGCTTGGCTGAATGGGGCAAAAAAAAATGAAAAGAAGGGTGCAAGACGAGGACTTCCCAAGGGGTCACTCATCCTAGTACTACTCTAGCCCAAGTACGCTTAACTTCGGAGTTCTGATGGGATCCGGTGCATTTGTGCTGGTATGATCACACCCATCATGTTGAAGGTGCAAAGCCCTTATGTGTTGACGGTTCACAGTCCCAGCCTAGAGAGACGACCCATTCAAATAGCCTAACGGGCTTATCGACAACCCATCTGCCTTAACAACGCAGCATCCTAGCAAGACATGATATCGACGCGTAGTAGGGCCCTTTATTGTCATGTAAGTTAGGTTGTCGGCCTTTTTGCGGCTCACGATGAGTGACCCGGGATGAAAAAATAGCATAAAAAGAAGAAAAGTATCCCAAAACTGATGAAAACAATCAATTTCGGATTCTGAAAATAGGTCCAGCAAAGCAAGCTTGCTGCCCCCATAGTAGGGCTCTCAGAGAGCTTTCCAATAGTTTACTATGGGCCACATAACTCCTTACAGATCAAAAGTTATGGGCACCGGAGCGACGGAGACCAGGTCACAGGCCGCACAACCTCGGTTTACGGGCCTAGCCCCTTCGCGAAGTGAAGATGGCTTGCCCAAAGTGCCGTGGGACTCGAGAAAAGAAATGTGATGGATGAGGCATCTTAGCTTGGCTAAATAGGGCAAAAAAAAATGAAAAGAATGGTGCAAGATTAGGACTTCCCAGGGGGTCACCCATCTTAGTACTACTCTAGCCCAAGAACGCTTAACTTCGGAGTTCTGATGGGATTCGGTGCATTTGTGCTGGTATGATCACATCCGTCATGTTGAGGGTGCAAAGCCCTGATGTGTTAACAGTTCATAGTCCTAGCCCAGAGAGACGGCCCATTCAAATAGCCCAACAGGCTTATCGATAACCCATCTGCCTCAACAACACAGAATCCTAGCAAGACATGATATCGACGCATAGTAGGGCCCTCTAAGGTCATTCAAGTTAGGTTGTCGGCCTTTTTGCGGCTCATGACGAACAACACAGGATGAAAAAATAGCATAAAAAGAATAAAAGTGTCCCAAAACTAATGAAAACATTCGATTTTGGGCACTGAATATAGGCGCAGCGAAGCACGCTTGCTTCCCCCATCGTAGAGCTCCTAGAGAGTTTCCAACGGTATACTGTGGGCCTCATAACTCTTTACAGATCAAAAGGTATGGGCACTGGAGCGACGAAGACCAGGTCACAAGCCCCACGACATCGGTTTGTGGGCCCAGCCTCTCCGCGAAGCGAAGTTGGCTTGCCCAAGGTACCGTGGGACCCGAGAAAAGAAATGTGACGGATGAAGCATCTTGGCATAGTTGAACAGGGCAAAAAAAATGAAAAGAGGGGTGCAACACGAGGACTTCCTAGGGGGTCACCCACCCTAGTACTACTCTCGCCCAAGCACGCTTAACTTCAGGGTTCTGATGGGATCCGGTGCATTAATGCTGGTATGATGGCACCCGTCATGTTGAGGGTGCAAAGCCCTTATGTGTTCACGATTCACAGTCCCAGCCCAGATAGACAGCCCATTCCAAAGGCCCAATAGCCTTATCGACATCTCATCTGCCTCAACAACGCAGCATCCTAGCAAGATGTGATATCAACACGTTGTAGGGCCCTTTAATTTCCCACAAGCTAGGTTGTCAGCCTTTTCGCGGCTCACGACGAACTACCCAAAACGAAAAAATAGCTTAAAAAGAAGAAAAGTGTCCCAAAACTAATGAAAACGTTCGATTTTGGGTTCTGAAAATAGACCTAGCCAAGCAAAGCCATTATGTGTTGACGGTTCATAGACCCTGCCCATTCAAATGTGTAATGCCCTGAACCAATGCACCCACGCCTGCAGGATACACCCCGCCCATAGGGGACGAACGTGCACCGAGGCCATGGCGTACGGACCCGGAAGTAAACTATGCACGTATTGTCCTCTTTGGAGCCCATACTCCTCACGGTTTTGTCACCTCCCAGCCACTGCCAGGAAAACGCACGTACACGATACAAGGAGACATCCCCTTATATCAAGCAGCCCAAAGGCCTCCGCGTCTGATGTGGGATATTACAAAATGTCCCAATGGGCTTATCGACAACACATCTATATCAACAATGCAGCATCCTCGCAAGACGTGATATCGACACATAGTGGGGCCCTCTAATGCCCAGCAAGTTAGGTTGTCGTCCTTTTCGCGTCTCTCGATGAATGACCTGGGATGAAAAAATAGCGTAAAAAGAAAAAAAGTGGCCTGAAACTGATAAAAATGTTCGATTTTGGGTTCCAAAAATAGGCACAGCGAAGCACACTCGCTGTCCCCGTTGTAGAGTTCCTGCAGAGCTTTCCAATGGTATACTGTGGCCCGCATACCTCCTAACGGATCTAAAGCTTTATGCACCGGAGCGATAGAGACCAGGTCACAGGCCCCATGACCTCGGTTTGTGGGCCTAGCCCCTCCGCGAAATGAAGTTAGCTTGCCCAATGTGTTGTGGTACTCGAGAAAAGAAATGTGACGGATGAGGCATCTTGGCATAGCTGAACGGGGCAAAAAAAATGAAAAAAGGGGTACAACACAAGGACTTCCCAAGGGGTCACCTATCTTAGTACTACTCTCGCCCAAGCACGCTTAACTTTGGAGTTCTGATGCGATCCGGTGCATTAATACTGGTATGATCGCAGCCGTCATGTTGATAGTGCAATGCCCTTATGTGTTGACGGTTCACAGTCGTAGCCCAAATAGACGGCCCATTCAAAAGGCCCAATGGGTTTATCGACAACGCATCTGCCTCAACAACGCAGCATCCTAGCAAGACGTGATATCGATGCATAGTTGGGCCCTCTAATGTCCCACAAGTTAGGTTGTCTGCCTTTTCGCGTCTCAAGATGAACGACCCAGGATGAAAAAATAGTGTAAAAAGAAAAAAATGTCCCGAAACTGATGAAAACATTTGATTTTGGGTTCCAAAAATACGCGCAGTGAAACAAGCTTGCTGACCTGTAGTAGAGCTCCCGGGGAACTTTCCAATGGTATACTGTGGGCCTCATAACTCCTTCCAGATCAAAAGTTATGGGCACCGGAACGACGGAGACTAGGTCACAAGCCCCACGACCTCGGTTTGCGAGCCCAGCCCTTCCGCGAAGTGAAGTTGGCTTGCCCAAGGTGTCGTAGGACTCGAGAAAAGAAATGTGATTGACGACGCATCTTGGCATGGCTGAACGGGGCAAAAAAATGAAAAGAGGGGTGCAACACAAGGATTTCCCAGGGGTTCACCCATCCTAATACTACTCTCACCCAAGCACGCTTAACCTCGGAGTTCTGATGGGATCCGATGCATTAATGCTGGTATGATTACAGCCGTCATGTTGAGGGTGCAATGCACTTATGTGTTGACGGTTCACAGTCCCAGCCCAAAGAGATGGCCCATTCAAAAGGCCAAATAGGCTTATCGACATCCCATCTGCCTCAACAACGCAGCATCCTAGCAAGACGTGATATTGATGCATAGTTAGGCCCTCTAATGTCCCGCAAGTTAGGTTGTCTACCTTTTCGCGTCTCAAGACGAAAGACCCAAGATGAAAAAATAGCGTAAAAAGAAGAAAACTGTCCCAAAACTGATGAAAACATTCAATTTGGGGTTCCAAAAATAGGCGCAGCGAAACAAGCTTACTGCCCCGTAGTAGAGCTCCAAGGGAGCTTTCCAATGGTATACTGTGGGCCTCCTAACTCCTTCCAGATCAAAAGTTACGGGCACCAGAGTGACGGAGACCAGATCATAAGCCCCACGACCTCAGTTTGCAGGCCCAGCCCTTCTGCGAAGTGAAGTTGGCTTGCCCAAGGTGCTGTGGGACTCGAGAAAAGAAATGTGACGGACGACACATCTTGGCATGGCTGAACGGGGAAAAAAATGAAAATAGGGGTGCAACACAAGGATTTCCCAAGGGGTCACCCATCCTAATACTACTCTCGCCCAAGCACGCTTAACTTTGGAGTTCTGATGGGATCCGATGCATTAATGCTGGTATGATTGCACCTGTCATGTTGAGGGTACAAAGCCTTTATGTGTTGACGGTTCACTATCTCAGCCTAGAGAGACGGCCCATTCAAAAGGCCTAACGGGCTTTTCGACAACCTATCTACCTCAACAACGCAGCATCCTAGCAAGAGTGACATCGACACGTAGTGGGGCCCTCTAATGTCCCGCAAGTTAGGTTGTCATCCTTTTTGCTGCTCACGACGAATGACCCAGGAAGAAAAAATCACGTAAATAGAAAAAAGTATCCTAAAACTGATGAAAACTTTTGATTTTCAGTTTTGAAAATAGGCGCATCAAAGCACCCTTGCTGCCCCTGTCGTCGTGCTCTCGGAGATCTTTCCAACAGTATAATATGGGTCGCATAACTCCTTACAGATCAAAAGTTATGGGCACCGGAGCGACGGAGACCAGGTCACAAGCCTCAGGACCTCGGTTTGCGGGCCTAGTGCCTCTGTGAAGCGAAGTTGTCTTGCCCACGATGCCGTGGGACTCGAGGAAAGAAATATGATGGATGAACATCTTGGCATGGCTGAACGGTGTAATAAAAAATGAAAAAGGGAGTGTAGCACGAGGACTTCCCAGGGGGTCACCCATCTTAGTATGACTCCCACACAAGCACGCTTAACATCGGAGTTCTGATGGGATCCGGTGCATTAGTACTAGTATGATCGCACCCATCAAGTTGTGGGTGCAAAGCCCTTATGTGTTGATGGTTCACAATCCCAGTCCTAGGAGACGGCCAATTAAAAAGGCCCAATGGGCTTATTGACAACCTATCTGCTTCCACAACGTAGCATCCTTGCAAGACGTGATATTGATGCATAGTAGGGCCCTCTAATGTCCTGCAAGTTAGGTTGTCGGCCTTTTCGCGGTTCACAACGAATGACCCAGGATGAAAAAATAGCGTAAAAGGATGAAAAGTATTCCAAAACTAATGAAAATGTTTAATTTTGGTTTCCGAAAATAGACCCTGCAAAGCAAGCTTGCTACCTCCGTCGTAGAGCACCCGGAGACCTTTCCAATAGTATACTGTGGGCCGCATAACTCCTTACGGATCAAAAGTCATGGGCACCCGAGCAACGGAGACCAGGCCACCGACCGCACGACCTCGGTTTGCGGGCCTAGGCCCTCCGCGAAGCGAAGTTGGCTTGCCCAAGGTGCCGTGGGACTCCAGAAAAGAAATTTGACGGATGAGGCATATTGGCAAGAGTGAACGGGAAAAAAAATGAAAAGAGGGGCGCAACACGAGGACATCCTAGGGGGTCGCCTATCCTAGTAATACTCTAGCCCAAGCACGCTTAACTTCAGAGTTTTGATGGGATCCATCCCAGAGACACGACCCATTCAAAAGACCCAACGGGCTTATTGACAATACATCTGCATCAACAATGCAGCATCCTAGCAAGACGTGATATCGACGCATAGTAGGGCATTTTAATGTCCCACAAGTTAGGTTTTCGGCTTTTTCGCAGCTCACGACGAACGGCCCGGGATGAAAAAATAGCATAAAAAGAAGAAAAATGGCCCGAAACTGATAAAAATGTTCAATTTTTGGTTCTTAAAATAGGCGCAGCATGCACGTTGGCTGCCCTTGTCGTAGAGCTCCCGGAGAGCTTTCCAACAGTATACTGTGGGCCTCATAATTCCAAATGGATCAAAAGTTATGTGCACTGGAGCGACGGAGACTAGGTGACAGGCCCCACGACCTCGGTTTGTGGGTCCATCCCCTCCGCGAAATAAGGTTGGATTGCCCAAGGTGCCGTGGGACTCGACAAAAGAAATGTGAAGGATGAGGCATCTTGGCATGGCTGAACGGGGCAAAAAAATGAAAAAAAAGGGTGCAACACGAGGACTTCCTAGGGGATCACCCATCCTAGTTAATCTCGCCCAAGCACGCTTAACTTCAGAGTTCTGATGGGATCCGGTGCATTAATGCTAGTATGATCGCACCCGTCATGTTGAGGGTGCAAAGCCCTTATGTGTTGACGGTTCACAATCCCAGCCCAGAGAGATGGCCCATTCAAAAGGCCAAATGGGCTTATTGACATCCCATATGCCTCAACAACGAAGCACCCTAGCAAGGCATGATATCGACCCATAGTAGGGCCCTCTAATATCTCGCAAGTTTGGTTGTCGACCTTTTCGCTTCTCATGACAAACAACCCAGGACGAAAAAATAGCGTAAAAAGAAGAAAAGTATCCTGAAATTGATGTAAACGTTCGATTTGTATGCCGAAAATAGGCACAACAAAGCAAGTTGGCTGCCCCCGTTGTAGAGCTCCCAGACATCTTTCCAACGGTATACTGTGGGCCATATAACTCCTTACGGATCAAATGTTATAAGCACCGGAGCGACGTAGACCAGGTCACAAGCCCCACAACCTCGATATGCGGGCCCAGCCTTTCCGTGAAGCGAATTTGTCTTGCCCAAGGTGCCGTGGGACTCGAGAAAAGAAATGAGATGGACGAGGTATCTTGGCATGGCTGAAACGGGGCAAAAAAAATGAAAAGAGGGGTATAACACGAGGACTTCCCAAGGGGTCACCCATCCTAGTACTACTCTCGCCCAAGCATCCAGAACTTCAGAGTTCTGATGGGACCCGGTGCATTAATGGTGGTATGATCGCACCTATCATGTTGAGGGTGCAAAGCCCTTATGTGTTGGCGGTTCACAGTCCTAGCCCAGAGAGACGACCCATTCAAAAAGCCCAATAGGATTATTGACAACCTATCTGCCTCAACAACGCAGTATCCTAGCAAGACGTGATATCAACTTATAGTAGGGCCCTCTAATGTCCTGCCAATTTGGTTGTCGGCCTTTTCGCTTGTCACGACGAATGACCCAGGACAAAAAAATAGCATAAAAAGAAGAAAAGTATCCCGAAACTGATGAAAACGTTCGATTTTGGGTGGCAAAAATGGGCACAACGAAGCAAGCTAGCTGCCCCTATCGTATAGCTCTCAGAGATCTTTCCAACGGTATACTGTGGGCCACATAACTTCTTACAGATCAAAAGTTATGGGCACCGGAGCGACGGAGACCAGGTCACAAGCCCCATGACTTTGATTTGCGGGACTAGCCCTTCTGTGAAGCAAAGTTGTCTTGCCCAAGGTATCGTGGGACTCGAGAAAAGAAATGTGAAGGATGAGGCATCTTGGCATGGATGAACGGGGCAAAAAAATGAAAAGAGGGGTACAACACGAGGACTTCCCAGGGGGTCACCCATCCTAGTACTACTCTTGCCCAAGCACGCTTAACTTCGAAGTTCTGATGGAATCTGGTGCATTAATGCTGGTATGATCGCACCCGTCGTATTAAGGGTGCAAAGCCCTTTTGTGTTGACGGTTCACAATCCCAGCCCAGAGAGACGGCCCATTCAAAAGGCCCAACGGGCTTATCGACAACACATCTGCCTCAACAACGCAGCATCCTAGCAAGACGTGATATAGACGCGTAGGAGGGCCCTCTAATGTCTTGCAAGTTTGGTTGTCGGCCTTTTCGCCGCTCACGACGAACGACCCAGGATGAAAAAATCACGTAAAAAAAGAAAAGTGTCCTGAAACTATATCAAACGTTCGATTTTGGGTTCCGAAAATAGGCGCATCGAAGCACCCTAGCTGCCCCCGTCGTCGAGCTCCCGAAGAGCTTTCCAACTATATAATGTGGGCCTTTTAACTCCTTACAGATCAAAAGTTATGGGCATCGGAGCAACGTATACCAGGTCACAGGCCTCACAACCTCGGTTTGCGGGCCCAGCCCATCCACGAAGCGAAGTTGTCTTGCCCAAGATGCCGTGGGACTCGAGGAAAGAAATATGACGGATGAGCATCTTGTCATGGCTGAACGGTGCAATAAAAATGAAAAATGGAGTGTAACACGAGGACTTCCCAAGGGGTCACCCATCCTAGTACTACTCTAGCCCAAGCACAATTAACTTTGGAGTTCTAATAGGATCTGGTGCATTCGTACTGGTATGATCGCACCCGTCATGTTGAGGTTGCAAAGCCCTTATGTGTTGGCCGTTCACAGTCCTATCCCAGAGAGACGGCCCATTCAAAAGGCCCAACGGGCTTATCGATAACACATCTGCATCAATAACGCAGCATCCTCGCAAGATGTGATATCGATGCATAGTAAGGCCTTCTAATGTCCCGCAAGTAAGGTTGTCGGCCTTTTTACGGCTAATGACGAACGACCCAGGATGAAAAAATAACGTCAAGTTGTGGTTGCGAAGCCCTTATTTGTTAACGGTTCACCATCCTAGCCCAGGGAGATGACTTATTAAAAAGGCCCAGTGGGGTTATCGATAACCCTTCTGCTTCCACAACCCAGCATCCTCACAAGATGTGATATTGAAACGTAGTAGGGCCCTCTAATGTCCAACGAGTGAGGTTATCAGTCTTTTTGCGGCTCACGACGAATGACCCGAGATGAAAAAATAGCGTAAACAGAAGAAAAGTAGCCCAAAACTGATAAAAATGTTTGATTTTGGGTTTTGAAAATAGGCCCTGCAAAGCAATCTTGCTGCCCCCTTCGTAGAGCATCCGGAGAGCTTTCCAACGGTATATTGTGGGCTACATAACTCCTTACGGATCAAAAGTTATGGGCACCGAAGCGACGGAGACCAGGTCACAAGCCGCACAACCTCGATTTGCGGGCCCAGGCCCTCCACGCAGCGAAGTTGGCTTGCCCAAGGTGCCGTGGAACTAGAGAATAGAAATGTGAAGGATGAAGCATCTTGGAATGGATTAACGGGGCAAAAAAACTGAAAAGAGGTGTGCAACACGAGGACTTCCCAAGGGGTCACCCATCCTAGTACTACTCTAGCCGAAGCACAATTAACTTCGGAGTTCTAATGGGATCCGGTGCATTATTACTGGTATGATCACACCCGTCATGTTGAGGTTGCAAAGCCCTTATGTGTTGATGGTTCACAGTTCCAGCCCAGAGAGACGGCTCATTCAAAAGGCCCAACGGGCTTATCGATAACACATCTGCATCAACAACGGAGCATCCTCGCAAGATGTGATATCGACGCATAGTAGGGCCTTCTAATGTCCCGTAAGTTACGTTGTCGGCCTTTTCGCGGCTCACAACGAATGACCCGGGATGAAAAAATAGCATAAAAAGATGAAAAGTGGCCTGAAACTGATGAAAATGTTCGATTTTAGGTTCTGAAAATAGGCGCAGCGAGAACGTTGGCTACCCCTGTCATAGAGCTCCCGGAGAGCTTTCCAATGGTTTACTGTGGGCCTCATAACTCCAAACAGATCAAAAGTTATGTGTACTGAAGCAACGGAGACCAGGTCACAAGCCCAACGACCTCGGTTTGCGAGCCCAGCCCCTCTGCGAAATGAAGTTGGCTTCACCAAGGTGCCGTGGGACTCGAGAAAAAGAATGTGACGGATGAGGCATCTTGGCATAGCTGAACGGGGCAAAAAAAAATGAAAAAAAGGGTGCAACACGAGGACTTCCCAGGGGGTCACCCATCCTAGTACTACTCTCGCCCAAGCATGCTTGACTTCGGAGTTCTAATGGGATCCGGTGCATTAATGCTGGTATGATCGCATCCGTCATGTTGAGGGTGCAAAGCCTTTATGTGTTGACGGTTCACAGTCCCAACCCAGAGAGACGACCTATTCAAAAGGCCCAACGGGCTTATCGACAACCCATCTGCCTCAACAACGCAGCATCCTAGCAAGACGTGATATTGACGCCTAGTAGGGACCTCTAATGTCCCACAAGTTCGGTTGTCGGCCTTTTCGCGGCTCACGACGAACAACCCAGGACGAAAAAATAGCAAAAAAAGAAGAAAATTGGCCTAAAACTGATGAAAATGTTCAATTTTGGATTCTAAAAATAGACGCAACAACGCGAGCTAGCTGCCCGCGTTGTAGAGCTCTTGGAGAGCTTTTCAACCTTATACTGTAGGTCCCATAACTCCTTACAGATCAAAAATTATGGGCATTGGAGCGATAGAGACCAGGTCACAAGCCCCACGACCTCGGTTTGCGGGCCCAGCCCCTCTGCGAAGTGAAGTTGGCTTGCCCAAGGTACCGTGGGACTCGAGAAAAGAAATGTGACGGATGAGGCATCTTGGCATGGCTGAACAGGGCATGCAACACGAGGACTTCCCAAGGGGTCACGCATCCTAGTACTACTCTCGCCCAAGCATGCTTAACATCGAAGTTCTGATGGGATCCGGTGCAATAATGCTGGTAAGATCGCACCTGTCATGTTGAGGGTACAAAGCCCTTATGTGTTGATGGTTCACAATCCCAGCTTTGAGAGACGGCCCATTCAAAAGGCCCAATGGGCTTATCGACATCCCATCTTCCTCAACAACGCAGCATCCTATTAAGACGTGATATCGACACGTAGTAGGGCCTCCTAATGTCCTACAAATTAGGTTGTCGGCCTTGTCGCGGCTCACGACGAGCGATACGTGACGAAAAAACATCGTAAAAACTAGAAATGTGCCTTAAAACTGATAAAAATGTTCAATTTTGGGTTCCAAAAATAGGCGCATCAAAGCACCCTTCATGCCCCTGTCGTCGAGCTCCTAGAGAGCTTTCCAATGGTATACTGTGGGCCGTATAACTCCTTACGGATCACAAGTTATGGGCACTGGAAAGACGGAGACTAGGTCATCGGCCTCACGACCTCGGTTTGCGGGCCTTGTACCTCCGCGAAGCGAAGTTGTCTTGCCCAAGATGCCGTGGGACTCGAGGAAATAAATATGATGGATGAGCATCTTGGCATGGTTGAACGGCGCATTAAAAAATCAAAAAGGGGGTTCAACACGAGGATTTCCTAGGGGGTCACCCATCTTAGTACGACTCCCACTGAAGCACGCTTAACTTCGGAGTTCTGATAGGATCCGGTGTATTAGTGCTGGTATGATCGCATGACCTCGGTTTGCAGGCCTAGGCCCGAAGCGAAGTTGGCTTGCCCAATGTGCCGTGGGACTAGAGAAAAGAAATGTGACGGATGAGGCATCTTGGCATGGATGAACGGGGCAAAAAAAAAATGAAAAGAGTGGTGCAACACGAGGACTTCCCAGGGAGTCACCCATCCTAGTACTACTCTAGACCATGCACGCTTAACTTAGGAGTTCTAATGGGATCCGGTGCATTAGTGCTAGTATGATCGCACCCGTCATGTTAAGGGTACAAAGCCCTTATGTGTTAACGGTTCACAATCCCAACCCAGATAGACGTTCAATTCAAAAGGCCTAATGGGCTTATCGACAATACATCTGCATCAACAACGCAGCATCCTCGCAAGATGTGATGTTGATGCGTAGTAGGGCCCTCTAATTTCCCGTAAGTTAGGTTGTCGGCCTTTTCGCGGCTCACGACGAATGACCCGGGATGAAAAAATAGCATAAAAAGAAGAAAAATTGCCCGAAACTGATGAAAACGTTCAATTTTGGGTTCCAAAAAAAAGGCGCACCGAGCTCGCTGGCTGCCACCATCATAGAGCTCACAAAGAGCTTTCTAACGTTATACTATGGTCCGCATAACACCATACGGATCAAAAGTTATGGGCACTGGAGCGACGAAGATCAGGTCACAGGCTCCACAACCTCGGTTTGCGAGCCCAGCCCCTCCGCGAAACGAAGTTGGCTTGCCCAAGATGCCGTGGGACTATAGAAAAGAAATGTGACCGATGAGGCATCTAGGCATGGCTGAACGGGGTAAAAAAAAAAAGAAAAGAGGGGTGAAACACGAGGACTTCCCAGGGGTCACCCATCATAGTACTACTCTCGCCCAAGCACGCTTAACTACGGAGTTCTGATAGGATCTGGTGTATTAATGCTGGTATAATTGCACCAATCATGTTGAGGGTACAAAGCCCTTATATGTTGACGGTTCACAGTCCCAACCCAGAGAGATGGCCCATTCAAAAGGCCCAATGGGCTTATAGACAACCCATCTGCCTCAACATTATAGCATCATCCCAAGAGATGATATCGACGCGTAGTAGGGCCCTCTAATGTCCCGCAAGTTAGGTTGTCGGCCTTTTCGCGGCTCACGACGAATGACCTGGGATGAAAAAATAGCATAAAAAGAAGAAAAGTGTCCCGAAACTAATGAAAATGTTTGATTTTGGGTTTTGAAAATAGGTGCAGCGAAGCACTCTTTACGGATAAAAAGTTATAGGCACTGGAGCGACGGAGACCAGGTCACAGGCCCCACGACCTCAGTTTGCCGGCCCAGCCCCTCCTCAAAACGAAGTTGTCTTGCCCAAGATGCCATAGGACTCGAGGAAAGAAATGTGACAGATAAACATCTTGGCATGGCTGAACGGCGCAATAAAAAATGAAAAAGGGGGTGCAACACGAGGACTTCCCAGGGGGTCACCCATCCTAGTATGACTCCTACCAAAGCATGCTTAACTTCGGAGTTCTGAAAGGATCTGGTCCATTAGTGCTTGTATGATCGCACCCGTCAAGTTGTGGTTGCAGAGCCCTTATGTGTTAACGGTTCACAGTCCCAGCCCAGGGAGACGACCCATTAAAAAGGCCCAATGGGATTATCGACAACCCATCTCCTTCCACAACGCAGCATTCCCGCAAGACCTGATATCGACACGTAGTAGGGCCCTCTAATGTCCCACGAGTCAGGTTATCAGCCTTTTCGCAACTTATGACAAACGACCCGGGAAGAAAAAATAGCATAAACAGAAGAAAAGTGGCCCAAAACTGATGAAAACGTTTGATTTTAGGTTTTTGAAAATAGTCACCCAGATAGAGGTCTCAACGCCCGGCAAAAAGCTTTGATCCGGGCGTTACCTGCTTCTTCCAGTCGACCGGATTAAGGCCTCAGCGCCCGGATGTTTGACAACTCTGCGTAGTGATTTTGCGGAAGCCATATCTCATTCGTTTCAACTCCGAATTGAGTTCCGTTTGAGCCTAGAGTTGTCTACATTTGATAAGCTTCGATAATCAGATTAATTGGAGTTTAGGAAAATAGGAAAATTTACCTCCTAAGTTAAGCTAATGCAAAAGGACTTAGAAACGCTTGTAGGATAAAACAACCATTCTTGTTGACCTCCACATTATTAATTAAGAGTTCTAAATGCACGATTTTATCATTGATTTCATGCCTACATGCTATATGAATTCCATCTTTAACATGATTACATTATTGCGTGATTTATTGCTTGTACTAACCGGCGGCAACCTACTTTGTTGCCTCCGAGCTTGTTTATTATGATTGAACTCCTCTCTCGCTTGGTGTGTTTCATTGGAGAGATGGTTGGTATGATTAAGTTATTGAACACCATAGTAGAAGTTCTAGGCTACTTATGTGGCATTGGGCCTGCTAGGACAAACTCGGCTACTATGGTAGGGTTGCCTCCGGAGTACCCTTATCGGTTGGTGTATTGGGTTTATCATGGAAGCTGATTCGAGACTGGCCATCTCCAACAACTGTTTGAGTTATCGTATCCTTTGATATATGGTAACCTACCTTCGCTTGGGCCCTTGAGGTCCTCGGAGGGTAGAGATATGTGACACTGTTTGTTTATTAATTCTTATATTTATTTGTATCTCGTGCATAACATGTTTTCGAAAAGGATTCCTAAATATTGGAAATGTTTGCGAAAACCTACTGTGACCATTAACCCTCGCTGAGCTAAGTGTAGCTCATCCCTTTCTATGACAATCTTTTAGGTGAGGCTGAGCCTGAGCTAGGGACTCAAGTTGAAGGCGAGACATACTTGTGTGACGAGTCGGACTTCTGCTTGATGTGATCATGCTTGTTGTTAATGTTATTTTGGATGTTAACTATGTTAATATTCAACAACTTCAAGTACTGTAATATTCTTTTGGATTTGGTCGTGTAACTAAATTCTAATGTTGGGTTGCAACCTTATTACTAGTCTATTCTTTTGAGGCCTAGAAGACATTGATGTTTGTGGCATGCCTAAAGGTTGAATGTAGGCCTTATACATATAAACGAACAGGTTAATGAATGTTGAAGTGCCGATAGAGTTAGGCACCCTTTTTGAAGTCACTTGTGGATATTATAATTGTTTAGGTCATGAATGGATGATTGTACAGGGTTAGCTATCTAGTCCACGTCACGTTCCGGCCTTCTCTTGGCAATCAGTATGGGGTTGGGGCGTGACAACATAACTCCTTACAGATTAAAATTTATGGGCATCGGAGCGACAAAAACTAGGTCACAGGCCTCACGACCTCGGTTTACAGGCCCAGCCCCTACGCGAAGCGAAGTTGTCTTGCCCAAAATGCCGTGGGACTCGTCGAAAGAAATGTGACGTATGAGCATCTTGGCATTGCTGAACGGCGCAATAAAAAATGAAAAAAGGGGTGCAACACGAGGACTTCCCAGGGGGTCACCCATCCTAGTACGACTCCCGCCCAAGCACGCTTAACTTCATAGTTCTGATGGGATCCGATGCATTAGTGCTGGTATGATCGCACCCGTCAAGTTGTGGTTGCAAAGCCTTTATGTGTTAACGATTCATTGTCCCTGCCTCAGGAAACGACCCTTTAAAAAGGCCCAATGGTCTTATTGATAACCCATATTCTTCCAAAACACTGTATTCTGGAAAGACATGATATCGACACGTAATAGGGCCCTCTAATGTCCCACGTGTAAGGTTATCGGCCTTTTTGTGGCTCAAGACGAACGACCCGGCATGAAAAAACTGCGTAAACAAAATAAAAATGGCTCAAAACTGATGAAAACGTTTGATTTTGGGTTTCGAAAATAGGTGCAGCCGAGTAGGCTTGCTGCCCCAGTCGCAGAGATCCCAGAGAGCTTTTCAACTATATACTGTGGGCTATATAACTCCTTACAAATCAAAAGTTATGGGCACCGGAGCGGCGGAGACCAGGTCACAGGCCTGACGACCTCAATTTGTGGGCCCAGCCCCTTCGCGAATCGAAGTTGTCTTGCCCAAGATGCCATAGGACTCGAGGAAAGAAATGTGACAGATAAACATCTTGGCATGGCTGAACGGCGCAATAAAAAATGAAAAATAGGGTACAACATGAGGACTTCCCAAGGGGTCACCCATCCTAGTATGACTCCCGCCCAAGCATGCTTAACTACGGAGTTCTGATGGGATCCGGTGCGTTAGAGCTGGTATGATCGCGCCCCTCAAGTTGTGGTTGCAAAGGCCTTATGTGTTAACGGATCACAGTCCCAACCCTGGGAGACGATCCATTAAAATAATCCATTGGGCTTATCGACAACCGATCTACTTCCACAACGCAGCTTCCTTCGAAGACGTGATATCGACACATAGTAGGGCCCCCTAATGTCCCACGAGTCAGGTTATCGGCCATTTCGCGGCTCACGACAAATGACCCAAGATGAAAAAATAGCGTAAACAGAAGAAAAGTGGCCCAAAACTTATGTAAACGTTCGATTTTGGGCACCAAAAATAGGCATAGCCTTGAAGGCTTGTTGCGCCAGTCGTAGAGCTCCCGGAGAACTTTTCAATGATATACAGTGGGCCGTATAATTCTTTACGGATCAAAAGTTATGGGCACTGGAGCGACGGAGACCAAGTCACAGGCCTCACAACCTCGGTTTGCGGGCCTAGCCCCTCCGCGAAGTGAAGTTGTCTTGCCCAAGATGCCGTGGGACTCAATGAAAGAAATGTGACTGATGAAGCATCTTGGCATTGCTGAACGGCGCAATAAAAAATGAAAAAGGGGGTACAACATGAGGACATCCCAAGGGGTCACCCATCCTAATACGACTACTGCCTAAGCACACTTAACTTCGGAATTCTGATGGGATCCGGTGCATATGTGTTGACGATTCACTATCCCAGCCCAGGGAGATGGCCCATTAAAAAGCCCCAATGGGCTTATCGATAACCCATCTGCTTCCACAACGCAGCATCCTCGCAAGACGTGATATCGATGCGTAGTTGGGCCCTCTAATGTCCCACGAGTCACATTATCGACATTTTTGCTGCTCACGACGAACTACCCGGAACGAAAAAATAGGGTAAATAGAAGAAAAGTTGCCCGAAATTGATGAAAACATCCGATTTTGGGTTTCAAAAATAGGCGCAGCCGAGAAGGCTTACTGCCTCAGTCGTAGAGCTGCCCGCAAACTTTCCAATGATATACTGTGGGCTGCATAACTCTTTACGGATCAAAAGTTATGGGCACCGGAGAGATAGAGACCAGGTCACAAGTCTCACGACCTCGGTTTGCGGGCCCAGTCCCTCCATGAAGCGATGTTGTTTTGCCCAAGATGCCGTGGGAATAGAGGAAAGAAATGTGATGGATGAAGCATCTTGGCATGGTTGAACGATGCAATAAAAAATGAAAAAGGGGTTGTAACACGAGGACTTCCCAGGGGGTCACCAACCCTAGTACGACTCCCGCCCAAGCATGCTTAACTTCAGAGTTCTAATGACATTTGGTGCATTTGTGCTGGTATGATAGCACCCGTCAAGTTGTGGTTGCAAAGCCCTTATATGTTCACGGTTCACAGTCCTAGCCTAGGGAGACGACCCATTAAAAAGGCCCAATGGGCTTATCGACAACCCATCTACTTCCATAACACAACATCCTCGCAAGACGTGTTATCTACACGTAGTAGAGACCTCTAATGTCCCATGAGTCAGGTTATCGACCTTTTCGCGGCTCTCGACAAATGACCCGGTACAAAAAAATAGCGTAAAACGAATAAAAGTGGCCCGAAACAGCTAAAAACATTCGATTTTGGGTTCCAAAAATAGGCGTAGCCGAACAGGATTGTTGACCCCATCGTAGAGCTTTCGAAGAGCATTCCAACGATATACTGAGGGCCGCATAACTCCTTACGGATCAAAATTTATGGGTACCTGAGCGATAGAGACCAGGTCACAGGCCTCACGACATCGATTTACGGGCCCAACCCCTCACTAAAGCAAAGTTGTCTTACTCAAGATGCCGTGGGACTCAAGGAAAGAAATGTGATAGATGAAGCATCTTGGCATAACTGAACAGAGCAATAAAAAATGAAAAAGGGGTGCAACACGAGGTCTTCCAAAGGGGTCACCCATCTTAGTACGACTCCTACCCAGGCACGCTTTACTTCGGAGTTCTGATGGGATCCATTGCATTAGTGCTGGTATGATCGCACCAGTCAAGTTGTGGATATAAAGCTCATATGTGTTGCCGGTTCACAGTCCCAGCCCAGGGAGACGGCCTATTAAAAAGGCCCAATTAACTCCTTACAGATCAAAAGTTATGTGCACATGAGCGACGGAGACCAGGTCGTAGGCCTCACGACCTCGATTTATGGGCCCAGCCCCTCCGCGAAGTGAAGTTGTCTTGCCCAAGATGCCGTGGGACTCGAGGAAAGAAATGTGATGGATGAAGCATCTTGTCATGGCGGAACGGCGCAATAAAAAATGAAAAAGGAGGTGCAACACGAGGACTTCCCAAGGGGTCACCCATCCTAGTACGACTCCTGCCTAAGCAAGTTCAACTTCGGAGTTCTGATAGGATCCAGTGCATTAGTGCTGTTATGATCGCACTAGTCAAGTTGTAGGTGCAAATCCTTTATGCGTTGACGATTCACAGTCCTAGCCCAGGGAGACGACCCATTAAAAAGGCCCAATGGGCTTATCGACAACCCATCTGCTTCCACAGCCTAGCATTCTGGGAAGACGTGATATCAACGCATAGTAGGGACCTCTAATGTCCCACGAGTCAGGTTATCGGCCTCTTCGCGGCTCCCGACGAACGACCTGGGATGAAAAAATAGTGTAGAGAGAAGAAAAGTGGCATGAAATTGATGAAAATATTCGATTTTGAGTACTGAAAATAGGCGCAGCGAAGCTGGATTGTTGCCCCCATCATAGAGCTCCCGTAGAACTTTCAACGACATACTATGGGCCACATAACTCTTTACAAATCAAAAGTTATGGGTATCGGAGCGAAGGAGACCAGGTCACAAGTCTCACGAAATCGGTTTACGGGCCCAGTCCCTCGGTGAAGAGAAGTTGTCTTGCCCAAGATGCCGTGGGACTCAAGGAAAGAAATGTGACAGATGAAGCATCTTGGCATGGCTGAACGGCACAATAAAAAATGAAAAAGGGGGTACAAAACGAGGACTTCCCAGGGGGTCACCCATCCTAGTACGACTCTCGCCCAAGCACTCTTGACTTCGGAGTTCTAGTGGGATCCGGTGCATTAGTGCTGGTATGATCGTACCTGTCAAGTTATGGGTGCAAAGCCCTTATGTGTTGACGGTTCACAGTCCCAGCTGAGGGAGACAGCCTATTAAAAAGGCCCAATGGGCTTGTCGACAACCCATCTACTTCCACAAAGTATCATCCTCGCAAGACGTGATATCAACACATAGTAAGGCCCTATAATGTCCCACGAGTCAGGTTATCGGCCTTTTCACATCTCATGACGAACTACCCGGGATGAAAAAATAGCGTAGAGAGAAGAAAAGTGGTCTGAAACTGATGAAAATATTCAATTTTGGGTTCTGAAAATAGTCACAGCCGAGCAAGCTTGCTGCCTTAGTGGTAGAGCTCCAAGCGAGCTTTTCAACGATATACTATGGGCCGCATACCTCCTTACGAATCAAAAGTTATGGGCACCGGAGAGATAGAGACAAGGCCACAGTCCTCACAACCTCGGTTTGGGGGCCCAACCCCTCTGCGAATCGAAGTTGTTTTGCCCAAGATGCCGTGAGACTCAAGGAAAGAAATGTGACGGATGAAGCATCTTGGCATGGCTGAACGGTGCAATAAAAATTGAAACAAGGGGTGCAACACGACGACTTCCCAGGGGGTCACCCATCCTTGTATTACTCCTGCCCAAGCACGCTTAACTTCGGAGTTCTGATGGGATCTGGGCCATTAGTGCTGGTATGATCGCACCAGTCAAGTTGTGGGTAGAAAGCCCTTATGTGTTGACGGTTCACAGTCCCAGCCCTGGGAGACGACCCATGAAAAAGGCCCAATGGGCTTATCGACAACTCATCTGCCTCCACAACATAGCATCTTGGCAAGACGTGATATCAACATGTAGGAAGGCCCACTAATGTCCCAAGAGTCAGATTATCGAATTTTTTGCGGTTGACGACGAACGACTCGGGATGAAAAAATAGCGTAGACAGGAGAAAAGTGGCTTGAAATTGATGAAAAAATTTGATTTTCAGTTCCAAAAATAGGCGTAGTGGAACAGGATTGCTGCCCCCGTCGTAGAGCTCCCGAAGAACTTTCCAATGATATACTATGGGCCGCATAACTCCTTACGGATCAAAAGTTATGGGCATTAGAGTAACTCAGACTAGGTCACTGCCCACACGACCTCAGTTTTGGGGCCCAGCCCCTCCTCGAAGCAAAGTTGTCTTGCCCAAGATGCCGTGGGACTTGAGGAAAGAAATGTAATGGATGAAGCATCTTGGCATGGCTGAACGGCGCAATAAAAAATGAAAAAAAGGGGGTGCAACACGAGGACTTCCCAGGGGGTCACCCATCCTAGTACCACTCCCACCCAAGCACGCTTAATTTCAAAGTTTTGGTGGGATCCGGTGTATTAGTGCTGGTATGATTGTACCCATCAAGTTTTGGGTGCAAAGCCCTTATGTGTTGACGGTTCACAGTCCTATCCCAGGGAGACGGCCTATTAAAAAGGCCCAATGGGCTTATCGATAACCCATCGCTTCCACAACGCGGCATCCTTGCAAGACATGTAATTGAAGTGTAGTTGGGCCCTTTAATGCCCTACGAGTCAAGTTATTGGCCTTTTCGGGACTCACGACGAACGACCTGGGATGACAAAATAGAGTAAATAGAAGAAAAGTGGCCCGAAACTGATGAAAACATTTGATTTTGTGTTCTGAAATAGGTGTAGCTGGGCAGGGTAGCCAATTGTAGAGCTCCTGGCGAGCTTTCCAACAATATAATGTGGGCTGCAAAACTCCTTACAAATTAAAAGTTATGGGCACCGGAGAGATGGTGACCAGGTAACAAGCTTCACGACCTCGGTTTGCGGGCCTAGCCCCTCCGCGAAGAGAAGTTGTCTTGCCCAAGATGCCGTGGGACTCGAAGAAAAAAAAGTGACGGATGAAGCTTCTTGACATGGCTGAACCACACAATAAAAAATGAAAAATGGGTGCAACACGAGGACTTCCCAAGTGGTCACCTATCCTAGTATGACTCCCACCCAATCACGCTTAACTTGGGAGTTCTGATGGGATCTGGTGCATTTGTGCTTGTATGATCGCACCCATCACATTGTGGGTGCAAAGACCTTGTGTGTTGACCTTTCACAATCCCTGCCTAGGGAGACGACCCATTAAAGAAGACCAATGGGCTTATCGACAACCCATCTGCTTCCACAACGCAGCAACCTCGCAAGACGTGATATCAACACGTAGTAGGGCCTTCTAATGTCCCACAAGTCAGGTTATCAGCCTTTTTGCGGCTCACGACGAACGACACAGGATGAAAAAATAGCATAAACAGAAGAAAAGTGGCCCGAAACTGAAAAAAAACATTCGATTTTTGGTACCAAAAATAGGCACAGCCAAGCAGGATTGCTGCCTCCATCGTAAAGCTCCTGGAGAGCTTTCTAACGATATACTATGGGCCGCATAACTCCTTATGGATCAAAAGTTATGGGCACCAGTGCGACAGATACCAGGTCACAGGCCTCACGACCTCGGTTTACGGGCCCAGCCCCTCCGATAAGCGAAGTTGTCTTGCCCAAGATGCTGTAATACTGGAGGAAATAAATGTGAAGGATGAGCATCTTGGCATGGCTGAACTACACAATAAAAAATGAAAAATGGGGTGCAGCACGAGGAATTCCCAAGGTTTCACCCATCCTAGTACGACTCTCGCCCTAGCACGCTTAACTCCGGAGTTCTGATAGGATCCGGTGAATTAGTGCAGGTATGATCACACCCATCAAGTTGTGGTTGCAAAGCCCTTATATGTTAACGGTTCACAGTCCCAGCCCAGGAAGACGACCCATTAAAAAGGCCCAATGGGATTATCGACAACCCATCTGCTTCCACAACGCAATATTCTAGCAAGATGTGATATCGACGCGTAGTAGGGCCCTCTAATGTCCGACGAGTCAGGTTTTCGGCCTTTTCGCGGCTCATGACGAATGACCCGGGATGAAAAAATAACGTAAACAAAAGAAAATTTGTCCAAAACTGATGAAAATATTTGATTTTGGTTTTTGAATACAGGCGCAACTAAGCATGCTTGTTGCCTTTGTCGTAGAGCTCCAGGAGAGCTTTCCAACAATATAGTGTGGGCTGCATAACTCCATACGGATCAAAAGTACTGGGCACCGGAGCTACCGAGACCAGCTGACAGGCCTCACGACCTCGGTTTACGGGCCCAGCCCCTCCGTGAAGCGAAGTTATCTTGCCCAAGATGTCATGGGGCTCGAGGAAAGAAATGTGACGGATAAAGCATCTTGGCATAGCTGAACGGCGCAATAAAAAATGAAAAAGGGGGTACAACACGAGGACTTCCCAGGGGGTCACCTATCTTAGTACGACTCCCGCCCAAGCACGCTTAACTTCAGAATTCTGATGGGATCCGGTGCATTAGTTCTTGTATGATCGCACCCGTCAAGTTGTGGGTGCAAAGCCTTTATGTGTTGACGGTTCACAGTCCCTGCCCATGGAAACGACCCATTAAAAAGGACCAATGGGCTTATCGACAACCCATCTGCTTCCACAACGCAGCATCCTCACAAGACATGATATCGACACATAGTAGGGCCCTCTAATGTCCCACGAGTCAGGTTATCGGCCTTTTTGTGGCTCACGATGAACAACCAGGGATGAAAAAACAACACAAACAGAAGAAAAGTGGCCCAAAATTGATGAAAATATTTGATTTTGGGTTCTGAAAATAGGCATAGCTGTGCAGGATTACTGTCCCCATCGTAGAGCTCCTAGAGAACTTTCCAATGATATACTGTGGGTTGCATAACTCCAAGCGGATCAAAAGTTATGGGCACCGGAGTGACGGAGACCAAGTCACAGGCCTCACAACCTCGGTTTGTTGGTCGAGCCCCTCCGCGAAGCGAAGTTGTCTTGCCCAAGATGCCGTGGGACTCGACGAAAGAAATGTGACGGATGATCATCTTGGCATGGCTGAACGACACAATAAAAAAATGAAAAAGGGGGTGCAGCAAGAGGAATCCCGCCCAAGCACGCTTAACTTCGGAGTTCATATAGGATCCGGTGAAATAGTACTGGTATGATCGAACCTGTCAAGTTGTGGTTGCAAAGCCCTTGTGTGTTAATGGTTCACAGTCCCAGCCCAGGAAGACGACCAATTAAAAAGGCCTAATGGGCTTATCGACAACCCATCTGCTTCCACAACGCAACATTCTAGCAAGGCATGATATCGACGGGTAGTAGGGCCCTCTAATGTCCCACGAGTCAGGTTATCGTCCTTTTCGAGGCTCACGACGAACGACCCGGGATGAAAAAAACAGCGTAAACAGAAGAAAAGTTGCCCAAAACTGATGAAAACTTTCAATTTTGGGTTCTGAATACAGGTGCAGCCTAGCAGGCTCGCTGCCCCCATCGTAGAGCTCCCGGAGAGCTTTCCAACGATATAGTGTGGGCCACACAACTTCTTACGGATCAAAAGTTATAGGCACCGGAGAGACGGAGACCAGGTCACAAGCCTCACAACCTTGGTTTGCGGGTCAAACCTGTGAGGCTCGACCCCGATTTGCGTGCGATACCTCGTTTCGTGTGCCCTAATCTAGATTTGTGTGCCTTGACGTAGGTTTAAGAATTGTGATCATTTTATGTGCCATGCATTGAATTACGTGCATTCATTAGGATAGTGTGTATTTACTTGAAAAACGTGCGTTCGTCTCGTAGTTCGTGTCCTACCTCGTAGTACGTGCCTTAGACCTAGGAAAGCGTGCCCTTATGCTAATCAAGAAAGCATCTTACACGGAGCACTAGGCTATTAAATAATCCTACAAACTCCACTATCAATATTATAATCCTATTTCAACTCACTAGAAGACAAAAATTCACTAAACACTAAACATTCTTCATTCTTTATTACTTATTCTTTTTGCACTTTCAAGACACAATTAAATAATGATCAAAAGTCGACAAAATTTAGCATTTCTAGTAGCCTTGGCCGACCACTAGGTAGTGTTTTTGCATGCTTATTCAATTCAACCTAATTCCTAGACATACTATGACATTCTATGACACAAATGCATAAAAAATTGCTCAAAAATCTCCTCAATTCCTCACCATACTCGACCAACTCTTCCATGCCCATGCTAGCAATTTTAAAATCACATCTTGAAGACACAAAATCAGGAATTTTGCTGCCCAAGGCCGACCATATGCATTAAAATTGCAAAAGCTTTATTCTTTGTCATATTTTTGTCATTTCTTCATTTCTTCCTCAACTTCTCTCTCTCCCTCTCATTCTCCTCACTATCTCTCGGCCTTAGCTGAATCTCTCCACCTCCTAGCTCATCTTCTTCATCATATGGTGCAACAAGACAAGCAACCATCAAAGAAACTCAAGAAAACAAGCAAGAATGCGAAAATCACACATGCATGCTATGAAATCCCAGTTTTCGTCTTTACCTCGATTTGCGTGTTTTTGCCTTGATTTGCGTGATTTGACATGTCTATGTGTTATATGAGTTAGAATGTGTTAAAAATGTGATTTATATTCCTAATACATGCTATATGTGCATTCATGAAATTTTCATAAAAAACGGCATTGAAAATTTTATCGTCGGTTTTGGTAAATAGTATTTTTGAACACCTGTCCGCTAAAATTTTTACAGGGGTGTTTTAAACATCTTAAAAACTAGTCATCTGTTATTAATAGACCCGTGTTTGATAAAAATTGATTATGAAACAAAATAGTAATTTAAATAGACTTTTCGGGCGAAAAATAGCGTTTTTGAGCCAAATAATGATTTCTTCTAAACCCGATTCTTGCATTGACTATTTTTGACCTAGTATATATTAATATAAATGTATTTATATGTGGTATTAAATGATTTTAGATTAATTGTGCATTCAAAAGATATTTGAAAATAAATAATATGACTTTTCACCTTCTTTTGCAAAAATCGTATTTTAAGCCGACTCGGGTAAAACTTCTTGTCATCTAAAAATAAACTACTTGAGATAGTTTAGGTGTTGCATAATTAATTTGAACAAGAGTAGTCAAGAAAATGAATTAAAAGACAAGAAAACACTAAAAATAATTAGTTTCCACTTTGACTTTCTTTTATTTATTTGACCTTTTCTTAATATATCATCAACACACATTAAAAACAAAGAAAAACACCTCCAAAAACACACACAAAACCGTGGTTCCTTGTAGGAGAAAGATGAAGACATTTTCAAAGGTTTTCAAGCATTTTTCACATAGATTTTGCAATTCAAGTCCAAATCACTTCATTCAAAGCTTGATTTCACTTGTTGGGCATCCATTCTACACATTTCTTGCATCAAAACACATCAAAGGTGAGAGAAAAATTCTAGATCTCAAAACTCATATTTTGTGTTTATGCGTATAAATAATTATTGAACCGTTAAAATATTAATCTGATGTTAGATTATTGGTCCATGTATGCTAGGGATCATTTATATGTAATCCTATGAGATTTGAACCGTTGTAGCATAATTATTATTTTTCGGGTATTTAAAGTTGATTAATTTGCTAAATGTTGATTATTTTGAGTTGTGTTGATCGGAATCGATTGCCGTCGATTTCTAAAAGTTTGTTAATTATGTGGTAGCGCCGTTGTAATGCCGAATTTTTGATTGTGATGTTCGTGCCAAAATCCAGAAATTTCAGCCATGACACACTAGGGTTTCAGGGGTGTTGAGCATGATTTGGATGTGTTTTGGTTGGTTTCCAATGGGGCTAATGTAGTTGATTGAATGGGTGAGTGTTTGAAACTGATTTGGAGTTGTTTGGATTAGTAGAATGTAAGATATGATTATTTGAAGTTTAGGTTGTCTTTCTTTAAAATGTTAGATTGAGCCTTAGTTGATTGGGTGTGGGTTGAGTGATTGAATTGTGAGCTGTTGATGGGTAAATTAGGGTTTGATTGTGTGTTTAATGCATGTTCGGTTAGATGGCCTACTTTGTCATCTAACTTAGTTATATGTTGTTAAATTGGTTATTGATGTTATTATGATGATAATATGATTATTGATGATTATTGATTGATGATTGATGCCGGGAGGTAGGCAGTTCTGTTAGACTGTCCTCCTATGAATGATTGATATTTATTATTATTGCTGAGTCTTTGGTATGTGTGTGCCACCTCTCGGGCAGCATCGGGCTGTCGGGTTGATAACGGCATGACTACCAAAGACTACCTCCAGCTCGCATGACGGAGGTGTCATGGAGGGCGAGGCTAGTGGGGTACCTCGGGTGCGTGAGTTTATGGGAGTCACAAGAAGGCTGTTATGATCGTGATGGCGTTTGGAGCTACACCAACTAGTGTATCCTTCATTGAATGGTCATATAGTTATGTGATGATAGTATTATTGATGTTATTGTGTGTTTACTTGCTCAAAGGATTATTTCCAAGGAGCTTAGTAAACCTTGCTCGAGATCTATCAGATCCTCACTGGGCTTATTTATATAAGCTCACTCTCTATTATTGCATGCATGCAGGTGTTACTGATTTTGATTACGGGTATGTGCCTCTTGAAGAGGGAAATGTGCCGTATGTGGATGAGTCTTATGTGCAGGAGTCATTGCCATGAGATTATCTTAGTTTTTGTAAAATAATATTTTGTATAATCTATTTTGAAATGTAAGTATAGCCTATGTATTAAGTTGGAACGGAGGAGTATAACTATGATTGGAATGTTGAAGAATGATTATTGTATAATATGGATGTGTTGTATGTTGTTAACTTAATTGAGGAGATGATTGTTGGTATTGTTTATGGAGTTTGATGTATGATGTTCTAAAGAGGTTGGTTTAGAGCTTCGGTGTCCTAATAACTGTCGTTATACTACCGAAATTTCGTTGCGTCCTGACTGATCGTAGGTGGGGTCTAGTTGGGGCGTGACACATGCCCTTTTGAAGTCTTCTATTCGGCCCTAGGTAAGTTCTTGGCTTCCATTTCTTTTCTTCTTGTTCTAACCTCATGCATGTACTAAGAGATTGGTCACTAGGCTAGGAAAAATAGAGAAAACCAAGTTGGAATCTCGGCTAAGCAAGAAGAAGAAGAGATTTGAGCTTCAACAAGTTTTTTGTGCATCTTCTTGGTTGTTTGCTAAGGTGAGGGCTAAAACCTTTTGAAAATCCTTCAAAAATCCACATGCATGCTCATTAAAGTATGTATTTGCTTCTGTACTGGAGTTATATGTTCGTTCATAAGCTTTTGCAACCATGCATGGCAAGATCTTGGCTTGAAAGTGATGATAGGTGAAATCGGATTGTTGACAGCTCTCTGAACAGTTTGTTTCGAGGTAAGTTTAGCTAGGCAAATGATGTTGAAAACGCATGAAAATTGGTAGGTGACTAGTTTGGACAGTTTTGAACACTTTTCGCAGAAATAGGCCAAAGTTAATTTTGAATCTAAGGTCCTGGCAGTTCTTTGAAATGTGTCCAAATCTGGAAATCTGGAAAAATGAAGCAGGTTTTGGCAGATGCACTGACCATGTGGAACGAACCAGATTTGACTCAGTAAATGATGTCCAAAATGAATGAACATTGGTGTGCTACTAGAGTTTTCAGTTCTAGACATTTTTGTCAGAAATGGACTGAGGCTAAATCTGACCTTAAGGACCTCAAAAACGTCAATTACTGAAAAGTGTTCAAATCTGGACAGTTTTGTGCTATCCCACTGTTTCGGCCATATCTAATGATCCCGAACTCCAATTGATGCAAGGTTTATTTCTGATTTTAGTTCACTTCTTAAGCTTTAATTTGATATCTTACTCACTGGATTTGGAGATTGTTTGCTTATCCTATTGATTTTGAGAAAATAGCCTATTGCAGTAAGGGTTTCACTTAGTGTTATGCTTAGAAAAATTGTTGTGACTCCTCTTGTTGAATTAAATGCTTGGGATTGTAGCTTCGGGATGTTGTGTGGACTGTTTTGAATGTTTGAGGATGTTGAATTAAATGATGCATGGCTTGAGATTGACTTTGACTTGGTTTGAGGCTCAAATTGCACGAATATGCATGAAATAGAAACCCTAATGACTAGGTAGTTCCGCTAAGTGTTGATCATTTGGATATTGTTTGGAATTATATGTTCAGTAGGCTGCCCGTAAATGCCTTTATAGTCCTAAATGTAATTTTGATCATTGCATGTTGGCAAATAAGCTTTTCTTGCACCCGAACCCACATAGATGTTATTGCATGTTGAATAATCTTATTACTTGATCACGTGGACTTCGAAATGAATTATATGACTTGATTTACATGTGTTACATGGCTGCCCGTTTAATGTTCATATAACTCTATATGCCTTTCAAGTGAAATTACCTGTTTTATCGTGCCCTGCTTGTTTACTTGTCAATGTGCAATCTTATGACTGTCCGAAGGCAACCTACTTTGTTGTCCTCCTAACATGATATGTTAATGTCATAAATGTGCACTGCATACAAGGTTGCAACCTTTCCTGTCGGCATAGTAGTGATCACGCACACCGGGCGGCATCGGGCTTGCCGGTGCACCCGTGACTACCATGGTCCCATTCCCTCTCTCGCTTGGGGGCTAGACTTCCTCGGAGAGTTGGGTCGTAGGATTTCGGGGTACATCCGGAGTACACCCACCTGTCGTGTTTGGGGGATGATTTGAAGTCGACCGCAACAACTAATTCTGAAACTGATCTGAGAGCAAAAGCTCACTGTATCCTTTTTATTGTTTGTATAAGTACTCTCGCTTGGTTCCTAGAGAATCTCGGGGAGGAAAGACCGGTATTTCTGTTCCTGTACTTATATTATTGTTATATTCATGCTTGCAAAAAAGGATTTCATAAGTTGAACCAGAAAATGAGTTTCAAAACCTATTTCTCGTTCCCCATCGCTGAGTTCATAAGGACTCACCCTCTTTTATCATCTCAGGTGAAGAAGATCCAGAACAGGTACCCAAGGACGGTGTGCCTAATGATGAATCCCTGGAGTGATTGACTGTTTGTGTGCTTTGCGTGATTATGGCTGCTTGTGAACTTTATGCTACTTGAAGACTATTTCCTTTTATGTTGCTCGATGTTGTGATGTAAAAGACCCTGTTATAATTTGGGGTCTAATTTTGGTTTGTACTGATATTGCTAGACAGACACTAGACACTACTGTGATTGTTTTGCTATTTATCACTACTAGTATCTATCATAGGTTATGACGTATTAGTTAAGGACTAAGTAAATGAACTTATCCAATCTTAAACAAGTACTCACTATTAAGTTAAGATCAACAGGAACTTTTGTAACGAGGATAAACAAACAAACGAGACATAGTATCATGCTAGGTTGTAAATCAAACGAGACATCAAGATAACCAATAGGTGTTTCAATTGATGATAAATAGCAATCTTAGTTGGAAATGAATTTGAGATAGTAAATTTTGAGGCGTTTAGAGAATTAGGCCAAACCAAAGAGCCCAATTACAGCTGTTATGCTGCCGATTTTCCTGAAAAACTTGGAGTTTAGACTAAAACGATAAGTGTTAAATCTTCATAAACGGTTAAGTATGTGACATGTCCTGAACGTTTAGATCACACCCTAGTCTAACCTTATAGGCTGGGTTGGGGTGTGACAAAACCTCTCCGCGAAGCGAAGTTGTCTTGCCCAAGTTGTCGTGGGACTTGAGGAAAGAAATGTGATGGATGAAGCATGTCATGCCCCAACCCAACCTATGGATGCTAGACAAGGTTATGACCTAAATCATTATCGTTATTTTACGACTATAACCGATTTACGAAGATTAATGCTTATTCGTTAGCCTAGAACTCCAATGGTTTTTCTGGAAAACCGGCAGCATAACGGCTGAATTTAGGGTCTTTGATTTGGCCTAATTTATAGAACACATCAAAAATTTCAAATCTTTAATTTGATGCCAACTAAAATTCATATTTTGTCATCAACCGATATGCCTACTAATTTATCTTGAAAGTCCTATTTGGTTAATAAGCCTAGCATGATAACTATGTTCCATTTATTTGTCAATTTCCTATTATGCAAGTGCCTATTATCCTTTAGCTTACAGGTGAGCACCTAAGTGAAATTAGATAGAGTTAACTTAGTGGATTAATCACCTAGTGGTTTAAACGCATACGATAATTATTATTCAAGATAATGAAAACAAATAACCAAATAAAGAGTTCGTCTGGTTATAGATAATACAATCCCAAAATTAGACCCAAATTATAAAGGGGTCATTTACATCAACGAAATAAAGAGTCCGCAAACAAACACAACATCCCTAATAGCATCCATGTTCACGAAAAACACGCAATGCACATAGTCGTCCCGAAGGTTCATCAACTAGCACATTTTCTTCGGATACTTGTTCCAAATCTGCTTCACGTGTGACAAAAAAAAGGGTGAGTCCTTATGAACTCAGCGATGGGGGAACAAGTGACAAGGTTTTGAAATCCTTTTCCGATGAAAACTCGTTTGGAAACATGTCATATAAAATAAGTAAGTTCATAACATAACATAAATATAAATGAACACATTTATCCTTTTTTCCTCCTCGAGGTCCTCTAGGAACCAAGCGAGAGTACTTAAACCCATAGTGAAAATGATATGGTGAGCTTTCACTCTCAAGATCAATCGGTGGGTTTTGCTCTCAAGATCATTTCCAATAACCATTGTTGTATCCGGCATCATTCATCCACTTATCACTCCAATGGGTGTACTCTGGATGTACACCAAACCTACGACTCAACTATCCGAGGGTGGAATGCCAAGTGAGAGAGGGAATTGGACCATGGTAGTCACGGGAGCACCGGCAAGCCCTATGCCGCCCGGCATTCGTGAAACGCTACCATGCCATAATGAAAGGATGCAACCTTGTATGCAATGCACATTTATGCCATTGAACATTTCACATTAGGAGGTTAACAAAGTAGGTTGCCTCCGAGGAAATATATGATCACATATCGACAAGTAAACATACGAGGCATGCTTTGGCATGTAAATCCACTTTATATAACACCTAGAAGCATATGAACATTTAACGGGCAGTCAAGTAGTGTCATACAAAACAAGTCATATAACTCATTTTGGGTTCACATATCAAATGTTGAGATCATACAAGCATGCTACGACACTTAAACAAAACCGGGTGCAAGAATAGTTCACTTATCAACATGCAATCATCGAGAATCATACTTAGAGCTATAAAGACAATTCCGGGCAGCCTATTAACATTCCTCAACATCAATTAGAAATCACAGAAAAGTGGTTTATGTCCTGGGAGACTATGTGGCCATTAGGGTTTACAAGGCCGTGCTCGAATGTTGGTTTTGTTTGCTAAGGATCACAAGAAACACTTAAACCATTTCAAGTATAATTAGCGATTATTGGGCAGCCCACTAACCACTCAATTGAACACATTTAACCATAGGATCATCACTTAGCAAGTATTCATAAGCAATAGGCCTCAATTTCGTGCTTACACATGCGATTAAGCAACAATTCATCATGTAATGAACCTAAGCCATGCATCAACCAATTTAAGCAACTTCAATCAACCAAAACAGCCCACACAACTTCTAATTTCCACAATTCCAAGCATTCAACACCTCAAGTAAAATTACAATATGATTTAAAGCATATTACCAAGCAAACATTATAATGGTCTGTTTTTCCTCATTCATTTAGACAAGAAAATAACCTAGAAATTCATTGAAACAAATTTCAAATTGAAGCTTAATGAGTGCTTTAAATCTAGGAACAAACCTCGCTGCATTCCGAGTTCGGACGTAGGCGTTATGGCCAAAACCGTGAGACTACGCAAAACTATCCAGTTTCAAACACATTTCGATATTTGCCATTTTTCAGGGCTTTAAAGTCAAAATTAGCCTTAGCCTATTTCTGAACAATATGTTCATAACTGACAAATATAGCGACCTACCAAATTGCATGCATTTTAAATAGCTTTTACTAGGCCAAAACCATTTTGTTCTACAAGGTCAGAAATCTACTAGAAAATGTGTTTTCATATCTCAATGTTTTTAGCTATTTTTAAGCTTGCATGAGTAGATAGGCTCATATAAACACGTATACAAGAAATTCAAAGGTAAATACAACCATATGAGAGCATGCATGTGAGTTTTGGAAGCATTTGAAAAGTTTTAACCCTCACCTCTTTGAAGACTTAGCAAATGTGATGGATGAAGCATCTTGGCATAGCTGAATGGCGCAATAAAAAATGAAAAAGGGGGTGCAACACGAGGACTTCCCAGGGGGTCACCTATCCTAGTACGACTCCTACCCAAGCACGCTTAACTTCGGAATTCTGATCGGATCCGGTGCATTAGTGCTTGTATGATCGTACCCGTCAAGTTGTGGGTGCAAAGCCCTTATGTGTTGACAGTTAACAGTCCCTGCCCAGGGAGACGACCCATTAAAAAGGCCTAATGGGCTTATCGACAACCTATCTGCTTCCACAACGCAGCATCCTCACAAGACATGATATCGATGCATAGTAGGGCCCTTTAATGTCCCACTTGTCAGGTTATCGGCCGTTTTGCAACACACGACGAACGACCAGGGATGAAAAAATAGCGCAAACAGAGGAAAAGTGACCCAAAACTGATGAAAACGTTCGATTTTGGGTTCTAAAAATAGGCACAGAAATGTAGGTTGCTGCCCCCATCGTAGAGCTCCTAGAGAGCTTTCCAACAATATACTGTGGGCCTCATAACTCCATACAGATCAAAAGTTATGGGCACTGGAACGACGGAGACCAGGTCACAAGCCTCACGACCTTGGTTTGCGGGTCCATCCCCTCCACGAAGCGAAGTTGTCTTGCCCAAAATGCCATGGGACTCGAGGAAAGAAATGTGACAGATGAGTATCTTGGCATTATTGAACGACACAATAAAAAATGAAAAAGGGAGGTGCAACAAGAGAATTCCCAAGGTTTCACCCATCTGAGTACGACTCCCGCCCAAGCATGCTTAACTTCGGAGTTCGATCCAGTGAATTAGTGTTGGTATGATCGCACCCGTTAAGTTGTGGTTGCAAAGCCTTATGTGTTAATGGTTCACAGTCCCTGCCCAGGAACACAACCAATTAAAAAGGCCCAATGGGCTTATCGACAACCCATCTGCTTCCACAATGCAACATTCTAGCAAGACGTGATATTGACACGTAGTAGGGCCCTCTAATGTCCCACGAGTCAGGTTATAGTCCTTTTCGTGGCTCACAACGAATGACCCAGGATGAAAAAACAACGTAAACTGAAGAAAAGTTGCACAAAACTGATGAAAACGTCTTATTTAGGGTTCCGAATATAGGCACAACCGAGCAGGCTTGCTGCCCCTGTCGTAGAGATCCTAGAGAGCTTTCCAACGATATAGTGTGGACTGCATAACTCCTTACAGATCAAAAGTTATCGGCACCGAAGAGACAGAGACCAGGTCATAGCCCTCACGACCTCGGTTTGCGGGTCCAACCCCTCCACGAAGCGAAGTTGTCTTGCCCAAGTTGCCGTGGGACTCGAGGAAAGAAATGTGATGGATGAAGCATGTCACGCCCCAACCCGACCTATGGAGGCTAGACTATGGTATGACCTAAATCATTATTGTTATTTTACGACTATAACCGATTTATAAAGATTAATGCTTATTCGTTAGCCTAGAACTCCAATGGTTTTTCTGCAAAACCGGCAGCATAACGGCTAAATTTCGGGCATTTGATTTGGCCTAATTTCTAGAACACCTCAAAAATTCCAAATCTTTAATTTGATGCCAACTAAAATTCCTATTTTGTCATCAACCGATATGCTTACTAATTTATCTTGAAAGTCTCATTTGGTTAATAAGCCTAGCATGATAACTATGTTCCATTTATTTGTCAATTCCCTATTATGCAAGTGCCTATTATCCTTTAGCTTACGAGTGAGCACCTAAGTGAAATTAGATAGAGTTAACTTAGTGGATTAATCACCTAGTGGTTTAAACGCCTACGATAACTACTATTCAAGATTATGAAAGCAAATAACCAAATAAAGAGTTCGTCCAGTTATAGATAGTACAATCCCAAAATTAGACCCAAATTACAATGGGGTCATTTACATCAACGAAATAAAGAGTCCGCAAACAAGCACAACATCCCTAATAGCATCCATGTTCACAAAAAGCACGCAATGCACACAGTCGTTCCAAAGGTTCATTAACTAGCACATTTTCTTTGGGTACCTGTTCCAAATCTGCTTCACCTGTGACAAAAAAAGGGTGAGTCCTTATGAACTCATCGAGGGGGGAACAAGTGACAAGTTTTTGAAATCCTTTTCCGGTTAATCTTATGAAAACTCCTTTGGAAACATGTCATATAAAATAAGTAAGTTCATAACATAACATAAATATAAATGAATACATTTACCCTTTTTTTCTCCCCGAGGTCCTCTAAGAACCAAGCGAGAGTACTTAATCACATAGTGAAAAGGATACCGTGAGCTTTCGCTCTCAAGATCAATTGGTGAGCATTTGCTCTCAAGATCATTTCCAATAACCAATATTGTAGCCGATATCAATCATCCATTTATCACTCCAATGGGTGTACTCCGGATGCACACCAAACCTACGAGCCAATCCTCCTAGGGTGGAATACCAAGCAAGAGAGGGAATTGGACCATGGTAGTCATGGGAGCATCGGCAAGCCCAATGCCGCCCATCGTTCGTGAAACGCTTCCATGCTACAATGAAAGGATGCAACCTTGTAAGCAATGCACATATATGCCATTTAACATTTCACATTAGGAGATCAACAAAGTAGGTTGCCTCCGAGCAAGTATATGATCACATATCGATAATTAACATACGAGGCATGCTTTGACATATAAATCCACTTTGTATAACACCTAGAAGCATATGAACATTTAACGGGCAGCCAAGTATTGTCATAGAAAACAAGTCATATAACTCATTTTGGGTTCACATATCAAATGTTGAGATCATACAAGCCTGCTACGACACTTACACAAAACCGGGTGCAAGAATAGTTCACTTATCAACATGCAATCATCGAGAATCATACTTAGAGCTATAAAGCCAATTCATGGAAGTCTATTAACATTCCTCAACATCAATTAGAAATCACACAAAAGTGGTTTATGTCCTAGGAGACTATGTGGCCATTAGGGTTTACAAGGCCGTGCTCGGGTGTTGGTTTTGTTTGCTAAGGATCACAAGAAACACTTAAACCTTTTCAAGTATACTTAGCGATTATTGGGAAGCCCACTAACCACTCAATTGAACACATTTAACCATAGGATCATCACTTAGCAAGTATTCATAAGCAATAGGCCTCAATTTCGTGCTTACACATGCGATTAAGCAACAATTCATCATGTAATGAACCTAATCCATGCATCAACCAATTTAAGCAACCTCAATCAACCAAAACAGCCCACACAACTTCTAATTTCCACAATTCCAATCATTCAACAGCTCAAGTAAACTTACAATATGATTTAAAGCATATTAGCAAGCAAAAACCCTACTGCAATGGTCTATTTTCCTCATTCATTTAGCCAAGAAAATAACCTCCAAATTATGTGAAACAAATTTCAAATTGAATCTTAATGAGTTTGTTAAATCGAGGAAGAAACCTCACTGTATTCTGAGTTCGGACTTAGGAGTTATGGCCAAAACCGTGAGACTACGCAAAACTGTCCAGTTTCATACATATTTCGATATTTGCCATTTTTTGGTGCTTTAACTCAAAATTAGACTAAGCCTATTTCTGCAAAATATGTTCCAAACTGACAAATATAGCGACCTACCAAATTTCATGCATTTTAAACATCCTTTACTAGGCTAAAACAATTTTGTTCTACAAGGTCAGAAATCTGCCAAAAAACGTGTTTGCTTATCTCAAAGTTTTTAGCTATTTTCAAGCCATGCATGAGTAGATAGGCTCATATAAACACGTATACAAGAAATTCAAAGGTAAATACAACCATATGAGAGCATGCATGTGAGTTTTGGAAGCATTTGAAAAGTTTTAACCCTCACCTCTTTGAAGACTTAGCAAATGTGATGGATGAAGCATCTTGGCATAGTTGAACGGTGCAATAAAAAATGAAAAAGGGGATGCAACACGAGGACTTCCCAAGGGGTCACCTATCCTAGTACAACTCATGCCCAAGCACGCTTAACTTTAGAATTCTGATCGGATCCGGTGCATTAGTGATTGTGTGATCACACCCGTCAAGTTGTGGGTACAAAGCCCTTATGTGTTGATGGTTCACATTCCCTGCCCAGGGAGACGACCTATTAAAATGTCTCAATGGGCTTATCGACAACCCATCTACTTCCACAACACAGCATCCTCTTAAGACACGATATCGACGCATAGTAGGGCCCTTTAGTGTCCTACGTGTCAGGTTATTGGCCGTTTTGCAGCACACGACGAACGACCAGGGATGAAAAAACAGCGCAAACAGAAGAAAAATGACCCAAAACTGATGAAATCGTTCGATTTTGGGTTCTGAAAATTGGCACAGCCGTGCAGGATTGCTGCCCCCATCGTAGAGCTTCTAGAGAGCTTTCCAACAATATACTGTGGGCCGCATAACTCCATATAGATCAAAAATTACGGGCACCAGAGCTACGGAGACCAAGTCACCAACCTCACGACCTTGGTTTGTGGGTCTATCCCCTCCGCGAAGTGAAGTTGTCTTGCCCAAGATGTCGTGGGACTCGAGGAAAGTAATGTGACAGATAAGTATCTTGGCATGGTTGAACGACACAATAAAAAATGAAAAAAGGGGTGCAACAAGAAGAATTCCCAAGGTTTCACCCATCCAAGTACGACTCCCGCCCAAGCACACTTAACTTCGGAGTTCTGATGGGATCCGGTCAATTAGTGCTGGTATGATCGCACCAGTCAAGTTGTGGTTGCAAAGCCCTTATGTGTTAACGGTTCACAGTCCCTGCCCAGGAACACGACCAATTAAAAAGGCCCAATGGGCTTATCGACAACCCATCTGCTTCCACAACGTAACATTCAAGCAAGACATAATATCGTCATGTAGTAGGGCCCTCTAGTGTCCCACGAGTCAGGTTATCAACCTTTTCATGGCTCACGACGAATGACCCAGGGTGAAAAAACAACGTAAACTGAAGAAAAGTTGCACAAAACTGATGAAAACGTTTGATTTTGGGTTCCAAATACAGGCGCAGCCGAGCAGGCTTGCTGCCCCCGTCGTAGATATCCCAGAGAGCTTTTCCACGATATAGTGTGGGCCACATAACTCCTTACGGATCAAAAGTTATTGGTACCGAAGAGACAGAGACCAGGTCACAGGCCTCACGACCTCGGTTTGAGGGTCCAGCCCTCCGCGAAGCGAAGTTGTCTTGCCCAAGTTGCCATGGGACTCTAGGAAAGAAATGTGACGGATGAAGCATGTTACGCCCCAACCCGACCTACAGAGACTAGACTAGGGTATGACCTCAATCATTATTGTTATTTTACGACTATAACCGATTTACGAAGATTAATGCTTATTCGTTAGTCTAGAACTCCAATGGTTTTTCCGGAAAACTGGCAGCATAATGGCTGAATTTAGGGCCTTTGATTTGGCCTAATTTCTAGAACACCTCAAAATTCCAAAACTTTAATTTGATGCCAACTAAAATTCCTATTTTGTCATCAACCGATATGCTTACTAATTTATCTTGAAAGTCCCATTTGGTTAATAAGCCTAGCATGATAACTATGTTCCATTTATTTGTCAATTTCCTATTATGCAAGTGCCTATTATCCTTTAACTTACAGGTGAGCACCTAAGTGAAATTAGATAGAGTTAACTTAGTGGATTGATCACCCAGTGGTTTAAACGCCTACGATAACTACTATTCAAGATAATGAAATCAAATAACCAAATAAAGAGGTCGTCCGGTTATAGATAGTACAATCCCAAAATTAGACCCAAATTACAACAGAGTCATTTACATCAACGAAATAAAGAGTCCGCAAACAAACACAACATCCCTAATAGCATCCATGTTCACGAAAAGCACGCAATGCACATAGTCGTTCCATAGGTTCCTCAACTAGCACATTTTCTTCAGGTACCTGTTCCAAATCTGCTTCACTTGTGAAAAAAAAGAGGGTGAGTCCTTATAAACTCAGCGTGGGGAGAACAAGTGACAAGGTTTTGAAATCCTTTTTCGGTTAATCTTATGAAAACTCCTTTGGAACATGTCATATAAAATAAGTAAGTTCATAACATAACATAAATATAAATGAACACATTTATCCCTTTTTTCTCCTCGAGGTCCTCCAGGAACCAAGCGAGAGTACTTAAACACATAGTGAAAAGGATACAGTGAGCTTTCACTCTCAAGATCAATCAGTGAGCATTTTCTCTCAAGATCATTTCCAATAACTATTGTTGTAGTCGGCATCAATCATCCACTTATTACTCCAATGGGTATACTCCGGATGTACACCAAACCTATGACCCAACTCTCCGAGGGTGGAATGCCAAGCAAGAGAGGGAATTGGACCATAGTAGTCATGGGAGCATCGGCAAGCCCTATGTCGCCCGGCGTTTGTGAAACGCTACTATGCCACAATGAAAGGATACAACCTTGTATGCAATGCACGTTTATGCCATTTAACATTTCACATTAGGAGGTCAACAAAGTAGGTTGCCTATGAGCAAGTATATGATCACATATCGATAAGTAAACATATGAGGCATGCTTTGACATATAAATCTACTTTGTATAACACCTAGAAGCATATGAACATTTAACGGGCAGCCAAGTAGTGTCACACAAAACAAGTCATATAACTCATTTTGGGTTCACATATCAAATGTTGAGATCATACATGCTTGCTACGACACTTACACAAAACTGGGTGCAAGAATAGTTCACTTATCAACATGCAATCATCGAGAATCATACTTAGAGCTATAAAGACAATTCCAGGAAGCCTATTAACATTCCTCAACATCAATTAGAAATCACACAAAAGTGGTTTATGTCCTGGGAGACTATGTGGCCATTAGGGTTTACAAGGCCGTGCTCGGGTATTGGTTTTGTTTGCCAAGGATCACAAGAAACACTTAAACCATTTCAAGTATACTTAGCGATTATTGGGCAGCCCACTAACCACTCAATTGAACACATTTAACCATAGGATCATCACTTAGCAAGTATTCATGAGCAACATGCCTCAATTTCGTGCTTACATATGCGATTAAGCAACAATTCATCATGTAATGAACCTAAGCCATGCATCAACCAATTTAAGCAACCTCAATCAACCAAAACAGCCCACACAACTTCTAATTTCCACAATTCCAAGCATTCAACACTTCAATTAAAATTACAATATGATTTAAAGCACATTAGCAAGCAAAACCCCTACTGCAATGGTCTTTTTTCCTCATTCATTTAGCCATGAAAATAACCTCCAAATTATGTGAAACAAATTTCAAATTGAAGCTTAATGAGTGCTTTAAATCTACGAACAAACCTCGCTGCATTCCGAGTTCGGACTTGGGAGTTATGGCCAAAACCGTGAGACTACGCAAAACTGTCCATTTTCATACACATTTCGATATTTGCCATTTTTCGGGGCTTTAAACTCAAAATTAGACTAAGCCTATTTCTGTAAAATATGTTTCGAACTGACAAATATAGTGACCTACCAAATTTCATGCATTTTAAACATTATTTACTAGTCTAAAACAATTTCATTCTACAAGATCAGAAATATGCCAGAAAACGTGTTTGCATATCTCAAAGTTTTTAGCTATTTTCTAGCCATGCATGAGTAGATAGGCTCATATAAACACATATACAAGAAATTCAAAGGTAAATACAACCATATGAGAGCATGCATGTGAGTTTTGGAAGCATTTGAAAAGTTTCAACCCTCACCTCTTTGAAGACTTAGCAAATGTGGTAGATTAAGCATCTTGGCATGGCTGAACAACGCAACAAAAAATGAAAAAGGGGGTGCAACACGAGGACTTCCCAGGGGGTCACCTATCCTAGTATGACTCCTGCCCAAGCATGCTTAACTTCGAAGTTCTGATGGGATCCAGTGCATTAGTGCTTGTATGATCTCACCCGTCAAGTTGTGGGTGCAAAGCCTTTATGTGTTGACGGTTCACAGTCCCTGCCCAGGGAGACGGCCCATTCAAAAGGCCCAATGGATTTATCGACAACCCATCTGATTCCACAATGCAGCATTCTCGCAAGACGTGATATCGAGGCACAGTAGGGCCCTCTAATGTCCGACGAGTCAGGTTATCGGCCTTTTTGCGGCTCACAACGAACGACAATGGATGAAAAAACAGTGCAAATAGAAGAAAAGTGGCCCAAAATTGATGAAAACATTCGATTTTGGGTTCCAAAATCAGGCACAACCGAGCAGGCTTAATGCCCCCGTTGTAGAGCTCCTGGAAAGCTTTCCAACGGTATACTGTGGGCCGCATAACTCCTTACGGATCAAAAGTTATGGGCATCGGAGCAACAGAGACCAGGTCACAGGCCTCACGACCTCGGTTTGCAGGCCTAGCCCCTCAGCAAAGCGAAGTTGTCTTGTCCAAGATGCCGTGGGACTCGAGGAAAGAAATGTGATAGATGAGCATCTTGGCATGGCTGAATGGCATAATAAAAAATTAAAATAGGGTGCAACACGACGACTTTCTATGGGGTCACCCATCCTAGTACGACTCCGGCCCAAGCACGCTTAACGTAGGAGTTCTGATGGGATCCGGTGCATTAGTGCTGGTATGATCGAACCCGTCAAGTTGTGGTTGCAAAACCCTTATGTGTTAACAGTTCACAGTCCCAGCCCAGGGAGGCAACACATTAAAAAGGCCCAACGGGCTTATCGACAATGCATGTACTTTTACAACGCAACATTCTCGCAAGACGTGATATCGACGCTTAGTGGGGCCCTCTAATGTCCTACAATTCTGGTTATCGACCTTTTCGCGGCTCACGACGAATGACTCGAGATGAAAAAACAGCGTAAATAGAAGAAAAGTGGCCTGAAACTTATGAAAACATTAGATTTTGGTTTCTGAAAACAGACGCAACTGTGCAGGCTTATTGCCCTTGTCGTTAAGCTCCCGTAGAGCTTTTCAACAATATACTGTGGGCCGCATAACTCCTTACGGATCAAAATTTATAGGCACTAGAGCGACGGAGACTAGGTCACAGGCCTCAAGACCTTCGTTTGCAAGCCCAGCCCCTCCGTGATGCGAAGTTGTCTTTCCCAAGATGCCGTGGGACTCGAGGAAAGAAATGTGACGGATGAAGCTTATTGGCATGGCTGAACGGCGTAATAAAAAATAAAAAATAGGGTGCAACATGAGGACTTCTCGGGGGGTCACCTATCTTAGTACGACTCCCGCCCAAGCACGCTTAACTTCGGAGTTCTGATGGGATCTGGTGCATTAGTGCTGATATGATCTCACCAGTCAAGTTGTGGGTGTAAAGCACTTATGTGTTGATGGTTCACAGTCCCAGCCCAAGGAGACGACCCATTAAAAAGGCCCAATGGACTTATCGACAACCTATGTGCTTTCACAACGTAGTATCTCTGCAAGACGCGATATCAACACGTAGTAGGGCCCTCTGATGTTTCACGAGTCAGGTTATCGGCCTTTTCGCGACTCACGACCAATGACCCGGGATGAAAAAATAGCGTAAACAAAAGAAAAATGGCCCAAAACTGATGAAAATGTTCGATTTTGAGTTCCAAAAATAGGCGCAGCTGTCACGCCCCATCCCAGCCTATAAGGTTAGACTAGGGTGTGATCAAAACGTTTAGGACATGTCACATACTTAACCGTTTATGAAGTTTTAACATTTATCATTTTAGTCTAAACACCAAAGTTTTTTGAAAAATCGGCAGCATAACGGCTGTAATTGGACTCTTTGGTTTGGCCTAATTCTCTAAATGCCTCAGATTTCTCTAATCTCAATTTCATTTCCAACTAAGATTTCTATTTAACATCAATTGAAATGCCTATTGTTTATCTCGATGTCTCGTTTGATTTATAACCTAGCATGATACTATGTCTCGTTTGTTGTTTATCCTCGTTACAAAGTACCTGTTGATCTTAGCTTAATAGCGAGTACCTGTTTAAGATTGGATAAGTTCATTTACTTAGTCCTTAACTAATACGTCATAACCTATGATAGATACTAGCAGTGATAGATAGCAAAATGATCATAGTAGTGTCTAGTGTCTGTCTAGCAATATCAGTACAAACCAAAATTAGACCCCAAATTACAGGGGGGGTCTTTTACATTACAACATCGAGCAACATAAAAGGAAATAGTCTTCAAGTAGCATAAAGTTCACAAGTAGCCATAATCACGCAAAGCACACAAACAGGCAATCACTCCAAGGATTCATCGTTAGGCACACCGTCCTCGGGTACCTGTTCTGGATCTTCTTCACCTGAGATGATAAAAGAGGATAAGTCCTTATGAACTCAGTGAGGGGGAATGAGAAATAGGTTTTGAAACTCATTTTCCAGTTCAACTTATGAAAATCATTTTGCAAGCATGAATATAACAATAATATAAGGTAAAGGAACAAAAATACTAGTCTTTCCTCCCTGAGGTTCTCTAGGAACCAAGCGAGAGTACTTATACACATAGTAAAAAGGATACAGTGAGCTTTTGCTCTCAGGTCAGTTCCAGAATCAGTTGTTGCGGCCGACTTCAAATCATCCCCCAAACACGCCAAGTGGGTGTACTCGGGATGTACCCCGAAATCCTACGACATAACTCTCCGAGAAAGTCTAGCCCCCAAGCGAGATAGGGAATGGGACCATGGTAGTCACGGGTGCACCGGCAAGCCCGATGCTGCCCGGTGTGCGTGATCGCTACCATGCCGAAATGAAAGGTTGCAACCTTGTATGCAATGCACATTTATGACATGTAATATATCACATTAGGAGGACAACAAAGTAGGTTGCCTCCGGACAGTCATAAGATTGCACATTGACAATTAACAAGCAGGGCACAATAAGACAAGTAATCTTCACTTGAAAGGCATATAGAGTTATATGAACATTAAACGGACAGCCATGTAACGAACATGAAACAAGTCATATAACTCAATTCAAAGTCCACGTTCTCAAATAATAAGATTATATAACATGCAACAAAATCTACGTGGGCTCGGATGCTACAAAAGCCTATTTGTCAACATGCAATGATCAAAATCACATTTAAGACTATAAAGTCAACTATGGGCAGCCTACTAAGCATATAATTCCACAAAATATCCAAATGATCAACACTTAGCAAGCCTACCTAGTCATTAGGGTTTCCGTTTCATGCTTAACCGTGTGATTAAACCCTAAGTCAACTCAAAATCATTCTCAAGTCATGCATCATTCAATTCAAACATCCTCAAGTACTCAAAACAGTCCACACAACATCCCAACACCACAATTCCAAGCAATTAGTACCACAAGAGAGGTTACAACAATTTTCCAAGCATATAACTAAGTGAAACCCTCACTGCAATAGGCTGTTTTCTCACAAACATTAAGACAAGCAAACAATCTCCAATTCCAGTGAATAAGATTTCAAATTAAAGCTCAATAAGTGAACTAAAATCAGAAACAAACCTCGCATCAATTGGAGTTCGGGATCATTAGTTATAGCCGAAACAGTGGGATAGCACAAAACTGTCCAGATTTGCACACTTTTCAGTAATTGACGTTTTTGAGGTCCTTAGTTTCAGATTTAGCCTTGGTCCATTTCTGAAAAAAATGTCCAGAACCGAAAAATATAGCATCACACCAAATGTCATGCGTTTTGGACATCATTTACTATGTCAAATCTAGTTTGTTCTACAAGGTCAGTGCATCTACCAAAACCTGCTTCATTTTTCCAGATTTCCAGATTTGGACACATTTTAAAGATTTTCCATTTTGAGGACCTTAGATTCAAAATTAGCTTTGGCCTATTTCTGTGAAAAATATTCAAAACCGGCCAAAATAGTCACCTACCAACTTCCATGTATTTTCAACATCATTTTCCTAGCTAAATGTACCTCGAAACAAACTGTTCAGAGAGTTGTCAACAATCCGACTTCACCTATCATCACTTTCAAGCCAAAATCTTGCCATGCATGGTTGTTTAAGCTTATGAACGAACATATAACTCAGGTACAGAAGCAAATACATACATTTATGAGCATGCATGTGGATTTTTGAAGGATTTTCAAAAGGTTTTAGCCCTCACCTTAGCAATCAACCAAGAGGATGCACAAAAAACTTGTTGAAGCAAACTTTTCTTCCTCTCCTTTGCCTAGCCGAGGTTCCAACTAGAGTTTCTCTATTTTTCCTAGCTTAGTGACCAAGCTCTTAGTACATGCATGAGGTTAGAAGAAGAAGAAAAGAAATGGAAGCCAAGAACTTACCTAGGGCCGAAATGAGGACTCAAAGGACATGCATGTATGATTCTTGCATCCTAGCTAGCTTGCTCGACTTTCCTTGCTTGTTGCTTGTCTTGATTGACCAAAGTGTGAAGAAGATGAGCTATGGGAGGTGAGAACTCAGCCAAGGATGAGAGAGAGAGAAGAATGAGAGGGAGAGAGAGAAGGTTGAGGAAGAAAGAAGAAATGAGAAAAAAAAATGATGGATTTGCAAATTTTGAAGCAAGTGGTCGGCCTTGGGCATAAAAATTCAGTCTTTTGTGTCTTCAAGATGAAATTTAAAATTGCTAGCATGGGCATGGGTTGTTTTGGTCGAGCAAGGTGGAATTTTGAGGAAGTTTGAGCAATTTTTTTTTTTTTTGCGCATTGTTAAGTGTTCTTGTCATAGTTTGTCTAGGATCAATTGGAATTGAGCACACATGCACAAATACTACCTAGTTGGTCGGCCAAGGCTATAAAAATTCTGAATTTTTGTCATCTATTAGAGTATTATTTTAATTGTGTCTTGAAAGTACAAAAAGAATAAGGAATAAAGAATAAGGAATGTCTAGCTTTTTGTGTTATTTTGTCTTCTAGTGAGTTGAATTAGGATTATAATATTGATAGTGGAGTTTGTAGGATTATTTAATAGCCTAGTGCTCCGTGTGAGACGCTTTTTTTATTAGCGTGAGGGCACGCTTTCCTAAGTCTAGGGCACGCACTACGAAGTAGGACGCGAACTACAAGACGAACGCACGTTTTTCAAGTAAATGCACGTAACCCTAAATGAATGCACGTAATTCAATGCATAGCACATAAAATGAACTCAATTCTTAAACCTAGGTCAAGGCACGCAAATCTAGATTAGGGCACACAAAATGAGGTATCGTACGCAAATCGGGGTCGGGCCTTACATCCTCCCCTCCTTAAAAGAATTTCGTCCCGAAATTTAATATTACCTTGAAATAAAGCTGGATATTGCTGCTCCATCTAGTCTCGCCTTTCCCACGTTGCTTCTTCAATTCCGTGATGATCCCACAGCACTTTTACCATTGGTATAGTTCTGTTGCGCAACTCCCGATCCTGTTGGTCTAGGATCTGAATGGGCTTCTCCTCGTAAGACAAGTTCTCCCGAAGCTGCAATGGTTTTGGCTCCAAGATATGCGACGGATCAGGATGATACTTCCGCAGCATCGAAACATGAAAGACGTCGTGAATATTGGAGAGGTTCTGGGGTAATACTAGGTGATACGCCAATTTGCCAACCTTCTCAATTATCTCGAATGGTCCTACAAATCTCGGGCTCAACTTTCCACCCTTGCCATGTTTAATCAGTCCCCTCCGGGGTGATATCTTCAAGAACACCTTGTCACCGACCTCAAACTCTAGGCTTCGTCTCGGTCGGTCTGCATAACTCTTCTGCCTGCTCTGGGTGGTAAGCATCCGTTTCCGGATGAGGTGGATATTATCAACAGTCTTCATCAGTTTAGGTAAAAGGGTCGGGTCAAAAGTCTTCGTCTCACCTACTTTATCCCAGTAAATTGGGGATCGACACTTACGTCCATACAACGCCTCAAATGGGGCCATCCCAATAGTAGCCTGATAACTATTATTATAAGCGAACTCCCTTAGAGATAGATATTTCTCCCAACCTTTTCCAAAACCCAAAACACACGCCCTCAGCATAACCTCCAAAATCTAAATAGTTCTCTCTAATTGTCCATCAGTCTGAGGGTGATAAGTCGTGCTAAAACTCAACTTCATTCCCAAAGCTTCTTGCAATCGCTTCCAAAATTGGGAAGTGAAACGAGGATCCCTATCCGATACAATACTCACAGGCATCCCGTGCAATCTTAGAATCTCCGCCACATACATATCTCCCAATTTCTCAAGACTATCCTCCTTGTTCATCGGTAAAAAGTGTGCCGACTTAGTCAATCTATCCACTATGACCCAAACGGCGTCATGACCCTTTTGTGATCTAGGTAGGTCCATAACAAAATCCATAGTGATATGTTCCCATTTCCATTGAGGAATCTCCAATGGCTGAAGTAAACCTGTAGGTCGTTGATGTTCTGGTTTAACTCTCTAGCAAGTCAAACACCGTGCCACAAACTCCGCAATTTCTCTTTTCATGTTATTCCACCAATAGTGTTGCTTCAAATCCTGGTACATCTTTGTTCCGCCGAGGTGAATAGTATATCTTGAATTATGGGCTTCCTCAAGAATCTTATTTTTCAGCTCTGGCTCATTGGGAACACAAATCCGATCCCTAAACCTCCAAATACCATCATCATGAAGCTTGAAATCTGTGTTGCTTTCCTTAATCTTCTGAAACTGCTGGTCCTTCTGTTGAGCTTCCCGTAACTCAGGCAACAAGGTCGATTGAACTTGTGTAGTGGCAAAAAGTAACCCCTTCCGAGTCAATTGTGGTTTCCACAAAAATGCTTCTTCCAACAACTCCTACACCTTAACTTCCAGTTTCACCATGCTTGCTTTTCTATTCAAGGCATCTGCAACTACATTTGCTTTACCGGGCACATAATTGATTGTGCAGTTATAATCATCGAAAAACTCCATCCACCGCCTTTGCCTCATATTCAACTCCTTTTGAGAGAACAAGTATTTCAAGCTCTTATGATCAGTAAATACTTCAAACTTGTTACCCCACAAATAATGCCTCTATTTCTTGAGTGCAAACACAATAGCCGCTAACTCCAAATCGTGCGTCAGGTAGTTCAACTCATATGGCTTTGGTTTCCTAGAAGCATATGCAATCACTCTTCTATTTTGCATCAACACACAACCCAATCCTTCCTTCGAAGCATTACTATAGATTACAAAACCTTGACTCCCTTCAAGCAATGCAAGAACAGGTGCGGTAGTCAATCTTTTCTTCAATTCTTGGAAGCTATTCTCACACTTATCATCCCACACGAACTTTGTTTTCTTTTGAGTGAGCTTTGTAAGCGGTCCTGCAATCTTAGAAAAATCCTTCACGAACCTCCGATAATAGCCAGCTAAACCAAGAAAACTCTGAACCTCCGTAACATTTTTCGGCTTCTGCTGGATCCACCGCTATTCCCTCTTGGGATATGATATGCCCCAAAAATGCAATCTGCTGCAACCAAAATTCACACTTGCTAAACTTTACATACAATTGCTGCTCTCAAAGTTTCTGTAGTACCAACCGCAGATGTTGCTCATGCTCCGCCTCCGATTTCGAGTATACCAAAATATCATCAATGAAGCTCACCACAAATTGGTCCAAGTAGGGTTGAAACACCCTGTGCATCAAATCCATAAAAGCTGCAGGGGCATTAGTTAGTCCAAAAGGCATCACCACATATTCATAATGTCTATATCTCGTCCTGAAATCCGTTTTAGGCACATCTTCCTTTTTGATCCGCAACTGATAATACCCTTGACTCAAGTCGAGTTTTGAATACACTTTGGCTTCTTGCAGTTGATCAAATAACTCGTCGATCAGGGGAAGTGGGTATTTGTTCTTGACGGTCACTTGGTTCAGTCCTCGGTAATCAATGCATAGCCTCAACATTCCGTCTTTCTTCTTTACAAATAGAACTGGCGCATCCTACGGTGAAGAACTCGGTTGAACAAACCCTTTCTTCAACAATCCTTGCAATTGATCCTACAATTCTTGTAGCTCGGCTGGTGCCATACGATAGGGAGCTTTAGATATCGGCTGGGCGCCAGGCAGCAACTCTATAACAAACTCGATCTCCCGATTTGGGGGTAAACTGGGTAATTCTTCTGGAACCACATCTGTATAATCTTTGATCACTGGCATCTCCTCCAACTTAGCTTTGTCCGATGGCTTGTTGATAAGGTAAGCCAAGTATCCGCTGCACCCTTTCCTCAAGGACTTCACTGCTTTCATAGATGAAATGATGGAACTCCCGGTGAAATCTCTTCGACCCATAACCTCCAGTATTGGTTAATTAGGTACCCGAAATGTTATAATCTTCGCCCAGCAATCTAGTTGGACATGATGTTTTGCCAGCCAGTCCATCCCTAAAATGACCTCATAATCTCGAAAAGGTAATACAATAAGATTGGCTGAGAATTCCCTATCCTTAATTTGGATTTTACATGCTTTACAAGCTAAGCTAGTTACAAGTTTAGAACCCATTGAGTACCAACTTCTACTTCATATGGAAAACATACAACTTTCAGTTTCACACGTTACACACATAAGGGAGTAATAAATGAATGAGTAGCACCCAGATCAATTAACACCTTAACAGGTTGATTCAGTATGAAGAATGTACCTTCAACAACAGCGGTCTCATCTGGAATCTCCTCGCACTCAATAGCATAGGCTCAAGCCTAAACTCTAGGAACTGGAGTCTTGCCTCTACCGGCTGGTTTACCCTGATTCTGCCCTGCCTACCGTCTAGGGCAATCCTTAATTTGATGCTGATCACTGCTACATCTCATACATCGTCCTGACTTCCTACAACACTGGGCCTCAGTATGCCCCTTCCTGTCACAATAAGAACAGCTGACGGACTAAGTAGCAAGTGAACTACCTGTGGATTCGCGGGCGGAAGAGGCTGATGGCGCTTTCGTCGGGCCACGGTTATTCACTGGTCTATTCTGGCTCTGGCCCTGATTACGACCCTGACTCTGGAATTTCCTCTGCTGACCTGGAGGCTGGTATGATTTCTTCTTCGGCTAACTCGAACCGGCTCCATCTAGTTTCCTCTTCTCAACTCGAGAGGCAGTAGCAAAGAGAGCAGAATAGGTATCGAAGTCATGAGAAGCCAACTGGTCCTGAATCTCTGGCCTCAATCCAGTAGTAAATTTTCACATCTTTGCCTCTAGAATACTAACCATATATTGAGCATAACGGGACAGTCGATCAAAACGAGCCTCGTACTGGGCCACCGTCATGTTACCCTGGGTCAAGTGCATGAACTCCTCAATCTGCCTCTGCCTGGAAACTGCAGGTACATATTTCTCCTTGAATGACTTAACGAAATTACCCGACAAGCGAGGTGTCTGATCAGTCTCCCACAGTGCCTCTACAGTGTGCCACCAATGCTCGGCATCCCCGTGCAACAGAAACACAGCAAACTCCACCTTTTCTTCATCAGTATAATCAAATGGCCTGAAAATCTTCTCGGTCTCAGACAGCCAAGCCTCTGCTTTCTCATCATCAGCTTCCCCGTGGAATTTAGACGAGCAAAAGTCAAGGAACTCCCTCATTCTGCTATGTCTCCCATGGTTACCCTCATTCCTGTTGTTGTTGTTGTTGTTGGCCTCACGTGCATCTTGACGCTCCATCACTTGTGATACACGATCCATGGCATTTGCCATCATGTTAAACATAGCTATACCGGGATTAGTTTGATAGGCATCTCCGGTCTCTTGGGGTTCACCGCTCCCATTAGTAGTACGGGTACTAGGGCCAACCATCTATAGGTACACATTACGATGCATAATTTATTGAAACATGACGATTAAGAATTTAACGCATGAGATATGCAACATAATATAGATACAATTCTAGAAACAATTAAGGCATGTTAATCACTTAAGCATATAGAACATAGAAGGCACATTTAACATTATCACACAATAACACATAAACAAGTGATCCTAATTATCTTAGGGCTCTATCCACAGTCCGAGAGTTAAACCCAGCTTAAACAATCTAAGCTCTGATACCATTCTTATTCTAAGGTGTCACGCCCCAACCCGGCCTATAAGGTTAGACTAGGGTGTGATCTAAACGTTCAGGACATGTCACATACTTAACCATTTATGAAGGTTTAACATTTATCATTTTAGTCTAAACTCCAAAGTTTTCCGAAAAACCGGCAGCATAACGGCTGTAATTGGACTCTTTGGTTTGGCCTAATTCTCTAAACGCCTCAAATTTCTCTAATCTCAATTTCATTTCCAACTAAGATTTCTATTTAACATCAATTGAAATACCTATTGGTTATCTCGATGTCTCGTTTGATTTATAACCTAGCATGATACTATGTCTCGTTTGTTTGTTTATCCTCGTTACAAAGCACCCGTTGATCTTAGCTTAATAGCGAGTACCTATTTAAGATTGGATAAGCTCATTTACTTAGTCCTTAACTAATACGTCATAACCTATGATAGATACTAGCAGTTATAAATAGCAAAACGATCATAGTAGTGTCTAGTGTCTGTCTAGCAATATCAATACAAACCAAAGTTTGACCCCAAATTACAACGGGGGTCTTTTACATTACAACATCGAGCAACATAAAATGAAATAGTCTTCAAGTAGCATAAAGTTCACAAGTAGCCATAATCACGCAAAGCACACAAATAGGCAATCACTCCAAGGATTCATCATTAGGCACACCATCCTCGGGTACCTGTTCTGGATCTTCTTCACCTGAGATGATAAAAGAGGGTGAGCCTTTATGAACTCAGCGAGGGGGAACGAGAAATAGGTTTTGAAACTCATTTTTCGGTTTAACTTATGAAAATCATTTTGCAAGCATGAATATAACAATAATATAAGGTAAAGGAACAAAAATACCAGTCTTTCCTCTCTGAGGTTCTCTAGGAACCAAGCGAGAGTACTTATACACATAGTAAAAAGGATACAGTGAGCTTTTGCTCTCAGGTCAGTTCCAGAATCAGTTGTTGCGGCCGACTTCAAATCATCCCCCAAACATGCCAGGTGGGTGTACTCCGGATGTACCCCGAAATCCTACGACCCAACTCTCCGAGGAAGTCTAGCCCCCAAGCGAGAGAGGGAATGGGACCACGGTAGTCACGGGTGCACCGACAAGCCCGATGCCGCCCGGTGTGCGTGATCGCTACCATGCCAAAATGAAAAGTTGCAACCTTGTATGCAATGCACATTTATGACATGTAATATATCACATTAGCAGGACAACAAAGTAGGTTGCCTCCGGACAGTTATACGATTGCACATTGACAATTAACAAGCAAGGCACAATAAGACAAGTAATCTTCACTTGAAAGGCATATAGAGTTATATGAACATTAAATGGACAGCCATGTAACGAACATGAAACAAGTCATATAACTCAATTCAAAGTCCACGTTATCAAATAATAAGATTATATAACATGCAACAAAATCTACGTGGGCTCGGATGCTAGAAAAGCCTATTTGTCAACATGCAATGATCAAAATCACATTTAGTACTATAAAGGAAACTATGGGCAGCCTACTAAGCATATAATTCCACACAATATCCAAATGATCAACACTTAGCAAGCCTACCTAGTCATTAGGGTTTCCGTTTCATGCTTAACCGTGTGATTAAACCCTAAGTCAACTCAAAATCATTCTCAAGTCATGCATCGTTCAATTCAAACATTCTCAAGTACTCAAAACAGTCCACACAACACCCCAACACCACAATTCCAAGCAATTAGTACCACAAGAGAGGTTACAACAATTTTCCAAGCATATAACTAAGTGAAACCCTTACTTCAATAGGCTGTTTTCTCACAAATATTAAGACAAGCAAACAATCTCCAATTCCAGTGAATAAGATGTCAAATTAAAGCTTAAGAAGTGAACTAAAATCAGAAACAAACCTTGTATCAATTGGAGTTCGGGATCATTAGTTATAGCCGAAACAGTGGGATAGCACAAAACTGTCCAGATTTACACACTTTTCAGTAATTGACGTTTTTGAGGTCCTTAGGGTCAGATTAAGCCTTGGTCCATTTCTGACAAAAATGTTTAGAACTGAAAACTCAAGCATCACACCAAATTTCATGCATTTTGGAAATCATTTACTAAGTCAAATCTGGTTCGTTCTACAAGGTCAGTGTATTTGCCAAAACCTGCTTCATTTTTCCAGATTTCCAGATTTGGACACATTTTAAAGATTTTTCATTTTGAGGACCATAGAGTCAAAATTAGCTTTGTCCTATTTCTGTGACAAATGTTCAAAACTGGCCAAACTAGTCACCTACCAATTTCAATGCATTTTAAACATCATTTTCCTAGCTAAACTTACCTCGAAACAAACTGGTCAGAGAGCTGTCAACAATCCGACTTCACTTATCATCACTTTCTAGCCAAAATCTTGCCATGCATGGTTGTTTAAGCTTATGAACGAACATATAACTCAAGTACAGAAGCAAAGACATACATTTATGAGCATGCATGTGGATTTTTGAAGGAGTTTCAAAAGGTTTTAGCCCTCACCTTAGCAATCAACCAAGAGGATGCACAAAAAACTTGTTGAAGCAAACTTTTCTTCCTCTCCTTTGCCTAGCGAGGTTCCAACTAGAGTTTCTCTATTTTTCCTAGCTTAGTAACCAAGCTCTTAGTACATGCATGAGGTTAGAACAAGAAGAAAAGAAATGGAAGCCAAGAACTTACCTAGGGCCGACATGAGGACTCAAAGGACATGCATGTATGATTCTTGCATCCTAGCTAGCTTGCTCGACTTTCCTTGCTTGTTGCTTGTCTTGATTGACCAAAGTGTGAAGAAGATGATCTATGGGAGGTGAGAACTCAGCCAAGGCCGAGAGAGAGAGAAGAATGAGAGGGAGAGAGAGAAGGCTGAGGAAAAAAGAAGAAATGACAATAAAAATGATGGCTTTGCAAATTTTGAAGCAAGTGGTCGACCTTGGGCATAAAAATTCAGCCTTTTGTGTCTTCAAGATGAAATTTAAAATTGCTAGCATAGGCATGGGTTGTTTTGGTCGAGCAAGGTGGAATTTTGAGGAAGTTTGAGCAATTTTTTTTATGCATTGTTAAGTGTTCTTGTCATAGTTTGTCTAGGATCAATTTGAATTGAGCACACATGCACAAATACTACCTAGTTGGTCGGCCAAGGCTATAAAAATTATGAATTTTTGTCATCTATTGGAGTATTATTTTAATTGTGTCTTGAAAGTGCAAAAAGAATAGGGAATAAAGAATAAGGAATGTCTAGATTTTTGTGTTATTTTGTCTTCTAGTGAGTTGAATTAGGATTATAATATTGATAGTAGAGTTTGTAGGATTATTTAATAGCCTAGTGCTTCGTGTGAGATGCTTTCTTGATTAGCGTGAGGGCATGCTTTCCTAGGTCAAGGATACGCACTACGAGGTAGGACACGAACTACGAGACGAACGCACATTTTTCAAGTAAATGCATGCAACCCTAAATGAATGCACGTAATTCAATGCATGGCACATAAAATGGCCTTTTTGTGGCTCACGATGAATGACTCGAGAAGAAAAAATAGCGGAAACAGAAGAAAAGTAACCCAAAACTGATGAAAACTTTCAATTTTGGGTTCCAAATACATGCGCAGCCGAGCAGGGTTACTGCCCATGTCGTAGAGTTCCCGGAGAGCTTTCCAACGATATACTGTGGGCCGCATAACTCGTTATGGATCAAAAGTTATGGGCACCTGAGCGATAGAGACTAGGTCACAGGCCTCACGACTTCGGTTTGCATGCCCAGTCCCTCTGTGAAGTGAAGTTGTCTTCCCCAAGATGTCGTGGGGCTCGAGGAAAGAAATGTGACAGACGAAGTGTCTTGGCATGGCTGAACGGCGCAATAAAAAATGAAAAAGAGGGTGCAACACGAGGACTTCCCAGGGGGTCACCCATCCTAGTACCACTCCAGGCCAAGCACGCTTAACTTCGGAGTTCTAATGGGATCCGGTGCATTAGTGCTGGTATGATCACACAAGTCAAGTTGTCGGTGCAAAGCCCTTATGTGTTTATGGTTCACAGTCCCAACCCAAGGAGACGGCCCTTTAAAAAGGCCCAAGAGGCTTATCGACAACCCATCAACTTCCACAATGCAGCATCCTCACAAGACGTGATATCGACATGAAGTAGGGCCCTCTAATGTACCACGAGTCAAGTTATCGGCCTTTTCGCTGCTCACGACGAACGACCTGGGATGAAAAAACAACTTAAACAAAAGAAAAATCGACAAAAACTGATGAAAATGCTTGATTTTTGAGTTTTGAAAAGGCTTGTTGCCCCCGTCGTAGAGCTCCCAAAGAGCTTTCCAGCGATATACTGTGGGCCACATAACTCATTACGTATCAAAAGTTATGGGCATCGGAGCGACAGAAACCAGGTCACTGGCCTCACGACCTCAGTTTGTAGGGCAGCCCCTCCGTGAATCGAAGTTGTCTAGCCCAAGATGCCATGGGACTCGAGGAAAGAAATATGACGGATGAAGCATCTTGGCAAGGCTGAACGGTGTAATAACAAATGAAAAAAGGGGGTGTAACACGAGGACCTCTCAAGGGGTCACCCATCCTAGTACGACTCCTGCCCAAGCACGCTTAACTTCGGAGTTCTGATAGGATCCGTTGCATTAGTGCTGGGATGATCGCACCAGTCAAGTTATGGGTGCAAAGCCCTTATGTGTTGATGGTTCGCAGTCCCAACCCAAGAAGACGACCCATTAAAAAGGCTCAATAGGCTTATCGACAACTCATCTACTTTCTCAACGTACCATGCTAGCAAGAAATGATATCAACGAGTAGTAGGGCCCTCTAATGTCCCACGAGTTAGGTTATCGGCATTTTCCCTACTCACGACAAACGACCCGGGATGAAAAAATAGCATAAATAGAAGTAAAGTAGCCCGAAACTGATGAAAACGTTCAATTTTGAATTCTAAAATCTGGCGCAGCAAGCCTGCTCTTCTGCGTCTGTTTTCTTCACTTTTCTTCAGTTGAGCTGCCCACGTCTTAGAGCTTTCTAATGATATATTGTTGGCTGCATAACTCCTTACGGATCAAAAGTTATGGGCACCGGAGCGACAGTTACCTGGTCACTAGCCTCGCAACCTCGGTTTGTGGGCCCAGCCCCTCCACAAAGCGAAGTTATCATGCCTATGATGCCGTGGGACTTGAGGGAAGAAATGTGACAGATAAAGCATCTTGGTATGGCTGAACGGTGCAATAACAAATGATAAAAGGGAGTGCAACACAAGGACTTACCAAGGGGTAACCCATCTTAGTACGACTCCAGCCCAAGCACGCTTAACTTCGGAGTTCTGATGGGATTTGGTGCATTACTGCTGGTATGATCGCACCAGTCAAGTTATGGGTGCAAAGCCCTTATGTGGTGATGGTTCAAAGTCCCAGCCTAGGAAGACGACCTATTAATAAGGCCCAATAGGCTTATCGAGAACCCATCTGTTTCCACAATGCTGCATCCTAGTAAGACATGATATCTACGCGTAGTAGGGCCCTCTAATGTCCCACAAGTCAGGTTATCGATTTTTTTGAGGCTCACGATGAACGACCTTGGACAAAAAAACTGTGCAAATAGAAGACAAGTGGCCCGAAACTGATGAAAACATTCAATTTTTGGTTCCGAATGCAGGCTTGCTTCCCCTGTCGTAGAGCTCCCAAAGAGCTTTCCAAAGGTCACAGGCCTCACGACCTCGGTCTGCAGGCCTAGTCCCTTCGCCAATCGAAGTTGTCTTGCCTAAGATGCCATAGGACTCCAGGAAAGAAATGTGACGGATGAAGCATCTTGGCATGGCTGAACATCACAATACAAAATGAAAAATGGGGTGCAACACAAGGACTTCCCATGGGGTCACCCATCCTAGCACGACTCCCGCCCAAGCATGCTTAACTTCGGAGTTCTGTTAGGATCTGGTGCATTAGTGCTGGCATGATTGCACTAGTCAAGTTGTGGGTGCAAAGCACTTATGTGTTAACGGTTCACAATCCTAGCCCTGGGAGACGATCCATTAAAAAGGCCCAATAGGCTTATCGATAACCCATGTATTTCCTTAACGCAGCATGCTCGCAAGACGTGATATCAACGAGTAGTAGGGTCCTCTAATGTCCCATGAGTCAGGTTATCGGCCTTTTGGCGGCACACGATGAATGACCCGGGAAGAAAAAACATCGTAAACAGAACAAAAGTGGCCCGAAACTACTGAAAACCTTGCATTTTGAATTCCAAAATAGGTACAACTGGGCAGGCTTGCTGCCCCGTCGTAGACCTCTCGGAGAGCTTTCAAACGATATATTATGGTTTGCATGACTCCTTACGGATCAAAAGGTATGGGCACCAGAGCGACGGTGACCAGGTCACAGGCCTCACGACCTCGGTTTGTGGGCCCCACCCCTCTGTGAAGCAAAGTTGTCTTGCCTAAGATGGCATGGGACTCGAGGAAAGAAATATGATGGATGAAGCATCTTGGCATGACTGAACAAGACAATAAAAAATGAAATAAGGGGTACAACACGAGGACTCCTAGGGGGTCACCCATCCTCACATGACTCCCGACCAAGCACGCTTAACTTCAGAGTTCTGATGGGATCCGGTGCATTAGTGTTGGTATGATCGCACCAGTCAAATTATGGGTACAAAGCCCTTATGTGTTAATGGTTCACAGTCCCAGCCCAGGAAGACGACCCATTAAAAAGGCCCAATGGGCTTATTGACAACCCATCTGATTCCACAAAGCAGCATCCTCGCAAGACGTGATGTCGACGCTTAACAGGACCCTCTAATGTCCCACGAGTCAGGTTATTCGTATTTTTGCGGGTCACGACGGATGACCCGAGATGAAAAAGGAACGTAAACAAAAGAAAAGTGGGCTGAAACTGATGAAAATGTTCAATTTTGGGTACCAAAAATAGGCATAGCCGAGCATGCTTTCTATCTTTGTCGTAGAGCTCCCGAAAATCTGTCCAACGATATACTGTGGGCTGCATAACAACTTACATATCAAAAGTTGATGAAAGCTTTCAATTTTGGGTTCTGAATGCAGGCGCAGCCGAGCAGGCTTACTGCCCACATCGTAGAGTTCCCAGAAAGCTTTCCAACGATATACTGTGGGCTGCATAACTCGTTGCAGATCAAAAGTTATGGGTACCTGAGCGACGGAGACCAAGTCATAGGCCTCACGACCTCGGTTTGCAAGCCCAGCCCCTCCGTGAAGTGAAGTTGTCTTGCCCAAGATGCCGTGGGACTCGAGGAAAGAAATGTGACAGACGAAGTATCTTGGAATGGCTGAAGCGCAATAAAAAATAAAAAAAGGGGTGCAACACGAGGACTTCCCAAGGGTCACCCATCCTAGTACGACTCCCGTTCAATCACACTTAACTTCAGAGTTCTAATGGGATCTGGTGCATTAGTGTTGGTTTGACTGCACAAGTCAAGTTGTCGGTGCGAAGCCCTTATGTGTTTACGGTTCACAGTCCCAGCCCAAGGTGGCGACCCATTAAAAAGGCCCAAGGGGCTTATCGATAACCTATCTACTTTCACAACGCAACATTCTCGCAAGACGTGATATTGACATGAAGTAGGGCCCTCTAATTTCCCACGAGTCTGGTTATCGGCCTTTTCGCAGCTCAAGAAGAATGACCCGGGATGAAAAAACAACGTAAACATAAGAAAAGTAACCAAAAAATTGATGAAAATGTTTGATTTTGAGTTTCAAAAAAAGCACTGGTCAGAAAGCTTGTTGCCCCCGTTGTAGAGCTGCCGGAGAACTTTTCAACGATGTACTGTGGGCTGCATAACTCCTTACAGATCAAAAGTTATGGGTATCGGAGCGACAGAGACTAGGTCACAGGCCTCATGACCTCGGTTTGCTGGTCTAGCCCTTCCGTGAAGCGAAGTTGTCTTGCCCAAGATGCCGTGTGACTCAAGGAAAGAAATGTGACGGATGAAGCATCTTGGCATGGCTGAACAACGCAATAACAAATGAAAAAAGGGGGTGGAACACGAGGACTTCCCAAGGGATCACCCATCGTAGTACGACTCCCGCCCAAGCATGCTTAAATTCGGAGTTCTGATGGGATCCGTTGCATTAGTACTGGTATGATCGCACCAGTCAAGTTGTGGGTGCAAAGCCCTTATGTGTTGATGGTTCACAGTCCCAGCCCAAGAAGATGACCCATTAAAAAGGTCCAATGCGCTTATCGACAAACCATCTACTTCCTCAACGCAGCTTGCTCGCAAGATGTGATATGGACGAGTAGTAGGGCCCTCTAATGTCCCACGAATCAGGTTATCGGCCTTTTTGCAGCTCACAATGAACAACCCGAGATGAAAAAATAGCGTAAATAGAAGATAAGTGGCCCAAAATTGATAAAAATATTCAATTTTGATTTTTGAAAATAGGCGCAGCTGAGCAGCCTTGCTGCCCACGATGTAGAGCTCTCAGAGCGCTTTCCAATGATATATTGTGGGTTGCATAACTCCTTACGAATTAAAAGTTATGGGCACCGGAGCGACAGTTACCATGTCACTGGCTTCGCAACCTCAGTTTGAGGGTCCAGCCCCTCCACGAAGCGAAGCTGTGTTGCCCAATATGCCGTGGGACTAGAGGAAAGAAATGTGACGGATAAAGCATCTTGGCATGGCTGAATGGCGTAACAACAAATGAAAAAATAGGGTGCAACACGAGGACTTACAAAGGGGTAACCCATCCTAGTACGACTCCTGCCCAAGCACGCTTAACTTCAGAGTTCTGATGGGATCTGTTGCAATAGTGCTAGTATGATCGCACCAGTCAAGTTATGGGTACAAAGCCCTTATGTATTGATGGTTCACAGTCCCAGCCCTGAAAGGCGACCCATTAAAAAGGCCCAATGGGTTTATCAACAACCCATCTGCTTTCTCAACGCAGCATGCGCGCAAGATGTGATATTGACGAGTAGTAGGGCCTCCTATTGTCCCACGAGTTAGGTTATCGACCTTTCCGCGGCTCACGACGAACAAACCGGAACGAAAAAATAGCGTAAATAGAAGAAAAGTGGCCCGAAATTGATAAAAACGTTCGATTTTGAATTCCGAAAATAGGCACAGTAAAGTTGTCATGCCCAAGATGCCGTGGGGCTCAAGGAAAGAAATGTGATGGATGAAGCATCTTGGCATGGCTGAACGGTGCAATAATAAATGAAAAAAAGGGTGCAACACGAGGACTTTCCAAGGGGTCACCCATCCTTGTACGACTCCCGCCCAAGCACGCTTAACCTCAGAGCTCTGATGGGATCCAGTGCATTAGTGCTAGTATGATCACACCAGTCAAGTTGTGGGTACAAAGCCCTTATGTGTTAGTGGTTCACAGTCCCAGCCCAGGAAGACGACCCATTAAAAAGGCCCAATGGGCTTATCGACAACCCATCTGATTCCACAACGCAGCATCCTCGCAAGACGTGATGTCGACGCTTAACAGGCCCCTCTAATGTCCCACGAGTTTGGTTATCTGCGTTTTTGCTGGTCATGACGAATGACCTGAGATGAAAAAATAGCGTAAACAGAAGAAAAATGGGCTAAATCTGATGAAAACGTTCAATTTTGGGTACCGAAAATAGGCACAACCGAGCACGCTTTCTACCCCTATCGTAGAGCTCCCGAAAAGCTGTCCAACGATATACTGTGGGTTGCATAACAACTTACGTATCAAAACTTTTGGCACCAGAGCGACAGAGACCAGGTCACAGGCCTCATGACCTCAGTTTGCGGGCCCAGCCCCTTCGCGAAGCGAAGTTGTCTTGCCAAAGATACTATGGGACTCGAGGAAAGAAATGTGACGGATGAAACATCTTGGCATGGCTGAACGGCACAATAAAAAATGAAAAAGGGGGTGCAACACGAGAACTTCCAAGGGGGTCACCCATCCTAGTACAACTCCCGCCCAAGCATGCTTAACTTCAGAGTTCTGATAGGATCCGGTGCATTAGTGCTGCTATGATCGCACCAGTCAAGTTGTGGGTGCAAAGCCCTTATGTGTTGACGGTTCACAAGCCCAGCCCAGGGAGATGACCCACTAAAAAGGCCCAATGGGCTTATCGACAACTTATCTGCTTCCACAACGCAGCATGCTCGCAAGACATTATTTCGACAAGTAGTAGGCCCTTTAATGTCTCACGAGTCCGGTTATCGGCCTTTTAGCGGCTCATGACGAACGACCCGGGATGAAAAAACAGCGTAAACAATAGAAAAGTGGCCTGAAACGGATGAAAATGTTTGATTTTGAGATCCGAAAGTAGGCGCAACAGAGCCAGCTTGTTGACCCTATTGTAGAGCTCCCAGTTAGCTTTCTAACGATATATTGTGGGTTGTATAACTCCTTATGGATCAAAAGTTATGGGCTCTAGAACAACGGTGACCAGGTCACAAGCTTTACGACCTCAGTTTGCGGGCCCAGCACCTCCGCGAAGTGAAGTTGTCTTGCCCAAGATGCCATGGGACTTGAGGATAGAAATGTCACGTATGAAACATCTTGGCATGGCTGAACAGTGCAATAAAAAAGGAAAAAAGGGGTGCAACACGAGGACTTCCTAAGGGGTCACCCATCCTAGCACGACTCCCGCCCAAGCACGCTTAACTTCAGAGTTCTGTTGGGATTCAGTGCATTAGTGCTGGTATGATTGCACCCGTCAAGTTGTGGGTGCAAAGCCCTTATGTGTTAACGGTTCAAAGTCCCAGCCTAGGGAGACGACCCATTAAAAAGGTCCAATGGGCTTATCGACAACCCATCTACTTCCACAATGCAGCATCCTCGCAAGACGTGATATCGACGTGTAGTAGGGCCTTCTACTGTCCCACGAGTCAGGTTATTGACCTTTTGTGGCTCACGACGAACCACCCGAGATTTAAAAATAGCGTAAACAGAAGAAAAGTGGCCTGAAATTGATGAAAACGTTCAATTTTGGGTTCTGAATATAGGTGCGGCCGAGCAGGCTTGCTACCCCTGACGTAGAACTACCGGAGAGCTTTCGAACGATATACTATAGGCCGCATGACTCCTTACGGATCAAAAGTTATGGGCACCATAATGACTTCCCGGGGGGTCACCCATCCTAGTACGACTTCCGCCAAAGCACGCTTAACTTCAGATTCCTCATAGGATCCAATGCATTAGTACTGCAATGATCGTACCAGTCAAGTTGTGGGTGCAAAGCCCTTATGTGTTGACAGTTCACAGTCCCAGCCCAGGGAGACGACCCATTAAAAAGGCCCAATGGGCTTACCGACAACGCTTATGCTTCCACAATGCAGCATCCTCGCAAGACAAGATATCGACACATAGTAGGACCTTTTAATGTCCCATGAGTCAAGTTATCGGCCTATTCGCGGCTCATGACGAATGACCCGGGACGAAAAAATAGTGTAAACAGAAGAAAAGTGGCCCGAAACTAATGAAAACTTTTGATTTTGGGTTTCGAAAACAAGCACAGCCTAGCACGCTTGTTGCCCCAATCGTAGAGCTCCTAAATAGCTTTCCAACAATATACTATGGGCCAAATAACTCCTTACGGATCAAAAGTTATGGTCACCGGAGCGACGGAGACCAGGTCACAAGCATCATGAGGTTTGCAAGCCCAGCCCCTCCGTGAAGCGAAGTTGTCTTGCCCAAGATGCCGTGGGCCTCGAGTAAAGAAAAGTGACGGATGAAGCATGATTGAATGGCGCAATAAAAAATGAAAAAGGGCGTGCAACATGAGGACTTCCCACGGGGTCACACATCCTAGTACGACTCCCGCCCAAGCACGATTAACTTTGGAGTTCTGATTTGATCCGGTGCATTAGTGCTGGTATGATTGCACCCGCAAAGTTATGAGTACAAAGCACTTTTGTGTTAATGGTTCACTGTCCCAGCCCAGGGAGACGGCCCATTAAAAGGGCCCAATAGGCTTATCGACAACCCATTTGCTTCCACAATGCAGCAACCTCGCAAGACGTGATATCAACGCATAGTAGGGCCCTCTAATGTCCCACAAGTCAGGTTATCGGCCATTTTCGTGGCTTACGATGAACGACCCAGGATGAAAAAATTGCGTAAACAAAAGAAAAGTGGCCCGAAACTGATGAAAATGTTTGATTTTAGGTTCTGAAAATAGACACAGCCAAGAAGGCTTGCTACCCCCAACGTAGAGCTCCTGGAGAGCTTTTTAACGATATACTGTGGGCCGCATAACTCCTTACATATCAAAAGTTATGGGCACTGGAGCGAAAGAGACCAGGTCACAGGACTCACAACCTTGGTTTACGAGCCCAGCCCCTCTACAAAGCAAAGTTGTCTTGCCCAAGATACCTTGGGACTCAAGGAAAGAAATGTGACATATGAAACATCTTGGCATGGCTGAACGACGCAATAAAACATGAAAAACGGTGTGCAACACGAGGACTACCAAAGGGGTTACCCATCTTAGTACGATTCCCGCCAGAACATGCTTAACTTCAGAGTTCTGGTAGGATCCGGTGCATTAGTGTTGGTATGATCGCACCAGTCAAGTTGTGGGTGCAAAGCCCTTCTGTGTTGACGGTGCACAGTCCTAGCCCAGGGAGACGACCCATTAAAAAGGCTCAATGGGCTTATTGACAAACCATCTGCTTTCACAATGCAGGAACTTCGCAAGATGTGATATCAACATGTAGTAGGCCGCTCTAATGTCCCTCGTGTCAGGTTATCGGCCTTTTCGTAGCTCACAACGAATGACCCGGGATGAAAAAACAGTGTAAACAGAAGAAATGTGGCCCAAAATTGATGAAAACGTTCGATTTTGAGTTCTGAAAATAGGCACAGTCTAGCAGTCTTATTGCCCTCATCGTAGAGCTCCCGGATAGCTTTCCAACGATATACTGTAGACCACATAACTCCTTACGTATCAAAAGTTATAGGCACCGGAACGACGGAGACTAGGTCACAGGCCTCACGACCTCGGTTTAGCCGAGCCCCTCCAGGAACCGATGTTGTCTTGCCCAAGATACCGTGGGACTTGAGGTAAGAAATGTGATGGATGAAACATCTTGGCATGGTTGAACGACAAAATAAAAAATAAAAAAGGGGGTACAACACGATGACTTCCAAGGGGGTCACCCATCCTAGTACGATGCCCGTCCAAACACGCTTAACTTCGGAGTTCTGATAGGATCCGGTGCATTAGTGATGGAATGATCGCACCAGTCAAGTTGTGGGTACAAAGCCCTTATGTGTTGATGGTTCACAATCCTAGCCCAGGGAGACGACCCATTAAAATGGTCCAATGGGCTTATCGACAACCCATCTACGTCCACAATGCAACATTCTCACAAGATGTGATATCCACGCGTAGTAGGGCCCTCTAATGTCCCACGAGTCAGGTTATCGGCCTTTTCGCGGCTCACAATGAACGACCCGGGATGAAAAAATAGCGTAAACAAAAGAAAAGTGGCGTCAAACTGACGAAAACGTTAAATTTTGGGTTTTGAATAGAGGTACAACTGAGAAGGCTTGCTATGTAGAGCTCGCGAAAAGCTTTTCGACGATATACTATGGGCCGCCTAACTCCTTACGAATCAAAAGTTATGGGCACCGGAGTGACAGAGACAAGGTCACAGGCCTCACGACCTCAGTTTGCGGGCCCAACCCCTCCACGAAGCAAAGTTGTCTTGCCCAAGATGTCGTGGGACTCGAGGAAACAAATGTGACGGATGAATCATCTTGGCATGGTTGAACGGCACAATAAAAAATGAAAAACAGTATGCAACACGAGGACTTCCCAGGGGGTCACCTATCCTAGTACGACTCTTGCCCAAGCACGCTTAACTTCGAAGTTCTGATGGGATCCAGTGCATTAGTACTTGTATGATGGCACCCGTCAAGTTGTGGGTGTAAAACCTTTATGTGTTGACGGTTCACAGTCCTAGCCCAGGGAGAAGGCTCATTAAAAAGGCCCAATGGTCTTATCGACAACCCATCTGTTTCCATAACATAGCATCCTTGCAAGACGTGATATCAATGCATAGTAGGGCGCTCTAATGTCGTACGAGTCAGGTTATCGGCCTTTTTGCGGCTCCTGACGAATGGCCCAGAACGAAAACCGAGCGCAAACAGAAGAAAAGTTTCCTAAAACTTTTGAAAATATTCAATTATGGGTTTCGAATACAGGTGCAGTAGAGCAGGCTTGCTTCTCCCGTCGAAGAGCTCCCGGAGAGCTTTCCAATGATATACTATGGGCCGCATAACTCCTTATGGATCAAAAGTTATGGGCATTGGAGCGACGGATACCAGGTCACAGGCCTCACGACCTTGGTTTGCAACCCCAGCCCCTCTGTGAAGCGAAGTTGTCTTGCCCAAGATGCTGTGGGACTTGAGGAAAGAAATGTGATAGACGAAGCAACTAGGCATGGCTAAACGACGCAATAAAAAATGAAAAAGGGGGTGCAACACGAGAACTTCCTAGGGGGTCACCAATCCTAGTACGACTCTCGCCCAAGCACGCTTAACTTTGGAGTTCTGATGGGATTCGTTGCATTAGTACTAGTATGATAACACCCGTCAAGTTGTTGGTGCAAAGCCCTTATGTATTGACGGTTCACGGCCACAGCCCAAGGAGACGTCGTATTAAAAAGGCCCAATGGGCTTATCGACAACCTAATCTGCTTCCACAACGTAGCATCCTCGCATGACATGATATCGACACGTAGTAGGGCACTCTAATGTCCCACAAGTCAGGTTATCGCCCTTTTCGCGGCTCACGACGAATGATGGGGGATGAAAAAATAGCGTAAACAGAAGAAAAGTTGTCTGAAACTAATGAAAATGTTCATTTTTGAGTTTCGAACAAAGGCGTAAGTGAGCAGGTAGGCTGCCCTCGTCGTAGACCTCTTGGAGAGCTTTTCAACGATATATTGTGGGCCGCATCACTCCTTACATATCAAAACTTATGGGCACCAGAGGGACGGAGACCAGGTCACAAGCCCCACGACCTCGATTTGCGGGCCCAACCCCTCAACGAAGTTGTCTTGTGTAAGAAGTCGTGGGACTCAAGGAAAGAAATGTGATGGATTAAGCATCTTGGCATGGCTGAACGGCACAATAAAAAATGAAAAAAGGGGTGCAACACGAGGACTTCCCAGGGGGTCACCCATCCTAGTACGACTACTGCCCAAGCACGCTTAACTTCAGAGTTCTGATGGGATCCGATGCATTAGAGCAGGTATGATCGTACGAGTGAAGTTGTGGGTACAAATCCCTTATGTGTTGACGGTTCACGGTCCTAGCCCATGGAAACGACCCATTAAAAAGGCCCAATGGGCTTATCGACAACCTATCTGCTTCTACAATGCAGCATGCTCGCAAGAAGTGATATCAATGCATAGTAGGGCCCTCTAATATACCACGAGTCAGGTTATCGGCCTTTTCACAACTCACGACGAACGAACCAGGATGAAAAAATTGAGTAAACCGAAGAAAAATGGCTCGAAACTGATGAAAACATTCGATTTTGTGTTAAGAAAACAGGCGCAGCTGAGCAGGCTTGCTTCCCCCGTTGTAGAGCTCTCGGAGAGCTTTCCAACGTTATACTGTGGGCTGTATAACTCCTTACGGATCATAAGTTATGGGCACAGGAGCCACGGAGACTAAGTCACAGGCCTCATGTCCTCGATTTACGGGCCCAGCCTCTTAGTGAAATTGTCTTGTCCAAGATGCCGTGGGACTCGAGGAAAGAAATGTGACGGATGAAGCATCTTGGCACGGCTGAACAGCACAATAAAAAATAAAAAAGGGGGTACAACACAAGGACTTCCCAAGGGATCACCCATCCTAGTACGCCTACCGCCGAGGCACGCTTAAGTTCGGAGTTCTGATGGGATCCAGTGCATTAGTACAGGTATGATCGCACCAGTCAAGTTGTGGGTTCAAAACCCTTATGTGTTGACGGTTTACTGTCCTAGCCCAGGGAGACGACCCATTAAAAAGGCCCAATAGGCTTATCGACAACCCATCTGCTTCTACAATGCAGCATGCTCGCAAGATGTGATATTGACGTGTAGTAGGGCCCTCTAATATCCCACGAGTTAGGTTATCGGCCTTTTCGCGGCTCACGACGAACGAACTAGGACCAAAAAATTGAGTAAACTAAAGAAAAGTGGCTCGAAACTGATGAAAATATGCGATTTTGTGTTAAGAAAATAGGCGCAGCCGATCAGGCTTGTTGCCCCTATCGTAGAGCCCTGGAGAGCTTTCCAACGATATATTGTGGGATGTATAACTCCTTACGGATCAAAAGTTATGGGCACTGAGGAGACGGTGACCAGGTCACAGGCCTCACGACCTCGGTCCACGCAGCCCTTCCGCAAAGTGAATCTGTCCCTCCCAAGATGTCGTGGGGCTTGAGGAAAGAAATGTGACGGATGAAGCAACATGGCATGGCAGAACGGCACAAGAAAAAATGTAAAAAGGGGTGCATCATGAGGACTTCCCAAGGGGTCACCCATCCTAGGACGACTCCCGCTCAAGCACGCTTAACTTCGGAGTTCTAATGGGATCCGGTGCATTAGTTCTGGTATGATCGCACCCGCCAAGTTGTGGGTGCAAAACCCTTATGTCTTAACGGTTCACAGTCCCAGCCTAGGGAGACGACCCATTAAAAAGGCCCAATGGGCTTATCGACAACCCATCTGCTTCCATAACGTAGCATCCTCGTAAGACGTGATATCAACACGTAGTAGGGCCTTTTAATGTCCCACGAGTTAGGTTATTAGCATTTTTGCGGCTCACGACGAACGACCCGGGTTGAAAAAATAGTGTAAACAGAAAAAAAAATGGCCCGAAACTGATAAAAATGTCTGATTTTGAGTTTTAAAAACAGGCGCAGCCTAGCAAGCTTACTTCCTCCGTCGTAGAGCTCCCAAAGAGCTTTTCAACGATATACTGTGGGCCGTATAACTCCTTACGGGTCAAAAGTTATGGGCACCGGAGCGACGGAGACCAAGTCACAATTTTCACGAACTCAGTTTGTGGGTCCAGCCTGTGAGGCCCAACCCTGAATAATATGCCTTACCTCAATTTACGTGCCTTAGACCTAGAATTATATGATCAACCTTGAATTACATGCCATATCTTATTTTTTGTGCATGCCTCGTTATACGTGCCTTGACCTAGAATTGTATGCCCTGATCTTGATTTACATGCGATACCTCGATTCATGTGCCCTAACCTTGAACTGCGTGCCTTAACCTAGATATAGAGTCGTGTCTTGATATATTGGCAGACATTAAGTGTTCGAAGGAATGATTAGATCTCTTAGTGAGCAGGACCATTGTCCTCTTAAGTATGACGTAACCTTGGATCGAGGGGTGTGGAATTTATTTGAGGTTGAAACTTTTCGCCTTAGGAGTCTTGGTTAAGATATAAAGAAATTCTGAAGTTTCGTGACTTGAAGATAGAGATTTGAATAAGGAAATAAATTGTGGATCACAAGCTGATGAAATTTACTTGTAAGAGTTGAACTAGTGCAACATGATTAGTTTACCCACGCAATTTCGATGACAATTTGTTGGTGGTACTTAATAAACCTTAGATTTTGAGTTTAACAAATCTCAACGGTCTTTCTCCTTGATTATGAACGTGAAGGTTAACGAAGTTGGGAAAGGACGTTAGTGAATAGGAGCTTGTAACCGGGAGACTAGTAATTAGAAGATTTGTTAATCTAATGTACCCACGAGATAAGGACTATGATACTATCAATAGATGACGACTTAAGATGAATTAGTTTGTTTGGTGAGTTCTTCATGAAAATAGGGTCGTATTATGGAAATGATCCATATCGTGTGTATGTCCTACGTGTTAACAATTTTGAAGCTAGTTGGTAGGATATGTAAATCGGATATAGACCTATCATCTTGAAATTAGCATATGTCACCATAGGATCATGGAATTATTGTGATATTCCTTTTGAGGTATGAACAAAGGTCACACCAAATTAAATGATTGGAGAAACGTAGGAAGTGAATTGGTTGTGGTAAGAGAGATCACAAACATGGGATGAACCGGTGTGGGAAAATAACAGAGGTCAGAATCCGTCTAAATGAACTCAATAAGTAAGAATGAATTTCGGGACGAAATTCTTTTAAGAAGGGGAGGTGTGAGGCCCGACCCTAAATAACGTATCTTACCTCGATTTGCATGCCTTAGACCTAGAATTATATGACTGACCTTGAATTACGTGCCTTGTCTTAGTTTTTGTGCATGCCTCGTTATACGTGCCTTAATCTAGAATTGTGTGCCGTAATCTCAATTTACGTATGATACCTCGATTCGTGTGCCCTAACCTTGAACTGCGTGCCTTAACCTAGATATAGAGTCATGCCTTAATTTACGTGCATTGCATTGAATTACGTGCCTTGCTTTGGTTTATGTGCTTTCACTTAGGGTTGCGTGCATTCACATTAGAATCCGTGCATTTGCCTTGAAATGCATGCTTTACCTCGTAATACATGCCCTAGACCTAGGAAAGCGTGCCTACACGCTAATCAATAAAGAATCCTACACAAAACACTAGACAATAAAGAAATCCTACAAACATCACTAACTATTATTATAATCCTAAATCAACTCACTAAAAGACAAAATCACTAAACACTAAACATTCTTTATTCTTTATTCCATTTGCAAAATCCATGCACCTCAAATTCTACACTTAGCATAATCTATAACATATTAAATTGAATCTGAAATTTCAGATTTTTCCATGCTACTTTCGGCCATACCAAGGCCTTTTGACTAGCTTTGCACAAATTCAAAAATATCCTAGACATTCTATGACATACACAAAACACAAAGCATAAAAAACTCCTAAGCACCCTACCCAAGCTACACTTTCTCGGCCTACTCACCAAGCATGCACCTCACAATTCAAAAATACAAAAATGACAAAAGAATTTTCAGATTTTGCAAGCCCAAGGACGACACACATACATGCCACACTCATACAACAATTCAACATCATTTCTCTCTCTCAAACTTTATCTCATTCTCTCCCATTCTCTCACTCTCTCGGCCATGGCTCCCTTGAGCTTCCAAGACTGAAATTTAGCTCTCAATAACTCTACAAGCTTCGTCCAAAGCAAGGAAATCATGGTATCTAGCTCAAAAATGCACACAAGCTCACAAGACATCATATTTTGGCCATAGGTAGGTTTTAAGAGTTTTCTTCATTTCTTTTTGTTCTAACCACATGCACACACTAAGCATATGCTAACTAAGCTAGGAATTAAAGAAAAACAAGCTACCTCTAGGCAAGGAAAGAAGACCCTTTTGTGCGTTTTCACGAACATTCTAGCATTTTTGTCCAACAAGTTGCTAAGGTGAGGGTCAAAACCTTTTAAATGCTTTCAAAACTCACATGCATGCTCTCATATGGCTGTATTTACTCTTGATTTTCATGCATATATGTTTATGTGAGCCTATCTACTCATGCATGGCTTAATAATTGCTAAGAACTTAGAGATATGCAAACTCATTTTTCTGGCAGATCACTAACCTTGTATAACGAAGTGCTTTTGGCCTAGTAAAAATTGATAAAAATTCATGAAATTTGGTAGCCCACTATATTTGTCAGTTCTGAACATATTTTACAGAAATAGGCCAAGGACAATTTTGACTCTAAGACCTCCAAAATGGTCAAATATCGTAATGTGTCTAAATCTGGAAAACTTGGAAATATGAAGTAGGTTTCTGGCAGCTTTCTGACCTTGTAGAACGAAATAGTTTTGGCCTAGTAAACGATGTCAAAAATGCATGAAATTTAGTAGGTCGCTCGATTTGTCAGTTTGGAACATATCTTGCAGAAATAGGCGAAGGCTAATTTGGAGTTTAAAGCCCTCAAAAATGGAAAATATCGAGATGTGTATTAATCTGGACAGTTTTGCGTAGTCACACGGTTTTGGTCATAACTCCTAAGTCCGAACTCCCAATGCAGTGAGGTTTGTTCCTAGATTTAAAGCACTCATTAAGATTCAATTTGACATTTAGTTCAATGAATTTGGAGGTTATTTACTTGGATAAATTAATGAGGAAAAACAGACCGTTGCAGTAAGGTTTCTTCTGGCTTGGTAATATGCTTTGAATCATGTTGTAACTTTACTTGTGGTATTGAATGCTTGGAATTGTGTCAATTAGAAGTTGCGTGGGCTGTTTTTTTTTTGGTTGATGATGCTTAATTAATTGATGCATGGCTTGGGTTTAATTACATGACGAATTGTTGCTTAATTGCATGTGTGAGCACGAAATTGAGGCCCTATTGCTTATGAATACTTGCTAAGTGGTGATCCTATGGTTAAATGTGTTCAATTGAGTGGTTAGTATGCTGTTCAATAATTGCTAAGTATGCTTGAAATGGTTTAAGTATATCTTGTGGTCCTTAGCAAGTTAAACCAACACCCGAGCATGTTGATTGCAAACCCTAATGGCCACGTAGACTCCCAAGTCATGAACCACTCTTGTGTGACTTATAATTGTTGTTGAGGATTGTCAATAGGCTGCCCGGAATTGTCTTTATAGCTCTAAGTATGATACTCGATGATTGCGTGTTGATAAGTGAACTATTCTTGCACCCGGTCTTGTGTAAGTGTCGCAACATGCTTGTGTGATCTTAACACTTGATATGTGAACCCAAAATAATTTATATGACTTGTTTTTATATGTGTGACATGGCTGCCCATTAAATTTTTATATACTTCTAAGTGTTTTACAAAGTGAATTTACATGTCAAAGCATGCCTCGTATGTTTACTTGTTGATATGTAATCATACATGCATCCGGAGGCAACCTACTTTGTTGACCTCCTAATGTGAATTGTTAAAAGATATTCAATGGCTTATTTGAACATGATTACTTGGCTGCCCGTGAAAGTTTAATTGCTTTCAAATGGATATATGAAATGATTATATGTTCTTACAATGCCTTATATGCCAATATGTCAAAATGTGATCATAAACTTGCTCGGAGGCAACCTACTTTGTTGACCTCCTAATGTGAAATGTTAAATGGCATAAATGTACATTGCATACAAGGTTGCAACCTTTCATTCTAGCATGGTAGCGTTCGCATCACTCCGGGCGGCATCGGGCTTGCCGGTGTATTGGCGTGACTACCATGGTCCAATTCCCTCTCTCGCTTGGTATTCCACCCTCAGAGAGTTGGGTCATAGGTTTGGTGTACATCCTGAGTACACCCGTTGGAGTGATAAGTGGATGATTGAAGCCGACTACAACAATAGTTATTGGAAATAAACTTCAAGGACAGGAACTAAGTGCTATGCGGGGCAAAGTGCTACACCCAAAAATGGTGGGAACTACCTCTTGAGCCCATAGGAGCCACCTCTAGAGTCCTGTACGTATCAAAACGTATCATTTTTACTATGTGTTTAAGTACTCTCGCTTGGTTCCTAGAGGACCTCGGGGAGGAAATACCGGTAAATGTGTTCATTTATATTTATGTTATGTTATGAACTTACTTATTTTATATGACATGTTTCCAAAGGAGTTTTCATAAGATTAACCGGTAAAGGATTTCAAAACCTTATCACTTGCTCCCCCATCGCTGAGTTCATAAGGACTCACACTCTTTTATCGTCACAAGTGAAGAAGATTTGGAACAGGTACCCGAGGAAAATGTGCATGTTGATGATTTCTTGGAGTGATTACGTGCTTTATATGTCTTGCTTGACAGTGGCTATTTTGTGAATGTTGTGTTTGCTTTGAAGACTACTTATTTTGTTGATGTAAATGACCCCGTTGTAATTTGGGTCTAATTTTGGCTTGTATTGATTATAACTAGACGAACACTCTAATTGTTTGTTTTGCTATCAATATTTTGATTTAGTAACTATCATAGGCAACTGAAGCATTAGGTGAAGGATCAAATAAATGAATCTATCTAATCTTACCCAGGTACTTATTCATAGGCTAAAGGATATCAGGTAAAGGATGACAAGTACTTGCGTAAAGGAATTGACAAATGAACGGAAGATAGTTATCTTGTTAGGTTTGTTAATCAAATGAGACTTTCGAGTTAGATCAATAGGCATATCGATTGATGATACTATAGGGATCTTAATTGGAATCGAAACAGTGATTGGAAGTTTTGAGGCATTTAGAAAATTTGGTCAAACCAAAGGTCTTAAATATAGCAGTCATATTGCCAGTTTTCCGGAAAAACTTTTGGAGTTCTAGGCCAATGTTAAGCAATAAATCATAACAAAAGGCTAAGAATGTGAAATAGTATAAATGAATTAGGTCATACCCTAGTCTAGCCTGCTTGGGTCGGGTTGGGGCGTGACACATCCCCTCCACGAAGCGAAGTTGTCTTGCTCAAGATACCATGGGACTCAAGGAAAGAAATGTGATGGATGAAGCATCTTGGCATGGTTGAACGGCGCAATAAAAAATGAAAAGGGGGTGCAACACGAGGACTTCCTAGGGGGTCACCTATCCTAGTACGACTCCCGCCCAAGCACGCTTAACTTCGGAGTTCTGATGGGATCCGGTGCATTACTACTTGTATGATTGCACCCGTCAAGTTGTGGGTGCAAAGCCCTTATGTGTTGACGGTTCACAGTCCCAGCCCAGAGAGATAGCCCATTAAAAGGGCCCAATGGGCTTATCGACAACCCATCTACTTCCACAACACAGCATTCTCGCAAGACATGATATCAATGCATAGTAGAGCCCTCTAATGTCATACGAGTTAGGTTATTGGCCTTTTTGCGAATCATGACGAATGACCCGGGATGAAAAAATAGCGCAAACAGAAGAAAAATTGCTTGAAACTATTGAAAATGTTCGATTTGGGGTTTTGAATACAGGCGCAACCACGCAGGCTTGCTGCCCCTGTCGTAGAGGTCCCGAAAAGCTTTCCAACTATATACTGTGGGCTACATCACTCTTTACGGATCAAAAGTTATGGGTACCGGAGCGACGGACACTAGGTTACAGGCCTCATGACCTCAGTTTGCAAGCCCATCCCCTCCGCGAAGCGAAGTTGTCTTGTCCAAGATACCGTGGGAGTTGAGGAAAGAAATGTGACGGATGAAGCATCTTGGCATGGCTGAACGACGCAATAAAAAATGAAAAAGGGGTGCAACACGAGGACTTCCCAAGGGGTCACCCATCCTAGTACGACTCCCGCCCAAGCACGCTTAACTTTTGAGCTCTGATGGGATCCGTTGCATTAGTGCAGGTATGATCGCACCAATCAAGTTGTGGGTGCAAAGCCCTTATGTGTTGACGGTTCACAGTCCTAGCCTATGGAGACGACCCATTAAAAAGGCCCAATCGACTTATCAACAACCCATCTGCTTCAACAACGCAGCATGCTCGCAAGACGTGATATTGACACTTAGTAAAGCCTTCTAATGTCCCACGAGTCAGGTTATCGGCCTTTTTGCTGCTCACGATGAACAACCTGGGATGAAAAAACCGCGTAAATTGAAGAAAAGTGGCCAGAAACTGATGAAAATGTTAAAGTTTGAGTTATGAAAATAGGCGCAGCATAGCAGGCTTACTGCCCCCATCGTAGAGCTCCCAGAGAGCTTTTCAACGATATACTGTCTGCTGCATAACTACTTACGGATCAAAAGTTATGGGCACCAGAGCGACGATGACCAGGTCACAGGCCTCACGACCTCGGTTTACGGGGCTAACCCCTCTGTGAAGCAAAGTTGTCTTGCCTAAGATGTCGTGGGACTCGAGGAAAGAAATGTGTTAGAGGAAGCAACTTGGCATGGTTGAACGGCGCAAGGAAAAATAAAAAAGAGGGTTCAACACGAGGACTTCCCAATGGGTCATCCATCCTAGCACGACTCCTACCCAAGCACGCTTAACTTCAGAGTTCTAATGGGAACCGGTGCATTAGTGCTGGTATGATCGCACCTGTCAAGTTGTGGGTGCAAAGCCCTTATGTGTTTACGGTTCACAGTCCCAGCCCAGGGAGACAACCCATTAAAAAGGCCCAGTGGGCTTATCACACCAGTATGCTCGTAAGACGTGATATTGATGAGTAGTAGGGCCCTCTAATATCCCACGAGTCTGGTTATCGGCCTTTTTGCATCTCACGACTAATGACCCAGGATGAAAAAAACCAAGTAGACTGAAGAAAAGTAGCCCGAAACTGATAAAAACATTCAATTTTATGTTTAGAAAAAAGGCATAGCTGAGCAGCCTTGCTACCCCCGTTGTAGAGCTCCTGGAGAGCATTACAACGATATACTATGGGCTGTATAACTCTTTACGAATCAAAAGTTATGGGCACCAAAGCGACGGTGACCAGGTCACAGGCCTCACGACCTCGGTTCGCGGGTGGCCTAACCCCTCCGCAAAGCGAAATTGTCTTGCCCAAGATGCTATGGGACTCGAGGAAAGAAATGTGATGGATGAAACAACTTGGCATGGTTGAACGGTGCAAGGAAAAATGAAAAAAAGGGGTGCAAGATGAGGACTTCCCAAAGGGTCACCCTTCCTTGCACGACTCCCGCCCAAGCACGCTTAACTTAGGAGTTCTGATGGGATCTGGTGCATTTGTACTGGTATGATCGCACCCGTCAAGTTGTGGGTGCAAAACCCTTATGTGTTGACGGTTCACAGTCCCAGCCAAGGGAAATGACCCATTAAAAAGGCCCAATGGACTTATCGACGAATATCAATGTGTAGTAAGACTCTCTATTGTCCCACGAGTCAGGTTATCGGCCTTTTCGCGGCTCATGACGAACGACCCGGGATGAAAAATCAGCATAAACAGAAGAAAAGTGGCCTGAAACTGATGAAAATGTTCGAATTTGGGTTCCGAATACAGGCACAGCAAAGTTGGCTTATTACCCCCGTCGTAGAGCTCCCGTAGAGCTTTCCAACGTTATATTGTGGGATGCATAACTCCTTACGGACCAAAAGTTATGGGCACCGGAGCGACGAAGACGAGGTCACTGGCCTCACGACTTGGGTTTGCAAGCCCATCACCTCCGTGAAGAGAAGTTGTCTTGCCCAAGATGCCCTGGGATTCGAGGAAAGAAATGTGACGGATGAGGCATCTTGGCATGGCTGAACGACACAATAAATAATGAAAAATGGGTGAAACACGAGGACTTTCCATGGGGTCACCTATCCTAGTACAACTCCCGCCCAAGCAGGCTTAACTATGGAGTTCTGATGGGATCCAGTGCATTAGTGCTGGTATGATCGCACCCGTCAAGTTGTGGGTGCAAAGCCCTTATGTGCTAACGGTTCACTGCCCCAACCCATGGAGACGGCCCATTAAAAAGGCCCAATGGGCTTATCGACAACCCATCTGCTTCCGCAATGCAGCATCTTAGCAAGACGTGATATCGACGCATAGTATGGCTTTCTAATACCGTACGAGTCTGGTTATCTGCCTTTTTTCGGCTCACGACGAATTACACGGGATGAAAAAATAGTGTAAACAAAAGAAAAGTTGCCCAAAACTTATGAAAACGTTAGATTTTGAGTTTCAAAAATAGGCGCAACTGAGCATGCTTGCTGACCCCGTCGTAGATCTCCCGGAGAGCTTTCCAATGATATACTTTGTGCTGCATAACTCATTATGGATCAAAAATTATGGTCACCAGAGCGACGGACACCAGGTCACAGGCCTCACGACCTCTGTTTGCTGGGCCAGCCCCTCCGCGAAGCGAAGTTGTCTTGTCCAAGATGCTGTGGGACTCGAGGAAAAAAATGTGATGAATGAAGCATCTTGATATGGCTAAACAACGCAATACAAAATGAAAAAGGGGGTGCAACACGAGGATTTCCTAATGATATACTGTGCTCAAGACGAACGACCCGGGAAGAAAAAACAACGTAAACAAAAGAAAAGTGGCCTAAAATTGATGAAAATGTTTGATTTTGGGTTCCAAAAATAGGTGAAACCAAGCAGGCTGGCTGCCCTTGTCGTAGGGCTTCTAGAGAGCTTTCTAATGATATACTATGGGCCATATAACTCCTTACGGATCAAAATTTATGGGTACCGGAGCGACGGAGACCAGGTCATAGGCTTCACGACCTCGGTTTACGGGCCCAGCCCCTCTGTAAAGCGATGTTGTCTAGCCCAATATGTCGTGGGACTCGAGGAAAGAAATGTGACGAATGAAGTATCTTGGCAAGGCTAAACGGCACAATAAAAAATGAAAATGGGGGTGCAACACGAGGACTTCCCAAGGGGTCACCCATCCTAGCATAACTCCCGCCCAAGCATGCTTAACTTCGGAATTTTGATGGGATCTGGTGCATTAGTGCTGGTATGATCGCACCTGTCTAGTTCTAGTTGCAAAACCCTAATGTGTTAACGGTTCACAATCCCAGCCCAAAGAGACGACCCATTAAAAAGGCCCAATGGGATTTTTGACAACCTATCTACTTTGCAATTCTGAATTTTGTGTGTCATCTAGGATGTAGTTTGAATTGTAATGAAGCATGGGGTGGGTAGGTCGAGAAAGGGAGGTTGGGTAGTGTGTAGGAATAGTTTTTGTGTTTTGTGTTGTCATAGATGTATAAAGAATGTTTTTTCTTTTGTCTTGTGTGAGTTTAATTATAATTTTGTGCGTATCCTTGTTGGCCGTGTATAGCAAGGAGAAATCTGAATTTTCAGATTCATGTTAGCTTATTATAGACTATAATAAGTGTAGGATTTGAGGTGCATTGGTTTTAGGTGAGAATAAAGAATGTTTTTGGTCTGAGTGAGCTTTTGTCTTTTAGTGAGTTGATTTAGGATTATAATATTGCTAGTGCAGTTTGTAGGATTATTTTATGCCCTAATGTTTTGTGTAGGATTCTTTATTGATTAGCGTGCAGGCATGTTTTCCTAGGCCTAGGGCACGCACTACGAGGTAAGATACTCATTTCAAGTCAAATACACGGATTCTAATATGAATGCATGCAACCCTGAGTTAATGCACGTAAACCAAAGCAAGGCATATAATTCAATGCAATGCACATAAATCAAGGCACAACGTTTTAGCTAGGCTAAGGCCCACAGTTCAAGGTTAGGGCACACGAATCGAGGTAACCCACGTAAATCAAGGATTAAGGCACACAATTTTAGATCAAGGCACGTAATCCAAGGTCGATCATATAATTTTAGGTCTAACGCACGCAAATCGAGATAAGACATGTTATTCGAGGTCGGGCCTCACAAAGTACCTTGGCATGGTTGAACGGCGCAATAAAAAAGGAAAAAGGGGGTGCAACACGAGAACTTCCAAGGGGGTCGCCTATCCTAGTACGACTCCCACCCAAGCACGCTTAACTTTGAAGTTCTTATGGGATACGGTGCATTAGTGCTTGTATGATCGCACCCGTCAAGTTATGGGTGCAAAGCCTTTATATGTTGACGGTTCACAGTCCTAGCCCAGGGAGACGGCCCATTCAAAAGGCCCATTGAGCTTATCGACAACCAATTTGATTCCATAACGCAACATCCTCACAAGACGTGATATCAACGCATAGTAGGGCCCTCTAATGTCTGATGAGTCAGGCTATAGGCCTTTTCGCGGCTCACGATGAATGACAAGGGATGAAAAAATAGTGCAAACAGAAGAAAGTTGCCCAAAAATGATGAAAACATTCAATTTTGGGTTCCAAAATCAGGCTCAGCCGAGTAGGCTTACTACCCCCGTCGTAGAGCTCTTGGAGAGCTTTCCAACGATATACTGTGGGCCGCATAACTCCTTACTGATCAAAAGTTATGGGCACCGGATTAACGAAAATCAGGTCACAGGCCTCACGACCTTGGTTTGTGGGCCCAACCCCTCCGCAAAGCGAAGTTGTCTTACCCAAGATGTCGTGGGACTCGAGGAAAGAAATGTGACGGATGAAGCATCTTGGCATGGCAGAACGGTGCAATAAAAAAGGAAAAATAGGGTACAACACGAGGACTTCCCAAGGCATCACGCATCCTAGTACGACTCCGGCCCAAGCACGCTTAACTTAGGAGTTCTGATGGGATCCGGTGCATTAGTACTGGTATGACCGCACCCGTCAAGTTGTGGTTGCAAAACCTGTATGTGTTAACGGTTCACAGTCCCAGCCCTGGGAGACGACCCATTAAAAAAGCCCAATTGGATAATCGACCACCCATCTGCTTCCACAATGCAGCATTCTTGCAAGATGTGATATTGATGCATAGTAGGGCCCGCTAATATCTCACGAGTCAGGTTATCGGCCTTTTTACGGCTCACGGCGAATGACCCGGGATGAAAAAACAACGTAAACAAAACAAAACTGTCCCAAAGCTGATGAAAACGTTCAATTTTGGGTTTTGAAAATAGGCGTAGCCGAGCAGGCTTCCTGTCCCCGTCGTAGAGCTACCGAAGAGCTTTCTAACGTTATACTGTGGGCCGTATAACTCTTTACAGATCAAAAGTTATGGGCACTGGAGCGACGGAGACCAGGTCACAGGCCTCATGACCTTGGTTTGCTGGCCCAGCCCCTCCTCGAATCGAAGTTGTCTTGTCCAAGATGCTGTAGAACTCGAGGAAAGAAATGTGACGGATGAAGCATCTTGGCATGGCTGAACGACGCAATAAAAAATGAAAAAGGGGGTGCAACATGAAGACTTCCCAGGGGGTCACTTATCCTAGTACGACTCCCACCCAAGGACGCTTAACTTTGAAGTTCTGATGTGATCTATTGCATTAGTGCTTGTATGAACGCACCCATCAAGTTGTCGATGCAAAGCCCTTATGTGTTGACGGTTCGTAGTCCCAGCCAAGGGAGACGACCCATTAAAATGGCCCAATGGGATTATGTTAAATGCATCTGCTTCCACAACGCAGCATCCTCGCAAGACGTGATATCGACACGTAGTAGGGCCTTCTAATGTCCCACGAGTCTGGTTATCTATCTTTTTGCAGCTCATGACGAATGACCAGGATGACAAAACAACATAAAAATAACAAAAGTAGCCTGAAACTGATGAAAACATTCAGTTTTGGTTCCCGAAAATTGGCGTAGCTGGGCAGGCTTGTTGCCCCCGTCTTAGAGATCCCATGATGCTTTCCAACGATATATTGTGGGCCGCATAACTCCTTACAGATCAAAATTTATGGGCACCTAAGCGACGGAGACCACGTCATAAGCTTCATGACCTTGGTTTGCAAGCCCAGCCCCTCTGTGAAGCGAAGTGGTCTTGCCCAAGGTATCGTGGGACTTGAGGAAAGAAATATGATGAATGAAGCATATTGGCATGGCTGAACGGCGCAATAAAAAATGAAAAAAACTGTGCAACATGAGGACTTCCCAAGGGGTTACCTATCCTAGTACGACTCCCGCCCAAGCACGCTTAACTTCGGAGTTCTGATGGGATCCGGTGCATTAGTACTGGTATGATCGCACCCGTCAAGTTGTGGGTGCAAAGCCCTTATGTGTTGACGGTTCACAGTCCCAGCCCAGGGAGACGGCCCATTAAAAAGGTCCAATGGGCTTATCGACAACCCATGTGCTTCCACAATGCAGCATCCTCTCAAGATGTGATATGGATGCATTGTAGGGCCCTCTGATGTCCCACGAGTAAGGTTTTAGGAATTTTTACGGCTCACGACGAACAACCCGGGAAGAAAAAATAGCATAAACAAAAGAAAAGTGGCCCAAAATTAATGAAAATGTTCGATTTTGGGTTCCAAAATTGGCACAAATGGGCAGGCTGGCTGCTCCTGTCGTAGGGCTCCCGAGGAGCTTTGCAATGATATACTATAGGCCACATAACTCTTTACGGATAAAAAGTTATGGGCACCGGAGCGATGGAGGCCAGGTCACTGGGCTCACAACCGCAATATGCAAGCCCAGCACCTCCGTGAAGAGAAGTTGTCTTGCCCAAGTTGCTGTGGGACTCGAGGAAAGAAATGTGACAGATGAAGCATCTTGGCATGGCTGAACGGTGCAATAAAAAATGAAAAAAAGGGTGGAACACGAGGACTTCCCAAGGGGTCACCCAATCTAGTACGACTCTTGCCCAAGCATACTAACTTCGAAGTTCTGATGGGATCCAATGCATTAGTAATGGCATGATTGTACCCGTGAAGTTGTCGGTACAAAGCCCTTATGTGTTGACGGTTTACAATCCCAGCCCAAGGAGACGACCCATTAAAAAGGCCCAATGGGCTTATCGACAACCCATCTGCTTCCACAACGCAGCATCCATGTAAGACGTGATATCGACACGTAGTAGGGCCCTATAATGTCACACGAGTCAGGTTATCGGCCTTTTCGCGGTTGAGGACGAATTACCTGTGATGAAAAAATAGCGTAAACAAAAGAAAAGTAGCACAAAACTTATGAAAATGTTCGATTTTGAGTTCCGAAAACAGGCGCAGCCAAACAGGCTTGCTGCCCCCGTTGTAGATCTCCCAGAGAGCTTTCCAACGATATACTTCGTGCCACATAACTCATTACGGATCAAAAGTTATGGGCACCGGAGCGACGGACACCAGGTCACAGGCCTCACGACCTCTGTTTGCTGGCCCAGCCCCTCCGCGAAGTGAAGTTGTCTTGTCCAAGATGTCGTGGGACTCGAGGAAAGAAATGTGATGGATGAAGCATCTTGGTATGGCTGAACGGTGCATTAAAAAATGAAAAAGGGGGTGCAACACGAAGACTTCCCAGGGGGTCACCCATCCTAATACGACTCCCGCCCAAGCATGCTTAACTTCGGAGTTCTGATTGGATCCGGTGCATTAGTGCTGGTATGATCACACCCGTCAAGTTGTGGGTACAAAACCCTTATGTGTTGATTGTTCACAGTTCCAGCCTAGGGAGACGGCCCATTAAAAAGGTCCAATGGGCTTATCGACAACCCATCTACTTCTACAACGCAGCATCCTCGCAAGACATGATATCAACGAGTAGTAGGGCCCTCTGATATCTCACGAGTTGGATTTTAGGAATTTTCGCGGCTTACAACGAACGACCCGAGATGAAAAAACAGCGTAAACAAAAGAAAAGTGTCCCGAAATTTATGAAAATGTTTGATTTTGGTTTTCGAAAATAGGCGCAACCGAGAAGGCTAGCTGCCCCTATCGTAGGGCTCCCAGAGAGCTTTCCAATGATATACTGTGTGCCATATAACTCCTTACAGACCAAAATTTATGGGCACCGGAGCGACAGAGACTAGGTCATAGGCCTCACAACCTCTGTTTGCGGGCCCAACCCCTCCGCAAAGCGAAGTTGTCTTGCCCAAGATGCCTTGGGACTCGAGGAAAGAAATTTGACAGATGAAGCATCTTGGCATGGTTGAACAGCGCAATAAAAAATAAAAATGGGTATGCAGCACAAGGACTTCCCAAGGGGTCACCCATCCTAGCACGACTCCCGCCTAAGCATGCTTACTTCGAAGTTCTGATGGGATCCTGTGCATTAGTGCTGGTATGATCGCACCCGTCAAGTTGTGGTTGCAAAACCCTTATGTGTTAACGGTTCACCATCCCAGCCCAAGGAGACGACCCATTAAAAAAGCCCAATGGGATTTTTGACAAACCATTTGCTTTGCAATTCTGAATTTTGTGTGTCATCTAGGATGTAGTTTGAATTGTAATGAAGCATGGGGTGGGTAGGTCGAGAAAGGGAGGTTGGGTAGTGTGTAGGAATTGTTTTTGTGTTTTTTGTTGTCATGCATGTGTAAGAGAATATTTTTTCTTTTGTCTTGTGTGAGTTTAATTATAATTTTTTGTGTATGGGTGAGTAGGAATCCTTGTTGGCCGTGTATAGCAAGGAGAAATCTGAATTTTCAGATTCATGTTAGCTTATTATAGATTATAATAAGTGTAGGATTTGAGGCGCATTGGTTTTAGGTGAGAATAAAGAATGTTTTAGGGCTTAGTGAGCTTTTGTCTTTTAGTGAGTTGATTTAGGTTTGCGGGCCCTGCCCCTCCGCAAAGCGAAGTTGTCTTGCCCAAGATGCCGTGGGACTCGAGGAAAGAAATGTGACGGATGAAGCATCTTGGCATGGCAGAATGACGCAATAAAAAAGGAAAATGGGGCGCAACACGAGGATTTCCCAAACGGTCACCCATCCTAGTACGACTCCGGCCCAAGCATGCTTAACTTCGGAGTTCTGATGGGATCCGGTGCATTAGTGCTGGTATGATCATACCCGTCAAGTTGTGATTGTAAAACCCTTATGTGTTAACGGTTCACAGTCCTAGCCTAGGGAGACGATGCATTAAATAGGCCCAATGGGATAATCGACAACCCATCTGCTTCCACAACGCAGCATTCTCACAAGACGTGATATCGACGCATTGTAGGGCCCGCTAATGTCCCACGAGTCAGGTTATCCGCCTTTTTGTGGCTCACGACGAATGACCCGGGACGAAAAAACAACGTAAACAAAATAAAACTGTCCCAAATCTGATGAAAACTTTCAATTTTGGGTTTCGAAAATAGGCACAGCCAAGCAGGCTTGCTGTCCACGTTGTAGAGCTCCCGAAGAGCTTTCCAACGATATACTGTGGGCTGCATAACTCCTTACAGATCAAAAGTTATGGGCACCGGAGCGATAGAGACCAGGTCACTGGCTTCACAACCTCGGTTTGCAGGCCCAACCCCTACTCGAAGCAAAGTTGTCTTGCCCAAGATGCTGTAGGACTCGAGGAAAGAAATGTGACAGATGAAACATACTGGCATGGTTGAACGACGCAATAAAAAATGAAAAAGGGGGTGCAACACTAAGACTTCCCAAGGGGTCACTTATCCAAGTATGACTCCCGCCTAAGCACGATTAACTTTGGAGTTCTGATGTGATCCGTTGCATTAGTGCTTGTATGATCGCACCCGTCAAGTTGTCGGTGCAAAGCCCTTATGTGTTGACGGTTCACACTCCCAGCCAAGGGAGACGACCCATTAAAATGGCCCAATGGGCTTATCTTCAATGCATCTGCTTCCACAATGCAGCATCCTCGCAAAACGTGATATCAACATGTAGTAGGGCCTTCTAGTGTCCCGCGAGTCAGGTTAACTACCATTTTGCGGCTCACAAAGAACGACCAAGGATGAAAAAACAACGTAAAATTAACAAAAGGGGCCCGAAACTGATGAAAACATTTGATTTCGGTTCCCGAAGATAGGCGCAGCTAGGCAGGCTTGTTTCCCCTTTCGTAGAGCTTCCGTGATGCTTTCCAATGATATACTGTGGGCCGCACAACTCCTTACGGATCAAAATTTATGGGCACCTGAGCAACAGAGACCATGTCACAAGCCTCACGACCTTGGTTTGTAAGCCCAGCCCCTTCGTGAAGCGAAGTGGTCTTGCCCAAGATGTCGTGGGACTCGAGGAAAGAAATGTGATGAATGAAGCATATTGGCATGGCCGAACGGCGCAATAAAAAATGAAAAAGGGGTACAACATGACGACTTCCTAGGGGGTCACCCATCCTAGTACAACTCCCGCCCAAGCACGCTTAACTTCAGAGTTCTGATGGGATCCGGTGCATTAGTACTGGTATGATCGCACCTGTCAAGTTGAGGGTGCAAAGCCCTTATGTGTTGACGGTTCACAGTCCCAGCCCAGGGAGACAGCCCATTAAAAAGGTCCAATGGGCTTATCGACAACCCATGTGCTTCCACAACGTAGTATCCTTGCCAAACGTGATATCGACACGTAGTAGAGCCTTCTGATGTAACACGAGTCAGGTTTTAGGAATTTTTACGGCTCACGACGAACGACCTGGGATGAAAAAATAGTGTAAACAAAAGAAAAGTGGCCCGAAATTAACGAAAATGTTCGATTTTGGGTTACGAAAATAGGCGCAACTGGGCAGGCTGGCAGCCCCTGCCGTATGGCTCCCGGAGGGCTTTGCAATGATATACTGTGGGCCACAAAACTCCTTATGGATCACAAGTTATGGGCACCGGAGCGACGAAGACAAGGTCACTGGCCTCACGAACTCGGTATGCAAGCCCAGCACCTCCGTGAAGCGAAGTTGTCTTGCCCAAGTTACCGTGGGACTCGAGGAAAGAAATGTGACAGATGAAGCATCTTGGCATGGCTGAACGACGCAATAAAAAATGAAAAAAGGGGTAGAACACGAGGACTTCCCATTAGGTCACCCAATCTAGTACGACTCCCGCCCAAGCACGCTTAATTTCGAAGTTATGATGGGATCTGGTGCATTAGTACTGGTATGATTGCACCCGTCATGTTGTTGGTATAATGCCATTATGTGTTGATAGTTCACAGTCCTAACCAAGGGAGACGACCCATTAAAAAGGCCCAATGGGCTTATCGACAATCCATCTACTTCCACAACGCAGCATCCTCGCAAGACGTGATATCGACACGTAGTAGGGCCCTCTAATGTCCCACGAGTCTGGTTATTGGCTTTTTCGCAGCTCACGACGAATGACACGGGATGAAAAAATAGCGTAAACAGAAGAAAAGTGGCCCAAAACTTATGAAAATGTTCGATTTTGAGTTCAAAAATAGGCGCAGCCGAGCAGGCTTGCTGCCCCCATTGTAGATCTCCCAGATAGCTTTCCAATGATATACTTTGTTCCGCATAACTCATTACGGATCAAGAGTTATGGGCACCGGAGCGACGGACATCAGGTCACTGGCCTCACGACCTCTGTTTGCTAGCCCAGCCCCTCTACGAAGCGAAGTTTTCTTGTCCAAGATGCCGTGGGACTCGAGGAAAGAAATGTGATGGATAAAGCATCTTGGTATGGCTAAACAGTGCAATAAAAAATGAAAAATGGGGTGCAACACGAGGACTTCCCAGGGGGTCACCCATCCTAATACGACTCCTGCCCAAGCACGCTTAACTTCGGAGTTCTGATTGGATCCGGTGCATTAGTACTGGTATGATCGCACCCGTCAAATTGTGGGTGCAAAGCCCTTATGTGTTGACAGTTCACAATCCCAGCCTAGGGAGACGGCCCATTAAAAAGGTCTAATGGGCTTATCGACAACCCATCTGCTTCCACAACGCAGCATCCTTGCAAGACGTGATATCGACACGCAGTAGGGCTCTTTGATGTCCCACGGCTTAGGTTTTAGTAATTTTCGTGGCTCACGACGTACGACTCGGGATGAAAAAATAGCATAAACAAAAGAAAAGTGGACCGAAACTGATGAAAATGTTCAATTTTGATTTTTAAAAATAGGCGCAGCCGAGAAAACTGGCTGCCCGTGTCGTAGGGCTCCCGAAGAGCTTTCCAATGATGTACTGTGGGGCATATAACTCCTTACAAATCAAAATTTATGGGCACCGAAGCGATGGAGACCAGGTCATAGGCCTCACGACCTCGGTTTGCGTGCCCAGCCCCTCCGCATAGCGAAGTTGTCTTGCCCAAGATGCCATGGGACTCGAGGAAAGAAAAGTGACGGATGAAACATCTTGGCATGGCTGAACAACACAATAAAAAATGAAAATGTGGGTGCAACACGAGGACTTCCCAAGGGGTCACCCATCCTAGCACGACTCCCACCCAAGCACGCTTAACTTCACAGTTCTGATGGGATCCGGTACATTAGTGCTAGTATGATCATACCCGTCAAGTTGTGGTTGCAAAACCCTTATGTGTTAATGGTTCACCATCCCAGCCGAAGGAGATGACCCATTAAAAAGGCCTAATGGGATTTTCGACAACCCATTTGCTTTGCAATTCTGAATTTTGTATGTCATCTTGGATGTAGTTTGAATTGTAATGAAGCATGGGGTGGGTAGGTCAAGAAAGGGAGGTTGGGTGGTATGTAGGAATAGTTTTTGTGTTTTTTGTTGTCATAGATGTGTAAGAGAATGTTTTTTTCTTTTTTCTTGTGTGAGTTTAATTATAATTTTGTGCATATGCGTGAGTAGGAATCCTTTTTGGCCGTGTGTAGCAAGGAGAAATCTGAATTTTCAGATTTATGTTAGCTTATTATAGATTATAATAAGTGTAGGATTTGAGGTGCATTGGTTTTAGGTGAGAATAAAGAATGTTTTAGGGCTTAGTGAGCTTTTGTCTTTTAGTGAGTTGATTTAGGATTATAATATTGCTAGTGGAGTTTGTAGGATTATTTTATGCCCTCGTTTTTTGTGTAGGATTCTTTATTGATTAGCGTGCAGGCACGCTTTCCTAGGTATAGGGCATGCACTATGAGGTAAGGCACGCATTTCAAGGCAAATACACAAATTCTAATGTGAATGCACGCAACCTTAAGTAAATGCACGTAAACCAAAGCAAGGCACGTAATTCAATGCAATGAACATAAATGAAGGCAAGACTCTATATCTAGGTTAAGGCGCGTAGTTCAAGGTTAGGGCACACGAATCAAGGTATCGCACGTAAATCGAGGATTAAGGCACACAATTCTAGATCAAGGCATGTAATCCAAGGTCGATCATATAATTCTAGGTCTAAGGCACACAAATCGAGGTAAGACAACTTATTCGAGGTCGGGCCTCACAAAGCATCTTGGCATGGCTGAACGACGCAATAAAAAATAAAAAAGGGGGTACAACACGAGGACTTCCCAAGATGTGATATCGACGCTTAGTAGGGCCCTCTAATGTCCGACGACTCAGGTTATTGGCCTTTTCAAGGCCCACGACGAACGACAAGGGATGAAAAAACAGCGGAAATAGAGGAAAAGTTGCCCGAAATTGATGAAAACATTCAATTTTGGGTTCTGAAATCAGGCTCAACCGAGCACGCTTGCTACCCCTGTCGTAGAACTCCTGGAGAGCTTTCCGATGATATACTGTGGGCCACATAACTCCTTACGGATCAAAAGTTATGGGCACCGGATTGACGGAGATCAGGTCACAGGCCTCACGACCTCGGTTTGCAGGCCGAGCCCCTCCGCGAAACAAAGTTGTCTTGCCCAAGATGTCGTGGGACTTGAGGAAAGAAATGTGACGGATGAAGCATCTTGGCATGGCAGAACAACGCAATAAAAAAGGAAAAATGGGGTGCAACACGAGGACTTCCCAAGGGGTCACCGATCCTAGAACGACTCCGGCCCAAGCACGCTTAACATTGGAGTTCTGATGGGATCTGATTTATTAGTGCTGGTATGATTGCACTCGTCATGTTGTGGTTGCAAAAGCCTTATGTGTTAACGGTTCACAATCCCAGCCCAGGGAGATGACCCATTAAAAAGGCCCAATGGAATAATCGACAACCAATCTACTTTCACAACGTAGTATTCTCGCAAGACGTGATATCGACGCATTGTAGGGCCCGTTAATGTCCTACGAGTCAAGTTATCGGCCTTTTTGTGGCTCACGACGAATGACCCGGGATGAAAAAACAGCGTAAACAAAACAAAAGTAGCCCAAAACTGATGAAAATGTTCGATTTTGGGTTTCAAAAATAGGTGCAACCAAGCAGACTTACTGTCCTTGTCGTAGAGCTCCTAGAGAGCTTTCCAACGATATACCGTGGGCCGCATAACTCTTTACAGATCAAAAGTTATGGACACCGGAGCTATGGAGACCAGGTCACAGGCAGCACGACCTCGGTTTGCGGGCCCAGCCCATCCTCGAAGTGAAGTTGTCTTGCCCAAGATGCTGTAGGACTCAAGGAAAGAAATGTGACAGACGAAGCATCTTGGCATTGCTGAATGACGCAATAAAAAATGAAAAAGGGGGTGCAACACGAAGACTTCCCAAGGGGTCACTTATCTTAGTACGACTCCCGCCCAAGCACGCTTAACTTTGGAGTTCTGATGTGATCCATTGCATTACTACTTGTATGATCGCACCCGTCAATTTGTCGGTGCAAAGCCCTTATGTGTTGACGGTTCACAGTCCCAGCCCAGCGAGACAACCCATTAAAATGGCTCAATGGGCTTATCTTTAATGCATCCACTTCTACAACGCAGCATCCTCGCAAGACGTGATATCAACACGTAGTAGGGCCTTCTAATATCCACCAAGTCAGGTTATCTACCTTTTTGCGGCCCACGACGAACGACCCGGGATGAAAAAATAACGTAAAAATAACAAAAGTGGCCCAAAACTGATGAAAACATTCGATTTTGGTTTTCGAAAACAGGTGCAGCTGGGCAGGCTTGTTGCCCCCGTCATAGAGCTCCAATGATGCTTTCCAACGATATACTATGGGCCGCATTACTCTTTACAGATCAAAATTTATGGGCACCGGAGCGACGAACACCACATCACAAGCCTCACGACCTTGGTTTGCAAGCCCAGCCCCTCCGTGAAGCGAAGTGGTCTTGCCCAAGATGCCGTGAGACTCGAGGAAAGAAATGTGACGAATGAAGCATATTGGCATGGCTGAACGGCGCAATAAAAAATGAAAAAGGGGTACAACATGAGGACTTCCCAAGGGGTCACCCATCCTAGTACGACTCCCGCCCAAGCACGCTTAACTTCGTAGTTCTGATGGGATCCGGTGCATTAGTGCTGATACGATCTCACCCATCAAGTTGTGGGTGCAACGCCCTTATGTGTTGACGATTCACAGTCCCAGCATAGGGATACGACCCATTAAAAAGGCCCAATGGGCTTAACAACAACCCATGTGCTTTCACAACGCAGCATCCTCGCAAGGCATGATATCGACACGTAGTAGAGCCCTCTGATGTTTCACGAGTCAGGTTATCAGCCTTTTCGCGACTCATGATGAACGACCCGGGATGAGAAGCAGGGTTGCTGCCTCTGTCGTAGAGCTCCCGAAGAGCTTTCCAATGATATACAGTGTACCACATAACTCCTTACAGATAAAAAGTTATGGGCACCGGAGTGACGGAGACCAGGTTATAGGCAACACGACCTCGGTTTTCGGGCCCAGCCCCTTCGCGAAGTGAAGTTGTCTTGCCCAAGATGTCATAGGACTCGAAGAAAGAAATATGACAGATGAGGCATCATGGCATGGCTGAACGGCGCAATAAAAAATGAAAAAGGGGGTGCAACACGAGGACTTCACAGAGGGTCACCCATCGTAGTACGACTCTTGCCCAATCACGCTTAACTTCGAATTTCTGATGGGATCCAGTGCATTAGTGCTGATATGATTTCACCCGTCAAGTTGTGGGTGCAAAGTCCTTATTTATTGATAGTTCACCATCCCAGCCTAGGGAGATGACCCATTAAAATGGCCCAATGGGCTTATCGACAACCCATGTGTTTCCATAACACAGCATCCTCGCAAGACGTGATATTGACGAGTAGTAGGGCCCTCTAATGTCCCACGAGTCAGCTTATCGGCCTTTTCAAAGCTCACAACGAACGACCTGGGACAAAAAATAGCGCAAACAGAAGAAAAGTGGCCCGAAACTGATGAAAATCTTCAATTTTTAGTTCCAAATACAGGCATAGCCGAGCAGGCTTGCTTACCTTATTGTAGAGCTCCCGAAGAGCTTTCCAAAGGTCACAGGCCTCACGACCTCGGTTTGCCGGCCCAACCCCTCCACGAATTGAAGTTGTTTTGCCCAAGATGTCGTGGGACTCGAGAAAAGAAATGTGATGGATGAAGCATCTTGGCATGGCTGAACAGCACAATAAAAAATGAAAAAGGGGGTGCAACACGCGGACTTCCCAAGGGGTCACCCATCATAGCACGACTCCTACCCAAGCACGCTTAACTTCGGAGTTCTGATGGGATCCAGTGCATTAGTGCTGGTATGATCGCACCAGTCAAGTTGTGGGTGCAAAGCCCTTATATGTTGACAGTTCACCGTCCGAGCCCCAGGAGACGACCCATCAAAAAGGCCCAATGGGCATATCGATAACCCATCTACTTCCTCAACGCAACATGCTCACAAGACGTGATATCGACGAATCGTAGGGCCCTCTAATATCCCACGAGTCGGGTTATCGGCCTTTTTGCGGCTCACGACGAACGACACTGGATGAAAAAATAGTGTAAATAGAACAAAAGTGGCCCAAAACTGATGAAAACGTTCGATTTTGAATTTTGAAATAAGGCGCAAGTGGGCAGGCTTGTTGCCCCCATTGTAGAGCTCGCGAAGAGCTTTCCAACGATATATGGTGGTCTACATAACTCCTTACAAATCAAAAGTTATGGGCACCGAAGTAATTGTGACTAGGCCACAGGCCTCCCGACCTCGGTTTGCGGGCCTAGCCCCTCCGTGAAATGAAGTTCTCTTACCCAAGATGGCGTGGGACTCGAGGAAAGAAATGTGACAGTTGAAGCATCTTGGCATGGCTGAACAACACAATAAAAAATGAAAAAAGGGTTGCAACATAGTGACTTCCCAAGGGGTCTGTGAGACCCCATATTTTGCTTTATCTCGATTTACGTGCTTTACCTTGTTTTGCATGAATTGACCTGTTTACGTGCTATATGACTTAGAATGTGATAATTCTGTGATTAATACTCCTAATACATGCTAAGTGTGCATTAATGAAATTTTCATAAAAAACAGAATCATAAATTTTATCGTCGGTTTTGGTGAATAGTATTTGTGAACACCTGTCCGCTAAAATTTTTATGGGGGTGTTTTAAACATCTTAAAACCTAGTCCTCGAGTATTAATAGACCCGTGTTTGATTAAAACGGATTTGGAATCGGTTTTGGAATTTTAAAGATTTTTACACTTTCTTTTGCAAGAAAACGAGTTTTAAGCTGATTCGGGTGAAACTATTTTAATGTAACATTCTTTGTCACCTAAAATATAATGTCTAGAATTAATTTAAGTGCTAATTTAATTGTTGAGCAAGAAATACTCAAGAAATGAATTAAAAGACTAGAAAAGTAATTAAAGGACTAACAAACTAACTTTGACTTTGCATTTTTTTTAATTGACCAAGCCTTTATATGCATAATATCATCAACACACACAAAATACAATACAAAACACACTCAAAATACACACACATTGCCGTGAGCTTCCATGAGCAAAAGAGAAGTTTTCTTCAACATTTTTCAAAGCAAATTTTCATATAAAAACCTAGTTTTTGTCCGTAGAATTTCGTGCGGAGTTGGATTCCGCTTGTTGGGCATGCATTGCACGCATATGTAGGCTTATATCGCATCAAAGGTGAGAGAAAAATTCTAGATCTCAAAAGTCATATTTTATGTTTTTGCTCATAACTGCATTTTGAACCGTTAGAATGTTAATTTGAAGTTATATTATTGCTCAACGAATGCTAGGAATCGTTTAGGTGTATTACTACGAGATTTGAACCATTGTAGCGAAATTATTTATTTTCGGGTATTAAAAGTTGATTAATTAGCCATTTGATGATTATCTTGAGTTGTTGAGGTTGGAATCGATTGCCGTCGATTTCTAAAAGTTTGTTAATTACGTGGTAACGATGTTATAATGCCGAATTTTTGATTGCGATGTTTGGGTGAAAATCCAGAAATTTCAGCCTAAGTGCATTGAGGTTTTAGGGTTGTTGGGCTTGATTTTGATGTGTCTTGGTTGGTTTCCAAGAGGGCTAATGTAGTTGATTGAATGGGTAAGTGTTTGAAACTGATTTGGAGTTGTTTGGATTAGTAGAATGTAAGATATGATTATATGAAGTTTAGGTTGTCTTTCTTTAAATTGTTGAATTGAGCCTTTAGTTGATTGGGTGGTATTTGAGTGATTGAATTGTGAGTTGTTAATGGTTAGACTAGGGTTAGATTACATGTTTCGTGCATGTTAAGTTGGATGGCCTACTTTGTCATCTAACTTAGTTGTTTGTGGTTTAATTATGTTATATTGATGATTATATTGATGTTGCATTGATGGAAATGGATGATTATTGATGATTATTGATAGATGATTGATGAACCGGGAGATAGGCAATTCTGCTAGATTGTCCTCCTGTGAATGATGTTTATTATTATTGTTGAGTCTTGGTATGTGTGTGCCACCTCTCGGGCCGCATCGGGCTGTCAGGTTGATAACGGCATGATTACCAGAGACTACCCCCAGCTCGCATGACGGAGGTGTCATGGAGGGAGGGGCTAGTAAGGTACCTCGGGTGCATGAGTAATGGGGAGTTACAAGAAGATTGGTTTAGATCGTGATGGTGTTTGGAGCTACACCAAATTGAATATCCTTTATTGATTGGTCATTATAGTTATGTGTTTATGTTGTATTGATGTTTATTTGTGTGTTTACTTGCTCAAAGGATCATTTCCAAGGAGTATAGTAAATATTGTTAGAGATCAATCGGATCCTCGCTGAGCTTGTTTTATATAAGCTCACTCTCTATTATTGCATGCATACAGGTGTCCTTGAGCAAGATTATGGGTACGTGCCTCCAGAAGGGGAAAATGTGCCTTACGTGGATGAGTCTTATGTGCAAGAGTTTTTGCCATGAGATTGTTTATATTTATTGTAATATGATGTATTGTAAAACCTACCTTAGTATAAAGACTTATGTATAATGGTTTAGTAGTCTTCTTTTGACCTTGTTTAGATTACTAAATTGGTTTATAATCCATTTTGATTTGTATGTTAAAGTTAAGGTATTACGTTGGAACGGAGGCGTATAACTATGAATGGATCCTCTAAGAATGATTATTGTATAATATGGTTATGTTGTATGTTGTTAATGGTATTGAGGAATTGATTGTTGTTCGGTTGCGGAGTTTGATTGTATGATGTTTTGAGAGGTTGGTTTAGAGCCTCGGTGTCTTAATTACTGTCGTTATACTGCCAAAATTCCGTTGTGTCCTGACTGATTGTAGGTGGGGTCGAGTTGGGGCGTGACATTTAAGTGGTATCAGAGCGCAGGTTAGCTATCAGCCGGGGTATTCTCGGATTGTGGGTAATGGTCTTAGCATGAAAGTATGTATGAAGTGAAAGAAAGGTGAACTATGTGTTAATATGGTTAAGTGATTAAGTGATTATGTGATTTAGTGCTTATGTGATTATGTGACTAATTTGTTTATGTGATTGATACTTAAGTGATTTATGTGCTTTATATGAGTTTGTTGTTTACGTGTTAATAGTTGTTCATAGTTTGTTAATGTGTTATAACCTGTGCTAACTCTTTGATTAGTAGAATGACAGGTAGACCGAGGACCAGAGGTAGGCCTGAGGTGACTGATGAGGTTCCGAGAAATGTGGCACAAGGCCAAGTTAGGGATGATGACCGCTTCGGAGCAGCTTTTGATAGGTTAACCGAGATCATAGCCAGGCAGGCACAGTTACTGGCAGGGCAGGCTGCCCAAACTCAGGCATTACAGAATTAGTTACTGAACGTACAAGGTGGGTACCACGGGCGTGGTACACTGAAAGAGTTTTTAGGGTATTATCCACCGCGGTTTCAGGCGGAGCCGGATGATCGGAAGGCTGAGGTGTAGATTAGTAAGGTGGAGAAGATCTTTGACCCTATGGATTATACCGATGAGCAGAAGGTCACCTTTGCTGTGTACTTGCTGGATGATGAGGCAGAAGAATGGTGGCGCAAGGTGAGAACTAGTTGGGCGACTCAGGGTATTCCGTATGTTTGGGGTACCTTTCTGTTAGCTTTCCGGGCAAAGTATGTCCCGAGGATCGCGATGGAGCGGAGAGAGGCAAAGTTTCTAGCCTTAGTGCAGGGAGATGCTTCAGTGGCATAGTATGAGTCCACTTTCACTAGGTTGTCCCGGTATGCACCAGAATATGTGGCTGACGAGGAACGTAAAACTCATAGATTCATGTTGGGGTTGAGGCCCGAGATTCAGGATGCGATGGCCCTAAATCGGTATGATATACTTACGAAGGCCTTTGATGCAGCTTCTAGACTGGAGAAGAGAAAGGGGGAACATATTGTATCTAGCCAGCCTAGCAAGAGGCCATTTCAGCCTCAGGGTCAGCAGGGAGTGTTTAGGCCTCCCGTACAGCAGGGTGTATACAGGCTGCCAGCTCAGCAGGGTTCTTACAGACCGCAAGGTTAACAGAGTTATTATCGGCCACCATTTCAGCAGGGGTCTTATCAGGCTCAGTCTCAGTTTAGGCCGGCCAAGTCTCAAGGTCAATACAGGCCTAGTTTTGTTAGACCTCAGCAGCAGGCTGGTACAGCTGCTTTTTCAACTTCTGGTTCTTTTAGGGGCAGTGTTAGTGCATCATCACCGCAGTGTACTTACTTCAAGTGCCAGGGCCATGTGGAGGCCAACTATAGGGTGAAGTTAGGGGCTTGTTTGGGTTGCGGTAGCAATCAGCATAGGGAAAGGGATTACCCTAGATATCAGAGGACTGAGGGTCGGGCAGCGACTCAGGTTTATCAGGGTTGACCTACGGGCAGTGCACCTCAGTAGCAGCGGGTTCAGGCTCGGGCCTACGCAGTTGACTTGGAAGAGATGCCTGAGGAGACTGCAGTTGTGGAAGGTAACTTCCTTATACTTAATCAACTTGTTAAAGTGTTGATTGATTCTGGTGCTACGAATTCTTTCATTACTCCTGTTTGTGTGCAACGTGTTAATGTGCAACCTGAAAGACTACCTTATGTGGTTGAGATTAGTACCTCTTTGACTAATAAGTATGTGACTGGCCTAGTTTGTAAGGATTGTATAATACATGTTAAGGGGTATAATTTTCCTTCGAACCTTATCTTATTTCCTATCCGGGGGTATGACGTTATCTTGTGTATGGATTGGCTTTCTAAGTATGATGCCCAGTTGAACCGTAGAACCAAGGTAGTACAGTTTCATTTGCCAGATCAGCCAGTAGTTGAGGTAGTAGGGAACCGAGGTGCTAAGACGAGTTTTGTTATCTCAGCAACTAAAGTTGTTAAGTTGGTGAGTAAGGGTTGTTTGGGTTAACTAGCTTATTTGATCGACAAGCCATCTGATAAGCTACAGCTGGAGGAAGTTCCTATTATTCGGGAATATCCTAATGTATTTCCCGAGGAGTTGCCAGGGTCACCGCCAGAGAGAGATATGGAGTTTGTGATTAATCTTGTTTTCGGTACTCAACCTATTTCAAAATTAGCGTACTAGATGGCACCAGCTGAGTTGAAGGGGCTGAAAAATCAATTGCAGGAGTTAATAGAGAAGGGTTTCATTCAGCAGAGTTCTTCACCTTGGGGAGCTCCTATTTTATTTGTGAAGAAGAAGGATGGTACTTTGAGATTGTGTATTGATTATCGTGGTTTGAATCAGGTGACCATCAAGAACAAGTATCCTTTGCCACTGATTGACGAGTTGTTTGATCAACTTCAGGGAGCCAAAGTCTACTCTAAGTTTGACTTGAGGCAGGGGTATTATCAGCTTCAGATTCTCACGGAGGATGTTCCGAAGTCTGCCTTTAGGACTCGGTACGGGCATTATGAGTTTGTAGTTATGCCCTTTGGATTAACTAATGCACCGACAGCATTTATGGATCTTATGCATCGGGTTTTTCAGCCGTACTTAGACCAGTTCGTGGTGATCTTTATTGATGATATCTTGGTTTATTCTAAGTCTGAATCGGAGCACGAGCAACATCGACGGCTTGTTTTACAGAAGCTGTAGGAGCATCAGTTGTTTGCTAAGTTCAGCAAATGTGAATTTTGGCTACAACGTATATCTTTTCTTGGTCATGTTATCACACAGAGCGGTATTTCTATAGATCCTACTAAGATTGAATCGGTGATGTCTTGGAAACGTCCGGAGAATGTTTCGGAAGTTCGGAGCTTTCTTGGCTTGGCGGGTTATTACCGTAGGTTTGTCAAGGACTTTTCAAAGATTGCCGAGCCACTTTCTAAGTTAACTCATAAACATACTAGCTTTGTTTAGGATGAGAAATGTGAGAGTGGGTTTCAGGAGTTGAAAAAGAGTTTGACTATTGCTCCAGTACTTGCTCTACCAGAGGGGACCGATAATATGGTCATCTACAGCGATGCATCCAAGGAGGGCTTGGGATGTGTACTTATGCAGAATGGTCGGGTTATTGCCTATGCTTCTAGAAAGTTGAAACCTTATGAGGTGAATTATCCGACTCATGATCTTGAGTTGGCAGCTGTTGTTTTCTCACTGAAAAAGTGGCATCATTATCTGTGGGGCAGTAAGTTCAAGATTTTCACTGATCATAAGAGTCTTAAGTATTTATTCTCACAGAAGGAGTTGAATATGCGTCAGCGGAGGTGGATGGAACTTCTTGGAGATTATAATTGTTCTATCAGCTATCTGCCTGGAAAGGCAAATGTGGTGGCAGACGCTCTTAGCTGTAAGGCGAGTGTTTCTTGTTTGGCTGTCAAGAAATGGGAGGTTCTTGAGGAATTCACTTATTGGAGACCGGAGTTGACTCAGGTTGGGGTAATGTGTTCACATCTCCGTATTCAGCCTTTATTGTTGTCTCAGATCAGAAAAGCTCAGCAACTTGATGTTAAACTTCAGATGATCAGTCTAACTTCAAAATGCACGAGGATGGTATTCTTCGGTTTCGGAACAGGGTTTGTGTTCCCGATGAACCGGGTTTGAGGCGAGGTATTCTGGAAAAGGCTCATAATTCTAAGTACACCATTCATCCTAGTGGAAACAAGATGTATCGGGACTTGAAGCAACATTACTGGTAGAATAATATGAAGAGAGAAGTTGCTCAGTTCGTGTCTAGATGTTTGACTTGTCAACGAGTGAAAGCCGAGCATCAACGACCTGCAGGTTTGCTTCAACCGTTGGCTATACCACAGTGGAAATGAGAGCATATTACAATGGACTTCGTCACTGGTTTGCCTAGAATACCGAGAGGCAACGATGCAATTTGGGTTGTCGTGGATCGTTTGACGAAGACAACTCACTTTATTTTGATGCGGATGGAAGATGAAGTTGCAAAGTTGATGGATCTTTATTTGGATCAGATTGTTAGACTTCACGGAATTCTATCTAATATTGTCTCGAATCGAGATCCTCGATTTACTTCTCGTTTGTGGGAGAAACTTCAGGAGACTTTGGGTACTCAGCTTAACTTCAGTACAGCGTATCATCTACAGATCGACGATCAGTCTGAGAGGACTATTCAGATTTTGGAAGATATGCTCAGGGATTGTGTTCTGGACTTCGGGACGAACTGGGAGAAACATCTACCACTTGCCAAGTTTGCCTATAACAATAGTTATCAATCTACTATTGGGATGGCACCTTTTGCAGTTCTTTACGGTCGTACGTGCCGTTCACCTTTGTATTGGGATGAAGTAGGGGAGATGAAGACTATTGATCCGACTATTATGCCAAAGCTTCTAGAGAAGATTGAGAATGTTCAGTTGATCAGGCAGAGAATGCTTACAGCGCAGAGTAGATTCAATAGTTATGCTGATAAGCGTCGTCGAGATTTGGAGTTTGCAGTCAAAGATCGGGTTTTCTTGAGATTGTCTCCTCGAAAGGGGTTTGCTCGTTATGGTAAATGTGGTAAGCTAAGTCCGAGGTTTGTGGGGCCGTTTGAGATTATTGGCAGAGTTGGTAAGTTAGCATATCGGTTGCCTTTACCGGAGAATTTCTCTAATGTCCACGATGTATTTCACGTGTCTAATTTGCGAAAATATAATACGGATCCTTCTCATATTCTTGAGCCAGAGCCATTACAGCTTCGTAAGAATCTGACTTATGACAAGCGGCCGATTCGTATTCTTGATCAGATGGAACGAGAGTTGAGGTCGAAGAGGATTCCGATGGTAAAGGTGTTGTGGAAGCATCACGGTATAGAGGAAGCTACTTGGGAGAGGCGAGATCAGATGTAGCAGCAGTATCCAGATCTTTTCCGTTCAACAAGTAAGAATTTCGGGGATGAAATTTCTTTAAGGGAGGGAGAATGTGAGACCCCATATTTTGCTTTATCTCGATTTACGTGCTTTATCTCGTTTTACGTGAATTAACATGTTTATGTGCTATATGACTTAGAATGTGACAATTCTGTGATTAATACTCCTAATACATGCTAAGTGTGCATTCATGAAATTTTCATAAAAAAACAGAATCATAAATTTTATCGTCGGTTTTGGTGAATAGTATTTGTGAACACCTGTCCGCTAAATTTTTTATAGGGGTGTTTTAAACGTCTTAAAACCTAGTCCTCGAGTATTAATAGACCCGTGTTTGATTAAAACGGATTTGAAATCGGTTTTGGAATTTTAAAGATTTTTACACTTTCTTTTGCAAGAAAACGAGTTTTAAGCCAATTCGGGTGAAACTATTTTAATGTAACATTCTTTGTCAGCTAAAATATAATGTGTAGAATTAATTTAAGTGTTAATTTAATAGTTGAGCAAGAAATACTCAAGAAATGAATTAAAAGACTAGAAAAACAATTAAAGGACTAATAAACTAACTTTGACTTTGCATTTTTTTTAATTGACCAATCCTTTATATGCATAATATCATCAACACACACAAAACACAACACAAAACACACTCAAAATACACACACATTGTCGTGAGCTTCCATGAGCAAAAGAGAAGTTTTCTTCAACATTTTTCAAAGCAATTTTTCATAGAAAAACCTAGTTTTTGTCCGTAGAATTTCGTGCGAAGTTGGATTCCGCTTGTTGGGCATGCATTGCACGCATATCTAGGCTTATATTGCATCAAAGGTGAGAGAAAAATTCTAGATCTCAAAAGTCATATTTTATGTTTTTGCTCATAACTGCATTTTGAACCTTTAGAATGTTAATTTGAAGTTATATTATTGCTCAGCGCATGCTAGGGATCGTTTAGGTGTATTACTACGAGATTTGAACCATTGTAGCGAAATTCTTTATTTTCGGGTACCAAAAGTTGATTAATTAGCCATTTGATGATTATCTTGAGTTGTTGAGGTTGGAATCGATTGCCGTCGATTTCTAAAAGTTTGTTAATTACGTGGTAACGTTGTTATAATGCCAAATTTTCGATTGCGATGTTTGGGTGAAAATCCAGAAATTTCAGCCTAGGTGCATTGAGGTTTTAGGGTTGTTGGGCTTGATTTTGATGTGTCTTGGTTGGTTTCCAAGAGGGCTAATGTAGTTGATTGAATGGTTGAGTGTTTGAAACTGATTTGGAGTTGTTTGGATTAGTAGAATGTAAGATATGATTATTTGAAGTTTAGGTTGTCTTTCTTTAAATTGTTGAATTGAGCCTTTAGTTGATTGGGTGGTATTTGAGTGATTGAATTGTGAGTTGTTAATGGTTAGACTAGGGTTAGAATACGTGTTTCATGCATGTTAAGTTGGATGGCCTACTTTGTCATCTAACTTAGTTGTTTGTGGTTTAATTATGTTATATTGATGTTATATTGATGATTATATTGATGTTTCATTAATGGAAATGGATGATTATTGATGATTATTGATTGATGATTGATGAACCGGGAGATAGGCAATTCTGCTAGATTGTCCTCCTGTGAATGATGTTTATTATTATTGTTGAGTCTTGGTATGTGTGTGCTACCTCTCGGGCAGCATCGGGCTGTCAGGTTGATAACGGCATGACTACCAGAGACTACCCCGAGCTCGCTTGACGGAGGTGTCATGGAGGGAGAAGCTAGTGAGGTACCTCGGGTGCGTGAGTAATGGGGAGTTACAAGAAGAATGGTTGAGATCGTGATGGCATTTGGAGCTATACCAAATTGAGTATCCTTTATTGATTGGTCATTACAGTTATGTGTTTACATTGTATTGATGTTTATTTGTGTGTTTACTTGCTCAAAGGATCATTTCCAAGGCGTATAGTAAATACTATTAAAGATCTATCAGGTCCTCGCCGAGCTTGTTTTATATAAGCTCACTCTCTATTATTGCATGCATACAGGTGTCCTTGAGCAAGATTACGGGTACGTGCCTCCAGAAAGGGAAAATGTGCCTTACGTGGATGAGTCTTATGTGCAAGAGTCTTTGCCATTTGATTGTTTATATTTATTGTAATATGATGTATTATAAAACCTACCTTAGTATAAAGACTTATGTATAATGGTTTAGTAGTCTTCTTTTGACCTTGTTTAGATTACTAAATTTGTTTATAATCCATTTTGATTTGTATGTTAAAGTTAAGGTATTACGTTGGAACGAAGGCGTATAACTATGAATGGATCGTCTAAGAATGATTATTGTATAATATGGTTATGTTGTATGTTGTTAATGGTATTGAGGAATTCATTGTTGTTCGGTTGAGGAGTTTGATTGTATGATGTTTTGAGAGGTTGGTTTAGAGCCTCGGTGTCTTAATTACTATCGTTATACTGCCGAAATTCCGTTGCGTCCTGACTGATTGTAGGTGGGATCGAGTTGGGGCGTGACAGGGTTACCCATCCCCGCACAACTCCCGACCAAGCACACTTAACTTTGGAGTTCTGATGGGATGCGGTACATTAGTGCTAGTATGATCGCACCCGTCAAGTTGTGGGTGTAAAGCCCTTATGTGTTGATGGTTCACAGTCGCAGCCCAGGGAGACGGCCCTTTAAAAAGGCCCAATGGGCTTATCGACAACCCATCTGCTTCCACAACACAACATCCTCGCAAGACGTGATACCGACGCGTAGTAGGGCCCTCTAATGTCTCACGAGTCAGGTTATCAGCCATTTCGCAGCTCACGACGAACGTCCTGAGATGAAAAAACAGCGCAAATAGAAGAAAAGTTGCCCGAAACTGATGAAAATGATCGATTTTGGGTTCTGAATATAGGCGCAACCGATCAGGCTTGCTGCCTTCATCATAGAGCTCTCGAAAATCTTTCCAATGATATACTGTGGGCCGCATAACTCCTTACGGCTCAAAAGTTATTGGCACCGAAGCGACGGAGACCAGGTCACAAGCCTCACGACCTCGGTTTGCAAGCCCAGCCCCTCCGTGAAGTGAAGTTGTCTCACCCAAGATGCCGTGGGACTCGAAGAAAGAAATGTGACGGACGAAGCAACTTGGCATGGCTGAACGGCACAATAAAAAATGAAAAAAATGGTGCAACACGAGGACTTCCGAGGGGGTCACCCGTCCTAGTACGAGCCCCACCCAAGCACCATTAACTTCAGAGTTCTGATGGGATCTGGTGGATTAGTGCTGGTATGATCGTACCCGTCAAGTTGTCGGTGCAAAGCCCCTATGTGTTGACGGTTCACAGTCCCAGCCTAGGGAGACGACCCATTAAAAAGGCCCAATGGGCTTATCAACAACCTATATGCTTCCACAATACAACATCCTCTCAAGACGTGATATCAACATGTAGTAGGGCCCTCTAATGTCCCACAAGTCAGGTTATTGGCCTTTTCAAGGCTCACGACGAATGACCCGGGATGAAAAAATAGCGTAAACAAAAGAAAACTAGTTTCAAAATGATGAAAATGTTCGATTTTGAGTTTCGAAAATAGGCGTAGCCGAGCAACTTTGCTGCCCCTGTCGTAGAGCTCTCGGAGAGCTTTCCAACGATATACTATGGGCTACATAACTCCTTACGGATCAAAAGTTATGGGCACCGGAGTGACGGAGGCCAGGTCACAGGCCTCACAAGCTTGGTTTGCAAGCCCAGCCCCTCTGCGAAGCGAAGTGATCTTGGCGAAGATGCCGTGGGACTCGAGGAAAGAAATGTGACGGAAGAAGCATCTTGGCATGGCTGAACGACGCAATAAAAAATGAAAAAAGGGGTGCAACACGAGGACTTCCCAGGGGGTCACCCATCCTAATACGACTCCTGCCCATGCACTCTTAACATTAGAGTTTTGATGGGATCCATAGCATTAATGCAGGTATGATCGCTCTAGTCAAGTTGTGGGTGCAAAGCCCTTATGTGTTGACGGTTCACAGTCCCAGCCCAGGGAGACGACCCATAAAAAAGGCCCAATGGGGTTATCGACAACCCATCTGCTTCCACAACACTGCATGCTCACAAGACGTGATATCGACGCTTAGTAGGGCCCTCTAATGTCCCACGAGTCAAGTTATCGGCCTTTTCTTGGCTCATGACGAATGATCGGGAATGAAAAAAATAGCGTAAACTAAAAACAATTGGCCCGAAATTGATGAAAACTTTCAAATTTTGGTTAAGAAAAAAGGCGCAACCATGTAGAATTGCTGCCCCCGTCGTAGAGCTCCCAGAGAGCTTTCCAATGATATACTGTGGGCTGTATAACTCCTTACGGATCAAAAGTTATAGGCACCGGAGCAACAGAGACCAGGTCACAAGCCTCACGACCTCAGTTTGCGAGCCCAGTACCTCCGCGAAGCGAAGTTGTCTTGCTCAATACGCTGTGGGACTTGAGGAAAGAAATGCGATAGATGAAGCAACTTGGCATGGCTGAACGGTGCAACAAAAAATAAAAAAAGGGGTACAACACGACGACTTCCCTAGGGGTCAGCCATCTTAGTACGACTCCCGCCCAAGCACGCTTAACTTTGGAGTTCTGATCAGATCCATTGCATTAGTGCTGGTATGATCACACCCGTCAAGTTATGGGTACAAAGCCCTTATGTGTTAACGATTCACAGTCCCAGCCATGGGAGACAGCCCATTAAAAAGGCCCAATGGGCTTATCGACAACCCATCTGCTTCCACAATGCAGCATCCTCGCAAGACGTGATATCGATGCATAGTAGGGCCCTCTGATATCCCACGAGTCAGGTTGTTGGCCTTTTCGCTGCTCATGACGAACGACCCAGGATAAAAAAAAATTGTGTAAACCAAAGTAAAGTAGCCCAAAATTGTTGAAAACATTCGATTTTGGGTTCCGAAAACAGGCGCAGCCAAGCAGGCTTGCTTCCCCTATCTTAGAGATCCTGGAGAGCTTTCCGACGATATACTGTGGGCCGCATAACTCCTTTTATATCAAAATTTATGGGCGCCGGAGCGATGGAGACTAGGTCACAAGCCTCACGACCTCAGTTTGCGGGCCCAGCCCCTCTGCAAAGTGAAGTTTTCTTGCCCAAGATTCCGTGGGACTCGAGGAAAGAAATGTGACGGATGAAGCATCTTGGAATGGCTGAACGACGCAATAAAAAATTTAAAAGGGGGTGCAACACGAGGACTTCCCAAGGGGTCACCTATCTTAGTACGACAACTGCCTAAACACACTTAACTTCGGAGTTCTGATGGGATTTGGTGCATTAGTGCTTGTATGATTGCACCCGTCAAGTTTTGGGTGCAAAACCCTTATGTGTTGAAGGTTCACAGTCCCAGCACAGGGAGACGACCCATTAAAAAGGCACAATGGGCTTATCGACAACCCATTTGCTTCCACAACGCAGCATCCTTGCAAGACGTGATATCAACGCATAGTATAGACCTCTAATGTCGTACGAGTCACGTTTTTGGACTTTTCGCAGCTCACGACGAGCAACGCCGGATGAAAAAACATCGTAAACAAAAGAAAAGTGGCCCAAAACTGATGAAAACATTCGATTTTGAGTTCCGAATATAGGCGCAGCCGAGCAACCTTGCTGCCTCCGTGAATCAATTTGGTTGCAAGACCGACACCTCTGTGAAGCAAAGTTGTCTTGCCCAAGATGCTGTGGGACTCGAGGAAAGAAATGTGACGGATGAAGCATCTTGGCATGGCTGAACGACGCAATTAAAAATGAAAAAGGTGGTGCAACATAAGGACTTCCCAAGGGGTCACCCATCCTAGTACCACTCCCGCCCAAGCACGCTTAACTTCGAAGTTCTGATGGGATCTGGTGCATTAGTGCTGGTATAATCACACTCGTCAAGTTGTGGGTGCAAAGCCCTTATGTGTTAACGGTTCACAGTCCCAGCCCAGGGAGACGGCCCATTAAAAAGGCCCAATGGGCTTATCGATAACCCTTCTGCTAGCACAACGCAGCATCCTCGCAAGATGTGATATCAACGCATAGAAGGGCCATCTAATGTCGTACGAGTCAAGTTATCGGCCTTTTTACGGCTCACGACGAACAACCCGGGATGAAAAAACTGCTCAAACAGAAGAAAAGTTGCCCAAAACTGATGAAAATGTTCAATTTTGTGTTCCGAATATACGCGCAATCGGGCAGGCATGCTCCCCCGTCGTAGAGCTCCCGAAGAGCTTTCTGATGATATACTGTGGGCCACATAACTCCTTTCGGTTCAAAAGTTATGGGCACCAGAACAACGGAGACCAGGTCACAGGCCTCACGACCTTGGTTTGCGAGCCTAACATGTGATGATAAAATAGGGTGAGTCTTTATGAACTCGGCTGGGGGGAACGAGAGATAACATTTTGAAACTCTTTTCCGGTTAATCTTATGAAAACCCTTTTTGAAAACATGTCATATGAAATAAGCAAGTTCATAACATAACATAAATATAAATGAACACTTTTACCTGTGTTTCCTCCTCGAGATCCTCTGAGAACCAAGCGAGTGTACTTAAACACATAGTGAAAAGGATACAGTGAGCTTTTGCTCTCAAGTTCATTTTCGATAACAGTCATTGCGGCCGGCTTCAATCATCCACTTATCACTCCAACGGGTGTACTCCGGATGTACACCAAACCTATGACCCAACTCTCCAAGGAAGTCTAGCCCCCAAGTGAGAGAGAGAATTGGACCATGGTAGTCACGGTAGCACCGGCAAGCCCGATGCCACCCGGCGTGCATGAAACGCTACCATGCCTGAATGAAAGGTTGCAACCTTGTATGCAATGCACAAATATATCATTTAACAATTCACATTAGGAGGTCAACAAAGTAGGTTCCCTCCGAGCAATTATAAGATCACATATTGCCAAGTAAACGAACGAGGCATGCTTGACATGAAATTTCACTTTGTAGAACACATAGAGTTATATGAACATTAAACGAGCAGCCAAGTCACACATATAAATCAAGTCATATAACTCATTTCGGGGTTCACGTATCAAGTATTAACATTATACAAGCATGCAACGACGTTCACACAAGACCGGGTGCAAGGATAGCACACTTATCAACATGAAATCATCGGGAATCATATTTAGAGCTATAAGGAAAATTACGGGAAGTCTATTAACCACACAATTAAACACATTTAAACATAGGGTCATCTCTTAGCAAATAGTCATGAGCGCTAGGGCTTCAATTTCGTGCTTACACATGCGATTAAGCAAACCATTCATCAATTAATGATCCCAAGCCATGCATCAACCAAATTAAACAACCTCAACCAACCACAACAGTCCACACAACATCTATGTGCCATAATTCCAAGCATCAATACCACAAGTTAAGTTACAACATGTTTCAAAGCATTTTACTAAGCAAAACCCTACTGCAATGGTCTGTTTTCCCACATTCAATTATCCAAGAAAATAATCTCCAAATTTAGTGGACAAAATGTCAAATTAAATCTTAATGAGTTATCTAAATCTAGGAACAAACCTCGCATCATTTGGAGCTCAAACTTAGGAGTTATGTTCAAAACCGTAGGACTACGCAAAACTATCCAGTTTTAGATACATTACGATTTTTTCCATTTTTGAGGGTCCTAGAGTCAGATTTAGCTTTGACCTATTTCTGACAAAAATGTACACAACTGCAAAATATAGCAATCTACCAATTTTCATTCATTTTTATTAATATTTACTAGGTTAAAAACACTTTATTCCACAAAGTCAGTAATCTTCCAGAAACCTATTTTATTTTTCCAATTTTTCAGATTTAGACACCTTTTGATATTTTGCCATTTTTGGGGTCTTAGAGTCAAAATTGGCGTTGGCATATTTCTATAAACAATTTTCATAACTGACAAAACTAGTTACCTACCAATTTTCAGGCATTTGTATCAAGGTTCACTAAGCCAAATGCACTTCGTACTACAAGGTCAAAAAACTGCCAGCAAAATGTTTTTACCTATCTTCAAGTTCTAGCCATTATCATGCCATGCATTAGTAGATAAGCTCATATACACACATATACAACAACTAAAGAGGTAAATATAGCTACATGAGAGCATGCATGTGAGTTTTGAAAGCTTTTAAAAGAGTTTAACCCTCACCTTAGCAAGTTGTTGGATGTAAATGCTAGAAGAAGCTTGAAAATGCACAAGAGACCTCCTTTTCCTTGTTTTGGCCGAAAGATAGCTGGCTGTTCTATACTCCTAGCTTAGTTAGCATATTCTTAGTGTGTGCATGTGATTAGAACAAAAGGAAATGAAAGAAAGCTATCAAAACATATTTATGGCCAAGAAAAAGAGATTTGTGAGCTTTGTGTGAGATTTCTTGCTTGTTGCTTACAATGGTCGAGTTCCTTAGAGTCTTTGAGAGCCTAAGTGAGTCTTAGAATGTGAGCTTCAGCTATGGAGGTTCAAGATGCAGCCATGGCCGAAAATGAGAGAGAACGAGAATGGGAGAGAATGAGAGAGTTTGAGGGTGAGATGAAATGTTTATGTGTGTGTATGTGTCGGCCTTGAGCTATACAAGGATGAAATTATTTTTGTTCTTTGAGTAATTTTGAATTATGAGGAGTATGGTCATTGAGAGGGCCAAGAATGAAGGCTTGGTTGTTAGCAAAAGTACCTTGGTACAACAAAAAGTCATGACAATGTGTAAGACCTTGTCTAGGCATGCATAGTTAAAAAAATGTTGTTCAATTCTTGTTCAAATGATCTAGGTATGGCCGGCCATGTGGTGTTTAATTCTGAATTTTTTTGTTTTGTCTTAAAGTTTATTTTATTGTAGGTTGATTGTGGTATTTGAGGTGCATTGGATTTGGAATACGAATAAAGAATAAAGAATGTTTAGTGTTTAGTGAAATTTTGTCTAGTGTGTTGATTTAGGATTAAAATATAGGTTAGTGGAGTATGTAGGATTATTCTATAATCTAGTGTTTTGTGTAGGATGCTTTCTTGATTAGCGTGCAGGCACGCTTTCCTAAGTCTAAGGCATGTACTACGAGGTAAGGCACAAACTACGAGACAAATGCACATATTCTAGGTAAATGCACACAACTCTAAATGAATGCACGTAAATCAATGCAAGGCATGTAAATCAAGACACGGTTCTTAAACCTTGGTTAAGGCACGCAGTTCAAGGTTAAGGCACACGAATCAAGGTATCGCACGCAATTCGAAGTCGGGCCTCACACAACACCTCCGCGAAGCAAAGTTGTCTTGCCCATGATGCCGTGGGACTCGAGGAAAGAAATGTGATGGATGAAGCATCTCGGCATAGATGAACGGCGCAATGAAAAAGTGGGTGCAACACGAGGAATTCCCTGGGGATCACCTATCCTAGTACGACTCCCGCCTAAACACGCTTAACTTCGGAGTTCTGATGGGATCCGGTGCATTAGTACTTGTATGATCGCACCCGTCAAGTTGTGGGTACAAAGCCCTTATATGTTGACAGTTCACAGTCTCAGCCTAGGGAGACGACCCATTAAAAAGGCCCGATGGGTTTATCGACAACCCATCTGCTTCCATAACGCAGCATCCTCGCAAGACATGATATAGACACATAGTAAGCCCTCTAATGACCCACGAGTCATTTTATCAGCATTTTCATGGCTCACGACAAATGACTCGGGATGAAAAAATAGCGTAAACAGAAGAAAAGTGGTCCAAAATGATAAAAGTGTTCAATTTTGAGTTTTCAAAATAGGTGCAGCCGAGCAGGCTTGCTTCCCGCGTCGTAGAGCTCCCGGGGTGCTTTCCAACGATATATTGTGGGCTGCATAACTCCTTACGGATCAAACGTTATAGGCACCGGAGCGACGGTGACTAGGTCACAGTCCTCACGACCTCGGTTTGCGGGCCCAGCCTCTCCACGAATCGAAGTTGTCTTGCCCAAGATGCCATGGCACTCGAGGAAAGAAATGTGACGAATGAAGCAACTTGGTATAGTTGAACGGCTCTAGAAAAAATGAAAAAGGGAGTACAACACGAGGACTTCCCAGGGGGTCACCCATCTTAGCACGACACCAGCCCAAGCACGCTTAACTTCGGAGTTCTGATGAAATCCGGTGCATTAGTGCTGGTATGATTGCACCCGTCAAGTTATCGGTGCAATGCCCTTATGTTTTGACGGTTCACCATCCCAGTCCAGGGAGACAGCCCATTAAAAAGGCCCAATGGGCTTATCGACCATCCATCTGCTTCCATAACGCAGCGTCCTCGCAAGACGTGACATCGACGGATAGTAGGGCCCTCTAATGTCCCAGAAGTCAGGTTATCGGCCTTTTCGCAGCTCACAATGAACGACCCAGGAAGAAAAAATAGGTCAAATAGAAGAAAAGTGGCCCAAAACTGAAGAAAATGTTCGATTTTAGGTTCCGAATAGAGGCGCAAATGAGTAGACTTGCTAACCCTGTCGTGGAGCTCCCGACGAGCTTTCCAACAATAATACTCTAGGCCATATAACTCCTCACGGATCAAAAGTTATGGGCACCAGAGCGATGGAAACCAGGTCACTGGCATATCGATAACCCATCTGCTTCCACAATGCAGCATCCTTGCAAGACGTGATATCAACACATAGTAAGGCCCCCTGATGTCCCACGGATTAGGTTATCATCCTTTTCGTGACTCATGACAAACGACCCGGGACAAAAAAAATAGCGTAAACAAAAGAAAAGTTCCCCAAAACTGATGAATATTTTCGATTTTGGGTTCCAAAAAGAGGCACAGCCGAGCATGCTTGCTGCCTCTATCGTAGAGCTCCTGAAGAACTTTATGACGATATACTATGGGCCACATAACTCCTTATGGATCAAAAGTTATGGCACCATAGCGACGGAGACCAGGTCATATGTAACACCCCGATCCCTCACGAGACCGGGAGTTCTATCAATCGATCTAATCACAACCCAAACCAAACCCGGGCATAAATTTTCAGGGAAAACGGACGGAGTCTCCCCTGTTTCTAGGCGAAATGTAAAACATGCGACATCATATAAGTGGACCAACACCGAGTCCAACCATACAAACACCTCAAGGCCATCCGAGCCTTGGTTCTCAACAATTAAACTCAGCAAATATACGTACATTTCCAATTAAAAAGCTAACCTATCTCTTTTCATTTTTTTTTCAAGAACATTCAAGCTTGACATTTAATCCATACTGATCTACTGTACAAAATATACTATCATACCATTCTCACTCTTTTCTTTTAGACATTTACAAACATGCATCGAGGTTAACTATACTACTGAATACATAACTAACTTATCAATCTACCTTAACTACTTAGCTAGATTACATTACATTTCTTTTAACAATAAATACATACAACATATGAACATACATCTCTACATCTTTGACAGCTCAAGCCACAAAGCACGCAAGACAACTCTTTAGGCACGATCTAACACATAATCACGAACTTTCCAGCTAACATGGCATTTCCTGAAATGTGGTGGTGAGGAGTGAGTATACACAACACGTATACTCAGTGAGGGCGAGACAGATATCGAGTTGGAGAGAAAGAAGATCGTGCAATGCAAAAAGGTACAGTTAAGCAATACAAACAATAAAAGGCATACAATATAAGCAACAATACAATTAAACAACTAAAGAAAGCATTAACACAACCAATCAAAGCTATACCACACTTTGAAGGCTATGGTTCACTCGAGCGAGTAATGTATTGATCACGATCCCGATGACTTTAACGATGACGCGCCGGCCCAAACCACCTTATAACACCAGTTTGGAATACCCAGGAAGTATCCATCAACCTACGACCCAAAACTCCCTAGGAGGCAACCCAAGCGAGAAAAGGGAATAGCAGCGGAGCTAGAGCAACCAACACTGGCAACCCGAGGCTACCCAGAGAGGTCCATCACTCACGCGCGAGACATTATGCAATGCAAGACTCGATACAAGGCGATAAACGAGTGATAAACAAGATATCAAGCATTCTTAACAATGGATAGACATTTCAATCAACAACCAACTCTAACAAGCGGAATAAGCATTAGCAAGCATAACAAGCAATAATAAGCATTAACAAGCATTCTATTAGCAATATAATCATGAAACACACAAAATCACCAAAAATGCCCCAACTTTCAAAATGCCACTACTTTCAAACGAGCCACGAGTCTTGGAAACCGACTTCACCAATCCTCCTAGGTCACTATAAGGCACATCTACAGACTCCGAAACCCTACTTAACCCTAGAATTCGTGCAAAGTCCGGTTTTCCCCCTTTGCTCATTTGAACTACAACTATACCAACCAAACACCCAACCAACACCATGACCGCACCAAAAGTGCTTCCATGGGCTCCCGAAACAATGCCATCACGCAAAACGAGAAAACGCTAAAGTCGACCTAAACTACCCCGACTTTCACTAAGCCATTTTTCTCTGTTTTTCCATTACACAGTCCAATTAAACCACACATTTAGGCATTCTAGCATACCTAGCACATTTTCACATCAACGAACAGCATAACGGGGCAAGTTCATCGTTCCAAGGGTTTACTATTCACTAATTACTATTCATTAATCAATTTAAATTACAATCTCAACATCTAACTGCAGAAAATGTTAAAAAGCTATAAATACATGTTCTACAATCAACAAGGAACATTCTAGAAGCATCAAAACGCTTTAAACAACAATCTACGAATAAAATCTAAAAATTGCAAAGTTGATACACTAAACATTTAAATGCGCAAATAACATGATTCCCTCACCTCAGATGCTCCTAGACGCTAGGAAAACCTCGTAGAGTGCCTCAGAAACCACCCCGTGGAAGCCCTCGCGAAGACTCGAAGAATTGAAGTTGAATTTTCTTTTTTTCTTCCCTTATTTTTTTGGCCCTGCTATGCTTCTGTTCAGTTCTGTTTTTATTTTTATTTTGTGCTATATAATGCATATAAGTGACACAAAGTCAAATGGTCAAGGTCCCCTTGGTCAATGCTAAGTTTACATAGTCAAAGTAGTTCATTTTGTGCATTTTTAGGCTAAAACAACTAAGGAAACATCAATTCTAGCTAACAACAATTAAAATATAAAATTTAAGACACCAAACACTAGTTTTCACTTTTTGTTGAGGACTGGAATTCATTTCCTAACTATCTCTCTCGATATGCTATGCACTTTGCGACAACAAAGAAGTAACAATTAATTCTCAAATAATCTAAGAAATATATTATTTTTGAAAAGCATTATACTTTTAAAATTTACTCCGGCTCGGAGCTACTTTTCATTTAATTGAAAACCGAGCCTTTAAGTGCAAGAAAAATAAAACCGATTGACATCAATATGAAAAATAGTAGATATTCCGTTAACATGATTAGCTCAGGTATTATTCAAGTTACTTTTAAAAGAAACATGAAAGTAAAGCTACAAATAAGTGTTTAACTAAAAATAAACACAAATTCAATGCCAACATTTAAAATGTCACTTAGTTAAATGCAATTAAATGCCATTAAATGCATGCCGGGTTCGGGTTATCACATCCTTCCCCCCTTAAAACAATTGCGTCCTCGCAATTCTTCTTCCAATAGAACTCAGCATCATCTGAAAACCAATTCTGACTAATCTTCATTAGCTACTGATCAAATATTTAATCAAGATGACCAATAGGAAAATTCAAGTAGAAATGGCAAGTAATAACGCCAAATAGAAGCCCAAATGCAGATACCGCACAAGAACCTCGTTGACACGAATACAGAAGAAGAATAAATTCCAACCAAGAGCACCGAGATAATACCAACAAAGACTAAAGCAAAGATACTGTAGATGTTATCAATACCACATACTAATGGCAAGAAGAATACTCCACACACAAATCTCCAATAAAAGTCTCTAAATGAAATCTTCCAATCACTGTGTTCCTACCGCAACATCTTAGTCAAACAACAAGTATAGATTTCCCCTGAGTAGAAAAGCAGATGGGGAAGCCGTAAACAATACAAGATAATAAGTCCAAGCAGAATTTCAAGTGTAAGATCTTCCAATAAATGCTAATAAGGAAAATACTAGTAGAATGCCCAATAAGAATTCCAAAGAATACCGTACGTAACATGAGATAATGAGTCTGATAGGGATTCCAGTTACCAAACCAACTGAGGGATGCCAAAGAATATACCCGAACAATGCTCCAGTAAGAAAGTACCAAGAATTGCCCAATAAGTAATACTAAATAATTGGCCACTGAGAATCCTAGAGAATGCCATTGAAGAATTTCCAATAAGGAATACCAGTAACACTCCAATAAAGACTGAGACACATATGCCATAGATAATACCATGCAGTAAGTCCAATTGAAAACCCAATAGCCAAGTCTATCAAGAAGTGCCAATAGAAGTCTCCAAAGAATACCTAGTAAGAAACCCAAGAATGCTACCAAGAGCCATCATACAGAAACCCCAAAGAAAGATATCTTTTCATGATTGCCATTCACCAATAAGAGTCTTAGAAGTGTGCCAACAACCGAGCTCCATAAACAAACACCAACTCCCAAATAAGGCTAGTCAAATGCCATTCAATTCCTGCCAATCCATACACCTTGAAAAAAACCAACAGTGAACCACTTTCTTCAGGGAGGAAGAGGACTTACTTACCATTTCCATAGGACATGTATGAATGCCAATATATCACAGTTATACACATGCCTTAAACTATTATGCAAGCAAGTTTACAAAACAATTTATTCAACAAAGTCACTCAAGCACGACAATCAAGTCAAGCACAACATAATCAATTCAAATCACGGCATAGCTAATTCAAGACAATCTATACACACATTACAAGTAATACTTCAAGCAAATAACAATTCACGGTGCCAATTCAATAAGTCAATTTGATAGACAACTAGACATTTCACCTTACTTAGCACACAATTAACACATAACACATAACTATATCACATAGGAGCACACATTCAAGTCAAGACACACAATCTCACATACAAGCATACACTTTCAAGACACACTTAACAAGCACACATTCAAGGGTCACTACCCACCAGACCGAGGACCCTGTCCCGGCTTATGAGCTAGACAAGCTCTGATACCACCTGTAACACCCCGATCCCTCACGAGACCAGGAGTTCTATCAATCGATATAATCACAACCCAAACCAAACCCGGACATAAATTTTCAGGAAAAACGGACAGAGTCTCCCCTGTTTCTAGGCGAAATGTAAAACCTGCGACAGCATATAAGTGGACCAACACCGAGTCCAACCATACAAACACCTCAAGGCCATCCGAGCCTTGGTTCTAAACAATTAAACTCAGCAAGAATACATACATTTCCAATTAAAAAGCTAACCTATCTATTTTCATTTTTTTCAAGAACATTCAAGCTTGACATTTAATCCATACTAATCTACTGCACAAAATATACTATCATACCATTCTCACTCTTTTCTTTTAGACATTTACAAACATGCATCGAGGTTAACTATACTACTGAATACATAACTAACTTATCAATCTACCTCAACTACTTAGCTAGATTACATTACATTTCTTTTAACAATAAATACATACAACATATGAACATACATCTCTACATCTTTGACAGCTCAAGCCACAAAGCACGCAAGACAACTCTTCAGGCATGATCTAACACATAATCACGAACTTTCCAGCTAACATGGCATTTCCTGAAATGTGGTGGTGAGGAGTGAGTATACACAACACGTATACTCAGTGAGGGCGAGACAGATATCGAGTTGGAGAGAAAGAAGATCGTGCAATGCAAAAAGGTACAGTTAAGCAATACAAACAATAAAAGGCATACAATATAAGCAACAATACAATTAAACAACTAAAGAAAGCATTAACACAACCAATCAAAGCTATACCACACTTTGAAGGCTATGGTTCACTCGAGCGAGTAATGTACCGATCACGATCCCGATGACTTTAACGATGACGCGCCGGCCCAAACCACCTTATAACACCAGTTTGGAATACCCCGGAAGTATCCATCAATCTACGACCCAAAACACTTTGGGAGGAAACCCAAGCGAGAAAAAGGAATAGCAGCGGAGCTAGAGCAACCAACACTGGCAACCCGAGGCTACCCAGAGAGGCCCATCACTCACGCGTGAGACACTATGCAATGCAAGACTCGATACAAGGCGATAAACGAGTGATAAACAAGATATCAAGCATTCTTAACAATGGATAGACATTTCAATCAACAACCAACTCTAACAAGCGGAATAAGCATTAGCAAGCATAACAAGCAATAATAAGCATTAACAAGCATTCTATTAGTAATATAATCATGAAACACACAAAATTACCAAAAATGCCCCAACTTTCAAAACGCCACTACTTTCAAACGAGCCACGAGTCTTGGAAACCGACTTCACCAATCCTCCTAGGTCATTATAAGGCACGTCTACAGACTCCGAAACCCTACTTAACCCTAGAATTCGTGCAAAGTCCGATATTCCCCCTTTGCTCATTTGAACTACGACTATACAAACCAAACACCCAACCAACAGCACGACTGCACCAAAAGTGCTTCCATGGGCTCCCGAAACAATGCCATCACGCAAAATGAGAAAATACTAAAGTCGACCTAAACGACCCCGACTTTCACTAGGCCATTTTTCTCTGTTTTTCCATTACACAGTCCAATTAAACCACACATTTAGGCATTCTAGCATACCTAGCACATTTTCACATCAACGGACAGCATAACAGGGCAAGTTCATCGTTCCAAGGGTTTACTATTCACTAATTACTATTCATTAATCAATTTAAATTACAATCTCAACATCTAACCGTAAAAAACGTTAAAAAGCTATAAATACATGTTCTACAATCAACAAGGAACATTCTAGAAGCATCAAAATGCTTTAAACAACAATCTACGGATAAAATTTAAAAATTGCAAAGTTGATACACTAAACATTTAAATGTGCAAATAACATGATTCCCTCACCTCAGATGCTCCTAGACGCTAGGAAAATCTCGTAGAGTGCCTCAGAAATCACCCCGTGGAAGCCCTCGCGAAGAATCGAAGAATTGAAGTTGAATTTTTTTTTTCTTCCCTTATATTTTCGGCCCTGCTATGCTGCTGTTCAGTTCTGTTTTTTTTTGTGCTATATAATGCATATAAGTGACACAAAGTCAAATAGTCAAGGCCCCCTTGGTCAATGCTAAGTAAACATGGTCAAAGTAGTTCATTTTGTGCATTTTTAGGCTAAAACAACTAAGGAAACATCAATTCTAGCTAACAACAATTAAAATATAAAATTTAAGACACCAAACACTAGTTTTCACTATTTGTTGAGGACTGGAATTCATTTCCTAACTATCTCTCTCGATATGCTATGCACTTTGCGACAACAAAGAAGTAACAATTAATTCTCAAAGAATCTAAGAAATATATCATTTTTGAAAAGCATTATAGTTTAAAATTTACTCCGGCTTGGAGCTACTTTTCATTTAATTGAAAACCGAGCCTTTAAGTGCAAGAAAAATAAAACCGATTGACATCAATATGAAAAATAGTTGATATTCCGTTAACATGATTAGCTCAGGTATTATTCAAGTTACTTTTAAAAGAAACATGAAAGTAAAGCTACAAATAAGTGTTTAACTAAAAATAAACACAAATTCAATGCCAACATTTAAAATGTCACTTAGTTAAATGCAATTAAATGCCATTAAATGCATGCCGGGTTCGGGTTATCACATCATAGGCCTCACCACCTCAGTTTGCGGGCACAGCCCCTCCACGAAGCGAAATTGTCTTGCCCAAGATGCCGTGGGACTTGAGCAAAGAAATGTGATGGATGAAACATCTTGGCATGGTTGAACGGCGCAAAAAAAAATGAAAAATGGGGTACAACATGAGGAATTCCCAAGGGGCTCCCCATCCTATTGCGACTCCCGCCCAAGGACGCTGAACTTCAGAGTTCTGATCGGATTCGGTGCATTGGTGCTGGTATGATCGCACCTGTCAAGTTATGGGTGCAAAGCCCTTATGTGTTAACGGTTCACAATCCTAGCCCAAGGAGACAACCCATTAAAAAGACCTAATGGGCTTATCGACAACCCATCTGCTTCAACAACGCAGCATGCTCGCAAGTTGTGATATCGACATGTAGCAAGGCCCTCTGATGTGCCACGAGTCAGGTTGTTGGCCATTTCGCTGCTCACGACAAACGACTCAGGACAAAAAAACTGCGTAAACAAAAGTAAAGTAGCCCAACACTTATGAAAATGTTTGATTTTGGGTTCTGAAAACATGCGCAGCCGAGTAGGCTTGCTGCCCCGTTCGTTGAGCTCCAGGAGAGCTTTTTGACGATATACTATGGGCTGCATAACTCCTTACGGATCAAAAGTTATAGTCACCAGAGCGACGGTGACCAGGTCACAAGCCTCACGACCTCGGTTTTCGGGCCTAACCCCTCCATGAATCGAAGTTGTCTTGCCCAGGATGCCGTGGCACTCGAGGAAGGAAATGTGATAGATAAAGCAACTTGGTATAGTTGAACGGTGCAAGAAAAAACGAAAAAGGGGGTGCAACACGAGGACTTCCCAGGGGGTCACCCATCTTAGCACGACACCAGCCCAAGCACGCTTAACTTCGGAGTTTTGATGGAATCCAGTGCATTAGTACTGGTATGATCACACCTGTCAAGTTGTGGGTGCAATGCTCTTATGTGTTGACAGTTCACAGTCCCAACCCAGGGAGACGGCCTATTAAAAAGGTCCAATGGGCTTATCGACCACTCATCTGCTTCCATAACGCAGCATCCTCGCAAGACCTGATATCGACGCGTAGTAGGGCCCTCTAATGTCCTAGGAGTCAGGTTATCGGCCTTTTCGTGGCTCACAATGAACGACCCGGGTAGAAAAAATAGTGCAAACATAAGAAAAGTGGCCAGAAACTGATGAAAATGTTTGATTTTGGGTTCTGAATACAGGCACAAATGAGTAGACTTGCTAACCCCGTCGTGGAGCTCCTGGCGAGCTTTCCAACGATATACTCTGGGCCACATAACTTCTTACGGATCAAAAGTTTTAGGCAACAAAGCGACGAAGACAAGGTCACTAGCCTCACGATCTCGGTTGCAAGCCCAGTACCTCCGTGAAGTGAAGTTGTCTTGCCCAAGATGCCGTGGGCCTCGAGGAAAGAAATGTGATAGATGAAGCATCTTGGCAAGGCTGAACGGCGCAATAAAAAATGAAAAAGGGGGTGCAACCCGAGGACTTCCCACGGGGTCACCCATCCTAGTACGACTCCTGGCCTAGCACGCCCAACTTCGGAGTTCGAATGGGATCTGGTGCATTAGTACTGGTATGATCGCACCCGTAAAGTTGTGGGTACAAAGCCTTTATGTGTTAACGGTTCACAGTCCCAGCCTAGGGAGATGGCCCATTAAAAAGGCCCAATGGGCTTATTGATAACCTATCTGCTTCCACAACACAGCATCCTCGCAAGACGTGATATTGATGCATAGTAAGGCCCTCTAATGTCCCACGGGTTAGGTTATCGTCCTTTTCGCGGCTCACGACAAACAACCCGGTGCAAAAAAATTGCGCAAACAAAAGAAAAGTTCCCCAAAATTTATGAATATGTTCAATTTTGGGTTCCAAAAAGAGGTGCAGCCGAGCATGTTTGCTGCCCCCATCGTAGAGCCCCTGAAGAGCTTTCCAACGATATACTGTGGGCCGCATAACTCCTTACGGATCAAAAATTATGGGCACCGGAGCAACGGAGACCAGGTCACAGGCCTCACGACCTTGGTTTGCGGGCCCAACCCCTCCACGAAGTGAAGTTTTCTGGCCCAAGATGCCGTGGGACTCGAAGAAAGATATGTGATGGATGAAGCATCTTTTCTTGGTTGAACGGCGTAATAAAAAATGAAAAATGAGGTACAACATGAGGACTTCACAAGGGGTTCCCCATCCTATTACGACTCCCGCCCAAGCACGCTTAACTTCAAAGTTCTGATTGGATCCGGTGCATTTGTGCTGGTATGATCGCACCCGTAAAGTTGTGGGTGCAAAGCCCTTATGTGTTAACGGTTCACAGTCCGAACCTAGGGAGACGACCTATTAAAAATGGCCAATGGGCTTATCGACAATCCATCTGCTTCCACAACACAGCATGCTCGCAAGACATGATATCGACACATAGTAGGGCCCTCTGATGTCCCACGAGTTAGGTTGTCGGCCTTTTCACAGCTCACGAAAAATGACTCGGGATAAAAAAACTGCGTAAATAAAAGTAAAGTAGCCCGAAACTTATAAAAATGATTGATTTTTGTTTCTGAAAACATGCGCAGCTGAGCAGGATTGCTGCCCCCTTCGTAGAGCTCCTGGAAAGCTTTCTGACGATATACTATGGGTAGCATAACTCCTTACGGTTCAAAATTTATGTTCAACAAAACGACTGAGACCAGGTCACAGGCCTCACAACTTCGGTTTGCTGGCCCAGCCCCTCCGCAAAGCGAAGTTTTGTTGCCCAAGATGTCGTGGGACTCGAGGAAAGAAATATGACGGATGAAGCATCTTAGCATGGCTGAACGGCGCAATAAAAAATGAAAATGGGGGTGCAACACGAGGACCTCCCAAGGGGTCACCTATCCTAGTACGACAACTGCCTAAACATGTTTAACTTCGGAGTTCTGATGGGATCTGGTGCATTAGTGCTTGTATGATCGCACCCGTCAAGTTATGGGTACAAAACCCTTATGTGTTGAAGGTTCACAGTCCCAGCCCAAGGAGACGACCTATTAAAAAGGCCCAATGGGCTTATCAACAACCCATCTGCTTCCACAACGCAGCATCCTTGCAAGACATGATATCAATGCATAGTAGGGCCCTCTAATGTCGTACGAGTAAGGTTATCAGACTTTTTGCAGCTCACGACGAACGACCCAGGAAAAAAAAATAGTGTAAACAAAAGAAAAATGGCCCAAAACTGATAAAAAAAACATTCAATTTTGAGTTTCGAATAAAGGCACAACTGAGCAACCTTGATGCCTCCGTCGTAGAGCTCGCAGAGAGCTTTCCAATGATATACTGTGGGCCACATAAATCCTTACAGATCAAAAGTTATATGTACCGGAGCGACAGAGACCAGGTCACTGGCCTTACGACCTCAGTTGCTAGCCCTGCACCTCCGTGAAGCAAAGTTGTCTAGCCCAAGATGCCGTGGGACTCGAGAAAAGAAATATGACGGATGAAGCATCTTGGCATGGTTGAACGGCGCAATAAAAATTGAAAAAAAGGGGTACAACATGAGGACTTCCCATGGGGTCACCTATCCTAGTACGACACCTGCCCAAGCACACTTAACTTCAGAGTTCTGATGGGATCTGGTGCACTAGTACTGGTATGATCACACCCATCTAGTTTTGGGTGCAAAGCCCTTATGTGTTAACGGTTCACAGTCCCAGCCTAGGAAGACATCCCATTAAAAAGGACCAATAGGCTTATCGACAACCCTTCTGCTTGCACAAAGCAACATCCTTGCAAGATGTGATATCGACGAGTAGTAAGGCCCTCTGATGTCCCACGAGTCAGGTTATCGGCCTTTTTGTGGCTCACGACGAATGACCTGGGATGAAAAAATAGCGTAAACAAAAGAAAAGTGGCCCGAAGTTGATGAGAATGTTCAATTTTGCTTTCCAAAAATAGGCTCAGTCAAGCAGGCTTGTTTCCCCTGTCGAAGAGCTCCCGAAGAGCTTTCCGACGATATACTGTGGGCCACATAACGCCTTACGGATCAAAAGTTATGGGCACCGGATCGACGGAGAATAGGTCACAGGCTTCACGACCTTTGTTTGCGGGTCTAGCCCCTCCGCGAAGCGAAGTTATCTTGCCCAAGATGCCGTGCGACTCGAGGAAAGAAATGTGACGGATGAAACATCTTGGCATGGCTGAACGACACACTAAAAAATGAAAAATGGGGTGCAACACGTGGACTTCCCAAGGGGTCACCCAACCTAGTACGATTCCCGCCCAAGCATGCTTAACTTCGGCCTTCTGATGGGATCCAGTGCATTAATGCAGGTGTGATCACACTAGTCAAGTTGTGGGTGCAAAGCCCTTATATGTTGACAGTTCACAGTCTCGGCCTAGGGAGACGACCCATTAAAAAGACCCAATGGGCTTATCGATAACCCATCTGCTTCCACAACACAGCATGATCGCAAGACTTGATATTGATGAGTAGTAGGGTCTTCTAATATCCCACGTGTCAGGTTATCGGCCGTTTCGCGGCTCATGACGAACGACCCGAGATGAAAAAATTGCGTAAGCTTAAGAAAAGTAGCCCGAAATGGATGAAAACATTCGATTTTGAGTTAAGAAAATAGGCACAGCCGAGTAGGCTTGCTGCGCCCACTGTAGAGTTCTTGGAGAGCTTTCCAACAATATATTGTGGGCTGCATAACTCCTCACGGATCAAAAGTTATGGGCACCGGAGCGACGGTGAACAGGTCACAGGCCTCACGACCTCGGTTTGCGGGCCCATTCCCTCCGCAAAGCGATGTTTTCTTGCCAAAGATGCCGTGGCACTCGATGAAAGAAATGTGATGGATGAAGCATCTAGGCATGGCTGAACAGCCCAATAAAAAAGGAAAAAGGGGCTACAACACGAGGACTTCCCAGGGGGTCACCTATCCTAGTACGACTCCCGCCCAAGCACGTTTAACTTCGTAGTTCTTATGGGATCTGGTGCATTAGTGCTTGTATGATCGCACCCGTCAAGTTGTGGGTACAAAGCCCTTATGTGTTAAAGGTTCACATTCCTAGCCCATTAAAATGGCCCAATGGGCTTATCGACAACCTATCTACTTCTACAATGCAACATCCTCACAAAACTTTATATCAACGCGTAGTAAGGACCTCTAATGTCGTACGAATCAGGTTATCGGCCTGTTTGCGGCTCACGACGGACACCCAGGATGAAAAAATAGCGTAAATAGAAGAAAAGTTGCCTGAAACTGATGAAAACATTCGATTTTGTCTTCCACATATAGGCGCAACCAAGAAGGCTTGCTACCCACATCATAGAGCTCCCAGAGAGCTTTCTGATGATATATTGTGGGTCGCATAACTCCTTTCGGATCAAAAGTTATGGGTGCCGAAACGACAGAGACCAGGTCACAGGCCTCACAAACTCGGTTTGCGGGCCCAATACCTTCACGAAGTGAATTTGTATTGCTTAAGATTCCGCGGGACTCGAGGAAAGAAATGTAACAGATGAAGCATCTCAACAAGGCTGAACGACGCAATAAAAAATGAAAAAAGGGTGTAACACGAGGACTTCGTTAGGGGTCACCTATCCTAGTTTGACTCCCGGCCAAACACGCTTAACTTTAGAGTTCTGATGGGATTCAGTGCATTAGTGCTTGTATGATCGCACCTGTCAAGTTGTGGGTGCAAAGCCCTTATGTGTTGACGGTTCACAATCCCTGCTCAGGGAGACGACCTATTAAAAAGGCCCAATGGGCTTATCGATAACCCATCTATTTCCACAATGCAACGTCCTTGCAAGACGTGATATCAACGAGTATCAGGGCCCTCCAATGTCATACGAGTCAGGTTTTTGTCCTTTTTGCGGCTTACAATGAACGACCCGGAATGAAAAACAGCGCAAATAGAAGAAAAGTTGCAAGAATCTGATGAAAATGTTTGATTTTGGGTTCCGAATACAGGCACAATCGAGAAGGTTGCTGCTACCGTCGTAAAGCTCCCGGAGAGCTTTCCAATGATATACTGTGGGCCGCATAACTCCTTGCGGATCAAAAGTTATGGGCACCTGAGCGACGGAGGCTAGGTCACAGGCCTTACGACCTCGGTTTGTAAGCCCAGCTACTCCGTGAAGGGAAGTTGTCTTCCCCAAGATGCCATGGGAGTCGAGGAATGAAATGTGATGGATAAAGCATCTTGGCATGGCTGAACAGCACAATAAAAAATAAAAAAAGGGGTGCAACACGAGGACTTCCCAAGGGGTCACCCATCCTAGTACGACTCCCGCCCTAGCACGCTTAACTTCGGACTTCTGATGGTATTTGGTGCAATAGTGCTGGTATGATCACAGCCGTCAAGTTGTCGGTGCAAAGCCCTTATTTGTTGAGGGTTTACAGTCCCAGCCCAGGGAGACCACCCATTAAAAAGGCCCAATAGGCTTATCGACAACCCATCTGCTTCCATAACACAGCATCCTCGCAAGACATGATATCGACATGTAGTAGCGCCTTCTAATGTCCCACGAGTCAGTTTATCAGTATTTTCGCGGCTCACGACGAACGACCCGGGATGAAAAAATAGCGTAAACAAAAGAAAGTGGCCCAAAAATGATGAAAATGTTCGATTAGGTGCAGCCGAGCAAGCTTGCTACTCCCTTCGTAGAGCTCCTGGAGAGCTTTCCAACGATATACTTTGGGCTGCATAACTCCTTACAGATCAAAAGTTATGAAAACTGGAGCAACGGTGACTAGGTCACAAGCCTGACGACCTCGGTTTGCGGGCCCAGTCACAAGATGCCGTGGCACTCGAAGAAAGAAATATAACGGATGAAGCAACTTGGTAGGGATGAACGGCGCAAGAAAAAATGAAAAAGAGGGTTACCTATCTTAGCACGACACCAGCCCCAGCACGCTTAACTTCGGAGTTCTGATGGGATCCAATGCATTAGTGCTGGTATGATCGTACCCGTCAAGTTGTGGGTGTAAAGCCCTAATGTGTTGACAGTTCATAGTCCGAGCCCATGGAGACGGCCCATTAAAAAGGACCAATGGGTTTATCGATAACCCATCTGCTTCCACAACACAGCATCCTCGCAAGATGTGATATCGACATGTAGTAGGGCCCTTAATATGACATGAGTCAGGTTATCGGACTTTTCGTGGCTTACGACGAATGACCCGGGATGAAAAAATAGCATAAACAAAATAAAAGTGGCCTCAAACTTATGAAAATGTTTGATTTTGAGTTCCAAAAATAGGCACAACCGAGTTGGATTGTTCTCCCGTCATAGAGCTCCCGGAGAGCTTTTCGATGATATACTGTGGTCTGCAAAACTCCTTACGGATCAAAAGTTATGGGCACCGGAGCGACGGAGAACAGGTCACAGGCCTCACGACCTCGGTTTGCGGGCCCAGTCTCTCTGCCAAGTGAAGTTGCAGCCCTCGAACCTTGGTATTTGTACTATACTTGCATCTTAACTTAAGGATTATTGCAATACTTTGATACATATGATGCAATATAGGAGAATCCCAGAAAGTGGAAATTATGACCCAAATTGATCCAAAATCTAAGTCAAGAAGTGAAAAAGGGGAAAACACGTAGAGCGGTGGAAGAATGAAGTTGATAGAGTTGGAATTTGGTGGAAACTAGCACGTAATTAGACTTGTAATGCTCAAAAGAGCACGGAAACACCCTGGTCAACGCTCGGTCAAAAGTCAACAAACGGAGCTAGAAAGTCAACAGACGGGCGCTCGAGCGTACCCTCTTGGCGCTCGAGTGCCCTATGCAGAAAATTTCACAACCTTCCAGAAGAAAACATGTGTCGCGAAGCCAACGATGGAGCAGAATGGCGCTCGAACGCGCCTAACTGGCACTCGAGGACCCATCGCGGACCCTTCCGGAAGCACCACGATTGGTTGAAGACCAGGCGCGCTCGAGCTTGCCAAACAGGTGCTCGAGCACACCTCTGATTATTTTCCTATAAATAGCCCTCCCTCCCTCTGAATTTGTTTAATTAATTTTAGATTTTGATTATTTTTAATTAATTTTCGAGTTAATTCTAGTTAGTTTTTAGTCATAGTTGTATTTAATTAATTTGTAGGATATGGGGGAAATTCCACCTAGGTAGTTCTTATTCGGGGAAATTTGGCCCGAATAGCTACTAATAGAGGGAAGTCCGACCCAAGTAGTTTTTATCCGAGAGAGGTTATATCCGAATAGCTTTTAATAGAAAAGCTCTTATTCGGGGGGAACTCATCCCTAGTAGTTCTTATTCGGGGGAAATTAGCTCCACCCGAATAGCTACTTTGCGTCGGACCTCTGCTCAAAATTCTGGGATCAAAAATACGCGTTCGTCAATACGGGGGAACCTTTCTTGACTCTCTATATTTATAGAATTTGTATTCAATTGTGCCTGAGTAGATTGATATCTAGGGGAGAATATTGTAAATGTTAGTCTTTTAACATACGGTCTCGAATTCAGATTATACGCTTTTAATGCAATACATGGCTTGTTTTAATTCAGTAATGTCTTTCATGCATAATGCTTTTTAGTAGATGTATGACTACTTTACTATCATTATTGTCTTCCATAACGTAATGTTTTTAAGTAGATGTTAAGTTAGGTTTACTTTTGTGCCATGTATCCATGTTTTAGAAAGTGAATCAAATAGCTTGACAAACTTAAAAGATTCCAAGTGACTATAGGTAATGCTTTTAAGTAGACCATAGTTTCTAGACTAAAAAGGAGAAGTTAATTACTTAGTTGAAATAGACCGTTTACACCAGGTTGCAAGGATAGATCCATACAAAGGATGGAACGACACCTACATCAGAGTAGTAATCGGGATTTTAATAGGCTATGTTAATTGACTAGGTTAAATGCTTATAGCTTAACCTCTTGCATAGAATCAGATAATCATGAATACCGAGCCTAGATTAATTGCCTCATTTACATATTCAAATCCCCTAGATGACTACCCCTCGTATTCATATTTAGTTAGTTTAACTTAGTTGTAGCATAGGTTAGAACCAACCGCTCTGTATAAATTGTTACACTTCCACTTTTAACACTTTTACACACTACTTCACCAACTTGCTAACGCGCTTCCCTGTGGTATGATTCCGTACTCATAGCATACTACACTGCAAAGATTCGTGCACTTTCGGGTTATTCCGACTTGGTCATTTTGCACCTAAATATAACACACCGTTTGAACGCATCAAGTTTTTGGCGCCGTTGCTGGGGAAGCACGGTCTAGTTTAGTTTTTGAATTAAACTATGAACTTGTTTTAAGTGTTGTAATTATTGTCTATATTTGTTAAATTGTATAAATTCTACTTGTAAAGTATTTTGCACATAGGTTATAAAATTGTATATTGTCTGTATAATACTTGCACATAAACTGTCTATATTATGCTTTATTAGAATAGCTTGCACATATTCTTAGCTTAATTTCTGTCTTTAAATTTAAGTACTTAGTCTAAATTCCGTATTTACTTCAGTACTTAGTTTACTTTCTGTCTTTTAATTTAAGTACTTAGTTTACTTTTTGTATTTAGTTAATATACTTAGTGTATTTTCTGTCTTTACATATTGTACTTATGTTTAGCTAATTTTACATGCACGGGTATCGTTCCTTAAATCCGGAACTTGCCCTGTATGTGAAACCCTACTTTTCTATGTTATCTCGTTTTGCGTGCTTTATCTCGTTTTGTGTGAATTAACCTGTCTATGTGCTATGTGACTTAGAATGTGGTAATTTTAGTATCAATACTCCTAGAACATGCTAAATGTGCATTCACGAAATTTTCATAAAAAACGGAGTCAGAAATTTTATCGTTGATTTTCAGTGAATAGTATTTTCGAAACACGTCCGCTAAAATTTTGAAACTGGTCTTTTTAACCCTTCTAGACCTAGTCCACGAACTTTAATAGACCTGTGTTTGATTAAAACAGTTTTAAAATCGGCTTAAGAATTTATTAGGGTTTTTACACCGACTTTTGCGAAAATCGAGTTTTAAGCCGACTCGGGTTAAATTGTTCGATTGTAAAACTTCTTGTCACCTAAAAATAACCTACTTGAGCTATCTTGGGTGTTGAATAATTGTTTTGAACTTTGGTGATCAATAAAATGCATTTAAAGTCAAGAAAACACTAAAAATACTAAGTTAAATCAACTTTGACTTTCATTAAATGTTGACTTTCAAGCTTATATCACCAACACACACTCACAAAGCACAAAACACCCACAATTACACACACATTGCCGAGAGGAAGACGAGAGAAAAGAGAAAAGAGTTTTCAAGGTTTTCAAAGCAAAATTTCAAAGAAAAACCTAGTTTTTGTCCGTAGAATTTCGTGCCGAGTTGGATTCCGCTTGTTGGGCACGCATTGCACGCATTCCTAAACTTTTATCGCATCAAAGGTGAGAGAAAAATTCTGGATCTCAAAACTCATTTTTTTGTTTTTCCTCATAATTGCATTTTGAACCGTTAGAATGTTAATCTGATGTTAGATTATTGCTCCATGCATGCTAGGGATCGTTTATGTGTATTACTACGAGATTTGAGCCATTGTAGTGAAATTATTTATTTTCAGGTATTTAAAGTTGATAGAATGGCTTTTTGAGGATTATTTCGAGTTGTTGTGGTTGGAATTGATTGCCGTCGATTTCTAAAAATTTGTTAATTACGTGGTAACGCCGTTATAATGGCAAATTTTCGATTACGATGTTTGGGTAAAAATCCAAAAATTTCAGCCTAGGTGCCTAGAGGATTTAGGGTTGTGGGGCTTGATTTTGAGGTGTCTTGGTTGGTTTCCGAGAGAGCTAATGTAGTTGATCGAATGGGTGAGTGTTTGAAACTGATTTGGAGTTGTTTGGATTAGTAGAATGTAAGATATGATTATTTGAAGTTTAGGTTATCTTTCTTTAAATTATTGAATTGAGCCTTCGTTGATCGGGTGTGGTTTGAGTGATTGAATTGTGAGTTGTTGATGGGTAAAGTAGGGTTTGATTGTGTGTTTAATGCATGTTCGGTTGGATGGCCTACTTTGTCATCTAAATTAGTTATTTGTTGTTAAATTGACTGTTGATGTTATTATGATGATAATATGATTATTGATGATGATTGATGATTATTGATTAATGATTGATGCCGGGAGGTAGGCAGTTCTGCTAGACTGTCCTCCTGTGAATGATTGATGTTCATTATTATTGTTGAGTCTTTGGTATGTGTGTGCCACCTCTCAGGCAGCATCGGGCAGTCGGGTTGATAACGGCATGACTGCTAGAGACTGCCTCCAGCTCGCATGACGGAGGTGTCATGGAGGGAGAGGTTATTGGGGTACCTCGGGTGCGTGAGTTTATGGGAGTCACAAGAAGGCTGTTATGATCGTGATGGTGATTGGAGCTACACCAACTAGTGTATCCTTTATTGAATGTTTATTATAGATTATGTGATGATAGTATTATTGATGTTATTGTGTGTTTACTTGCTCAAAGGATTAAATCCAAGGAGCATAGCGAATACTGTAGAGATCTATCGGATCCTCACTGGGCTTATTTTATATAAGCTCACTCTCTATTATTGCATGCCTACAAGTGTACTTTCGCAGGATTACGGGTACGTGCCTCCTGAAGAGGAGAATGTGAAAAATCTGCCTTACGTGGATGAGTCTTATGTTCCGGAGTCTTCTCTTTGATGTTGTATTGTTTTACTATCTTGTAAATTAACTTAGTAGACTTTTATATGTTTTGTAGTTTATAATGTATAAGATGTTGAAAAGATAATGAATTAGTTGATGCTGTCTTTGTAGCCTTCCTTTTGTTTATGATTAAGTTGCTCGGTTGGCTCAATATGATTTTGTAATGTATATTAAGGTTCATGTATTATGTTGGAACGGAGGCGTATAACAAGGAATGTTTATGGTATAATATAGTTATGATGTATGTTGTTATTTTATTGAGGAGTTGTTTGTTGTATGGATTGTGGAATTGATGTATGATGTCTAATGAGGTTGGTTTAGAGCCACGGTATCCTATTTACCATCGTTATACTGTCGAAATTCCGTTGCGTCCTAACTGATAGTAGGTGGGGTCGAGTTGGGGTGTGACATTTAAGTTGTATCAGAGCGCATGTTAGTTGTCAGCCGGGGTATTCTCGGAATGTGGGTAATGGTCTTAGCATGAAAGTATGTATGAAAAGAAAGAAAAGTGATCTATGTATTAATATGATTAAATGATTAAGTGATTAAATGATTATGTGATTTAGTACTTATGTGATTATGTGATCAATTTGTTGATGTGTTTTATATGACTTTGTTGTTTATGTGCTAATAGTTGTTCATAACCTGTTTACGTGCTATAACATGTGCTAACTCTTTGATTAGTAGAATGGCGGGCAGATCGAGAACCAGAGGTAGGCCTGAGATGACTGATGAGACTCCTAGTATTGCGGCACCGGGCCGTGATAGGGGTGATGACCGTTTGGGGGTAGCTATGGAGAGGATTGCTGAGTTAGTGGCCGGACAGGCTCAGTTGATTGCAGGGCAGGCTGCCCAGACTCAGGCTTGGCAGGCTCAATTGTTGAATGTGCAGGGTGGAAACCACGGGCGTGGTACCCTGAAAGAGTTCTTTGGGTATCATCCACTGAGATTTTAGTGGGAGCCAGATGATAAGAAGGCTGAGGCGTAGATTAGCAAGTTGGAGAAGATTTATGATCCTCTTGACTATACCGATGAGCAGAAAGTCTCCTTTGTCGTGTACTTGTTAGATGATGAGGCAGAAGAATGGTGGCGCACAGTGAGAACTAGCTGGGCGACTCAGGGTATACCGCATGTTTAGGGTGCCTTTCTGTTGGCTTTCCGGGCAAAGTATGTCCCGAGGATCGCAAGAGAACGGAGAGAGGCAGAGTTTCTAGCCTTAGTGCAGGGAGATGCTTCAGTGGCTCAGTATGAGGCCACCTTTACTCGATTGTCCCGTTATGCACCAGAGTATGTGGCTGATGAGGAGCGGAGGACTCGTAGATTTATGTTGGGATTGAGGCCCGAGATTCAGGATGTGATGGCTCTGAATCGGTATGATGTATTCACTAAGGCCTTTGAGGCAGCTTCTAGACTAGAGAAGAGGAAGGGGGATCAGCTTGCTTCTAGTCAGCCCAGTAAGAGGCCGTATCAGCCGTAGTATCAGCAGAATATGTATAGGCCTCTCGTACAGAAGGTTGTGTACAGGCCACCAGTTCAGCAGGGTTCTTTTGGGCCACAGGGGCAGCAGAGTTATTATCGGCCTCAGTTTCAGTAAGGGTCATATCAGGTTCAGTCCCAGTTCAGGCCAGCCAAGTCTCAAGGTCAGTACATGCCCAGTTTGGTAAGGCCTCAGCAGCAGACTGGTTCAGCTATTCCTTTAGCTTCTGGTTCATCTAGGGGCAGTGTTAGTGCATCATCACCACAGTGTACACACTGCAAGCGCACGGGGCATGTGGAGGCCGATTGTAGAGTGAAAGCAGGGACGTGTTTAGGATGCGGCAGCGATTAGCACAGGGCGACGGATTGCCCTAGGTATTCGAGGACTGAGGGTCGGATAGCGACTCAGGGTTATCAGGGCCGACCTGCGGCCAGTGCACCTCAGCAGCAGCGGGTCCAGGCTCGGGCCTACACAGTTGACTTAGAAGATATGCCAGAGGAGACTGCAGTTGTGGAAGGTAACTTCCTTATACTTGATCAACTTGTTAAAGTGTTGATTGATTCTGGTGCTACACATTCTTTCATTACTTCTGCCTGTGTGCAACGTGTTAATTTGCAATCTGAAAGATTGCCTTATGTGGTTGAGATTAGTACCTCTTTGACTGATAAGTATGTTACTGGCTTAGTATGTAAGGATTGTATAATACATGTTAAGGGGCATAATTTTCCTTCGGACCTTATCTTATTTCCTATCCGGGGGTATGATGTTATCTTGGGTATGGATTGGCTTTCTAAGTATGATGCCCAGTTGAACTGGGAACCAAGGTAGTACAGTTTCGTTTGCCAGATCAGCCAGTAGTTGAGGTAGTAGGGAACCGGGGTGCAAAGACAAGTTTTGTTATCTCAGCAACTAAAGCCGTTAAATTAGTGAGTAAGGGGTGTTTGGGTTATCTAGCTTATTCGATCAACAAGCAATCTAATAAGCTACAGCTAGAGGAAGTCCCTATTATTCGGGAATATCCCAATGTATTTCCCGAGGAGTTGCCAGGGTTACCACCAGAGAGAGATGTAGAGTTTGTGATCAATCTTATTCCCGGTACTCAACCTATTTCTAAATCAGCATACCGGATGGCACCAGCTGAGTTGAATGAGTTGAAGACTCAGTTGCAGGAGTTATTAGAGAAGGGATTCATTCAGCAAAGTTCTTCACCTTGGGGAGCTCCTGTTTTATTTGTGAAGAAGAAGGATGGTACCTTGAGATTGTGTATTGATTACCGTGGTTTGAATCAGGTGACCATCAAGAACAAATATCCTTTGCCACTGATTGACGAGTTGTTTGATCAACTTCAGGGAGCCAAAGTCTATTCTAAATTTGATTTGAGGCAGGGGTATTATCAGCTTCGGATTCGTACGGAGGATGTTCCGAAGTCTGCCTTTAGGACTCGGTACGGGCATTATGAGTTTGTTGTTATGCCCTTTGGATTAATTAATGCACCGGTAGCATTCATGGACCTTATGCATCGGGTTTTTCAATCGTATTTGGACCAGTTCATGGTTATCTTTATTGTTGATATCTTGGTCAATTCTAAATCTGAATCGGAGCACGAGCAATATCTACGGCTTGTCTTACAGAAGCTGCAGGAGCATCAGTTGTTTGCCAAGTTCAGCAAATGTGAATTTTGGCTGCAACGCATATCTTTTCTTGGCCATGTTATCACACAGAGCAGTATTTCTATAGATCCCACTAAATTTGAATCAGTGATGTCTTGGAAAAGGCCAGAGAATGTTTCTGAGGTCCGTAGCTTTCTTGGCTTGGGATGAGAAGTGTGAGAGTGGGTTTTAGGAGCTGAAAAAGAGGTTGACTACTACTCCAGTACTTGCTCTACCAGAGGGGACCGATAATATGGTTATATACAGTGATGCATCCAATGAGGGCTTAGGATGTGTTCTTATGCAGGATGGCCGAGTTATTGCCTATGCTTCCAGAAAGTTGAAGCCTTATGAGGTGAATTATCCGATTCATGATCTTCAGTTGGCAACAGTTGTCTTCGCACTAAAGAAGTGGCGTCATTATCTGTGGGGCAGTAAGTTCAAGATTTTCACTGATCATAAGAGTCTGAAGTACTTGTTCTCATAGAAGGAGTTGAATATGCACCAGCGGAGGTGGATGGAACTTCTTGGAGATTATAATTGTTCTATCAATTATCTGCCTGGCAAGGCAAATGTTGTAGCAGATGCTCTTAGTCGTAAGGTGAGTGTTTCTTGTTTGGCTGTCAAGAAGTGGGAGATTCATGAGGAATTCACTTATTGGAGACCGGAGTTGACTCAGGTTGGGGTGATGTGTTCACATCTCCGTATTCAACCTTTATTGTTGTCTCAGATCAGGGAAGCTCAGCAGCTTGATGTTAAACTTCAAAAGATCAAGGATCAGATCACAGATGATCAAACTGACTTTAAACTACATGAGGATGGTATTCTTTGGTTTCGGAACAGGGTTTGTGTTCCTAATGAACCGGGCTTGAGGCGAGGTATTCTAATTCTAAGTATAGTATTCATCCCAGTGGAACCAAGATGTATCGGGATTTGAAGCAACCTTATTGGTGGAATAACATGAAGAGGGAGGTTGCTCAGTTTGTATCTAGATGTTTGACTTGTCAGAAGGTGAAAGCCGAGCACCAACGACCTGCAGGTTTGCTTCAGCCGTTGGCTATACCACAGTGGAAATGGGAGCATATTACGATGGACTTCGTCACTGGTTTGCCTAGAACACCGAGGGGTAACGATGCAGTTTGGGTTGTCGTGGATCGTTTGACGAAGACAGCTCATTTTATTTCGATGAGGATAGGAGATGAGGTTGCAAATTTGACGGATCTTTATTTGGATCAGATTGTTAGACTTCATTGGATTCCATCTAGTATTGTCTCAGATCGAGATCCTCAATTTACTTCTCGTTTGTAGGAGAAACTTAAGGAGACCTTGGGTACTCAGTTGAACTTCAGTACAGCGTATCATCCACAGACCGACGATCAGTCTGAGCAGACTATTCAGATTCTGGAAGATATACTTAGGGCTTGTGTTCTGGATTTCGGGAAGGACTGGAAGAAACATCTATCACTTGCCGAGTTTGCCTATAACAATAGTTATCAAGCTACTATTGGGATGGCACCTTTCGCAGCTCTTTACGGTCGTAAGTGTCGTTCACCTTTATATTGGGACGAGGTAGGGGAGATGAAGACTATTGATCCGACTATCATGCCAGAGCTTCTTGAGAAGATTGAGAATGTTCAGTTGATCAGGCAGAGAATGCTTACGGCGCAGAGTAGATTCAAGAGTTATACTGATAAGAGTCGTCGGGACTTGGAGTTTGCAGTCGGAGATTGGGTTTTCTTGAGATTGTCTCCTTGTAAGGGGTTTGCTCATTATGGTAAAGGTGGAAAGCTGAGTCTGAGATTTGTTGGGCCGTTTGAGATTACCGGCAGGGTTGGTAAGTTGGCATATCGATTGGCTTTACCAGAGAACTTCTCTAATGTCCACGATGCATTTCACGTGTCTAATTTACGAAAATATAATCTGGATCCTTCTCATATTCTTGAGCCAGAGCCATTACAACTTTGTGAGAATCTGACTTATGACGAGCGTCTAATTCGTATTCTTGATCAGATGGAACGAGAGTTGAGGTCGAAGAAGATTCCGATAGTTAAGGTGTTGTGGAAGTATCACGGCATTGAGGAAGCTACTTGGGAGAGACGGGATCAGATGCAGCAGCAGTAGTACCCAGATCTGTTCAGTACATCAAGTAAGAATTTCGAGGGCGAAATTTCTTTAAGGGGGGGGGGGGGGAAGAATGTGAAACCCTACTTTTCTATGTTATCTCGTTTTGCGTGCTTTATCTCGTTTTGTGTGAATTAACCTATCTATGTGCTATGTGACATAGAATGTGGTAATTTTAGTATCAATACTCCTAGAACATGCTAAATGTGCATTCATGAAATTTTCATAAAAAACGGAGTCAGAATTTTAATCGTTGATTTTCAGTGAATAGTATTTTACAAACACGTACGCTAAAATTTTGAAACTGGTCTTTTTAACCCTTCTAGACCTAGTCCACGGACTTTAATAGACCTGTGTTTGATTAAAACGGTTTTAAAATCGGCTTAAGAATTTATTAGGGTTTTTACACCGACTTTTGCAAAAATCGAGTTTTAAGCCGACTCGGGTGAAATTGTTCGATTGTAAAACTTCTTGTCACCTAAAAATAACCTACTTGAGCTATCTTGGGTGTTGAATAATTTTTTTGAACTTTGGTGATCAATAAAATGCATTTAAAGTCAAGAAAACACTAAAAATACTAAGTTAAATCAACTTTGACTTTCATTAAATGTTGACTTTCAAGCTTATATCACCAACACACACTCACAAAGCACAAAAATACCCAAAATTACATACACATTGCCGAGAGGAAGAAGAGAGAAAAGAGAAAAGAGTTTTCAAGGTTTTCAAAGCAAAATTTCAAAGAAAAACCTAGTTTTTGTCCGTAGAATTTCGTACCGAGTTGGATTCCGCTTGTTGGCCATGCATTGCACGTATTTCTTGGCTTTTATCGCATCAAAGGTGAGAAAAATTCTGGATCTCAAAACTCATTTTTGTGTTTTTGCTCATAACTGCATTTTGAACCGTTAGAATGGTAATATGATGTTAGATTATTGCTCCATGCATGCTAGGGATCGTTTATGTGTATTACTACGAGATTTGAGCCATTGTAGCGAAATTATTTATTTTCGGATATTTAAAGTTGATAGAATGGCTTTTTGAGGATTATTTTGAGTTGTTGTGGTTGGAATCAATTGTCGTCGATTTCTAAAAATTTGTTAATTACGTGGTAACGCCGTTATAATGACGAATTTTCGATTACGATGTTTGGGTAAAAATTCAGAAATTTCAGCCTAGGTGCCTAGAGGATTTAGGGTTGTGGGGCTTGATTTTGAGGTGTCTTGGTTGGTTTCTGAGAGGGCTAATGTAGTTGATCGAATGGGTGAGTGTTTGAAGCTGATTTGGAGTTGTTTGGCTTAGTAGAATGTAAGATATGATTATTTGAAGTTTAGGTTATCTTTCTTTAAATTATTGAATTGAGCCTTAGTTGATCAGGTGTGGTTTGAGTGATTGAATTGTGAGTTGTTGATGGGTAAACTAGGGTTTGATTGTGTGTTTAATGCATGTTCGATTGGATGGCCTACTTTGTCATCTAACTTAGTTATTTGTTGTTAAATTGACTATTGATGTTATTATGATGATAATATGATTATTGATGATGATTGATGATTATTGATTGATGATTGATGCCGGGAGGTAGGCAGTTCTGCTAGACTGTCCTCCTGTGAATGATTGATGTTTATTATTATTGTTGAGTCTTTGGTATGTGTCTGCCACCTCTCGGGCAGCATCGAGATGTCGGGTTGATAACGGCATGACTACCAGAGACTGCCTCCAGCTCGCATGACGGAGGTGTCATGGAGGGAGAGGTTATTGGGGTACCTCGGGTGCGTGAGTTTATGGGAGTCACAAGAAGGCTGTTATGATCGTGATGGTGATTGGAGCTACACCAACTAGTGTATCCTTTATTGAATGGTCATTATAGATTATGTGATGATAGTATTATTGATGTTATTGTGTGTTTACTTGCTCAAAGGATTAAATCCAAGGAGCATAGTGAATATTGTAGAGATCTATCGGATCCTCACTGGGCTTATTTTATATAAGCTCACTCTCTATTATTGCATGCCTACAGGTGTACTTTCGCAGGATTATGGGTACGTGCCTCCTGAAGAGGAGAATGTGGAAAATGTGCCTTACGTGGATGAGTCTTATGTTCCGGAGTCTTATCTTTGATGTTGTATTGTTTTATTATCTTGTAAATTAACTTAGTAGACTTTTATATGTTTTGTAGTTTATAATGTATAAGATGTTGAAAAGATAATGAATTAGTTGACGCTGTCTTAGTAGCCTTCCTTTTGTTTATGATTAGGTTGCTAGGTTGGCTCAATATGATTTTGTAATGTATATTAAGTTTCATGTATTATGTTGGAACGGAGGCGTATAACGAGGAATGTTTATGGTATAATATGGTTATGATGTATGTTGTTATTTTATTGAGGAGTTGTTTGTTGTATGGTTTGTGGAGTTGATGTAAGATGTCTAATGAGGTTGGTTTAGAGCCTCGGTATCCTATTTACCGTCGTTATACTGCCGAAATTCCGTTGCGTCCTAACTGATCGTAGGTGGGGTCGAGTTGGGGCGTGACACTGCATAATCCTGAGCCCCAGAAAACTCTGTGAAGGAAAGTCCAAGTCCCGATGGCGGAACAAGAAGAAAATGTCCATAACATACCGCCTCTTCCTATAGCTCAACCTGTTAACAGACCCGTTAACCCACAAATGACTCTTCGTCAACATTTTGCTCCGGGCGATTACAACCCTGAATTTTCCATAGCCCCACTGTGTGGCCCGACCCTAAATAACGTGTCCTATCTCTATTTACGTGCCTTAAGCCCAGAATTATATGACCGACCTTGGATTACGTGCCATGTCTTGATTTTTGTGCATGCCTCGTCATACGTGCCTTGACCTAGAATTGTTTGCCCTAATCCTCAACTTACGTGCTCTGACCTCGATGTACGTGCGATACCTAGAATTGTGTGCCCTGACTTCGATTTACGTGCGATACCTCGATTTGTGTGCACTGACCTTGAACTGCGTGCCCTAACCTAGGTTTAAGAGTCGTACCACGATTTACGTGTATTACATTGAATTACGTGCCTTGCATTGGTTTACGTGCATTCACCTAGGGTTACATGCATTTGCATTAGAATTCATGCATTTATCTTGAATTACGTGCCTTACCTCGTAGTTCGTGTCTACCTTGTATTAATTTCTGTACGTGTCTCGTAGTGCGTGCCCTAGACCTAAAAAAGCGTGACCGCATGCTAATCAACAAAGAATCCTACACAAAGTACTAGACTATTAAATAATCCTACACAATCCACTAACCAATATTATATTCCTAATTCAAATTCTCTACAAATTCCACTAACAATAAAATAACACTAAACTATTCATACATTTCCCACTATCTATTATTCTATTCATAATTCAAACTCATCAACAAACATTCCTATATTTTATTCTACCTAGATTCCCTAATTTCCCAACATTCCTATGACAACACAAGACACCATACTACCTAGGATAGACAAAATATAAACAATCTAGACAAACTATGACGCAACACAAGACACAAAGCTTTAAAAAAATTCCCTAACACCCTACCCAAAGCACCCTTTCTCGGCCTTCTCAACACCCATGCTCTTAACAATTCAAATTAGACTTTAGATGACACAAAAATCAGATTTTGTAAGCTCTAGTTCGACACAAACACAAGCACCACTCATACAACCAATTCAACCATCATTTTCCACTCAAAAACTCTCTCAAACTCTCTCCTCTCTCATCTTCGGCCGTAGCATTTTCTTGAGCATCCAAGACTTCTAACAAGCTCTCAAGGACTCTCAAGACCCCTCCAAGCTCGACCATAGCAAGGTAATCAAGCAAGGATAGCTCAAAGTCACACACAATGCTCAAAAACAAGGATTTTGTGCACATTTGCTAAGTCTTCAAAGAGGTGAGGGTTAAACTCTTTTGAAAGCTTTCAAAACTCACATGCATACTCTCATGTGGCTATATTTACCTCTGTAGTTGTTGTTTATGTGTGTATATGAGCTTATCTACTCATGCATGGCATGATAATGACTAGAACTTGAAGATAGGTAAAAATATTTTTGCTGGCAGTTTTCTGACCTTGTAGTATGAAGTGCATTTGGCTTAGTAAACCTTGATAACAATGCGTGCAAATTGGTATATCACTAGTTTTGTCAATTATGAACATTTTTTTGTAGAAATAGGCCAAGGCCAATTTTGACTCTAAGACCCCCAAAATGGAAAACTATTGAAAGGTGTCTAAATCTGGAAAAATTGGAAAAATGAAATAGGTTTCTGGCAGATTACTGACTTTGTAGAATGAAGTGCTTTTGAACTACTAAATGTTGATAAAAATTCATGAAAATTGGTAGGTTTCTATATTTTGCAGTTCTGGAAATGTTTGTAAGAAATAGGCCAAAGCTAAATCGGACTCTAAGACCCTAAAAAATGGCAAAAATCGCAATGTGTCTAAAACTGGACAGTTTTGCGTAGTCCCACGGTTTTGGCCATAACTCCTAAGTCTGAACTCCAAATGATGCGAGGTTTGTTCCTAGATTTAAATCACTCATTAAGATTTAATTTGAAATTTTGTTCACTGAATTTCTTGGCTAATTGAATGTAGGAAAACAGACCATTGCAGTAGGGTTTTGCTTAGTAAAATGCTTTGAAACATGTTGTAACTTCACTTGTGGTATTGAATGCTTGGAATTGTGGCACGTAGATGTTGTGTGGACTGTTGTGGTTGGTTGAGATTGTTTAATTTGGTTGATGCATGGCTTGGGTTTAATTACGTGACAAATTGTGGCTTAATCGCATGTGTAAGCACAAATTTAGGCCCTATTGCTTATGAAAACTTGCTAAGTGATGATCCTATGGTTTAATGTGTTCAATTGCGTGATTAGTAGGCTGCCTAATAAGTGTTAAGTATGTTTGAAATGGTTTAAGTGTTACTTGTGGTGCTTAGCAAATGAAACCAACCCCGAGCACGGCCTAGTAAACCCTAAATGGCCCCGTAGGCTCCCGAGTCATAAACCACTCTTGTGTGTATTATAATTGATGTTGAGGAAGGTTAATAGGCTGCCCGGAATTGTGCTTATAACTCTAGACATGATTCCCAATGATTGCATATTGATAAGTGAACTATTCTTGCACCCGGTTTTGTGTAAGTGTCATTGCATGCTTGTATGATCTCAACACTTGATATGTGAACTAAAATGAGCTATATGACTTGTTATATGGTGATTACTTGGCTGTCCATTAAATGTTCACATTATTCTAAGTGTTTTACAAAGTGAATTTATATGTCAAAGCATGCCTCGTATGTTTACTTGTCAATATGTGATCTTATAATTGCTCGGAGGCAACCTACTTTGTTGACCTCCTAATGTGAATTGTTAAAAGATATTCAATGGCTTATTTGAACATGATTACTTGGCTACCCGTGAAAGTTTAATTTCTTCCAAATTGATATATGAAATGATTATATGTTCTTACAATGCCTTATGTGCCAATATGTCAAAATGTGATCATATATTTGCTCGGAGGCAACCTACTTTGTTGACCTCCCAATGTGAAATGTTAAATGGCATACAAGTGCATTGCATACAAGGTTGCAACCTTTCATTTTGGCATGGTAGCGTTTCATGCACGCCGGGCGGTATCAGGCTTGCCGGTGCTACCGTGACTACTATGGTCCAATTCCCTCTCTCGCTTGGGGGCTAGACTTCCTCGAAGAGTTGGGTCATAGGATTTTGGGGTACATCCGGAGTACACCCATTTGGAATGATAAGTGGATGATTGAAGCCGGCCGCAACAACTGTTATCGAAAATGATCTTGAGAGCAAATGCTCACCGATTGATCTTGAGAGCGAAAGCTCACCGTATCATTTTCAATATGTGTTTAAGTACTCTCGTTTGGTTCCTAGAGGACCTCGGGGAGGAAAGACGGGTAAATGTGTTCATTTATATTTATGTTATGTTATGAACTTGCTTATTTCATATGACATGGTTTTTCATAAGATTAACCGGAAAAGAGTTTTTTTTAAAAAAAAAAACGTTATCTTTCGTTCCCCTTCGCTGAGTTCATAAGGACTCACCCTCTTTTATCATCATAGGTGAAGAAGATTTGGAACAGGTACCCGAAGAGAATGTGCCTATTGATGATTCCTCGAAGTGATTATGTGTTTTATGTGCCTTGCTTGTCAGTGGTTGTTCTGTGAACGTTGTGTTTGTTTTGAAGACTACTTTTTTTGTTGATATAAATGACCCCGTTGTAATTTGGCTCTAATTTTAGCTTGTACTAATTATAACCGGACAAACTCTTTATTTGGTTGTTTGCTTTCATTTTTTTGATTAATAGTTATCGTAGATGTTTAAACCACTAGGTGAAGAATCAAATAACGTAACTCTATCTAAACTCACCTAGGTACTCAATCATAAGCTAAAGAACAATAGATACTTGCGCGATAGGAATTGATAAATAAATGGGATATAGTTATCATGCTAGGCTTGTTAATCAAACAAGACTTTCGAGATAGACTAGTAGGCATATCGGTTGACGACAAAATAGGAATTCTTAATGGAATTGGATTAATGATTGGAATAATTGAGGTGTTTAGAAATTAGGTCAAACTAAAAGGTCCTAAATACAGTCGTTATGCTGCCGGTTTTTTGGAAAACAATTTGGAGTTTTAGGCTAACGATTAACCATTAATCATAGTCACGGTTAAGGACCTATAATAACAATGATGATTTAGGTCACACCCTAGTCTAGCCTCTATAGGTAGGGTTGGGGGCGTGATACCCACCGGCTCTTGGCAATGTTAACTTTGAGCTTAAGATAGGGACAATTTCAAATTTGCCTTCCTTTTACTGGAAGAGCAATGAAAGCCCTCACGCTCATATCATATAATTCTTGGAAGCGTGTTCTATGCTTCACATACCTAATGTGAGTCGTGAGATCATTCAACTGCGTCTATTTCCATTTTCCTCGAAAGACAAAGCCAAACAATGGCTGAATCATTTAGACGCAGGAGTTATAACATCTTGGGAGGAACTTGTTCTGAAATACTTACATAGGTTCTTCCCAATGGCCAGAACCACTACTCTGCGAACAGACATCATGTCATTCATTCAGTTAGACTTAGAGCCTTTTCATGAAGCTGGGGAGAGATTTATAGATCTTAGGAATCAGTGTCCCCCACCATGGGTTTGCCCGTCATGAACTCTTGCATTATTTCTTTAAGAGTCTTACACCTCAGCAGAAAATGATGGTTAATGCAATGAGTAATGGAGGTTTTTATAACCTCACAGCAGATGAAGCTTGAAGTAGAATTGAAAATATAGCAGAAGATTCTCTTCAGAACGCAGCTATAGATAGAGAAACTAGAAGTACCCACAACCCCCAAAAGAAGGCATTGTTCAAGGTGAACTCTAACTCCAACACCCAATTGACCGACAAAGTAGATGCCCTAGCACTCCGATTAGAAAAATTCATGTCTCTAGGGTCTACTTCTTCACAACAAGCTCCTCAAATCACGGAAGTTTGTGTTGTATGTTCTGCAGTAGATCACTCTACTCTAGACTGTCCAATCAGTTCACAATTTTCCAAATTTATGCAAGAACAAGTCTTCGCTACTCAAGGATATACGAGAAATTACAATCCATATTCAAACATGTATAATCCTGGCTAGCGAGACAATCCCACATTTTCATGGTGACAAGGGAATCATGAGACTCAGTTTCCTGAACAACAATATCAAAAACAACAAGGAAATTTTGAGCCTCGTTCCCTCAGCAGCAATATCAAAGGCCACAAAACTCTAACCCTCCTGGTTTGTATCCAGTTCAGAAAGAACCGTTCCGAACACAACGGAACAACTTCCCCACTCTTCCTCCTACACAGTCATCATCTGATGACAAGTTTGATAAACTCTTACAATTGGTCCAAGTTCAGCAACAGTCTATTGTTAAACTTGAAGGACAAATCGGGCAGATGGCCCAAACTATGAGCAGGAGATATAAGGGTAAACTCTCATCTCAGACCATAGAAAATCCATGAGGACAATGTAGTAATGTCCAAACTGAGAACGTCCATGAACAGGCTAAGACCGTAACTACCCTTAGGAGTGGGAAAGTAATAGACAAGGAGGATAGAAAGAAAAATAGGGATGTTCCTGAGGAGATCGAGGAACCTGAGATCGAGGTTTTAAACCACAATGATGGTAACTCCCGTAGGAATAAAAACCCAACGGTAGAGCCTTTAATTGAACCTTCATCCAAAGCACCTTTCCCAATGGCTCTGACTCGTCCGAAGCCGAGTGTTGATCCAAAACAACTCAAGGTGTTAGAGCATTTGAAATATATTAAGATCAATTTTCCTTTAGTAGAGGTAATCCAACAAATCCCTGCATATGCCAAATTTATGAAGGATTTGTGTGTGAGAAAGAGACGAACCAACTACATTCCTAAGACAGTTCGTCTTACTGAAAAGATTAGTAGCATCTGTACTAGAGGGTTGCCTCAAAAGTGCAGTGACCCAGGAGCTTTTACCATTCCATTTTTAATCAATGACCATCGGGTAGAAAGCGCCTTGCTAGACTTAGGTTCTAGTGCTAACCTTATTCCTCACATAGTTTATCAAAGGCTAGGTCTTGGAGAATTGAACCCAACAAATATAACCCTCCAATTGGCAGATAGATATGAGCGGAGACCTCGAGGTATTGTAGAGGATGTCCTAGTTAGAGTAGGAGAATTTATGTTCCCAGTGGATTTCATTGTGTAAGATCCATACTTAGGCCCTGATAACAAGAATACCACTCCCATTTTACTAGGCAGACCTTTCCTAGCAACAGCTGATGCTGTTATTTACTATAGGATGGGAATGATAGAATTGACATTTGGGAACATGAGAACAAAGTTAAGGGTTGCTGATGCAGCCAACAAGTTAGACCAAGATGAGGAAGAAGAATGCTTCCATGTTGATACCATTGACTCATGCATAGATGAGTATGCCCAATCACTCTTGTCTCCTAATGAGGAGATAGCTGAAATTGAACGACTATTGAATGAATGCGACATTTCACCTGAAATAGTCGCCTCTGCTTCCGTTGTTGTTGATCCAAAGGACGATCAAGTAACAAATCATTTCCCTGAAGTTCCTGATTGCCCCACAATTGAGTCTCCACGAGCGTTGGAACTTAAAACCTTGCCTGAACATCTTAAATATGCCTATTTAGGACTTGAAGAGACCTTACCAGTCATCATTGCCTCGAATTTGACTACTGAGAATGAAGCCAAACTCTTGAAAGTCCTGAGTACTCACAAAAAGGTGATAGGTTGGACAATTTCAGACTTGAAAGGAATTGATCCCTCTGTGAGTCTACACCGAATTCACCTCGAGGAAGGAGTTACTCCTTCTCAAGAATTTCAGAGGAGACTAAACCCAAAGATTGGAGATGTCGTCCACAAGGAGATCATTAAGTTGCTTGATGCGGGTATTATCTACCCTATTTCTGATAGTCCTTGGGTAAGTCTGGTACAAGTAGTATCGAAAAAATTTGGGATTATAGTGGTCCCAAATGATAAAGGTGAGCACATTTCTACACGCACCACAATAGGGTGGTGTGTATGTATTGATTACAAAAAGCTCAACTCCAAGACAAGGAAAGACCATTTCCCTTTACCCTTTCTTGACCAAGTCCTAGATAGAGTAGCCGGACAAGGCTATTACTGCTTCTTGGACGGGTATTCGGGATACAACCAAATCCTAGTCTTTCCTGAAGATCATGAAAAGACTACATTCACTTGTCCTTATGGGACCTTTGCATTCAGGCGCATGCCTTTCGGTCTTTGCAACGCACCTGTGACGTTTCAAAGATGTGTAATGGCCCTTTTCTCAGACATGATCGAAAGTTCCTAGACATCTTCATGGATAACTTCTCAGTATTCAGAGCTACCTTCGACGAGTGCCTTACAAATCTTTCACAAGTGCTTGACCGATATGTTGAAATGAACCTAGTTTTGAGTTGGGAAAAGAGCCATTTTATGGTTAGACAAGGTATTGTTCTGGGTCATGTTGTTACACAAGATGGAATCCATGTGGACCCAGCCAAAGTCGAGCTAATAGAAAAGCTACCTGCACCTAAGACGGTGCATGACATCCGATCATTCCTTGGTCACGCTGGTTTCTATCGGCGTTTCATCAAAGACTTCAACCATATAGCCCAACCTCTCTCTAGTCTCCTAGCACACGATACCGAATTCAACTTTGATGACAAGTGCTTGGAAGCTTTTGAGAAACTCAAATCCTTGCTATCCTCTACTCTAATCATCCAACCTCCTTATTATAGTCTCCATTTTGAGATAATGTGTGATGCATCAGACTATGCAGTGGGAGCTGTATTAGGCCAGCGTAAGGATAAGCGGCCTACTGTGATATATTATGCTAGCAAAACTTTAGATGAAACTCAAAAGAACTACACAACCACTGAAAAGGAATTGCTAGCTGTAGTCTTCTCATTGGATAAGTTCAGATTTTACATCCTAGGATCCAAAGTAATAGTCTACACGGACCACGCGGCTTTGCGGTATTTATTAACCAAAAAGGATACAAAGCCCCATCTAATCCGTTGGCTATTACTCCTACAAGAGTTCGACCTTGTGATCAAAGACAAGAAAGGAAGCGAGAACTCTGTTGCTGATCATCTATCACGTTTGGTACGTGATTTTCCTATTGATACTCTGCCTTTCAAAGATACGTTCCCTGACGAGCAACTTTTTGTTGTCTCACATAAGACCCCGTGGTATGCCCACTATGTAAACTATCTGGCTACCCAAGAGCTTCCAACTCACTAGGGTAAACGAGAACGGGAACGATTCATGGCACAAGTCAAGTACTTTATCTGGGAAGATCCCTATCTTTTCAAGATTTGTGCCGATCAAGTCATTAGGAAATGTATTCCTGAGGATGAAACTGATAGCGTTCTCTAGTTCTGCCACTCTGAAGCATATGGTGGACATTTTGGAGGAGAAATGACAACTGCTAAAGTCCTTCAAAGTGGGTTCTTCTGGCCCACTCTTTTCAAATATGCGCAGCACATGTGTAAAAATTGTCCACAATGTCAACAAGCTGGCTCTATCTCAAGAAGGGATATGATGCCCCTTACACCCATCCTCATATGTGAAATATTCGATGTGTGGGGTATAGACTTCATGGGTCCCTTTCCTCCTTCCTCGAGTTTTACTTATATTCTTGTTGGTGTGGAATATGTGTCCAAATAGGTAGAAGTAGTGGCAACCCAAACCAATGACCATAAGGTTGTGATCAAGTTCATTAAAGAGAACATATTTTATCGATTCGGGGTGCCACGTGTACTTATCAGTGACGGTGGACAGTATTTCCGTCATAGGACACTTGAAGCCTTATTAAGAAAAAATTATGTACACTACAAGATAGCAACGCCTTACCACCCACAAACAAGTGGACAAGTAGAAGTGTCGAATAAGGAAATCAAGTCAATTCTTCAAAAAATGGTTAGGCCCGATCGCAAAGATTTGTCAAGTCGTCTGTTCGACACATTATGGGCTTACCGTACTGCTTTCAAAACTCCTATCGGCATGTGCGCGTATAGATTGGTATACGGTAAAGCTTGCCATCTCCCTGTTGAACTAGAGCATAAAGCCTATTAGGCTATTAAGGCCCTAAACTTTGACATGCAACAGGCAGGTGAAGGTAGGAAGTTGGCATTGAGTGAATTGGAAGAGCTTCGCTTCAAAGCTTATGAGAATGCCAAACTCTACAAAGAGATAATGAAGAGGATTCATGATAGATCTATTCTAAGAAAAACTTTATCTCCTTCTAAGTTTGGTTGTTTAATTCTACACTGAAGTTCTTCCCAGGCAAATTGAGAACAAAGTGGGATGGTCCTTACATAGTGCTTAAAGCATATCCTTCTGGAGTTATCTTAATTAAACATCCCACAAATGGGCGTGTTATCACTGTCAATGGACAAAGACTGAAGCATGTATTCGATGCTAATGCGGTCCCTTATGAAGTTGAATCCGTTGAACTTCAGGACCTTACAAGCATTCCATAAAACGGAATCTACCTAACTTATGGCATTAAACTCAGTACAACCGTCTGGCTGAAGACGTTAAACTTAGCGCTACTAGGAGGCAACCTAGTACTCTTTTGTGTAAATATTTATTTAAATTTTGTTGTTACATGTACTCTGTGAATCTTTCTCCCGCTTTAAGTAGTTTGGATTTTAGCCCTGACGAACATTCATAGAGGTACCCGTGTTGTTTACTAGTGGTCACTTTACATTTCTGTGTGCGATTAGCTTAATTGTGTAACTCTGTCTTATAGTGTGAGCTACTCCACCAGCTTAATGTAGTTTGGGTCTGTTGGATATTACTTGATAAGGTAGTTAGGAGTATAAGCATACACCAGACGTAATGTCTGTGACGTAAAACCCCACTATAATAAACCTTGACCCTGTGGAACTAGCTTTAGCCTTAAGTGTGCCGAAGGAAAGCACTAGATGTCGTGAGCACAGAAACCTCTGGAAGAGCTAGTCTTTGTAGGAGTATCAACTCTAGAACCCTAGAAAAGAGTCTAAATGGTATATGTAGTTTATTTATTTGTTTTATGTCTTAGTTAGTCTCCTTGACAGTAATTCTTTTTGACCCCCCTCCCTTATACTATTTTGTATAGATTAACTTATTATTATATTTGATGTGTTGGTGATAATTTGTAAAATGCTTTCTCTACTAATCTTTAATTGTAGAATGATACATCTTTTGGCAAAAGTTAGTAGAAAAGCTTTGACATCAACATATAAATGTTTCACAATAGGTAATATCTATCCTTATTACATTTCCCTTTATACCTGATCAACATGCGCTAAAGAGTAAGCAAACCATAGGTTTGGGGATGTAGCATTTGTCATTATGTTATTACTTGCATATTACACTCTCACTGTCTTACATTCCTATTTTCTTGAGGACAAGCAAAGTTTTGGTGTGGGGGCGTGTACATTTCATGAAATTTTTTTTCGAAATATGCAAGAAATACACCATTTTTGTTCAGGAGAAGAGTAGTTTGCTACATTGCTTATTTAAAAGAAGATGATTTAGATGATTTGAGAACCTGTGTTGTTAGCTATGCATTGTGAAAAACTCTAAGGAAACTCTGTAAGAGAAACTTTGGGGTACTGTATTCATGAGTAAACCTAGTTGTTCTTCCTTTCTTCAATTCATAGCTATGTGATTATGAAAGGACTGAGATAGGATTACCGTTTGTTATGAGAACTTCTTGTGATTGAAACCTGAACCCTTATGCCATGTCTGTACAGTATGTAATGTTACTCTATCTGTATGTACACTCTGAAAAAAAACAATGAAAAAAATATAGAAAGGAAAAAGAGTTGTACATACTTTTACTGTTGAATAAATTATTTTTTGTGTAAATATGTTGTAAATCTCTAAAGCACCACTATCCTAGACATTGTAATTTGGGATGTGTGCTATAGTGTAAAGTAGGGGTCCCTTTGCAACCAAGCAACCTCAGTCATAATGGCGGGGGATTGTTCGTCTTAAAGCACGCTACATGGGATATCTAGAAAGCAAAGAAGACTGATCACTATATAGAGATATAGTATGTTGTACTTTTATATTTCTGGCAAATGTTAAAGGGTTAAGGCATGATCAAGAGTTTGATTCCAAATGTAGGCAAGAATATCAAAGTCCGATCTGTTCTTGAAAGTTGAGAATTGCATGAACTTAATCAGCTTAGTTTACTTCTAAATATGTACTTCGAAGCAATCAATAGTTGATTTCCAATAAATAGTGCCTTTTTGTGAAAACTTTGTACAAAGGTTCTCTTATCATGTTTGTCATCAACTGTTGAATAGGTTTAAGATAGTAGATTGCATTTCTCATGTTTCATACTTAGAAAATGTTTGACAAAAGGATAGGATAGATTATGATATATGTTTTTGACTTGTAAAAATTTCTGCAAATTTCACTTTCATATATGTTTTAAATACAGTCTTGCTTGAAGGCAAATAAGGTTTAGGTTTGAGGATGTCGATGTGACTGTATTTGCAGCACTCAAACCTTGGTATTTGTACTATATTTGCATCTTAACTTAAGGATTATTGCAATACTTTGATACTTTTGGTACAATATAGGAGAATACTGGAAAGTGGAAATTCTGACCCAAAATGATCCAAAATCCAAGTTAAGTAGTGAAAAAGGGGAAAACACGCAGAGCGGTGGAAGAATGAAGTTGATAGCGTTGGAATTTGACTAAAACTAGCGCGTAATCAGACTCGGAAAGCTCAAAATAGCACGGAAACGCCCCAGTAAACGCTCGGTAAAAAGTCAACAAATGGAGCTATAAAGTTAATAGACGGGCTCTCGAGCGCGCCTTCCTGGCGCTCGAGCACCCTATGCAGAAAATTCCAAAACCTTCCAGAAGAAAACACGTGTCACGAAGCCAACGATGAAGTAGAATAGCGATCGAGCGCGCCAAAGTGGCGCTCGAGCGGCCATCGTGGACCCTTCCGGAAGCACCACGTGGCATGTGGCGATTGGCTGAAGACCAGGCACGCTTGAGCGCACCAAACAGGCGCTCGGGCGTGTCTCTGATTATTTGCCTATAAATAGCCCCCCTCCCTCCAAATTTGTTTAATTAATTTTGGATTTTGATAATTTTTAATCAATTTTTGAGTTAATTCTAGTTAGTTTTTAGTCGTAGTTGTATTTAATTAATTAGTAGGATACGGGGGAAATCCCACCTAGGTAGTTCTTATTCGGGAAAAGTTGGCCCGAATAGCTACTATTAAGGGAAAGTTCGACCCAAGTAGTTTTTATCCGGGGGAGGTTCTGCCCGAATATCTTTTAATAGGAATGCTCTTATTCGGGGGAAACTCATTCTTAGTAGTTCTTATTCGGGGGAAATTAGCTCTGCCCGAATAGCTACTTTGCATCGGACCTTTGCTCAAAATTCTGGGATCAGAAATACACGTTCGTCAATACGGGGGAACCTTTCTTGACTCTCTTTTATTTATAGAATTCGTATTCAATTATGCCTAAGTAGATTGATATCTAGGGGAAAATATTATAAATGTTAGTCTTTTAATATATGGTCTCGGATTCAGATTATACGCTTTTAATGCAATACATGGCTTGTTTTAATTCAGTAATGTCTTTCATACGTAATGCTTTTTAGTAGATGTATGATTACTTTACTATCATTATTGTCTTCTGTAACGTAATTCTTTTAAGTAGATGTTTTGTTCGTTTTACTTTTGTGCCATGTATCCATGTTTTAGAAAGTGAATCAAATAGTTTGACAAACTTAAAAGATTCCAAGTGACTATAGGTAATGCTTTTAAGTAGACCATAGTTTCTAGACTAGAAAGGAGAAGTTAATTATTTAGTTGAAACAGACCGTTTACACCAAGTTGTAAGGACATATCCATAAGAAGGATGGAACGGCACCTACATCAGAGTAGTAATTTGTATTTTAATAGGCTAAGTTAATTGACTAGATTAAATGCTTATAGCTTAACCTCTTGCATAGAATCAGATAATCATGAATACCAAGCCTAGATTAATTGTCTCATTTACATATTCAAATCCCCTAGATCACTACCCCTCATATTCATATTTAGTTATTTTAACTTAGTTGTAGCATAGGTTAGAACCAACAGCTCTGTATAAATTGTTACACTTCCACTTTTAACACTTTCACATACTACTTCACCAACTTGCTAACACGCTTCCCTGTGGTACGATTCCGCAGTCATAGCACACTATACTGCAAAGATCCGTGCACTTGCGAGTTATTAAAACTTGGTCATTTTGCACCTAAATATAATGCATCGTTTGAACGCATCAAAGCATCTTGTCATGGCCGAACGGCGCTATAAAAAATGAAAAAGGGGGTGCAACACGAGGATTTCCCACGGGGTCACCTATCCTAGTACGACTCCCGCCCAAGCAGGCTTAACTTCCGAGTTCTGATGGGATCCAATACATTAGTGCTATTATGATCGCACCCGCCAAGTTGTGGGTGCAAAGCCTTTATGTGTTAACTGTTCATAGTCCTAGCCTAGGGAGACGACCCATTAAAAAGGCCCAATGGGCTTATCAACAACCCATCTGCTTCCACAAAGTAGCATCCTTGCAAGCCGTGATATCGACGCATAGTAGGGCCTTCGAATGTCCGACGAGTGAGGTTATCGGTCTTTTTGCGGTTCACGACGAACAACTCGGTATGAAAAAATAGTGTAAAAAGAAAAAAAGTGACTCGAAACTGATGAAAATGTTCAATTTTGAGTTTCAAAAATCGGTGCAACAGAGCCAGTTTGCTGCCCCGTCGTAGAGCTCCTGGAGAGCTTTTCAACGATATACTGTGGGACGCATAACTCCTTACGGATCAAAAGTTATGGGCACCGGAGTGATGGAGACCAGGTCACAAGCCTCACGAACTCGGTTTATGGGTCCAACCCCTCCGCGAAGCGAAGTTGTCTTGCCCAAGATGCCGCAGGTGTCACGCCCCGACCCAACCCCCAAGCTAAAGGTTAAGTCCGGACCCGACACACGGACAGAGTCTCCCCTGAACCCTGGACATTCTAAAAACCTGTAAACACTTAAACAAGATCCCAACAATACAATACAACTTTTCTCAATTAAACAACAAAGCTATAAGGCCATCCGAGCCTTATAGTACACAATAATTCCAAAACACACAAGCATGCGAGAACTTGTTGTCAGCATAGTCTTATAACCCTGACATTCTAGGAAATCAATAAAACAACTTAAAGAGTAAAGCATTCTACATTAACCATCCACTCCCAAGCATGCAAGGAAATAAGGCAAGAATAAAAGTTATTACAGTTCATAGACCTTCAAAGCTACAACCCAACCATCTAATCTTCGACTTATACAACAAGCATATACAAAGCCCTTGGGCTACAAAATAGTACATAAGGTAATCAGACGAGTCTTCCACATAGCAACAAAATCATTAACCACCTCAAGTTATCAGACACAGCAACTAAGGTAAAGGCTCGATCTGAACTTCTTCTTCCTCAACTAAATCAACAAGCTGGGGTTCACCCTCAGCGTTTCCTGAAACAAATATCGAGGTATGAGCAACCACTGTTGCCCAGTGAGGGATATAGTCCCGGGGCGTGCAATGCAACAGATAATATAATTATACAACAATAACTTAAATAACCACACATTTAAAAGGATACGTTTCAACAATCCCCTATACACCAATCTTCACTGGTCTTCAATCACGAACCACGAACCACGAACCACGAGCACGATCACGATAAGCCGGCATAACCCCAATCACTCCAGTGGGTGTACTCCGGATGTACCCCGAATCCTACGACCCAACATCCCCTGGCAATCTCCGGACCAGGCGAATGAGGGAATAGGGCACGGAGTTTGAATATCCACCGGCAAGCCCTCTGCCGCCCAGCCGATATTCAACACATCCGCCCCGACACTATGGTTGCGCAACCACTATGCAATGCACTCAACGATGGCAAGTTAACAACAATAATATAAGCATTAACACATATGAGGATCAACAAAGTAGGTTGACCTCATTGCAGTTAGGATAGAAGCAAAGATAGAAGCTAATAAGCAGTTTACAAATGAACTTATACCATATAAGCATAGAAACATTCCAAAAGCTCCAAATCAATTTAAAATCATATATAAACACTTAAGAGGCCCTGACATGGGTTTAGAAGTGTGAGACAACTTAAATTGCACCTAGACCCCATTGTTTTTCGAACTATTTCTCTTCTAAACCATAGTTAATGATTTCATTTTCAAAGGAAACTCTCCCAACCTTCTAACTAACCCCCAAGGTACCCTCTCAACCCTCGAACTCAATCAAATGCCCGCGTTTACCCCGAAAGCCCCAATTTCCCTCTTTTGGCTTTAAACCACACCTACATTGTCCGGGCTTCAAACAAGGGATATCAAGGCATCTATAGCACCTAGGTAGCCTAAGGATACTAGAATTGAAGCTCGAATCCACCCGGATTCGCATTAACCCCGAAAGCCCCAACTTAAAGTCGGCTATTTTCCATTTTTAGGCGATTTAAGGGCAATGCAAGTGTACGGGGATATTTAATTATCTTCACTAGTACCTAAGGCATCAATTAGAAGCATTAATTCAAGCCAATTCGAGCAATTACACAAAACCCTAGAAAAAACGTCACTATTCACCCTAAAAATCAAACTAACGATTCTAACCGTTTAAATTGCGAAACGACGGTTCAAAAGTGTTCTCTAGCATTCATATAGATAGTATATTAGCATAGATAACAATTACAATAGCATATAATCATATTTTCAATAAATTAATAAATGAGCAACTATTTAAAAATGCAAAAACAAGTCGTGAAATCCCTCAACACTACACGTAGGAGCACCTAGGAACCTTGCAAACACCCCACACTAGTTGCTCAAGGCTTGGCTTGGCTTGAATTGAAGAGTTGAAGATGGAAAAATGCTCCCAAGGGCAAGGAGAGGCTGTCGGGTTTTGGGGCTGCTGTTTCAGCTTTCTATTTTTTTTTTTTTTGCATTTTATGAGTTTAAGTGTTAATATAAAGGGGTTAAGTTGAGGTGGGGTCCTTTGGGTGTTTAAGCGATCTAATAAAATGTGCGTACTAAGCTTTAAAACGAGCTTAAATGGTAAAATATATGCTAGCTAATTAATTACCTAAGTTAGTTACGTAACACTATTCACTTGACTTCTAAAATTATTTTCTAAACGAGCCCTCCTAACGCCTTTAGCTCAAATGCACATTTTTCCCACTACTTTTACAATTAATATGATTTAATAAAAATGCTAATTAATTAATAGAAGACAGTTTAAAAATAGAGTGAATAGTAGTCACAAAGTCAGTTAATAAGGCATAGAAGTAAATGCGCAAACAAGGGATGCAACAGTAATTAAATGCATGGCAAATTCTCGGGCGTCACATCCTCTCCCCCTTAAACTAATTGCGTCCACGCAATTCTTACATGATTCGGCGAATAACTCTGGATACCGATCCCGCATCTGATCCTCTCTTTCCCACGTTGCATCCTCTACTCCGTGATGATCCCACAGAACTTTAACCATCGGAATGCTTTTAGACCTCAGCTCCTGAACTTTCTGATCAACAATTCGAAGAGGTTTCTCGGTGTAGGTCAAAGTTTCACTGATCTCTAGCGGTTCCGGCTCAAGTATGTGAGAGGGATCTGGCTGATACTTTTGAAGCATAGAAACATGGAATACGTCATGAATTCTGCCAGGACTGGGAGGTAAAGCTAGACGGTAAGCCAAATCACCAACAGTTTCAGTTATCTCAAACGGTCCCACATATCGAGGACTGAGTTTACCTCCTTTACCATGCCGAATCAAACCCTTGCGAGGAGAAATTTTCAGAAATACCCGGTCCCCCACAGCAAATTTCAGATCACGACGTCGTCTATCTGCATAACTCTTCTGCCGGCTCTGTGCTGTAAGCATTCTTTTTCTGATAAGCTGCACCTGATCAATCATTTTGTTCATTTCAGGTAAGAGAGTAGGGTCGATAGTCTTCATCTCACCAACATCATCCCAGTAGAGACGAGACCGACATTTACGCCCATACAGGGCCTCATAAGGTGCCATACCAATAGTAGCTTGATAACTATTGTTGTAGGCGAACTCTGCTAGTGGCAAATATTTCTCCCAACTTTTACCGAAGTCCAGAATGCAAGCCCGCAACATATCCTCAAGGATCAAGATAGTTCTCTCAGATTGACCATCTGTCTGAGGATGATAAGCTGTACTGAAATTCAAATTCGTGCCCAAAGCTTTATGAATCTTCTGCCAGAACTGAGATGTGAATCTGGGATCTCTATCTGATACGATACTCTTTGGAATTCCATGTAGTCGGACAACATTCTCAATATACAACTCTACCAGTTTATCAAGAGAATCAGACCTCTTTTTAGCAATAAAATGGGAAGTCTTGGTCAGTCTATCCACAATAACCCAGACTGAGTCGTTACCCCTCGAAGACCTCGGTAAATCGGATACAAAATCCATAGTAATATGATCCCATTTCCAAACAGGAATAGCCAAAGGCTGCAACAACCCTGCAGGTCTCTGATGTTCTGCTTTAACTTTCTGACAAGTAAGACATCGGGCAACATAGTCAGCAATTTCTCTCTTCATATTATTCCACCAGAAATTCTGCTTCAAATCTTTATACATTTTCGTACTGCCTGGATGGATAGTATATCTGGAACTGTGTGCCTCAGCAAGAATATCCTTCTTCAGAGTTGGATCATTCGGAATACAGATTCTACCTTTGAATTTGAGAATACCATCGTCGTGCAGTTTGAAATCCGACTCTCCCCCTTTAGAATTCTCTAAGACTTTCAACAATTGAAGATCAGCCTGTTGAGCTTCTCGAATCCTGGATAACAACAGAGATTGAATCTGCAAACTTGCAAATTGAATACCAGAATTTGAAGTACTAGGCTTCCATAAGCACAACTCTTCCATGAATTCCCAATTCTTGATAATCAAGCTAGCAACAGTAGCCTTTCGGCTCAAAGCATCAGCAACAATATTGGCCTTACCTGGAAGATAGTTAATGGTGCAATTATAGTCCTCAAGTAATTCCAGCCAACGCCTCTGCCTCATGTTCAACTCTTTATGTGAAAACAGATATTTCAAGCTCTTATGATCTGTAAAGATTTCAAACTTGTTGCCCCAGAGATAATGACTCCATTTCTTTAATGCAAGAATGATAGCTGCAAGCTCAAGATCATGAGTCAGATAGTTAAGTTCATAAGGCTTTAGTTTCCTGGAAGCATAAGCAATAACCCTGCCATTCTGCATCAATACACAACCCAGACCTTCCTTCGAAGCATCACTATAGATCATCAAATTATCATAACCCTCAGGTAAAGCAAGAATAGGAGCTGTAGTCAATCTCTTCTTCAATTCCTGGAAGCTGGCCTCACATTTATCATTCCAGTCAAATACTGTTTTCTTCTGAGTAAGCTGAGTTAAAGGCCCTGCAATCTTAGAGAAATCCTTTACAAACCTCCGATAATACCCAGCTAAACCAAGGAAGCTACGAATTTCCGTGACAGTTTCAGGTCGTTTCCAAGATAACACAACTTCAATCTTCGCTGGATCAACAGAAATACCATCCTGCGAGATAATATGGCCAAGAAAAGCAACTTGCTTAAGCCAGAATTCACATTTGCTAAACTTTGCAAATAACCGATGCTCCTGTAGAGTCTGCAACACAATTCTGAGATGTTGTTCATGTTCCGCCTCAGATTTAGAATAAACAAGAATATCATCAATGAATATGACCACAAATTGGTCCAGATAAGGGCGGAATACCCTCTGCATTAAATCCATGAATGCGGCGGGAGCATTAGTAAGACCAAACGGCAAGACAACAAACTCATAATGGCCATATCGAGTTCTGAAGGCAGTTTTAGGAACATCATCTTTCTTAATCCTCAGTTGATAATAGCCCTGCCTCAGATCAAATTTAGAGAATACCCTGGCGCCTTGCAACTGATCAAATAACTCTTCAATTAAAGGCAAAGGATATTTATTTTTGATGGTTACCTGATTAAGACCCCGATAATCGATGCATAGGCGAAGAGATCCGTCTTTCTTTTTAACGAAGAGAACTGGCGCACCCCACGGTGAAGAACTCGGCTGAATGAATCCCTTCTCCAGCAAGCCCTGCAATTGAACTTTCAATTCCTGCAACTCAGGTGGAGCCATTCTGTACGGAGTCCTAGAGACAGGGGAAGTCCCCGGCAACAAATCAATCATGAACTCTATCTCTCTATCAGGCGGTAACCCAGGTAATTCCTCAGGAAAGACCCCCGAAAACTCTCTCACGATAGGTACATCATTCAATTTCAATTGATCCCCAGGTTGATTAATCAAATAAGCAAGATAAGCCTCACAACCCTTGCCCAATAATTTAGATGCCCTAATAGAAGAAATAATAGGAGTTCCCGTAGATTTTTTACTACCAACTATTTTAAGTACAGGCTGGTCAGGCATCTCTAGATACACAATCTTTTTTCTACAATCAAGCTGGGCATAATATTTACTTAACCAGTCCATCCCCAATATAATTTCAAAGTCATTGAAGGGTAGGATAATCAAATAAGCAGGAAAAACACGACCTTCAATAAATATACTACATGCTCTGCAAATAGACCTAGTAACAAACTTCGGACCCATAGGAGTATAGACCACAATCTCATGCAACAGTTTATCATGTTTCAATTTAGCATTTTGTGCACAAGTAGGAGTAATAAAAGAATGCGAAGCCCCGGAATCAATTAAAACCTTAACTGATTGATCATTAAGAAGAAAAATACCTTCTACCACAATGGTAGTATCCGGAAGCTCCTCAGCATCCAAAGCAAATACACGGGCCTGGCCTCGTGGTGGTGCTGCTGCAGCTGGAGCCCTGGTCTGAGAGTTCTGAGCTGATGTCTGACCTCTAGGGTTCTTAAATTTCTGACAGTCTTTAACCCTGTGCTGATCACTGCCGCAACCTGTACACTTGTTATGTTTCTTCCAACAAACATCCTCAGTGTGACCCTGACGCTGACAGAAGCTGCACTGCTGGTGACATCTTGCAACAGTGCCTCCCGAAGGATCTCTGTAAGTAGAGGTAGCTGAACTACCCTGTTGCGAACGGGAAACTGCTGGACGGAACTGACTCTGAGTCTGACTCTGAACTGGTCGTGCCTGAGTCTGAGTAGGCCCTGTGTAACTCTGAGTCTGCCTCGGCTGCGAACTCTGCCCAACTGATACAGCCTGCCCCTGGTACCCCTGACTCTGAGACTGAAACCGTTTACTCGATTGACTGGTCTCGGCTAACACATCGGCCTTCCGTTTCTCATATCTCGAGGCAGCTCGGACTACTGCAGCATAGTTAGGAAAATCATTTGAAGACAAGTTCAGCATAATATCTCTCCTCAAACCCATGATGAACCTCTGAATCTTCATGTCCTCCGACTGAATTAAAGCTGGTGCATAACGGGAAAGCCGGGTAAAAGTAGCCTCGTATTGATCTACCGTCATACTTCCCTGCCTCAAGTTTATGAACTCAGTCTGTCGCCTCTCGCGGGCAACTACTGATATATACTTGTCTCGAAATTCTCGGACAAAGTCGGCCCACGAATGATGACCTCCCTCAGCTCCCCATTTCTCACTGATGGTATTCCACCAATCTTCAGCATCACCCTCGAGAAGGAAAGTAGCATAGGTAATCTTCCTGTCATCATGGCACTCCAGTATCGCTGCCACTCTCTCGAACTTTCTTAGCCACATCTCAGCTTTCATATCGTCCGGCTCCCCAAAGAAAGTATAGGCCCCATGATGTATAAACCGATCATACAGATTACCTCCGGTAGGGCCACTACCTCCGGCTCTCGCAGCCTGATTACCTCCAACGACCCCTGGTTGACCCTGTTGTGTAACAAATTGGGCGATAGTGTTCATAGCTGTGGCCATCGTGGCCAAGATCTGTGCAGTGCTCGGTTCTTGAACCTGCGGTGCATTTTCGGCCACCTCAGCTTCTTGCCCACGAACCCCCTCGGGTTCTCCACCAACATTCGGATTATCAGCACGACGGCGAGGCCCCATCTCGAATAGCTAGAATGCAAAGTGTTATGACAGGTATATATATGTATATATGCAATTTATAAGTAAACACATAAAGAAGAGTCCAATTAGATTCACATAAAGTCAAGTGCATAGAAGGTCAAATAAATATTCCACATTTTTGAAGTAAACATAAATCACTAGATCATACTTGACATTCTAGACTCTTGATATTCTATTTTCATGCTAGCATATTCATTCCTTATTCAAATTTTACTTAGGCAAATCAAAATCAAAGACTCATGTATTCACAAAGTCACATAACAATTCTCTACCCACAGACCGAGAAATTTAACCCGGCTTCATGCAATCTATAGCTCTGATACCACTTAAATGTCACGCCCCGACCCAACCCCCAAGCTAAAGGTTAAGTCCGGACCCGACACACGGACAGAGTCTCCCCTGTACCGTGGACATTCTAAAAACCTGTAAACACTTAAACAAGATCCCAACAATACAATACAGCTTTTCTCAATTAAACAACAAAGCTATAAGGCCATCCGAGCCTTATAGTACACAATAATTCCAAAACACACAAGCATGCGAGAACTTGTTGTCAGCATAGTCTTATAACCCTGACATTCTAGGAAATCAATAAAACAACTTAAAGAGTAAAGCATTCTACATTAACCATCCACTCCCAAGCATGCAAGGAAATAAGGCAAGAATAAAAGTTATTACAGTTCATAGACCTTCAAAGCTACAACCCAACCATCTAATCTTCGACTTATACAACAAGCATATACAAAGCCCTTGGGCTACAAAATAGTACATAAGGTAATCAGACGAGTCTTCCACATAGCAACAAAATCATTAACCACCTCAAGTTATCAGACAAAGCAACTAAGGTAAAGGCTCGATCTGAACTTCTTCTTCCTCAACTAAATCAACAAGCTGGGGTTCACCCTCAGCGTCTCCTGAAACAGATATCGAGGTATGAGCAACCACTGTTGCCCAGTGAGGGATATAGTCCCGGGGCGTGCAATGCAACAGATAATACAATTATACAACAATAACTTAAATAACCACACATTTAAAAGGATACGTTTCAACAATCCCCTATACACCAATCTTCACTGGTCTTCAATCACGATCCACGAACCACGAGCACGATCACGATAAGCCGGCATAACCCCAATCACTCCAGTGGGTGTACTCCGGATGTACCCCGAATCCTATGACCCAACATCCCCTGGCAATCTCCGGACCAGGCGAATGAGGGAATAGGGCACGGAGTTTGAATATCCACCGGCAAGCCCTCTGCCGCCCAGCCGATATTCAACACATCCGCCCCGACACTATGGTTGCGCAACCACTATGCAATGCACTCAACGATGGCAAGTTAACAACAATAATATAAGCATTAACACATATGAGGATCAACAAAGTAGGTTGACCTCGTTGCAGTTAGGATAGAAGCAAAGATAGAAGCTAATAAGCAGTTTACAAATGAACTTATACCATATAAGCATAGAAACATTCCAAAAGCTCCAAATCAATTTAAAATCATATATAAACACTTAAGAGGCCCTGACATGGGTTTAGAAGTGTGAGACAACTTAAATTGCACCTAGACCCCATTGTTTTTCGAACTATTTCTCTTCTAAACCATAGTTAATGATTTCATTTTCAAAGGAAACTCTCCCAACCTTCTAACTAACCCCCAAGGTACCCTCTCAACCCTCGAACTCAATCAAATGCCCGCGTTTACCCCGAAAGCCCCAATTTCCCTCTTTTGGCTTTAAACCACACCTACATTGTCCGGGCTTCAAACAAGGGATATCAAGGCATCTATAGCACCTAGGTAGCCTAAGGATACTAGAATTGAAGCTCGAATCCACCCGGATTCGCATTAACCCCGAAAGCCCCAACTTAAAGTCGGCTATTTTCCATTTTTAGGCAATTTAAGGGCAATGCAAGTGTACGGGGATATTTAATTATCTTCACTAGTACCTAAGGCATCAATTAGAAGCATTAATTCAAGCCAATTCGAGCAATTACACAAAACCCTAGAAAAAACGTCACTATTCACCCTAAAAATCAAACTAACGATTCTACTCGTTTAAATTGCGAATTCAGGGTTCAAAAGTGTTCTCTAGCATTCATATAGATAGTATATTAGCATAGATAACAATTACAATAGCATATAATCATATTTTCAACAAATCAATAAATGAGCAACTATTTAAAAATGCAAAAACAAGTCGTGAAATCCCTCACCACTACGCGTAGGAGCACCTAGGAACCTTGCAAACACCCCACACTAGTTGCTCAAGGCTTGGCTTGGCTTGAATTGAAGAGTTGAAGATGGAAAAATGCTCCCAAGGGCAAGGAGGGGCTGTCGGGTTTTGGGGCTGCTGTTTCAGCTTTCTGTTTTTTTTTTTTTTGCATTTTATGAGTTTAAGTGTTAATATAAAGGGGTTAAGTTGAGGTGGGGTCCTTTGGGTGTTTAAGCGATCTAATAAAATGTGCGTAGTAAGCTTTAAAACGAGCTTAAATGGTAAAATATATGCTAGCTAATTAATTACCTAAGTTAGTTACGTAACACTATTCACTTGACTTCTAAAATTATTTTCTAAACGAGCCCTCCTAACGCCTTTAGCTCAAATGCACATTTTTCCCACTACTTTTACAATTAATATGATTTAATAAAAATGCTAATTAATTAATAGAAGACAGTTTAAAAATAGAGTGAATAGTAGTCACAAAGTCAGTTAATAAGGCATAGAAGTAAATGCGCAAACAAGGGATGCAACAGTAATTAAATGCATGGCAAATTCTCTGGCCTCACAGCAGGAATCGAGGAAAGAAATATGACGGATGAAGCATCTTGGCATGGTTGAACGGCGCAATAAAAAATGAAAAAGAGGACTTCCCAAGGGGTCACCTATCCTAGTACGACTCCCGCCCAAGCACGCTTAACTTCGGAGTTCTGATGCGATCCAGTGCATTAGTGCTTGTATGATTGCACCCATCAAGTTGTGGGTGCAAAGCCATTATGTGTTGACGGTTCACAGTCTCAGCATAGGGAGACGACCCATTAAAAAGGCCCAATGGGCTTATCGACAACCCATCTGCTTCCACAACATAGCATCCTCGCAGGACGTGATATCAATGCATAGTAGGGCCCTCTAATATCATACGAGTCAGGTTATCGGCCTTTTTGCAGCTCACGACGAACGACCCGGGATGAAAAAACAACGCAAATAGAAGAAAAGTTGCCCGAGATTGATAAAAATGTTTGATTTTGGGTTCTGAATATAGGTGCAATTGAGCAGGCTTGCTGCCCTCGTCGTAGAGCTCCAGGAGAGCTTTCCAATGATATACTGTGGACCACATAACTCCTTACTGATAAAAAGCTATGGGCACCTGAGCAACGGAGACCAGGTCACAAGCCTCACAACCTTGGTTTGCAAGCCCAGCCCCTCCGTGAAGCAAAGTTGTCTTGCCCAAGATGCCGTGGGACTCAAGGAAAGAAATGTGATGGACGAAGCATCTTGGCATGGCTGAACGGCACAATAAAAAATGAAAAAGGGGGTGCAACACGGGGACTTCCCAGGGGGTCAACCGTCCTAGTACGATTCCCGCCCAAGCACGCTTAACTTCAGAGTTTTGATGGGATCCTGTGCATTAGTGCTGGTATGATCGCACCCATCAAGTTGTCGGTGCAAAGCCCTTATGTGTTAATGGTTCACAGCCCCAACCAAGGGAGACGACCCATTAAAAAGGCCCAATGGGCTTATCGACAACCAATCCGCTTCCACAACGCAGCATCCTCGCAAGACGTGATATCGACACATAGTAGGGCCCTCTAATGTCCCACGAGTCAGGTTATCGGCCTTTTCGATGCTCACGACGAATGACCCGGGATGAAAAAATAGCGTAAACAAAAAAAAGTGGCCCAAAACTGATGAAAACGTTCAATTTTGAATTTCGAAAACAAGCGTAGCTAGCAGTCTTGTTGCCCCCATTGTAGAGCTCCCGGAGAGCTTTCCAACGATATACTTGTGGGTCAAAAACTTGTTGTACATTTTAAATTACTCACAAGTGCATGAACCGTATGAAGGTATAGCTTAGGCAAATACGAGGTCGATCCCTCAGAGACTTGTTCAATTAAGATCAAATTTTAGACTCAGATTTAGACTTCCTAATCTAGTTGGAAAGATTGATATTCTAGGTTGAGATAAAGTAATAAAAGACTAAACAATAAATCTAAATAAATAAGATAATTAAAAAACCTAAGACAAAAGTAGTTAATAATTTTAAGAACAAAAATAAAGTAAAACTAAAAGAATATATAATGAATCTAGAGACTTAATAAATAAATTCTAAAATAAGAACAACTAATAAATTGAATGAAATAAATTAATAAATTACAAAACGAAAACAATTAATAATTTGAGTAAAATCAATTAAAATAAACTAAAACAAGGAAATATTAGCAAAGAAAATAACTAATTAAATAAAAAACGAAGGTTAAAAAGCGAGATAAACAAGTAATCATAAAAGGCTAAGGCTCGGAATCCACCTTGCTAATCCTAACGTCAACTATATTTGATCATTAATTTTCCCCAAATTAAACTACATGATAATCTCACAGTCTAGCCTCGCTACCATAGAAAATATCATCTTTTAAGCCCTAAGTTAATGAAACCAAAAGTATGTTTATGCTTGCTTTGCAAAAGAATCTTCAAATCATTAATTGTATCCCAACTAGAAATCACAATTAATATTTGGCATTAAAAATCAAAACTTTCAATTATTAAGAATTATTCAAAGCATGAGAAAAACATGATTAAACCCATCAAAGAAATTATCTCAACAATTGATGAAAGAATAAACATTAAACATGAATGATCAAGTTATGGGGAAAAATTAATTCACAAACATAGCATCAATTAAAATTAATAAGGTTTCATCGTCACCTCAGCGAATAAATTTAGCCTGACATACTAAAGAAACTAAAATAACAATTCTGAAAAGTAAACATTATTTAAATAAATTAAAGTAAAGGAAAGAAAACGTTACAGAGTTTAAACGTGAAGAAACTCCAAAAGCATCCTAATGTCTCGCAAAAGAAAAAAAACTAATAAACTAAACTAATTTTTTGTTTCGAATTTGCGCCGCTGCTGCTGCTTCTTCTGCCTCGTTCATGTGCCTTAAATAGGCACAAGTCTCTTCTTTCTTTTTTTTTTTTTCAACCGACCTTGGCCAATAGGCCAAGGCTTAACTTTTTCTTTCTTTTCTTTTTTTCTTTTCGCTTTTGTGTCCAAAGTCCAATTTGGACTTGGATGACTGCATAGGAATTTCTTTTGGCCAAGGCATTAATGCCTTGGTCAACCCTTGTTCTTTTTTTTTTCCTTTTGTAATTTTATTCCTTTTCAAAGTCTTTAATAAATCTTCTTCAGAGAGCTTCTGATCATTTTCTTCTTATGCAATTCTTTAAGATTTCGCTCCAAAAGCTATTTTATCATCACAACTCTTGATCTGCATGTCCCAGTGATCTTCATATTTAATGGTTTCTTCACGTACAAATAACTTTTTAACCCTGAAATATGTGAAAAAAACCTTAAATAAGTGATAAACAATTAATGCCTTAATACTTATTAATTAAGCTCAAATTGGATGCAACAAACTCTAATTTAAATATAAAAAATATGCAAACTCTGACTTATATCACAACCCCCAATCAGCGTATTACTAGTCCCTAGCAATTGAAGCGATATAAAAGATTATTGAAATGCAAAAATAAATGATTTTTCTTTTCTTCCCTTAACCTTCACTCAAGTCAATACACCAAGCAAAAAGCTACAATTGTTAGAGATACTTCACAAATTGTCAACTCAGCATGTGTGAATAAGTTAGCAAGCACAATTCCAACTCCTCATCTTCAGATATCACGACTCAAGTCCCCTTTCAGAGAATACATGTCAACTTAATCCTCACATATATGATCACTCAACAAGCAACAACACTCAGAGGATAAGGTATAATACTCTCAACTAGTAAATGTGAGTGGAGGAATATAAACAAATAAGAATCTCACATATAAGCATGAATGAAAGAACAGTAATAAAGAAGACATAATATTTAGTCCCATGAAAGGAATACCAAAAATACTTCATATCACCCTTTTAGATCCATCACATATAGTCAACATTGCCATGTAACCCCTAAGATCAAGTAAGGACTTTTTTAGGACGCAATGTAGGTAAAAAGGATATATATATAGGGGTTAAGGTTAAGTGGTGAATGTTGAAAGTGTCTCAAGATTACTTGGGAAATACTTTCAGCTTTTCTGTTCAATACTCTTTTTTTCTTTTCTCATTCACATCTTTCACAACTCCATTAGTATTTCACTAACTTTATTCCTTTTTTTTCATTTTTTCATTTTTTTTTCTTGTACTTCTTTTTTTTTTTTTTGCTGTTTGTTTGTTTTTTTGAAAAATAAACATTTCCATCAATGTTTTTCTTCCCCTCAACTATGAAAACTTCAATAACGATAGAAAACGTCTCAAATAAGTCATCCTACTCCAAGAGGATGAAATCACTAATAACAAGAGTAACTAATGCAACTAACAAATTTAAGCTCATAATCTCCCTCAATCCTGAAAGAATTCTTTTCACTTTCTACTTGAAACACTTTGGGAAATGGGTTTACGAAGGAAAGGCTAATTTTAAGGCTCAACAGGGCGACTAGCGGTTAAGTAAAGAATAAAAATAATATATTATTATAAGGCTCAAAACAAGAAACAAGGCCTAACTGTCATCTCGTAAGGATATACATGGCTTACCCAAAATTTCATGATTTCACTTCAAGTGTGACATAAAGATTTTTTAGTAGGCAAATAAATGAAAGAAATAATGAGACTATTGAACGATATAACATGAGCTTCCACAAAGGAAAAAAATTAGATGGTCAAGATAGTAACACTCTGCAATAAATGATAGGCTCAAGACTCACAAAGGTTTAAATAGTTTTCACATATTCTCTTCAGGTTATCTCATCATTCAATCCTTCAACAAAAAGTATTATTGTGTTGCTACATGAATGTGCAAGGAGCTGAGTATGATGACAATGAAGTCCTTTTCACAAAAGCGGCTAATTAACTTGGCATACAACTTAAGCTAAGACAAGGGAAAAAGAAGGGAGAAACAAAAATAATGATGATTGAAAAATAACTCCCCACCCCCAATCAAAACCAAACATTGTCCTCAATGTTTAAAAATAAACTCTCAAATATATACAACAATGAACAGAGAGTAAAAACAAATAAAGAAAGCGCATGAGAACAAGTTAGCCACGAAAGTAAAGTCTGTACGAGAACATACCTGAAGCACTTGATAAGGAAAAGGAGAACAATGCCTTAAATCTGAAACTATTTAGTGAAACCCAAAAAAAAACAAGAGAAAGCAAAGTAACAAGAAACAACAAAAATAATAAAAGTTTTTATTTTTATTTACTTTTTCCATTTTTTTATATTTTTTGTTGGCCTACCCTATTTACATCCCCATACAAAGGCTCCGAACTCTGGGAGGCACTAAAGCCGACTCTATGAAACAATAAAAATAATGAACGAACTAAAACAAAAATAGAAAAAAGAGATAGAATTTAAATACCTGGATCCATTTAATGTCAGCCAGTAAGACAAATCCTGTGAAACTTCAGAAATAGAGTTAACCAAGTACATTAAAAATGCGGAGGAGAGGCCATTAATTTCAAACCACCAACGTACTCAAACCCCGGTCAGTCCCCCATACTTAGGAGGGAAAGCTAGGCATTACGCTTTCGGCCAATGGTTTTACTTTCATAGTATCCATCCTAGTTAACCCCAAAACTTCCATTACACAAGATAATCCATTTTCGAGAAAATGGTAAAGCCCACTATAACCCAGTGGAGGTCCAACCAAAAGTTGGGAAAAATAAAGATTGCATAAAAAGTATTTTAATCCTGATAAACAGGATCATCTACCAGGACCTCTTCTATCTCTGGGTTTTTAAGTTCTAGAAATGATTTTAATAGTTGCCCATTCACTTTAAATATATTACTATTCTGAGGATTTTCAATTTCAATAGCACCATGAGGATAGACAGTTCGCACAAAATATGGACCAGACCACCTAGATCTCAATTTTCCTGGAAATAAATGCAAATGAGAATTATAAAGCAAGACTTTTTGACCAAGCTCAAAAGATTTCCTAAAGATGTTAGAATCATGCACTTTCTCTATTCTATCTTTATATGACTTGGCTTAATCATAAGCATCATTACGGATTTCCTCCAACTCATTGACTTGAAGTTTTCTTTGAAGACCTGCCTTATCAAGATCAAAATTTAAAGTTCTAATAGCCCAGTATGCCTTATGCTCTAGCTCAATAGGAAGATGACATGCCTTACCAAACACTAGACGATATGGTGACATTGTGAGGCCCGACCCCGATTTGCATGCAATACCTCGTTTCGTGTGCCCTAATCTGTAATACCCGAGCCCAGATTGTGAATTTTCTTTGTTTATTATTTTGAAAATTATATTTCCTTAAATTCTTTGTGAATTAACTGTTACTTTCTCGCCGACGCAACGTGCATTACATTTAAGGAGCGATAGCTAGATAACGAGTTCCAGTCCTCAGCAAATAGTGAAACTAGTATTTAGACGACTTAAATTTTATATTTTAATTGTTGCTAACTTTAATTGAACTTACCTTAACTGAAACGACTTTAAAACGCGCAAAATAGGGCCCTTTGACCAAGTTTTTAAGTAGTTTGACTTAGCCCTTTGACCCTTTGACCATTTGACCCTTAAATAAGTTAAAACTAAGCAAAATAAAATAAAAACAGCAGCAAAACCAGCAGCAGGTCGTGAGCTTCCTTAGAGAAAAAAAAAAACCTTTCAACCTTCCAAACGATCAATCTTCGCGTGTGCTCGTGCGGGGTGATTTCCGAGGCAACCAACGTTGTTTTCCTAGCGACTAGGAGTACCTAAGGTGAGGAAAGCATGTTATTTGCGCATTTATACGTTTTGTTTGTTAACTTTGTCAATTTTTAGATTTATCCGTAGATCGTTATTTAAAGCGATTTGATGCTTCTAGATTGTTCCTTAGCATTTGTAGAACATGTATTTATGTCTTTGTAACATTTTCTGCAGTTAAATGTTGTGATTGCAAATTGAATTGTGGAATGAATAGTGTTTTGTAAATAGTAAAACCTTGAAACGTTGAAGTTGTGCTGTTATGCTTTCCGTTGATGTAGAAACGTGCTAGGTATGCTAGAATGCTAAAATGTGTGGTTTTTTTGGGTTGCGTAGTGGAAAAAAATGAGAATTAAGCCTTTGGGAAAGTCGGGGTCGTTTAGGTCGACTTTGGCGTTTTCTCGTTTTGCGTGTTGGCATTGCTTCGGGAAGCCATGGAAGCACTTTTGGTGCGATTATGGCGTTGGTTGGGTGTTTGGTTGTTGTAGTTGTAGTTCAAACAAGAAAGGGGGAAATCGGGGCTTTGCGCGAGTTCTAGGGTAAAGTAAGGTTTTGGGGTCTTTAGACGTGCCTTATGGTGACCTAGGAGGGTTGGCGAAGTCGGTTTCCAGAACTCGTGGCTCGTTTGGAAATGGTAGCATTTTGACAGTTGGGGCCGATTTGTGTTTTTGTGTGTTTACTTGTCTTTATGCTTATAGAATGCTTAGAATTACTTGAATTACTTGTTTGAGTTGTTTTGGATTGAATTGCTTATCAAATTGCTGCTATTGCGTGCGAGAGTAACCTACTTTGTTATTCTCCCACGTGTGGCTTTATCGCTTGTTTATCGCTTGTTTATTGTCATGTATCGAGTCTTGCATTGCATAGTGTCTCGCGCGTGGGTGATGGGCCTCTCTGGGTAGCCTTGGGTTGCCAGTGTTGGTTGCTCTAGCTCCGCTGCTATTCCCTTTCTCGCTTGGGTTGCCTCCCAGGGAGATTCGGGTCGTAGGATTGATGGATATTTCCGGGGTATTCCAAACTGGTGTTATAAGGTTGTTTGGGCCGGCGCGTCGTCATCGAATTCGTGTTTGAAAGTTGCTCGTGAAAAGAGTATCGTATCCTTTAATTGAGTGTTTGTAGCTTTAAATACTTGCCTTGCTTTATTGTTGGCTTTGGAGGTAACTTATATGATTTGTATGTATTGTTTGGCTAATTGCATTGCATACTCCTCTTATCTCCGTCCTTGAGACCAATTGCCCTCACTGAGCAATAGTTTTTGCTCATTCCTTTCTATACCATGTTTTTACAGGAGTAGTTGAAGCAGACCCTCTAGAGGTAATTGAGGAGGAGGAGCAGGTGGAGGTGTTTCCGTGATGGCACTTCCCTGCTTTGCTGGTGGTTGGTTACCAGTTTTGTGCGAACCTTGCTTGTTATGTATATTGCGTGGAGGTCGTTTAATTTTGAGGCTTGTAGCCTTGTATATATTTTCTAGTTGAGACCTTTAATGGTCTTATGTTGTAATGGATTAAGTTTGTAAATTGTAAACTTATACTCGGATGACTAGTGAAGAAATGCATGCTAATGGCTAATGGTTTAGTGGCATATGTACTTGTGTAGTATGCATATCATTTTTGGTTTGGAAAGTTGGATAATAAGAAATGTATGTTTTATAGAAAGTTGGCTTGTTTTGATTATTTTATGGCTTTCGCAAGTATTATATTGTTTTTAGGGTTTTCGGATCGTCCGCGGTACAGAGGAGACTCCGTCCGTGTGTCGGGTCCGGGCTTGGCCTTTTGCGGGGTCGGGTCGGGGCGTGACATAATCTAGATTTGCGAGCCTTGACCTAGGTTTAAGAATTGTGTTCATTATATGTGCCATGCATTGAATTACATGCATTCATTTAGGGTAGCGTGCATTTACTTAAAAAACGTACGTTCGTCTCGTAGTTCGTGTCCTACCTCGTAGTGCGTGCCTTAGACCTAGGATAGCGTGCCCTCACGCTAATCAAGAAAGCATCTTACATGGAGCACTAGGCTATTAAATAATCCTACAAACTCCACTATCAATATTATAATCCTAATTCAACTCACTAGAAGACAAAATAACACAAAAAGCTAGAAATTCTTTATTCTTTATTCTTTACTCTTTATTCTTTTTGCACTTTCAACACACAATTAAATAACATCCATAACATGACAAAAATTCAGATTTGGCACATACTTTGGCCGGCCATACCAAGGCTTTTGTACAAGGTTTGAACAATTATTCAATTAATCATGCATGCTTAGACAAGTTATGACAAAAACACTTATCAATGCATAAAAAGTTGCCCAAAACCACCTCAATTTCCTCTCATTGTTCAACCAAACCACCATTGCCCATGCTAGCATTTTAAAATCACATCTTGAAGACACAAAATCAGGAATTTTGGAAGCCCAAGGCCGAACATGCTTATCAAACTCCAAGGCCTTTGTTTTTTTTTTTGTCATTTCTTCATTCTCCTCTCATCTTCTTTCTCTCCCTCTCATATTCTCTCTCTTTCTCGGCCCTAGCTGAACACTTGTCCCAGCCGAGGGAGACGGCCCTTTAAAAAGGCCCAATGGGCTTATCGACAACCCATCTGCTTCTAAAACATAGCATCCTCACAAGACGTGATATCGACGCATAGTAAGGCCCTCTAATATCCAACGAGTCATGTTATCGGCCTTTTCGCGACTCACGACAAACGACCCAGGACAAAAAAAATAGCGCACATAGAGGAAAAGTGGACCGAAACTAATGAAAATGTTCAATTTTAGGTCCCAAAAATATGTGCAACCAAGTAGGCTTGTAACCCTCATCGTAGAGCTCCTAGAGAGCATTCCAACAATATACTGTGGGCCGTATAACTCGTTACGGATCAAAAGTTATGGGCACCGGAGAGACGGAGACCAGGTCACAGGCCTCATGACCTCGGTTTGTGGGCCTAGCCACTACGCTAAGCGAAGTTGTCTTGCCCAAGATACCATGGGACTCGAGGAAAGAAATGTGACGGATGAAATAACTTGATAAGGCTGAACGACGCAATAAAAAATAAAAAATGGGGTGCAACACGAGGACTTCCAATGAGGTCACCTATCCTTGTACGACTTCTGCCCAAGCACGCTTAACTTCAAAGTTCTGATGGGATTCGGTGCATTAGTGCTTGTATGATCGCACCCGTCAAGTTGTAGGTGCAAAGCCCTTATCTATTTACGGTTCACAGTCCCAGCCCAGGGAGACGTCCCACTAAAAAGGCCAATGGGCTTATCGACAACCCATCTACTTTTGCAAAGCAGCATCCTCGCAAGACGTGGCATCGACGCGTAGTAGGGCCCTCTAATGTCCCACGATTCAAGTTATCGGCCTTTTCACGGCTCACAATGAACGACCCGAGATGAAAAAACTGCCTAAACAAAAGAAAAGTTATTTGAAACTGATGAAAACATTCGATTTTGGCTTCCGAAAAAAGATACAGCTGAGCACGCTTGCGGCCATATTCGTAGAGCTCCTGGAAAGCTTTTCAACGATATACTGTGGGTCACATAACTCCTTACAAATGAAAAATTAAGGGCACCGGAGCGATGGAGACTACGTCACAGGCCTCACGACCTCGGTTTGCAAGCCCAACCCCTCTATGAAGCGAAGTTGTCTTGCGCAAGAAGCTGTGGGACTCGAGGAAAGGAATGTGACGGATGAAGCATCTTGGCATGGCTAAACGGGGCAATAAAAAATGAAAAATGGGGTGCAACACGAGGACTTCCCAGGGGGTCACCCATCCTAGTACGACTCCCGCCCAAGCACGCTTAACTTCGGAGTTCTGATGGGATTTGATGCATTTGTGCATGTATGATCACACTTTTCAACTTGTGGGTACAAAGCCCTTTTGTGTTGACGGTTCACTGTCCCAGTCCAGGGAGACGACCCATTAAAAAGGCCCAATGGGCTTATCGATAACACATCTGCTTCCACAACATAGTATCCTGGCAAGACGTGATATCGACACGTAAGAGGGCCTTTAATATACCACGAGTCATATTATTGGCCTTTTCGTGGCTTACGACGAACGACCCAGGACCAAAAAAAGCGTAAATAGAAGAAAAGTGGCCCAAAACTGATGAAAATGTTTGATTTTGTGTTTCAAAAATAGGCATAGCCGAGCAGGCTTGCTGCTCCCGTTGTAGAGCTCATGGAGAGCTTTTCAACGATATATTTTGGACCACATAACTCTTTACGGATCAAAAGTTATGGGCACCGGAAACATGGAGACCAGGTCACAGGGCTTACGACCTCGGTTTGCAAGCCCAGTCCCTCCTTGATGAGAAGTTCTTGCCCCAGATGCGGTGGGACATAAGGAAAGAAATGCGACGGATGAAGCATCTTGGCATGGCTAAACCGCGCAATATAAAATGAAAAAGCGGGTGCAACATGAGGACTTCCCAGGAGGTCACTTATCCTAGTACGACTCCCGCCCAAGCACGCTTAACTTTGGAGTTCTGATGGGATCCGGAGCATTAGAGCTTGTATGATCACACTCATCGAGTTGTGTGTACAAAGCCCTTTGTGTTGACGGCTCACAGTCCCAGCCCAGGGAGACGACCCATTAAAAAGGACGAATTGGCTTATCGACGACCCATCTACTTCTGCAAAGCAGCATCCTCATAAGACGTGATATCAACATGTAGTAGGGCCTACTAATGTCCCAAGAGCTAGGTTATCAGCCTTTTTGCAGCTTATGACTAACGACCCGGGATGAAACAACTACGTAAACAGAAGAAAAGTCACCTGAAACTGATGAAAACATTCAATTTTGGGTTCCAAAAATAGATGCAGCTAGGCAGGCTTGCAGCCATCGTCGTAGAGTTCCCGGAGAGCTTCTCAACGATATACTGTGGGTCGCATAATTCCTTACGGATCAAATCAGTTAAGGGCACCGGAGCGACGACGGCCACATCACAGGCCTCACGACCTCGGTTTGCAAGCCCATGCCCTTCCTTGAAGCAAAGTTGTCTTGCCCAAGATGCCATGGGACTCGAGGAAAGAAATGTTACAGATGAAGCAACTTGGCATGGCTGAACGGCGTAATAAAAAATGAAAAAGGGGGTGCAACACGAGGACTTCCCAGGGGGCCATCCATCTTAGTACGACTCCCTCCCAATTACACTTAACTTCGGAGTTCTGATGGGATCCAGTGTATTTGTGCAGTTATGATCGCACCAGTAAAGTTGAGGGTGCAAAGCCCTTTTGTGTTGACGGTTCACAGTCCCAGCCCGGGGAAATGACCCATTAAAAAGGACCAATGGGCTTATCGACAACACATCTGCTTCCACAATGCAGCATCCTCGCAAGACATGATATCGATGCATAATAGGGCCCTCTAATATCCCATGAGTCGGGTTATCGGAATTTTCGGAACTCAAGACGAATGACCCAGGATGAAAAAAAAGGCTTAAACAAAAGAAAAGTGGCCTGAAACTGATGAAAATATTCGATTTTGCATTTCAAAAATAGGCGAAGCTGAGAAGGCTAGTTGCCCCCGTCGTAGAGCTACCAGAGAGCTTTCCAATGATATACTGTGGGCTATGTACCTCTTTACGGATCAAAAGTTATGGGCATCGAGCGACGGAGACCTAGTCACAGGCCACACGACTTCAGTTTGCAAGCCCAGCCCCTCCGTGAAGCGAAGTTGTCTTGCCCAAGTAGCCGTGGAACTCAAGGAAAGAAATGTGACGGATGAAGCATCTTGGCATGGCTGAACGACGGAATAAAAAATGAAAAAAGGGGTGCAACTTGAGGACTTCCCAGGGGGTTACCCATCCTAGTACGACTCCCGCCAAAGCATGCTTAACTTCAAATTTTTAATGGGATCCAGTGTATTAGTGCTGGTATGATCGCACCAGTCAAGTTGTGGGTGTAAAGCCCTTATGTGTTGACGGTTCACAATCCCAGCCCAGGGAGACGATCCATTAAAAAGGACTAATGGGCTCATCGACAACACATCTGCTTCCACAATGCAGCATCCTCACAAAACGTGATATCGATGCATAATAGGGCCCTCTAATATCCCACGAGTCAAGTTATCAGCCTTTTCGCAGCTCACAACGAACGACCCGGGATGAAAAATCAAAGTAAATAGAAGAAAAGTATAGCGAAACTAATGAAAACATTCGATTTTGGGTCCTAAAAATAGGCGTAGCCGAGCAGGTTTGTTGCTCTCATCGTAGAGCTCCCAGAGAGCTTTCCAACGATAAACTGTAGACCGCATAACTCCTTACAGATCAAAAGTTATGGGCACCGAAAAGACGAAGACTAGGTCACAAGCCTCACGACCTCGGCTTGCGGGCCCAGCCCCTCCGCAAAGCGAAGTTGTCATGCCCAAGATATCGTGGGACTCGAGAAAAGAAAAGTGATGGATGAAGCATCTTGCATGGCTGGACGACGCAGGAAAAAATGAAAAAAGGTGTGCAAATCGAAGACTTCCCAAGGGGTCACCCATCCTAGTACGATTCCCGCCCAAGCACGCTTAACTTGGGAGTTCTGATGGGATCTGATGCATTAGTGCTGGTATAATCGCACCAGTCAAGTAGTGGGTGCAAAGCCCATATGTGGTGATGGTTCACAGACCTAGCCCAGGGAGACGATCCATTAAAAAGGCCCAATGGGCTTATCGATAACCCATTTGCTTCCACAACGTAGCATCCTTGCACGACGTGATATCGACATGTAGTAGGGCCCTTTAATATCCGACGAGTCAAGTTTTCAACCTTTTCGTGGCTCACGACGAACAACCCGGGATGAAAAAACAGCACAAACAGAAGAAAAGTTGCCAAAAACTGATAAAAATGTTCGATTTTGGGTTCTGAATACTAGCGCAACTGAGAAAGCTTGCTGCCCCCGTCGTAGAGCTCCCGTATAGCTTTCCAACGATATACTGTGGGCCGCATAACTCCTTAAGGATCAAAAGTTATGGGTACCGGAGCAACGGAGACCAAGTCGATGGCCTCACACCTCGGTTTGCAAGCCCAGCCCCTCCGTGAAGCGAAGTTGTCTTGCCCAAGATGCCGTGAGACTTGAGGAAAGAAATGTGATGGATGAAGCATCTTGGCATGGCTGAATGACGTAGTAAAAAATGAAAAAAGCGGTATAACTTGAGGACTTCCAAGGGGGTTACCCATCCTAGTATGACTCCCGCCCAAGCACGCTTAACTTCAATGTTCTGATGGATCCGGTGCATTAGTGCTGGTATGATCGCACCAGTCAAGTAGTGGGTGCAAAGCCCAAATATGTTGATGGTTCACAGACCTAGCCTAGGGAGACGACCCATTAAAAAGGCCCAATGGGCTTATCGATAACCCATTTGCTTCCACAACGTAGCATCCTCACACGACGTGATATCAACATGTAGTAGGGCCCTTTAATATCCGACGAGTCAAGTTTTCGGCTATTTCGCGGCTCACGACGAACGACCCCGGATGAAAAAACAGCACAAATAGAAGAAAAGTTACCAAAAACTGATGAAAACGTTCTATTTTGGGTTCCGAATACAGGCGCAACTGAGAAAGCTTAATGCCCCCATCGTAGAGCTCTTGTAGACCTTTCCAACGACATACTATGGGCCACATAACTCCTTACGGATCAAAAGTTATGGGTACCGGAGCAACGGAGACCAAGTCAATGGCCTCACACCTCGGTTTGCAAGCCCAGCCCCTCCGTGAAGCGAAGTTGTCTTGCCCGAGATGCCGTGGGACTTAAGGAAAGAAATGTGATGGATGAAGCATCTTGGCATGGCTGAACAATGTAGTAAAAAATGAAAAAAAGGGTGCAACATGAGGACTTCCAAGGGGGTCACCCAACCTAGTATGACTCCCGCCCAAGCATGCTTAACTTCGGTGTTCTGATGGATCCGGTGCATTAGTACTGGTATGATCGCATCCGTCAAGTTGTTGGTGCAAAGCCCTTTTGTGTTGACGATTCACAGTCCCAGCCCAGGGAGACGGCCCATTAAAAGAGCCCAATAGGCTTATCGACAACCCATTTTTTTCCACAACGTAGCATCCTCACAAGACGTGATATCGATGTGCAATAGGGCCCTCTAATGTCCCACAAGTCAGGCTATCGGCTTTTTCACGGCTCATGATGAATGACCGGGGATGAAAAAACAACGCAAATACAAGAAAAGTTGCCCAAAACTAATGAAAATGTTCAATTTTTGGTACCGAATACAGGCGCAGCTGAGAAGGCTTGCTGCCCTCGTCGTAGAGCTCCCGAAGAGCTTTCCAATGATATAATGCGAGCCGCATAACTCTTTATGGATAAAAAGTTAGGGCCACCAGAGCGACGGAGACCACGTCATACGCCTCATGACCTCGGTTTGCAAGCCCAGACCCTCCGTGAAGCGAAGTTGCCTTGCCCAAGATGCCGTGGGCCTCGAGGAAAGAAATGTGACGGATTAAGCATCTTGGCATGGTTGAACAGCGTAATAAAAAATGAAAAACGGGGTGCAACACGAGGACTTCCCAGGGGGTCACCTATCCTAGTACGACACCCGCCCAAGCACGCTTAACTTCAGAGTTCTGATTGGATCCGGTGCATTAGTGCTTGTATAATCACACACGTCAAGTTGTGGGTACAAAGCCCTTATGTGTTGACGGTTCACAGTCCCAACCCAAAGAGACGGCCCATTAAAAAGGCCCAATGGGTTTATCGATAACCCATTTATTTCCGCAACGCAGCATCCTCGCAAGACGTCATATCGATGCATAGTAGGGCCCTCTAATATCCCACAAGAAAGGTTATCGGCCTTTTCACGGCTCACAACGAATGACCCGGGACTCAAAAATTGCATAAATTGAAAAAAAGTGTCCCAAAACTGATGAAAATATTAGATTTTGAGATCCAAAAATAGGTGCAGCTGAGCAGGCTTGCGGCCCTCATCGTAGAGCTCCCGAAGAGCTTTTCAAAGATATACTGTGGGCCGCACAACTCCTTACGGATCAAAAGTTATGGGCACCGGAGCAACGGAGACCACGTCACCGGTCTCACGACCTCGGTTTACAAGCCCAGCCTCTCCGTGAAGCGAAGCTATGAGGCCCGACCCTGAATAACGTGCCATGACCTTAATTTACGTGCGATACCTAGATAAACGTGCCATGACCTTAATTTACGTGCGAGACCTTGATTTGTGTGTGTCTCTTCATTTCGTGTGCATAACCTTAAACTACGTGCCTTAACCTAGGTTTAAGAGACATACCTTAATTTACGTACATTGCATTGAATTACGTGTCGTGCATTGGTCTACGTGCATTGACCTAGGTTGCGTGCGTTAGCATTGGAATCTGTGCATTAGACTTGAAGTACGTGTCTTAGTCTAGAAGTTCGTGTCTTACCTCGTAGTTCGTGTTTACCTCATGTTTCGTTCCCCGTATTGATTTCAGTGCGTGCCTTGTAGTACGTACCCTAGACCTAGGAATCCGTGCCACCACGTTAATCAAGAAAGCATCCTACACAAAGCACTAAACTATAAAATAATCATAATTCAAATCTCTACAAAATCCACTAACAATAAACAATTCAATCTACACAAACACCTAAACATTCTTTATTCTTTATTCTCACCCAAAACCAATGCACCTCAAATTTCACCCTTATTATAATCCATAATATATTAAATAGAATCTGAAATTTCAGCAATTTGCAAGCCCTTGGCTGACCACTAAGTGCATTTAGTCTAGCATTGCATAATTTATTCATAATCCTAGACAAACTATGACAAAACACTTAACACAATGCCTTAAAAATTGCTCAATTCTCCTCAAATCTCCACCATTTTCGACCAAATGACCATGCCCATGCTAACATTTCAAATTCCATCTTGAAGACACAAAAAAAATCAGATTTTGGAAGCCCAAGGCCGACCACAAGCTTGAGAGTTGCAAAAGTTTTATTCCTTGTCACATTTTGTCATTTCTTCTTTCATTTCTCTTTCTTTTCTCTCACTTTCCTCTCATTCTCTCTCTCCATTTCGGTTTTGGCTGAGTCCTGACCATCCTTTGCTCATCTTCATCACACCTTAGTCGAACAAGGCAAGCAACCATCAAAGCAACTCAAGCAAACAAGCTAGGATGCGAAAATCACACTTGCATGCCCTTTGAAGCTTCATTTTCGGCCTAGGTAAGCTTCTTGGCATCCATTTCTTTTCTTCAAGTCCTAACTACATGCATGTACTAAGAGATTGATTACTAGGCTAGGAAAAATAGAGAAAACCAAGTTGGAATCTCGGCTAAGCAAGAAGAAGAAGAGATTTTAGCTTCAACAAGGTTTTTGAGCATTTTTTTTTTGGGTTGATTGCAAAGGTGAGGGTTAAAACCTTTGAAAGCTCTTCAAAATTTCACATGCATGCTCATAAATGTGTGTATTTGTTTCTGTACTTGAGATATATGGTCGTTCATAAGCTTAAACAACCATGCATGGCAAGATCTTGGCTTGAAAATGATGCTAGGTGAAGTCGAAATGGATGACAGCTCTCTGACCAGTCTGTTCGAGGTAAGTTTACCTAGTCAAATGATGTTTAAAATGCTTGAAATTTCATAAGTGACTAGTTTGGACAGTTTTGAACATTTTTCCCAGAAATAGGCCGAAGCAAATTTTTACTCTATGGTCATCAAAATGGCAAATCTTTAAAATGTGACAAAATCTGAAAATCTGGAAAAATGAAGCAGGTTTTGGCAGATGCACTGACCTTGTGGAACGAACCATATTTGACTCAGTAAATGATGTCCAAAATACATTAAATTTGGTGTGCTGCTATATTTTTCAGTTCTGGACAATTTTGTCAGAAATGGACCAAAGCTAAAACTGACCCTAAGGACCTCAAAAACGTCAATTTCTGAAAAGTGTGCAAATCTGGACAGTTTTGTGCTACCTCACTATTTCAGCTATAACTAATGATTCTGAACTCCAATTGATGCAAGGTTTGTTTCTGATTTGAGTTAACTTCTTAAGCTTTAATTTGACATCTTATTCACTGAATTTGGAGATTTTTTGGTTATCCTATTGATTGTGAGAAAACAGCCTATTGCAGTAAAGGGTTCATTTAGCTACGTGCTTGGGAAATTGTTGTAACCTCTCTTGTGGTTCTATTTGTGTGGAAATGTGGTGTTGGGATGTTATGTGGACTGTTTTGGGTACTTGGGGATGCTTGAATTGAATGATGCATGACTTGAGAATGATTTTGAGTTGACTTAGGGTTTTATTCACACAATTAAGCATGAAATGGAAACCCTAATAACTAGGTAGTTTTGCTAAGTGTTGATCTTTTAGTTATTGTATGGAAATTATATGCTTAGTGGGCTGCCCGTAAATATTTTATAACTTCAAAAGTGATCTTGACCATTGCATGTTAACAAATAAGCTTTTCTTGCATCCGGACCCATGTTGATATCATTGCATGTTGAATAATCTTATCACTTGATCACGTGGGCTTCTAATTGAGTTATATGGCCTGTTTTACATGTGTTACATGGCTGCCTGTTTAATTTTCATATAACTCTATATGCCTTTCAAGTGAAATTTCCTGTCTTATCGTGCCCTGCTTGTTTTCCTGTCAATGTGCAATCTTATGACTGTCCGGAGGCAACCTACTTTGTTGTCCTCCTACTGTGATTTATTTCCTGTCTTATCGTGCCCTGCTTGTTTACCTGTCAATGTGCAATCTTATGACTGTCTGGAGGCAACCTACTTTGTTGTCCTCCAACTGTGAGATATTACCTGTCATGAATGTGCATTGCATACAAGGTTGCAACCTTTCCTGTTGGCATGGTAGCGATCACGCACACCGGGCGGCGTCGGGCTTGTTGGTGTTACTGTGACCACCATGGTCCTATTCCCTCTCTCGCTTGGGGGCTAGACTTCCTCAGAGACTTGGGTCGTAGGATTTCGGGGTACATCCGGAGTACACCCACCTGGCGTGTTTTGGGGATTAATTAAAGTCGGTTGCAACACCTGTTACTTGACTTGATCTGAGAGCAATAGCTCACCGTATCCTTTTACTATGTGTATAAGTACTCTCGCTTAGTCCTTGGAGGACCTCGGGGAGAAAAAACTGGTATTCCTGTTCCTGTATCTTATATCATTGTTATATTCATGCTTGTAAAAGGATTTTTATAATTGAACCGGAAAATGAGTTTCAAAATGTATTTCTCGTTCCCCCTCGCTGAGTTCATAAGGACTCACCCTCTTTTCATCACAGGTGAAGAAGATCCAGAACAGGTACCCGAGGACGGTGTGCCTAATGATGAACCCCTGGAGTGAATGCCTGTCATTGTTTGTTTTGCTTGAATGTGACTACTTGCGAACTTTATGTTACTTGAAGACTATTTCCTTTTGTTGCTCGATGTCGTGATGTAAAAGACCCCCATTGTAATTTGGGGTCTAATTTTGGTTTGTACTTATATTAAGTAGACTGATGCTAGCCTTGTCACTACTATGATCGTTTTGCTTTTATTATCGTTAGTGCCTATCATAGGTTATGATGCTTAGTTAAGGAATAAGTAATGAACTTATCCCATCTTAACAGGTACTCGCTATTAAGCTAAGATCAACAGGTATATTTTGAAACGAGGAATAACAAACGAACGAGACATAGCACCATGCTAGGTTATTAATCAAACGAGACATCAAGACAACCAGTAAGCATTTCAATTGATGACAAATAGTAATCTTTATTGGAAATGAACTTGAATTGAGAGTTTCGAGGTCGTTAGAAAATTTAGGTCAAAACAAAGAGCCCAATTACAACCGTTATGCTGCCGGTTTTTCAAAAAATTTTGGAGTCCAGAATAAAACGTTAAGTGTTAAATCTCCTTGAACGATTAAGAATGTGACATGTCTTGAACATTTAGATCACACCCTAGTCTAACCTTTATAGGCCGGGTTGGGACGTGACAGAAGCTGTCTTGCCTAAGACACCGTGGGACTCAAGGAAAGAAATGTGAGGAATGAAACATCTTGGCATGGCAGAACAGCACAATAAAAAATGAAAAAGGGGGTACAACAAGAGGACTTCCCAGGGGGTCACCGATCCTAGTTCGACTCCAGCCCAAGCATGCTTAACTTCAGAGTTCTGATGGGATCTAGTACATTAGTGCTGGTATGATCACACCAGTCAAATTTTGGATGCAAAGCCCTAATGTGTTGATAGTTCACAATCCCAGCCTAGGGAGACGACCCATTAAAAAGGCCCAATGGGCTTATCGATAGCACATCTGCTTCCACAACGCAACATCCTTGCAAGACGTGATATCAACGTGCAATAGGGCCATCTAATATCCCACGAGTCAGGTTATCGGCCTTTTCGCGGCTCACGGCGAACGACACGGGATGAAAAAATAGTGTAAACACAAGAAAAGTAGAGCAAAACTAATGAAAACATCCAATTTTTGGTTCCAAACATAGGTACAGCCTAGCAGGCTTGCTGCTCCCATCGTAGAGCTCCCAGAGAGCTTTCCAACGATATTTTGTGGACCGCATAACTCCTTACAGATCAAAAGTTATGGGCACTGGAAAGACGAAGACCAGGTCACAGGCCTCACGACCTCGGTTTGCGGGCGCAACCCCTTTGTGAAGCGAAGTTGTCATGCCCAAGATACCGTGGGACTCGAGGAAAGAAATGTGACTAATGAAGTATCTTGGCATGGCTGAACGACGCAATAAAAAATGAAAAAGGGTGTGCAAAACGAGGACTTCCCAGGTGGTCACCGATCCTAGTAGGACTCTCGCCCAAGCACGTTTAACTTCGGAGTTCTGATGGGATCCAGTGCATTAGTTCTTCAATGATCACACCTGTAAAGTTGTGGGTGCAAGGCCCTTATGTGTTGACGGTTCACAGTCCCAACCCCGGGAGATGGCTTATTAAAAAGGCCCAATGGGCTTATTGACAATGCATCTGCTTCCATAAAGCATCATCCTCGTAAGACATGATATCGACGCAAAGTAGGGCCCTCTAATTTTCCTACTAGTTAGGTTATCATCCTTTTCGTGGCTCACGATGAACGACCCGGGATGAAAAAAAAGCGTAAACAGAAGAAAAGTGGAGCAAAACTGATGAAAACGTTTGATTTTGGGTTCCAAAAACATGCGCAGCCTAACAAGCTTGCTGCTCCCGTCGTAGAGCTCCCGAAGGCTTTCCAACGATATACTATGGACCGCATAACTCCTTACGGATAAAAAGTTATGGGCACCGGAAAAACAAAGACCAGGTCACAGGCCTCACAACCTCGGTTTGCCCAAGATACAGTGGGACTCGAGGAAAGAAATGTGACTGATGAAGCATTTTGGCATGGCTTAACGGCGCAATAAAAAATGAAAAAGGGTGTGCAAAATGAGTACTTCCCAGGGGGTCACCCATCCTAGTACGACTCCCACCCAAGCACGCTTAACTTCGAAGTTGTGATAGGATTCGGTGCATTAGTGCTTTTATGATCATACCCATCAAGTTGTGGGTGCAAAGCCCTTATGTGTTGACGGTTCACAGTCCTAGCCCAGGCAGACGACCCATTAAAAAGGCCCAATGGGCTTATCGACAACCCTTTTGCTTCCACAATGCAGTATCCTCGTACAACGTGATATCAACGCATAGTAAGGCCCTCTAATGTCCTACGAGTCAGGTTATAGGCCTTTTCGCGGCTCACGATGAATGACCCGGGGTGAAAAAATAGTTCAAACAGAAGAAAAGTTGCCCAAAACTGATGAAAAAGTTTGATTTTTGGTTCCAATTAATGGCGCAGCCAAAAAGGCTTGCTACCCCCATCGTAGAGCTCCCGGAGAGCTTTCCAACGATATACTGTAGGTCAAATAAACTCCTAATAGATCAAAAGTTACGCGCACCGGAGCTACGGAGGCCAGGTCACAGGCCTCACGACCTCGGTTTGTAACGGATGAAGCAATTTGGCATGGCTGAACGGTGCAAAAAAAAATTAAAAAGGGGGTGCAACACGAGGACTTCCTAGGGGGTCACCCATCCTAGTAAGACTCCCGCCCAAGCACGCTTAACTTCAGAGTTCTGATGGGATTCAGTGCATTAGTGCTGGTATGATAACACCAGTCAAGTTGTGCGTGGCATGCCCTTATGTGTTGACGGTTCACAGTCCCAGCCCAGGGAGACGACCCATTAAAAAGGACCAATACATATGCTTTCACAATGCAGCATCCACACAAGACGTGATATCGATGAGTTATATGACCGTCTAATATCCCGCGAGTCAGGTATCGGCATTTTTTTGGCTCACGACGAACGACATGGGACCAAAAAATAGCGTAAACAGAAGAAAAGTGGCTTGAAATTGATGAAAATGTTGAATTTTGGGTTCCAAAAACAGGCGCAGCCAAGTAGACTTACTGCTCCCGTCGTAGAGCTCCCAAAGAATTTTCCAACGATATACTGTGGACTTCATAACTCCTTACGGATCAAAAGTTATGGGCGCCGGAAAGATGGAGACCAGGTCACAGTCCACACGACTTCGGTTTTCAGGCCCAACCCTTCCACGAAGTGAAGTTGTCTTGGCCAAGATACCGTGGGACTCGAGGAAAGAAATGTGACGGATGAAGTATCTTGGCATGGCTGAACGACGCCATAAAAAATGAAAAATGGTATGCAACACGAGGACTTGCTAGTGGGTCACCCATCCTAGTACCACTCCTGCCCAAGCATGCTTAACTTCGGAGTTATGATGGGATCTGGTGCATTAGTGCTTGTATGATCGCACCAGTCAAGTTGTGGGTGCAAGGCCCTTATGTATTGACGGTTCACAATCCAAGCCCTGGGAGACGGCCCATTAAAAAGGCCCAATGGGCTTATCGACAACCCATCTGCTTCCACAACGCAGCATCCTCGTAAGTCGTGATATCGACATGTAGTAGGGCTCTTTAATGTCCCATGAGTCAGGTTATCATCCTTTTCGTGGCTCACGACAAACGACCCAGGATGAAAAAATAGCGCAAACAGAATAAAAGTTTCCAAAACTGATGAAAATGTTCAATTTTGGGTTCCGAATATAGGCGCAGCTGAGAAGGCTTGTTGCCCCCATCGTAGAGCTCCCAGAGATCTTTCTAACAATATACTGTGGGCCGCATAACTCCTTACAGATCCAAAGTTATAGGCACCGGAGCGACGGAGACCAAGTCACAGGCCTCACAACCTCGGTTTGCAAGCCCAGCCCTTCCGTGAAGCGAAGTTGCCTAGACCAAGATGCCGTGGGACTCGAGGAAAGAAATGTGATGGATGAAGCATCTTGGCATGGCTGAACGACGCAATAAAAAATGTAAAATGGGGTGTAACACAAGGACTTCCCAGGGGGTCACCCATCCTAATACGACTCCCGCCAAAGCACGCTTAAGTTCGGAGTTCTGATGGGATCTGGTGCATTAGTGCTGGTATGATTGCACCAGTAGAGTTGTAGGTGCAAAGCCCTTATGTGTTGACAGTTCACAATCCTAGCTCAGGGAGACGGCCCTTTGAAATGGCCCAATAGGCTTATCGACAACGCATATGCTTCCATAATGCAGTATCCTTGCACGTCGTGATATCGACGCGTAGTAGGGCCCTCTAATATCCCACGAGTCAGGTAATGGTCCTTTTCGCGGCTCACGATGAATGACCCGGGATGAAAAAATAGCGCAAATAGAAGAAAAGTTACCCAAAAATGATGAAAACGTTCGAATTTGGGTTCCGAGTAATGGCGCAGCCGAAAAGGCTTACTACCCCCGTCTTAGAGCTCCCGGAGAGCTTTCTAACGATATACTGTGGGTCAAATAAACTTCTTATGGATCAAAAGTTACGGGCACAGGGGCGACGGAGGCCAGGTCACAGGCCTCACGACCTCGGTTTGCAAACCCATCCCCTCTGTGAAGCGAAGTTGTCTTGCACAAGATACCGTGGGACTCGAGGAAAGAAATGTGATAGATGAAGCATTTTGGCATGGCTGAACGACGCAATAAAAAATTAAAAAGAGGGTGCAACACAAGGACTTCCTAGAGGGTCACCCATCCTAGTAATACTCCCGCCAAGCACGCTTAACTTCGGAGTTCTGATGGGATTCGGTGCATTAGTGCTGGAATGATCGCGCCAGTCAAGTTGTGGGTGCAAAGCCCTTATGTGTTGACGGTTCATAGTCCCAGCCCACGTAGACGACCCATTAAAAAGGACCAATGGGCTTATCGACAACACATATGCTTCCACAATGCAGCATCCACGCAAGACTAGATATCGACTCATTATAGGGCCCTTTAATATCCCACGAGTTAGGATATTGGCATTTTTACGGCTCACGACGAACGACCTCGGACAAAAAAATAGTGTAAACAAAAGAAAAATGGCCTAAAATTGATGAAAACATTCGATTTTGGGTTCCAAAAATAGGCGCAGCCGAGCAGTATTGCTGCTCCCGTCGTAGAGCTCCCAAAGAGCTTTCCAACGATATATTGTGGACTTCATAACTCCTTATGGATCAAAAGTTATGGGCACCGGAAAGACGGAGACCAGATTGCAGGCCTTATGACTTCGGTTTGCGGGCCCAACACCTCCGCAAATCGAAGTTGTCTTGCCAAAGATACTGTGGGACTCGAGGAAAGAAATGTGACGGATGAAGCATCATGGCATGGCTAAACGGCGCAATAAAAAATGAAAAAGGGTATGCAACACGAGGACTTCCTAATGGGTCACCCATCCTAGTACGACTCCCGCCCACGCACACTTAACTTCGAAGTTCTGATGGGATCAGGTGCATTAGTGCTTCTATGATCGCACCCATCAAGTTGTGGGTGCAAAGCCCTTATGTGTTGACAGTTCACCGTCCCAGCCCTGGGAGACGGCCCATTAAAAAGGCCCAATGGGCTTATCGACAACGCATCTACTTTCACAACGCAGCATCCTCGTAAGACGTGATATCGACACGTAGTAAGGCCCTCTAATGTCGCACGAGTTAGGTTATTAGCCTTTTCGCGCCTCACGACCAATGACCCGGGATGAAAAAATAGCGCAAACAGAAGAAAAATTGCCCAAAACTGATGAAAACATTAGATTTTGGGTTCTGAATATTGGCGCAGCTAAGAAGGCTTGTTGCCTTCGTCGTAGAGCCCCCAAAGATCTTTTTAACGATATACTGTGGGCAGTATAACTCCTTACAGATCAAAAGTTGTGGGCACCGGAGCAACGGAGACTAGGTCACAAGCCTCACAACCTCGGCTTGCAAGCCCAGCCCTTCCATGAAGCGAAGTTGCCTTGCCCAAGACACCATGGGATTCGAGGAACGAAATGTGATAGATGAAGCATCTTGCCATGGCTGAACAATGCAATAAAAAATGAAAAATGGGGTGCAATATGAGGACTTCCCACGGGGTCACCAATACTAGTATGACTCCTGCCAAAGTACACTTAACTTCGGAGTTCTGATGGGATCCAGTGCATTAGTGCTGGTATGATCGAACCAGTAGAGTTGTGGGTGCAAAGCCCTTATGTGTTGACGGTTCACAGTCCCAACCCAGGGAGACGGCCCATTAAAAAGGCCCAATGGGCTTATCGACAACCCATCTGCTTCCACAACGTAGCATCCTCACAAGACATGATATTGACCAGTAGTAGGGACCTCTAATGTCCCATGAGTCAAGTTAACGGCCTTTTCGCGGCACACGACGAACGACCCGGAATGAAAAAACAATGCAAACAAAAGAAAAGTGGTCCAAAATTGATGAAAACGTTCGATTTTGGGTTCTAAAAATAGGCGCAACTGAGCAAGCTTGTTGTCCCTGTCGTGGTGCTGCCGGAGAGCTTTCCAACGATATACAGTCGGCCGCATAACTCCATACATATCAAAAGTTATAGGCACCAAAGTGATGGAGACCAGGTCACAAGCCTCACGACCTCGATTTGCAAGCCTAGCCCCTCCGTGAAGCGAAGTTGCCTTGCCCAAGATGCTGTTGGACTCAAGGAATGAAATGTGACGGATGGAGCATCTTGGCATGGCTGAACGGTGCAATAAAAAATGAAAAAGGGGGTGTAACACGAGGACTTCCCCGGGATTTACCTATCCTAGTCTGACTCCCGCCCAAGTACGATTAACTTTGGAGTTCAGATGGAATCCGGTGCATTAGTACTTGTATGATCGCACCTGTCAAGTTGTGGGTACAAAACCCTTATGTGTTAACGATTGAAGTCCCAGCCCTGGGAGACAGCCCACTAAAAAGGTCCAATGGGCTTATCAACAACCCATCTGCTTGTACAACACAGCATCCTCCCAAGACATGATATCCAATGAGTCAGGTTATCTGTATTTTCGCGACTCACGAGGAATGACCCGGGATGTAAAAAGAGCCCAAACAGAAGAAAAGTAGCGCAAAACTGATGTTTGATTATCGGTTCCAAAAATAGGCGCAGCTAAGCGGGCTTGCTGCCTTTGTTGTAGAGCTCCCAGAGAGTTTTCCAACGATATACTCTGGGCTGCATAACTCCTTACGGATCAAAAGTTATGGGTGACGGAGAGACAGAGACCAGGTCACAGGTCTCTTGACCTCGGTTTGCAGGCCCAACACCTCCGTGAAGCGAAGTTGCCTTTCCCAAGATGTTGTGGGACTCGAGGAAAGAAATGTGATGGATGAAGCATCTAGGCATGGCTGAACGGCTCAATAAAAAATGAAAAAAGGGTGCAACACGAGGACTTCCCAGGGGGTCACCCATCCTAGTACGACTCCCGCCTGAGCACGCTTAACTTCAGAGTTCTGATGGGATTTGGTGCATTAGTACTGGTATGATCGCACCATCAAGTTGTGGGTGCAAACCCCGTATGTGTTGACAGTTTACAGTCGCAGCCCAAGGAGACGACCCATTAAAAAGGCCCAATAGGCTTATCAACAACCTATCCACTTCAACAACGAAGCATCCTCACAAGACATGATATCGATGCGTTGTAGGGCCCCCTAATATTCCATGAGTTAGGTTATCAACCTTTTCGCAGGTCACGACGAATGACCCGGGACTAAAAAACACCTCAAATAGAAGAAAAGTTGCCCAAAACTGATGAACACGTTCAATTTTGGGATCCGAAAATAGGCACAGCCAAGCAGGCTTGCTGACCCCATCGTAGAGCTCCTGCAGAGATTTCCAACGATATACTGTAGGCTTCATAACTCCATATGGATAAAAAGCTATGGGCCTCAGAAAGACGGAAACCAGGTCACTAGCCTCACAACCTCGGTTTGCTGGCCTAGCCCCACCGCGAAGCGAAGTTGTCTTGCCCAAGATGCTGTGGGACTCAAGAAAAGAAATGTGACGGATGAAGCATCTTGGCATGGATGAACGGTGCAATGAAAATGAAAAAGGGGGTACAACACGAGGACTTCCCAGGTGGTCACCTAGCCTAGTCCGACTCCCGCCCAAGCACACATAACTTCGGAGTTCTGATGGGATCCGGTGCTTTAGTACTTGTAAGATCGCACCCGTCAAGTTGTGGGTGCAAAGCCCTTATGTGTTGACGGTTCACAGTCCCATTCCTGGGAGACAGCCCATTAAAAAGGCCCAATGGGCTTATCGACAACCTATCTTCTTCAACAATGCAGCATCCTGACAAGACGTGATATTGACGCATAGTAGGGCCCACTATTGTCCCACGAGTCAGGTTATCTGGCTTTTCGCTGCTTATGACGAACAACTTGGTATGAAAAAATAGCTTATACATAAGAAAAGTGGCTTGAAACTGATGAAAACATTCAATTTTGGATTTCGAAAATAGGTACGGCCGAGTAGGCTTGCTACCTCCATCGTAGAGCTCCCGAAGTGCTTTCCAATGATATACTGTACACAGCATAACTCCTTACGGATCAAAATTTATGGGCACTGGAGCGACAAAGACCAGGTCACAGGCATCACAACCTCGGTTTGCAAGCCCAGCCCCTCCGTGAAGCGAAGTTGTCTTGCCAAGATGCCGTGGGACTTGAGGAAAGAAAAGTGACGGATGAAGCATCTTGGCATGGCTGAACGGCATAATAAAAAATGAAAAAGGGGGTACAACACGAGGACTTCCCAGGGGGTCACCAATCCTAGTATGACTCCCACCCAAGCACGCTTAACTTCGGAGTTCTGATGGGATCCACTGCAATAGTGCTAGTATGATCGCACCATCAAGTTGTGGGCGCAAAGCCCTTATGTGTTGATGGCTCACAATCCCAGCCCTGGGAAACGGCCCATTAAAAAGGCCCAATAGGCTTATCGACAACCCATCTGCTTCCACAACGCAGTATCCTTGCAAGACATGATATCGACGCGTTGTAGGGCCCTCTAATATTCCACGAGTTAGGTTATCGGCGTTTTTGTAGCTCACCACGAACGACGTTGGACAAAAAAACTGTTCAAACAAAAGAAAAATAGCCTAAAACTAATGAAAACATTCGATTTTGGGTTCCAAAAACAAGCGCAGCAAGCAAGCTTGTTGCCCCCGTCGTAGAGCTCCCGGAGTGCTTTCCAACGATATGCTGTGGGCCGCATAACTCCTTATGGATAAAATGTTATGCGCACCGGAGAGATGGAGACTAGGTCATAGGCCTCATGACCTCGATTTGCGGGCCTAGCCTCTCTGCGAAGCGAAGTTGTCTTGCCAAAGATGCCGTGGGACTCGAGGAAAGTAATGTGACAAATGAAGCATCTTGCCATGGCCAAACGGCGCAATAAAAAATGAAAAAGCAGGTACAACACGAGGACTTCCCATGGGGTCACCTATCCTAGTTCGACTCCCGCCCAATCACGCTTAACTTCAGAGTTCTGCTGGTATCCGGTGCATTAGTTCTTGTATGATCACACCTGTCAAGTTGTGGGTGCAAAGCCCTTATGTGTTGACGGTTCACAATCCCAGCCCAGGGAGACGACCCATTAAAAAGGCCCAATGTGCTTATCGATAACACATCTGCTTGTACAACGCAGTATCCTCACAAGACGTGATATCAACACATAGTAGGACCTTCTAGTCTCCCACAAGTCGGGTTATCGGCCTTTTCGTGGCTCACGACGAACGATCCGGGATGAAAAAACAACGTATATAGAAGAAAAGTAGCTCGAAACTGATGAAAACATTCGATTTTGGGTTTCGAAAATAGGTGCAGCTGAGGAGGTTTTCTACCCCTGTCGTAGAGCTCCCGGAGAGCTTTCCAACGATATACTGTGGGCGGCATAACTCTTTACGAATCAAAAGTTTTGGGCACCGGAGCGACGGAGACTAGGTCACAGGCCTCACGACCTCGGTTTACAAGCCCTAACCCTCCGTGAAGCGAAGTTGTCTTGCCCAAGATGTCATGGGACTCAAGGAAAGAAATGTGACAGATGAAGCATCTTGGAATGGCTGAATGGCGCAATAAAAAATGAAAAATGGGGTGCAACACGTGTGAGTCCTGACCTCGATTTGTGTATGATACCTCGTCACGCCCCAACTCGACCCCACCTACGATCAGTCAGGACGCAACGGAATTTCGGCAGTAGCGACAGTAAATAGATTACCGAGGTTCTAAACCAACCTCGTAAATAACATTAAACATTCAAAATTCCATAACCATACATACAACAACTCCTTAACAGCATAACAACATACAACATAACCGTAGTATACAATAATCAGTCTTCGTTATCTGCCTCCGTTCCAACATAACATACAATACCTCAACTTTATTATACATTTCAAAAATAAGTTGAGACCCATCTAACAACTTAACCGTAAAGCATATAAAAGTCTATTAAGCTAATATACATGACGTTTAATAACATAGAATCATGGATAAGACTCAGGGACATATGACTCATCCACGAAAGGCACGTTTTCCACATTCTCCTCTTCAGGAGGCACGTACCCGTAATCTTGTGAAAGTACACCTGTAAGCATGCAATAATAGAGAGTGAGCTTATATACATAAGCCCAGTGAGGATCCGATAGATCTCGACAGTATTCACTACGCTCCTTGGATTTAGTCCTTTGAGCAAGTAAACACACAACAACAATAATAACATAAATAATGCTATCATCACATAACTATATAACCAATCAATAAGGATACTCTATTTGGTGTAGCTCCAAACGCCATCACGATCTCAACCGTTCTTCTTATAACTCCCCATTACTCACGCACCCGAGGTACCTCACTAGCCCCTCCCTCCATGACACCTCCGTCATGCGAGCTGGGGGTAGCCTATGGCAGTCATGCCGTTATCAACCCGACAGCCCGACGCTGCCCGAGAGGTGGCACACACATACCAAGACTCCATAATCATCAATCATCAATCAATCATCAATCAATCAATCAATTGGGAGATCAGCAACAAGAGTGCCCGATTCCCGCATTCAATAATAATCAATCAATAACATCAATATAACATCAATATTAAATTAAACAACAAACAACGTAGTTAGATGACAAAGTAGGCCATCTAACCGGACATGCATAATATACATAATTAAACTCTAAATTACTCATCGACAACTCACCATTCATTACTCGAACACTACCCAACCATCTAAAGGCATCGTTCAAGAAATTAAAGAATGACAACCTAAACTTCTAAAATTCATAACTTACAATCTACTAATCCAAACATTGCCAAATCAGTTCCTATCACTCACCCATTCAACCTACTACATTAGCCCTCTCGGAAATCCACCATAACACCTCCAAATCATGCCCGATAACCCTAAAACCCTAAGATGTCATGGCTGGATTTTTCGGATTTTCACACAAACAATGTAATCAAAAATTCGGCATTACAACAGCGCTAACACGTAATTATCAAGTATTTAGAAATTGACGGCAATCGTTTTCGATCAACACAATTCATCTAATTCAACTTTGAACATTTTAATCAAATTTAAATACCCGGAAAATAAAAATTATGCTATATCCGACAGAAACTCGTAGTATTAGTATATAATGATCCCTAGCATGCAAGGAGCAATAATCTAACATCAGATTACAATTCTAACGGTTCAATCTTCATTTATACGCAAAAACACAAAAATGACATTTTGAGATCTAGAATTTTTCTCTCACCTTAGATGCGATATAAGCCTAGGAATGCGTGCTATGCGTACCCAACAAGCAGAATCCAAGTCGGTGCGAAGTTTCACGGACAAAAACTAGGTTTTTCTTTGAAAAATTGGATTGAAAGCTTGAGTTTTTCTCTTCTCTTTTCTCCCTCTTTTCTCTCGGCAATGTGTGTGTGTGTGATGGTGTTTTTGTGTTGTGTGAGTGTGTGTTGAGGACATTAGCTTATAAGGTCAAATAATTAATTAAAGTCAAAGTTAATTTAAATTAGTATTTTTGTGTTTTTAATGACTTTAATTGCATTTTATTGCTCACCAAGTTAAAAATAATTATGCAACCCCCAAGATATCTCAAGTGGGTTATTTTTAGGTGACAAGAAGTTTTACAATCCAATAATTTCACCCGAGTCGGCTTAAAACTCGATTTTCGCAAAAGTCGGTGTAAAAACCCTAATAAATTCTTAAGCCGATTTTAAAACCGTTTTCATCAAACACAGGTCTATTAAAGTCCGTGGACTAGGTCTAGAAGGGTTAAAAAGACCAGTTTCAAAATTATAGCGGACGTGTTTCGAAAACACTATTCACTAAAAATCGACGATAAAATTTCTGACTCCGTTTTTGATGAAAATTTCATGAATGCACATTTAGCACGTATTAGAAGTATTGAAATCAAAATTATAACTTTCTAGGTCCTATAGCACATAAACAGATCATATGCACGAAAAACGAGGTATAGCACGTAAAACGAGATAAGCAAGAAAGTGGGATTTCACATACCTCGTTTCGTGTGCCTTAACCTAGAGTTGCGTACCTTGACCTAGGTTTAAGAATCGTATTTCGTTTTGTGTGCCTTGCATTGAATTACGTGCATTCATTTAGGGTTGCGTGCATTTACTTGGGAAACGTGCATTCGTCTCGTAGTTCGTGCATTGCCTCGTAGTGCGTGTCCTCACGCTAATCAAGAAAGCATCTTACACAAAGCACTAGGTCAATAATTAATCCTACAAATCCCACTAACTAATATTAAATTGCTAATCAACTCACTAGAGGACGAATTTGCACCAAAAGCTAGATATTCTTTATTCTTTGCATATCCCAAACACTCAATTAAATAATGCTCAACAAGACAAAAATTCAGATTCTTGCAATGCCTTGGCCGACCACCTTGTGTGCATTTGTGCTTGCTTGCATAATTCAAAGTTAAATCTAGACATCCTATGACAATCTATGACTCAAAGCAATAAAAAAATAACCCAAAACCCTACCTAATGCACCCAAAATCTCAACCCATGCATATGCCCATACTAGGATGATTCAAATTATGCTTCTTGAAGACACAAATCTGAAATTTACAAGCTCAAGGCCGACATATGCTTCAAACTTTGCAAAGGTTTTATTTTTCTTTCATTTTCTCTCATTTCCTCTCATTCTTCTCTCTCTCTCTCTCAGCCTTGGCTGAGTTTCTACACTCCATATCTTATCTTCATCACTCAATGGTTCATCAAGACATGCAAGAAGCTTAAGGAGCTCGACCAAACAAAACTAGGAGCAAAGAAGCACACATGCAAGCCTTTAGCACATTCATTTCGGCTTAGGTGAGTTTGTTAGCTTCCATTTCTTTTCTTCTTGTTCTAACCACATGCACCTACTAAGAACATGGTAACTTAGCTGGGAAATTAGAGAAATCCCAAGTTGTCTCTCGGCTAAGCAAGGAAAAGATTAACTTTGTGCTTCACCAAGAGTTTGTGCATCATCTTTGTTGTCTTGCAAAGGTGAGGGCTAAAACCTATTTGTAAAGCTTTTGAAAACCACATGCATTCCTTTAAATGTCTATCTTTACTTCTGTACTTGTGATATATGTGTGTTCATGAGCTTTTGTGAACATGCATGGTAAGATATTTGACTAGAATGTGATGATAGATGAAATCGGGTATGTAACAGCCTTCTGCCTTGTTGGTGCGAGATGATTTTGACCAGGTAAAAGATGTTTAAAATGTGTGAAAATTGGTAGGTAACTAGTTTTGCCAGTTCTAAGAATTTTTCAAAGAAATAGGCCAAAGCTAATTGTGACTCTAAGGCCCTCAAAATGGCAAATTATCAAATGTGTCCAAATCTGGAAAGTCTGGAAAAAATGAAGCAGGTTTTGGCAGATTCACTGACCTTGTAGAACGAACCAGTTTTGACTTATTAAATGGTATCCAAATTGCATTAAATTTGGTTTGAAGCTATATTTTTCAGTTCTAGACATTTTGGTCAGAAATGGACTAAGGCTAAATCTGACCCTAAGACCCTCAAAAACGACAAGCATTGAAATGTGTCCAAATCTGGACAGTTTTGTGTAGTCTCACTGTTTTGGCTATAACTCTTGAACCCGAACTCCAAATGATGCGAGGTTTGTTTCTGAATTTATTTCACTACTTAAGCTTTAATTTGACATATTGTTCACTGGAATTGGAGTTTGTTTGCTTGTCTCAATGATTGTGATAATACAGTCCATTGCAGTGAGGGTTTCACCTATTGATATGCTTAGAAAAATTATTGTAGCTTCTCTTGTTGTATTAAGTGCTTGGGATTGTAGCATTTGGATGTTGTGTGGACTGTTTTGAATGCTTGAGGGTGTTTAATTTAATCAATACATGGTTTGAGCTTAATTACGAGATGACTTGGGGCTTAATCGCACGGGTAAGCACGAATTGAAACCTTAGTAACTAGGTAAACTCACTAAGTGTTGATCCTATGGATATTGTGTTTGATTATGTGTTTAGTAGGCTGCCCATAGTTGCCCTTGTAGCCCTAAATGTGATTTCGATGATTACATGTTGACAAGTAGGCTTTTCTTGCACCCGGTCCCATGTAGATGTCGTTGCGTGTTGAATAATCTTGCTATTTGATTACGTGAACTTCGAAGTGAGTTATATGACTTGATTTACATGCGTTACATGGCTGTCCATTTAATATTCATATAACTCCATGTGCTTTATAAGTGAAATTGCATGTCATATCGTGCCTCGCTTGTTTACTTGTCAATGTGCAATCTTATGACTATTCGGAGGCAACCTACTTTGTTGTCCTCCTAATGTGATATATTACATGTCATAAATGTGCATTGTATACAAGGTTGCAACCTTTCATTCTGGCATGGTAGCGTTCACGCACATCGGGCAGCATCGGGCTTGCCAGTGCAACTGTGACTACCATTATCCAATTCCCTCTCTTGCTTGGGGGCTAGACTTCCTCGGAGAGTTGGGTCGTAGGATTCGGGGTACATCCGGAGTACACCCATTTGGCGTGATAAGGGGATGAATTGAAGCCGACCGCAACAACTGATACTAGAAATGAATTAAGAGTAAAAGCTCACCGTATCCTTTTCACTATGTGTATAAGTACTCTCGTTTGGTTCCTAGAGGACCTCGGGGAGGAAAGACGGGTAATTGTGTTCCTTTACTTTTACATTACGTTATGTACTTACTTGTGATACATTCATGCTTGCAAAAAGGGTTTTCATAAGTTAAACTGGAAAATGAGTTTCAAAACTTATTTCTCGTTCCCCCCTCGCTGAGTTCATAAGGACTCACCCTCTTTTATCATCTCAGGTGAAGAAGACCAAGAACAGGTACCCGAGGATGATGTGCCTAATGATGACTCCTTGGAATGATTGCTTGCCCTACGTGCCTTGCTTGATTATGGCCATTTGTGAACACTATGTTGCTTGAAGACTATTTCATTTCTTATGATGCTTATTATTGTATTGTAAAGACCTCCGTTGTAATTTGGGGTCTAATTTTGGCTTGTACTGATCATAACTAGATAGACACTACTATGGTCGTTTTTGCTATCATTATTGGCTAGTATCTATCATAGGGTTATGAAGTATCAGGTAAGGATTAAGTAAAATGAACCTATCCAATTTAAAGCAGGTATTCATTGTTAAGCTAAGATCAATAGGTACTTTTGTAACGAGTCTTAACAAACGAGCGAGACATAGTATCATGCTAGGTTATTAATCAAACGAGACTTCGAGACAACTAGTAGGCGTTTCAATTGATGATAAATAGTAATCTTTGTTGGATATGAAATTGAGATTGGAAATTTTGAAGCGTTTTGAGAATTAGGTCAAAATAAAGAGCCCAATTACAGCTGTTATGCTGCCGGTTTTTCAGAAAATTACGGAGTTTAGGCTAAAACGTTAAGTGTTAAACCCTCTTGAATGATTAAGTACGTGATATGACTTGAATGATTAGATCACACCCTAGTCTAACCTTTATAGGTCGGGTTGGGGCGTGACAACACGAGGACTTCCCAAGGGGGTTACCCATACTAGTATGACTCTCACCCAAGCATGCTTAACTTCAGAGTTCTGATGGGATCCAGTGCATTAGTGCTGGTATGATCACACCCGTCAAGTTGTGGGTGCAAAGCCCTTATGTGTTGACGGTTCACTGTCCTAGCCCAGGGAGACGACCCATTGAAAAGGACCAATGGGCTTATCGACAACCTATCTGCTTCCACGATGCAGCATGCTCGCAAGACGTGATATCGACGCATAGTAGGGCCTTCTAATTTCCCAAGAGTCAGGTTATCGGACTTTTTGCGCCTCACGAAGAACGACCTGGGATGAAAAAAAAGTATAAATTGATGAAAATGTTCAATTTTGAGTTAGGAAAATAGGTGCAGCTAAGCAGGCTTGCTGCCCCCGTCGTAGAGCTCCCGGAGAGCTTTCCAACGATATACTGTTGGTTGTTTAACTCCTTACGGATCACAAGTTATGGGCAACGGAATGACGGAGACCAGGTCACAGGCCTCACGACCTCGGTTTACCGGCCCAGCACCTCCGCGAAGCGAAGTTGTCTTGCCCAAGATGCTGTGGGACTCGAGGAAAGAAATGTGACGAATGAAGCATCTCGGCATGGCTGAACGGCGCAATAAAAAATAAAAAGGGCATGTAACACGAGGACTTCCCTAGGGGTCACCTATACTAGTACGACTCCGACCCAAGCACCCTTAACTTCAGAGTCCTGATGGGATCTGGAGCATTAGTGCTGGTATGATCGCACCAATCAAGTTGTCGGTGCAAAGCCCTTATGTGTTGATGGTTCACTGTCCCAGCCCAGGGAAACGACCTATTAAAAAGGCTCAATGGCCTTATCGACAACCCATCTGCTTCCACAATGCAGCATCCTCGCAAGACATGATATCGACTCATAGTACGGCCCTCTAATGTCCCACGAGTCTGGTTATCAGCCTTTTAGTGGCTCACAACGAACGACCCGGGATGAAAAAAAGCGTAAATAGAAGAAAAGATGCCCAAAACTGATGAAAACGTTCGATTTTGATTTTCAAAAGCAGGTGCAGCCGAGCAGCCTACTGCCTCCATCGTAGAGCTCCCGAAGAGCTTTCCAACGATATACTATGGGCTGCATAAGTCCTTACGGATCAAAAGTTATGGGCACCAGAGTGACGGTGACTAGGTCACAGGCCTCATGGCCTCGGTTTACGGGCCTATCCCCTCTGCGAAGCAAAGTTGTCTTGCCCAAGATGTCGTGGGACTCTAGGAAAGAAATGTGATGGATGAAGCAACTTGGCATGGCTGAACGGCGCAATAAAAAATGAAAAAAAGGGTGCAACAAGAGGACTTCCCAGGGGGTCACCAATCCTAGCATGACACCCGCCCAAGCATGCTTAACTTCGGAGTTCTGATGGGATCCAGTGCATTAGAGTTGGTATGATCGAACCCGTCAAGTTGTGGGAGCCAAGCCCGTATGTGTTGACGGTTCACAGTCCCAGTCTAGGGAGACGGCCCATTAAAAAGGCTTAATGGGCTTATCGACAACCCATCTACTTCCACAATGTAGCATCCCCGCAAGAAGTGATATTGACGCATAGTAGGGCCCACTAATTTCCCACAAGTAAGGTTATCGGCCTTTTCGTGGCTTACGACGAACGACCCGGAATGAAAAAATATCGTAAACAAAAGAAAAGTGGCCCGAAACTAATGAAAATGTTTGATTTTGGGTTTCGAAAATGGACGCAGCTGAGCAAACTTGTTACCCCCATGGTAGAGCTCCCGAAAAGCTTTCCAACAATATACTGTGGGCTGCATAACTCCTTATGGATCAAAAGTTATAGGCACCGAAGTGATGAAGACCAGGTCACATGCCTCACGACCTCAGCTTACGGGCCTAGCCCTTCCGCGAAGTGAATTTGTCTTGCCCAAGATGCCGTGGGACTCGAGGAAAGAAATGTGATGGATATAGCATCTTGGCAAGGCTAAACGGTGCAACAAAAAATGAAGAAGGGGGTGCAACACTAGGACTTCCCAAGGGGTCACCTATCCTAGTACGACTCTCGCCTAAGCACGCTTAACTTTGGAGTTCTGATGGGATCCGGTGCATTAGTGCTTGTATGATCATACCCGTCAAGTTGTGGGTACAAAGCCCTTACGTGTTGATGGTTCATAGTCCCAGCCTAGGCAGACGACCCATTAAAAAGGCCCAATGAGCTTATCGACAACCCATTTGCTTCCACAACGCAGCATCCTCAAAAGACATGATATCAATGCATAGTAGGGCCCTCTAATGTCCCACGTGTCAAGTTATCGAACTTTTTGCTACTCACAACGAACGACTCGTGATGAAAAAATAGCACAAACAGAAAAAAAGTAACCCAAAACTGATGAAAACATTCGATTTTGGATTCAGAAAATAGGCGCGGCCGAGTCGGCTGGCTACCCTTGTCGTAGAGCTCCCGGAGAGCTTTCCAACGATATAATGTGGGCCATGTAAGGCCTTACGAATCAAAAGTTATAGGCACCGGATCGATGGAGGCCAAGTCAATGGCCTCACGACCTCGGTTTGCAAGGTCAGCCCCTCCGTGAAGCGAAGTTGTCTTGCCCAAGATGCAATGGGACTTGAGGAAAGAAATGTGACGAACGAAGCATCTTGGCATGGTTGAACGGTGCAATAAAAAATGAAAATGGGGGTGCAACACGAGGACTTCCCAAGGGGTCACCCATCCTAGTACGATTCCTGCCCAAGCATCCTTAACTTCGGAGTCTTGATGGGATACAGTGCAATAGTGCTGGTATGATCGCACCAGTCAAGTTGTGGGTGCAAGCCCTAATGTGTTGACGGTTCACAGTCCCAACCCAGGGAGACGACCCACTAAAATGGCCCAATGGGCTTATCGACAACCCATCTGCTTCGGCAATGCAGCATCCTCGCAAGACGTGATAATGACACGTAGTAGGCCCTCTAATGTCCGACGAATCAAGTTATCGGCCTTTTCGCTGCTCACAACGAATGACCCGGGACAAAAAAATAGTGTAAATAGAAGAAAAATTGCCTGAAACTGATAAAAATGTTTGATATTGAGTTTCAAAAACAAGCGCGAACAACCACACTTACTACGCCCATCGTAGAGCTCTCGGAGAGCTTTCCAACAATATACTGTGGGCCGCATAACTTCTTACGGATCAAAAGTTATGGGCACTGGAGCGACGGAGACCAAGTCACAGGCCTCACGACCTCGGTTTGCAAGCCCATCCCCTCTGTGAAGCGAATTTGTCTTGCCCAAAATTTAGTGGGACTCGAGGAAAGAAATATGATGAACGAAGCATCTTGGCATGGCAGAACGGCGTAATAAAAAAGAAAAAAGGGGTACAACACGAGGTCTTCCCAAGGGGTCATCCATCCTAGTACGACTCCCGCCCAAGCATCCTTAACTTTGGAGCTTTGATGGGATATAGTGCATTAGTACTGGTATGATCGCACCAGTCAAATTGTGGGTGCAAAGCCCTTATGTGTTGACGGTTCATAGTCCCAGCCTAGGGAGACGACCTACTAAAAAGGCCCAATGGGCTTATCGACAACCCATCTGCTTCCACAATACAGTATCCTCGTAAGACGTGATATTGACGAGTATTATGGCCCTTAAATGTCCCACGAGTCAGGTTATCGTCCTTTTCACGACTCACGACGAACGAACCGGGACGAAAAAACAAAATAAACAAAAGAAAAGTGGCCCGAAACTGATAAAAATGTTCGATTTTGGGTTTCAAAAATAGGAGCAGCCTTGAAGGCTTGCTGCCCCCATCGTAGAGCTCCCGCAGAGATTTCCAACGATATACTGTGGGCCGCATAACTCCTTATGGATCAAAAGTTATGGGCACCGGTGCAACGGAAACCAGGTCACAAGCCACACGATCTCTTTTTGCGGGCCCAGCCCCTCCGCGAAGTGATGTTGTCTTGCCTAAGATGTCGTGGGACTCGAGGAAAGAAATATGACGGATGATGCATCTTGGCATGGCTGAATGGCGTAACAAAGAATAAAAAATGGGGTACAACACGAGGACTTCCCAAGGGGTCAGCTATCGTAGTCCGACTCTCGCCCAAGCAAGCTTAACTTCGGAGTTCTGATGGGATCCGGTGCATTAGTGCTTGTATGGTCACACCCGTCAAGTTGTGGGTACAAGGCCCTTATGTGTTAAAGGTTCACAGTCCTAGCCCTGGGAGACGACCCTTAAAGAGGCCCAATGGGCTTATCGATAACCCATCTGCTTCCACAATGCTGCATTCTCACAAGACGTGATATTGACGAGTAGTAGGGCCCTCTAATGTCCCACGAGCAGGTAATCGGTCTTTTCGCGACTCACGACGAACGATCCAAGACTAAAAACACCGTAAAAGAGGAGAAAAGTGGTCCAAAACTGATAAAAATGGTCAATTTTGGGTTCTAAAAATAGGTGCAACCAAGAAAACTTGCGGCCCTTATTGTTGAGCTCCCAGAGAGCTTTCCAACAATATACTGTGGGCCGCATAACGCCTTACGGATCAAAAGTTATGGGCACCGGAGTGGTAGAGACCAGGTCACAGGCCTCACGGCCTCGGTTTGCATGCCCAGCCCCTCCGTGAAATGAAGTTGTCTTGTCCAAGATGTCGTGGGAATCGAGGAAAGAAATATGACGGATGAAAAATCTTGGCATGGCTGAACGGCACAATAAAAAATGAAAAAAGGGGTGCAACACGAGGACTTCCTAGGGGGTCACCCATCGTAGTACGACTCCTCTCCAAGCACGCTTAACTTAGGAGTTTTGATAGGATCCAGTACATTGGTGCTGGTATGATCGTACTAATCAAGTTGTGGGTGCAAAGCTCTTATGTGTTGACGGTTCACAGTATCAGCCCAGGGAGACGACCTATTAAAATGGCCCAATAGGCTTATCGACAACCCATCTGCTTCCACAACACATCATTTTTGTGAGACGTGATATCAACGCAAAATAGAGCCCTCTAATGTCCCACGAGTTAGGTTATCGGCCTTTTCGCGGATCACGACGAACAACTTGGGATGAAAAAAAGCGTAAACAGAAGAAAAGTGCCCCAAAACTAATGAAAACATTCGATTTTGAGTTCCAAAAATAGGCGCAGCCTACCAGGCTTGTTGCCCTTGTCGTAGAGCTCTAAGAGGGATTTCCAACAATATACTGTGGGCCACATAAATTCTTACGGATCAAAAGTTATGGGTACCGGAGAGACAGAGACCAGGTCACATATCTCACGACCTCAGCTTGCGAGCCCAGCCCCTCCGCGAAGCGAAGTTGTCTTGCCCAAGATGCTGTTGGACTCGAGGAAAGAAATCTGACGGATGAAACATCTTGGCATGGTTGAACGGCGCAATAAAAAATGAAAAAGGGAGTGCAACACGAGGACTTCCTAGAGGGTCACCCATACTAGTACAACTCCGGCCCAAGCACGCTTAACTATAGAGTTCGGATGGGATCCGATGCTTTAGTGCTGGTAAGATCGCACCAATGAAATTATGGGTGCAAAGCCCTTATTTGTTGAGGGTTCACAGTCCCAGCCCAGGGAGATGACCCATTAAAAAGGCCCAATGGGCTTATCGACAACCCATCTGCTTCCACAATGCAACATCCTCGCAAGACGTGATATTTCCAAGTAGTAGGGCCCTCTAATATCCCACGAGTCAGGTTATCGGCCCTTCGCGGCTCATGACGAATGACCCAGGATGAAAAAATAGATCGAACAAAAGAAAATTGGCTCGGAACTGTTGTAAATGTTCGATTCTGGGTTCCAAAAATAGGAGCAGCCTAGCAAGCTTGTAGGCCCTATCGTAAAGCTCCCGAAGAGCTTTCCAATGATATACTGTGGGCCGCATAACTCCTTATGGATCAAAAGTTATGGGCATCGGAGAGACGGATACCCGGTCACAAGCCTCTTTACCTCAGTTTGAGGGCCCAGCCCCTCCGCGGAGCGAAGTTGTCTTGCGCAAGATGCCGTGGGACTCGAGGAATGAAATGTGACCGATGAAGCATTTTGGCGTGGCTGAACGACGCAATAAAAAATGAAAAAGGGGGTGCAACACGAGGACTTCCCAGGGGGTTACCTATCTTAGTACGATTCCCACCCAAACACGCTTAACTTCAGAGTTCTGATGAGATCCGGTGCATTAGTGCTTGTATGATTTTACCCGTCAAGTTGTGGGTACAAGGCCCTTATGTGTTGACAGTTCACAGTCCCAACCTAGGGAGACGACCAATTAAAAAGGCCCAACGGGCTTATAAACAACCCATCTGCTTCCACAACGCAGCAGCCTCACAAGATGTGATATCGACGCGTAGTAGGGCCGTTTAATGTCCCATGAGTTAGGTTATCGGCCTTTTCGCGGGTCACGACGAACGACCCGGGATGAAAAAACACCGTAAAAGAGAAGAAAAGTGGCCCAAAATTGATGAAAGTGTTCGATTTTGGGTTCCAAGAACAGGTGCAGCTGTGCAGGCTTGCGGCCCCCGTTGTAGAGCTCCCAAAGAGCTTTTGAATGATATACTGTGGGCCGCATAACTCCTTACGGATCAAAAGTTATGGGCACCGGAACGACAGAGACCAGGTCACAGCCCTCATGACCTCGGTTTGCAAGCCGAGCCTCTCCGTGAAGCAAAATAGTCTTGCCCAAGATGTTGTGGGACTCGAGGAAAGAAATGTAATGGATGAAGCATCTTGGCATGGATGAACGGCACAATAAAAAATGAAAAATGGGGTGCAACATGAGGACTTCGCAGGGGGTCACCCATCCTAGTACGACTCCCGCCCAAGCACGCTTAAATTCGCAGTTCTGATGGGATCCAGTGCATTAGTGCTTGTATGATCGCACCAATGAAGTTGTGAGGGCAAAGCCCTTACGTGTTGACGGTTCACAGTCCCATCATAGGGAGACTACCCATTAAAAAGGCCTAATGGGCTTATCGACAACCCATCTGCTTCAACAACGCAGTATCTTCACAGGACATGGTATCAATGCATAGTACGGCCCTCTAATGTCCCACGAGCCAGGTTATCGGCCTTTTCGCAGCTCATGATGAATGACCCAGGATGAAAAAACAAAGTAAACAGAAGAAAAATCGCCCAAAACTAATAAAAATATTCAATTTTGTGTTCTGAAAAGAGGTGCAACCGAATAGGCTTGATGCTCCCGTCGTAGAGCTCCCGAAGAGCTTTCAAACAATATACTGTGGGCCGCCTAATTTCTTACGGATCAAAAGTTAAGGGCACCGGAAAGACGGAGACCAGGTCACAGTCCTCACGACTTCGGTTTTCGGGCCCAACCCCTTCGCGAAGTGAAGTTGTCTTGCCCAAGATGTCGTGGAACTCGGGGAAAGAAATGTGACGGATGAAACATCTTTGCATAGCAGAACAACGCAATAAAAAATGAAAAAAGGGGTACAACACGAGGACTTCCCATGGGGTCACCCATCCTTGTACAACTCCCGCCCAAGCATGCTTAACTTCGGAGTTTTGATGGGATCCAGTGCATTAATGCTGGTATGATCGCACCCGTCAAGGTGTGGGTGCAAAGCCCTTATGTGTTGACATTTCACAGTCCCAGCCCAAGGAGACGGCCGATTAAAAAGGCCTAATGAGCTTACCGACAACCCATCTTCTTCCACAACGTAGCATCCTCGCAAGACGTGATATTTACGCATAGTAGGGCACTATAATATCCCACGAGTCAGGTTATCGGCCTTTTCGCGGCTCACGACCAATGACCCGGGAGAAAAAAATAGCTCAATAGAAGAAAAGTGGCCCAAAATTAATGAAAATGTTCGATTTTGGGTACAAAAAATAGGTGCATTATAACTGGTATAATCGCACTAGTCAAGTTGTGGGTGTAATGCCCTTATGTGTTGACGGTTCACAGTCCCAGCCAGGGAAACGACCTATTAAAAAGGCCAAATGGGCTTAATGACAACCCATCTACTTCTACAACGTACCATCCTCGCAAGGCGTGATATCGATGCATAGTTGGGACCTCGAATATCCTACCAGTTAGGTTATCAGCCTTTTCGCGGCTTGCGACGATCGACCCGGGATGAAAAAATAGCGTAAATAGAAGAAAGTGGCCCGAAATTGATGAAAATGTTCAATTTTGGGTTTTGAAAAGAGGCACAGCCGAGCAGGGTTGCTGTTCCCATCGTAGAGCACCCGGAGAGCTTTCAAACGATATACTGTGGGCCACATAACTCCTTACGGATCAAAAGTTATAGGCACCGGAAAGACAGAGACCAAGTAACAGGCCTCATGACCTTGGTTTGCGGGCCCAACCCCTCTGCGAAGTGAAGTTGTCTTGCCCAAGATACTGTTGGACTTGAGGAAAGAAATATGATAGATGAAGTATCTTGGCATGGCTGAACGGCGCAATAAAAAATGAAAAAAATGGTGCAACACGAGGACTTCCCAAGGGGTCTCCCATCCTAGTACGACTCCTGCCCAAGCACGCTAACTTCGCAGTTCTGATGGGATCCAGTGCATTAGTGCTTGTATGATCGCACAAGTCAAGTTGTGGGTGCAAAACCCTGATGTGTTGACGGTTCACAATCCCAGCCCAAGGAAACGACCCATTAAAAAGGCCCAATGGGCTTATCGATAACCCATCTACTTCCACAACGCAGAATCCTCTCAAGATGTGATTTGGAAGCGTAGTAGGGCCCTCTAATGGCCCACGAGTTAGGTTATCGGCCTTTTCACGGCTCACGACGAACGACCCGGGATAAAAAACAATGTAAAAAGATGAAAAGTGGCCTAAAACTGATAAAAACATTCAATTTTGGGTTACAAAAATATGCGCATCCGAGCACGCTTGTTGCCCCCATCATAGAGCACCCTAAGAGCTTTTCAACAATATACTATGGGCTGCATAACCCTTTACAAATCAAAATTTATGGGCACCGGAGAGACGGAGACCAGGTCACTAGCCTCACGACCTCGGTTTATGGACCTAGCCCCTCCGCGAAGTGAAGTTGTCTTGCCCAAGATGTCGTAGGACTCGAGGAAAGAAATGTGACAGATGAATCATCTTGGCATAGCTTAACAGCGTAATAAAAATTGAAAAAGGGGGTGCAACATGAGGACTTCCCTTGGGGTCACCTATCTTAGTACGACTCCCGCCCAAACACGTTTAACTTCGGAGTTCTAATGGGATCCGATGCATTAGTAATTGTATGATCGCACCAGTCAAGTTGTGGGTGCAAAGCCCTTATGCGTTGACGGTTCACAGTCCCAGCCCAGGGAGACGACCCATTAAAAAAGCCCAATGGGCTTATCGACAACCCATCTGCTTCCAATACGCAGCATTCTCGCAAGATTTGATATCGACACATAGTAGGGCCCTCTAATGTCCCACGAATTAGGTTATCGGCTTTTTCGTGACTCACGACGAAGGACCTGGGCTGAAAAAATTGCGCGAAAACAATAAAAGTAGCTTAAAACTGATGAAAAAGTTTGATTTTGGATACTGAATACAAGCGCAGTTGAGCAGTCTGGTTGCCCTCGTCGTAGAGCTTCCGAAGAACTTTCCAATGATATATTGTAGGCCGCATAACTCCTTACAGATCAAAAGTTATGGGCACCGGAGTGACAGAGACTAGGTCACAGGCCTCACGACCTCGGTTTGCAAGCCCAACCCCTCCGTTAAGCGAAGTTGTCTTGCCCATGAAGTCGTGGGACTTGAGGAATGAAATGTGGCAGATGAAGAATCTTGGCATGGCTGAACGGCGCAATAATAAATGAAAAATGGGGTGCAAGACGAGGACTTCCTAGGGGGTCACCCATCGTAGTATGACTCCCGCCCAAGCACGCTTAACTTCGGAGTTCAAATGGGATCCGGTGCATTAGTGCTGGTATGATCGCACCCGTCAAGTTGTGGGTGCAAAGCCCTTATGTGTTGATGGTTCACAGTCCCAGCCCAGGGAGACTACCCTTTAAAAAGGCCCAATGGGCTTATTCACAACCAATCCACTTCCACAAAGCAGCATCCTCGCAAGGCATAATATCAATGTGTAGTAGGCCCCTCTAATGTCCCACGAGTCAGGTTATCGACCTTTTCACGGCTCACGATGAACGACCCGGGACCAAAAAATAATGTAAACAGAAGAAAGGTGGTCCGAAATTGATAAAAACGTTCGATTTTGGTTTACAAAATTATACACAGCCGAGTAGGCTTGCTACCCCGTCGTAGAGCTCCCGGAATCATTCCAATGATATACTGTGGGCCACATAACTCTTTATGGATCAAAATTTTTGGGCACCGAAGAGACGGAGACTACGGCATTGGCCTCACGACCTCGGTTTGCGCCCCTAGCCCCTCTGTGAAGCGAAGTTGTCTTGCACAAGATAACGTGGGACTTGAGCAAAGAAATGTGACGGATGAAGCATCTTGTCATGGCTGAACGACGCAACAAAAAATGAAAAAGTGGGTGCAACACAAGGACTTCCCATGGGGTCACCTATCCTAGTACAACTCCCGCCCAAGCACCCTTAACTTTGGAGTTCTGATGGGATCCGTTGCATTAGTGCTTGTATGATCGCACTAGTCAAGTTGTAGGGGTAAGGCCCTTATGTGTTGACGGTTCACAGTCCCAAGCCAAGGAGACGACTTATTAAAATGGCCCAATGGGCTTATTGACAACCCATCTGCTTCCCAAACGCAACATCCTCGCAAGACGTGATATCAATGCATAGTATGGCCCTCTAATGTCCCACGAGTCAGGTTATCAGCCGTTTTGCAGCTCACGACGAATGACTCGAGATGAAAAAAGAGCATAAACAGAAGAAAAATGGCTCGAAATTGATGAAAACGTTCAATTTTGGGTTTCGAATACGGGCACAGCCAAGCAAGCTTGCTGCCCCCATCGTAGAGCACCTAGAGAGCTTCCCAATGATATACTGTGGGCCGCATAACTCCTTACGGATCAAAAGTTATGGGCACCAGAGCGACGGAGACCACGTCATAGGCCTCACGACCTCATTTTGCAAGCCCAGCCCCTCCGTGAAGCGAAGTTGTCTTGCCCAAGATGCTGTGGGAATCTGAGGAAAGAAATGTGACGGATGAAGCATCTTGGCATGGCTGAACGGTGCAATAAAAAATGAAAAAGGGGGTGCAACACGAGGACTTCTCAGGGGGTCACCCATCCTAGTACGACTCCCGCCCAAGCACGCTTAACTTCGGAGTTCTAATGGGATCCAGTGCATTAGTGCTGGTAAGATCGCACCAGTCAAGTTGTGGGTGCAAAGCCCTTATGTGTTAACGGTTCACTGTCCCAGCCTAGGGAGACGACCCATTAAAATGGCCCAATGGGCTTCTCGATAACCCATCTGCTTCTACAATGCAGCATCCTCACAAGACGTGATATCAACGCATAGTACGGCCCTCTAATGTCCCACAAGCCAGGTTATCGGCCTTTTTGCGGCTCACGACGAACGACCCGGGAAAAAATATAGCTCAAACAGAAGAAAAGGGGCTTGAAACTGATAAAAATATTCAATTTTGGGTTCAAAAACAGGCGCAACCAAGTAGGCTTGCTGACCCCGTTGTAGAGCTCCCGGAGAGCTTTCTAACAATATACTGTGGATCGCATAACTCATTACGGATCAAAAGTTATGGACACCAGAGAGACGGAGACCAGGTCACAGGCCTCACAACCTCGGTTTGCGGGCCCAGCCCTTCCATGAAGCAAAGTTGTGTTGCCCAAGATGTTGTGGGACACAAGGAAAGAAATATGACGGAAGAAGCATCTTGGGATGGCTTAACGGCGCAATAAAAAATGAAAAATGGGGTACAACACGAGGACTTCCCAGGGGGTCACCTATCCTAGTACGACTCCCGCCTAAGCACGCTAAATTTCAGAGTTCTGATGGGATTCAGTGCATTAATAATTGTATGATCGCACCAGTCAAGTTATGGGTGCAAGGCCTTTATGTGTTGACGGTTCACAGTCCCAGCTGAGGGAGACGACCCATTAAAAAGGTCCAATGGGCTTATCGATAACCCATCTGCTTCTATAAAGAAACATTCTCGCAAGACATGATATCGACGCGTAGTAGGGCCCTCTAATGTCCCACGAGTCAGGTTATCGGCTTTTTCGCGACTCACGACGAATGACCCGGGATGAAAAAATAACGCGAACAAAAGAAAAGTAGCCCAAAACTAATGAAAACGTTTGATTTTGGTTTATGAATACAAGCTTCCAATGATATGTTGTGGGGCGCATAACTCCTTGCGGATCAAAAGTTATGGGCACCAGAGTGACAAAGACTAGGCCACAATCCTCATGACCTCGGTTTGCACGACCAACCCCTCTGTGAAGCGAAGTTGTCTTGCCCAGGAAGTCGTGTGACTCGAGGAAAGAAATATGACGGATGAAACATCTTGGCGTGGCTGAACGGTGCAAAAAAAAATGAAAAAGGGGGTGCAACACGAGGACTTCTCAAGGGGTCACCTATCCTAGTAAGACTCCCGCCCAAGCACGCTTAACTTCGTAGTTCTGATGGGATCTGGTGCATTAGTGCTTCTATGATCGCACAAGTCAAGTTGTGGGTGCAAAGCTCTTATGTGTTGATGGTTCATAGTCCCAGCCCAAGGGGACTACCCATTAAAAAGGCCCAATGGGCTTATCGACAACCAATCTTCTTCCACAATGTAGCATCCTTGCAAGACTCGATATCAATGCGTAGTAGGGCCCTGTAATTTCCCACGAGTCAAGTTATTGACCTTTTCGCGGCTCACGACAAACCACCCGGGATGAAAAAACAATGTAAACAGAAGAAAAGTGGCCTAGAACAAATTAAAACAATTGATTTTGGGTTCTGAAAATATGCACAGCCGAGCAGCGTTGCTGCCCCTGTCGTAGAGCTCTCGGATAGCTTTCTAATGATATACTGTGGGCCACATAACTCTTTACGGATCAAAATTTATGGGCACCGGAGAGACAGAGACCAAGTCACTGGCCTCACGACCTCGGTTTGCGGGACCAGCCCCTCTGCGAAGCGAAGTTGCCTTGCCCAAGATGCCATGGGACTCAAGGAAAGAAATGTGATGGATGAAACATCTTGGCATAGCTGAACGGCGCAATGAAAAATGAAAAAAGGGGTACAACACGAGGACTTCCCAGGGGGTCACCTATCCTAGTACGACTCCCACCCAAGCAAGCTTTACTTCGGAGCTCTGATGGGATCCAGTGCATCAGTGCTTGTATGATCGCACCAGTCAAATTGTGGGTGGAAGGCCTTTATGTGCTGACGGTTCATAGTCCCAGGCCAGGGAGATGACCCATTAAAAAGTCCCAATGGGCTTATCGATAACCCATTTGCTTCCAGAACGCAGCACCCCCACAAGACGTGATATCGACGAGTAGTGGGGCCCTCTAATGTCCCACAAGTCAGGTTATCAGCCTTTTCGCGGCTCACGACGAATGACCCAGGATGAAAAAATGGTGTATACAGAAGAAAAGTTGCCCGAATTTGATGAAAATGTTCAATTTTGTGTTCCGAATACATGCGCAACCGAGTAGGCTTTCTGCCCTCGTCGTCATGCTCCCGGAGAGCTTACCAATGATATAATGTGGGCCGCATAACTCCTTACGGATCAAAAGTTATGGGCACCGGAGCGACGGAGACCACGGCATAGGCCTCACGACCTCGGTTTGCAAGTACAACCCTTCCGTGAAGCGAAGTTGTCTTGCCTAAGATGCTGTGGGACTCGAGGAAAGAAATGTAATGGATGAAGAATCTTGGCAAGGCTGAACAGTGCAAGAAAAAATGAAAAAGTGGGTACAACACGAGGACTTCCTAGGGAGTCACCCATCCCAATATGACTCCCGCCCTAGAACGCTTTACTTCGGAGTTCTTATGGGATCCGGTGCATTAGTGTTGGTATGATCGCACGAGTCAAGTTGTGGGTGCAAGCCCTTAGGTGTTGACGGTTCATAGTCCCAGCCTAGGAAGACGACCCATTAAAAAGTCCCAATGAGCTTATCAACAACTCATCTGCTTCCACAACGTAGCATTATCAGAAGGCATGATATCGATGAGTAGTTGGGACCTCTAATATCCATCGAGTCAGGTTATCGGCCTTTTTGCGGCTCACGACGAACGACCCGGGATGAAAAAATAGCATAAGCAGAAGAAAAGCGGCTTGAAACTGATAAAAATGTTCAATTATGGGTTCTAAAAAGTGGTGCAGCTGAGCAGGCTTGCTCATCCCACCGTAGAGCTCATAGAGAGCTTTCAAACGATATACTGTGGGTTGCATTACTCCTTACGGATCAAAAGTTATAGGCACAGGAAAGACAGAGACCACGTCACAGGCCTCACGACTTCGGTTTACAGCCCAGCCCCTTCGCGAACCAAAGTTGTCTTGCCAAAGATACCGTCGGACTTGAGGAAAGAAATATGACGAATGAAACATCTTTGCATGGCTGAACGGCATAATAAAAAATAAAAAAAGGGGGTACAACACAAGGACTTCCCAAGGGGTCACCCATCCTAGTATGACTCCAGCCCAAGCATGCTTTACTTCGAGTTCTGATGGGATCCAGTGTATAAGTGTTGGTATGATCGCACCCGTCAAGTTGTGGGTGCAAAGCCCTTATGTGTTGACGGTTCACAGTCCCAACCCATGGAGACGGCCTATTAAAAAGGCCTAATGGGATTATCGACAATCCATTTGTTTCCACAACACAGCATCCTTGCAAGACATGATATTGACGCATTGTAGGGCCCTCTAATATCCCACGAGTCAGGTTATCGGCCTTTTTGCGGCTCTTGACGAACGACCCGAGATAAAAAAATAGCTCAACAGAAGAAAAGTGGCCCAAAATGGATAAAAATGTTCGATTTTGGGTTCCAAAAATAGGCACAGCCAAGCAGGCTTGCTGCCCCCGTCATAGAGCTCACGGAGAGCTTTCCAATAATATACTGTGGGCTGTATAACTCCTTATGGATCAAAAGTTTTGAGCACCGGAGAGACGGAGACAAGGTCACAAGCCTCACAACCTCGGTTTACGGGCCCAGCCCCTCCGCGAAGCGAAGTTGTGTTGCCCAAGATGCTGTGGGACTTGTTGAAAGAAATGTGACGGATGAAGCATCTTGGCATGGCTGAATTGCACAATAAAAAAATGAAAAATGTGGTGCAACACGAGGATTTCCCAGGGGGTCACCTATCCTAGTACGACTCCTGCCCAAGCACACTTAACTTCAGAGTTCTGATGGGATCTGGTGCATTAGTGTTGGTATGACCACACCCGTCAAGTTGTGGGTACAAAGCCCTTATGTGTTGACAGTTCACAATCCCAGCCCATGGAGACGGCCCATTAAAAAGGCCTAATGGGCTTATCGACAACCCATCTGTTTCCATAACGTAGCATCCTCCCAAGACTTGATATTGACGCATAGAAGGGCCCTCTAATATACCACGAGTCAGGTTATCAGCCTTTTTGCAGCTCTCGACGAACGGCTCGGGACAAAAAAATAGCTCAATAGAAGAAAAATGGCCCAAAATGGATGAAAATGTTCGATTTTGGGTTCTGAAAATAGGCACAACCAAGCAGGCATGCTGCCCCCATCATAGATTTTCCGGAGAGCTTTCAAACGATATACTGTGGACCGTATAACTGCTTATGGATCAAAAGTTATGGGCACCGGAGAGACGGAGACTAGGTCACAGGCCTCACAACCTAGGTTTGCGGGCGCAACCCCTCTGTGAAGCGAAGTTTTGTTGCCCAAGATGCCGTGGGACTTGATGAATGAAATGTGATGGATTAAGCATCTTGGCATGGCTGAATGGCGTAATAAAAAAATGAAAAAGGGGGTGCAACACGAGGACTTCCCAGGGGGTCACCTATCCTTGTACGACTCCTGCCCAAGCACGCTTAACTTCAGAGTTCTGATGGGATTCGGTGCATTAGTGCTTGTATGATCGCACCAGTCAAGTCGTGGGTACAAGGCCTTTATGTGTTGACGGTTCACAGTCCCAGGCCAGGGAGACGACCCATTAAAATGGCCCAATGGGCTTATCGACAACCCATCTACTTCTACAACGTAGCATCCTCATAAGACGTGATATCGATGCATATTAGGGCCCTCTAATGTCCCACGAGTCAGGTTATCGGCCTTTTCGCAGCTCACGACGAATGACCCAGGATGAAAAAATAGCGCAAACAAAAGAAAAGTAGCACGAAACTGATGAAAATGTTCAATTTTGGGTTTTGAATACAAGCGCAGCTGAGCGGGCTTGCTACCCCTGTCGTAGAGCTCCTGGAGAGCTTTTCAATCATATACTGTGGGCCACATAACTCCTTACAGATCAAAAGTTATGGGCACCGGAGCGACAGAGACCACGTCATAGGCCTCACGACCTCGGTTTGCATGCCCAGCCCCTTTGTGAAGCGAAATTGCCTTGCCCAATATGCTGTGGGACTCGAGGAATTAAATGTGACGGATGAAGCATCTTGGCATGGCTGAACGTCGCAATAAAAAATGAAAAAGGGGTGCAACACGAGGACTTCTCATGGTGTGACGCCCGAGTATTTTGCCTTGCATTCATTTACTGTTGCATCCATTAATTGTGCATTTAATTATGTGCTTTACCTGTTGTCTCTCTTACCCACTATTCATTCCAATTTTAAACTGCATTATATTAGTGAATTAGCAATTTTATTAAATTATATTAATTGTTAAAAGAATGGGAAAATTGTGCAATTGGGCTAGGAGCGTTAGGAACACTCATTTAGAAAATGCTTTTAGTGGTCCAATGAATAGTATTACGTAACATAACTTAGTGTTTTAATAAACTAGCATGCACTTTACTACCTAGGCTCATTTTAAGCTAACTAAGCGTATTTTATTGGACCACTTGAGCACCCAAACAAGACCCCACCTATCATATATACTCACATAAGGCACCTTAGCTTATAACTAGCAAAAACAAAACAAAAAAAATGCCGAAAGTTACTGTGCAAAAGCCGAGAGCCCTAAGCAGCCCAAGGAGGTGATTTTTTGCTCTTCAACTCCTCAATTCAAGCCCTTCCAAGCCTTGAGCAAGTAGATTAAGGTGTGTGCAAGCCTCCCGAGAGCTCCTTCGCGCATTGGTGAGGGATTTCACAACTTCTTTTCGCATATTAAAAATGTTGCTATTTTCTTGAATTGTTAGAAATGATGTTTAATGCTATTGCAAGGCTCAAATAAGCTTATATATGTTGTGTACATGTAGTAGAGACCACATTTATACTATTGTTTCATGTATTAAACGGTAGAAATCGACAGTTAATTCGTAGGAGGGAATAGTGATAAAAATTCTAAGGTTTTGCGTAATTATGTGTTTTGACTTGATTAATTGCTTATAATAGATGCCTTAGGTGTTAATGAAGGTAGTCTAATAGCCCCGTGCAATTGAATTGCTCTAAATTTGCATAGAACGTGAATTAGCCGACTTTAACAAATAGATTTTGGGGTTAATGTGAATCCGGGTGCATTGGGGCTTCACTTTTAGTATTCTTAGGCTACCTAGGTGCTATAGAAGCTTTGCTGACCCTTGTTTGAAGCCCATATGAAGTATGTGTAGTTCAAAGCTAGAAGAGGGAAATTGGGGCTTTCGGGGTAATTGCGGGCATTTGAATGTGGTTGAGGGTTGGAAGGGTCCCTTGAGGGTTAGTTAGAAGGTTGGGACAGTTTCCCTTTGAAATTGAATCATTAACTTTGGTTTGGAAGAGAAATAGCTTGAATAACAAAGGGGTTTAGGTGCAATTTCGGTTGTCTCGCGCTTCTAAGACCTTGGCATGACTTCTTGAGTGTTTAAATGTAGAATCAAGTTGATTTGGAACTTTTGGTATAATTCTAAATGTATCTTATATATGCCCCTTTGTAAAGTTGCCTATTTGCTTGTATAAATTGCTTCTAACCGATCTATTATGAGGTCAACCTACTTTGTTGATCCTCTTATGTGTTATTGCTTATATTGTTGATATTGACTTGTCATCGTTAAGTGCATTGCATAGTGGTTGAGCAACCATAGTGTCAGGGGCGGATGTGTTGAATATCAGTTGGGAGGTAGAGGGCTTGCCGGTGGATATTCAAACTCCGTGCCCTAGTCCCTCATTTGCCTGGTCCAGAGATTGCCAGGGGATGTTGGGTCGTAGGATTATCGGGGTACATCCGGAGTACACCCACTAGAGTGTTTGGGGTTATGCCGGCTTATCATGATCGTGATCGTGGTTCGTGGATCGTGTTCGTGGATTGAAGATTTGGTGTTGGGGTTAAGTGAAATGTATCATTTTTAATGTGTGGTTATTTAAGCTATTGTTACTTCTTAAATTGTTTAATTACTATTGTTGTTTAACTGTTTTACCTTTTGCATTGCACGCCCCGGAACCTTATTTCTCACTGGGCAACAATGTTGTCCATACCTCGATATCATGTTTCAGGAAGTACTGAGGGTGATCCCTAGCTAGTTGCGGTGGTAGTGGAAGAAGAAGAAGTTCAGGCTGACCCTTTGCCCTAGTTGCTGTGTGTTTATTGCCCGAGGTGGATATCATTTCTTGCTATTTCATGGTGTTCATGTGCTACTAAGTTATGATCTATTTTGTGGCCTTAGGGCTATGTATATTCTTGTAGTTGTAAGTTGTAATGTTAGCATTGAGATGTTATGGCTTGTAATAACTTTTGATTCTCTTTTAGTTCTTGCATGCTTGGGGGTGTATGTTAAAGGCATGTTTGATTTCAACTTCTAAGATTGCTCTATTATTAACATTGAACGACATGTTAAGATGGTTTAATGAAAAGTTAAGTTGGTTGCATGCTTGTGTGATTTGGAGCAGTTGTATGTTTCAAGGCTTGGATGGCCTTGAACCTTTGAATTTTAATTACAAAAGCTTGTTTTAGTATATTGTAGCTATTTTGAGCAATTATAGGTTTTTAAATGTCCGCGGTACATAGGAGACTCTGTCCGTTTATCGGGTCCAGACTTAACCTTTAGCATGGGGTTGGGTTGGGGCGTTACATTTTAGGTGGTATAAGAGCTATAGATTGCCTGAAGCTGGGTTAAATTTCTCGGTCTGTGGGTAGAGATATGTTATGTGACCTTGTGATTGTATGAATTTGTGGTCGTTTGATTTGCCTAAGTGGAATTTGAATTAGAAAGGAACATGCTAGCATGATAATGGAATGCGAAAGGTCTCTAAGAGTTAATGTTTGAAAGTGAAAAGTCTAGAATGTCAAGCATGATTAAATGACTATGAATCTCTTGTATGTGAATATTCTTCTAATGTAATATGTGACTTATGTGGACTTATTTGAACTTCTTCCTATGAGCTTTATCTGTAATTTATGTAAATGCCTGTCATAATACTTTGCATTCTAGCTGTTGAGATGAGGAGAAGGGACAGACCGGGGAGAGAGCCGGAAGAAGCTACTAGGCAGGGTGTACCGGGAGAGGGTGAAGGAGTAGCAGAGAATGCACCACTACAGGGACCAGAACCCAGCACTGCGCAGATTTTGGCTACTATGGCTACTACTATGAACACAATTGCACAATTTGTAACTCAGCAAGGTCAGACAGGGGCTCCTAGGGGTAATCAGGTCGCCAGAGCCGAGGGTAGTGGTGTTGCTGGAGCTAATTTGTATGACCGATTTTTACATCACGGGGCTTACAGCTTCTTTGGAGAACCTGATGATATGAAGGCTGAATTGTGGTTGAGGAAATTTGAAAGGGTGGCTGCAATTCTAGAGTGCAGTGATGAGAGAAAGATTACTTATGCTACATATCTGCTGGAGGGTGACGCCGAGGAGTGGTGGCGTACTATTAATGAGAAATGGGAAGCTGAGGCGGTTCAACATTTGTGGGCTGACTTCGTTCTAGAGTTCTGAGATAAATATATCTCAGTGGTTGCCCATGAGAGATGTCAGGCAGAGTTCATAGCTTCGAAACAGGGGAATATGTCAGTGGATCAATATGAGGCTACTTTTACTAGGCTTTCCCGCTATGTGCCGGCTTTGGTACAACCTGAGGATATGAAGATGTAGAGGTTCATTATGGGATTGAGGAATGATATTATGCTTAATATGTCTGCAAATGATTACCCTAACTATGCTACAGTGGTCAGAGCCGCCTTGAGGTATGAAAAACGCAAGGCAGACGTGTTGGCAGAGACTAGTCAATCGAGTAAGCTGTAGTTTCAGTCTCAGAGTCAGGGGTACCAGAGAAGGACTGTTCCAGTTGGGCAGAGTTCACAGCCGAGGCAGACACAGAGTTATTCAGGGCCTGCTCAGATTCAGTCATGACCAGCCCAGAGTTAGAGTCAGGGGTAGACCCGACTAGCAATAGTTCATTCTCAGCAGGGTAGTTTAGCTACCTCTACTTACAGAGCTCCTTCGGGAGGCACTGTTGCAAGACATCACCAGCAATACAGCTTCTGTCAACGCCAGGGTCATACTGAGGAGAATTGTTGGAAGAGATTAGGCCGATGTACCGGATGCGGCAGTGATCAACACAGGGTTAGAGACTGCCAGAAATTCAAGAATACCAGGGGTCTGACATCTGGTCAGGGCAATCAGACCAGGGGTTCAATTGCAGCTCCAGTACCGCAGGGTTAGGCCCGAGTATTTGCCTTAGATGCTGAGGAGCTTCCGGATACGACTGCTGTAGTAGAAGGTACTTTTTTTCTTAATGATCAATCAGTTAAAGTTTTAATTGATTTCGGGGCTTCGCATTCATTTATTACACCTATTTGTGCACAAAATGCAAAGTTGAAACATGATAAACTGTTGCATGATATTGTGGTTTATACTCCTATGGGGCCGAAGTTTGTTACCAAATCTATCTGCAAGGCAAGTAATATTTTTATTCAAGGTCGTGTTTTTCCTGCCGATTTAATTATTTTTCCTTTCCACGACTTTAAAATTATATTGGGGATGGACTGGTTAGGTAAATATTATGCCCAGCTTGATTGTAGAAAGAAGGTTGTGAAACTAGAAATGCCCGACCAGCCCGTACTTAAAATAGTTGGTAGTAGAAAATCTACGGGAACTCCTATCATATCTTCTATTAAAGCATCAAAAATGTTAGGTAAGGGTTGTGAGGCTTACTTTGCTTATTTGATTAATCAACGTGGTGATCAATTGAAACTGAATGATATACCTATCATGAGAGAGTTTCCAGGGGTGTTTCCTGAGGAGTTACCTGGTTTACCACCTGATAGAGAGATAGAGTTTGTGATCAACTTGTTACCAGGGGCTACGCCTATCTCTAGGACTCCGTAAAGAATGGCTCTACCTGAGTTGCAAGAATTGAAAATTCAGTTGCAGGGTTTACTTGAGAAGGGATTCATTCAGCCGAGTTCTTCACCTTGGGGTGCACCGGTCTTATTTGTTAAAAAGAAAGACGGATCTCTTCGATTATGCATTGATTATCGGTGTCTTAATCAGATAACTATCAAAAACAAATATCCATTGCCTTTGATTGATGAATTATTTGATCAGCTGCAAGGTGCCAGGGTATTTTCTAAATTCGATCTGAGGTAGGGCTATTACCAGTTAAGGATTAAGTCTGATGATGTTTCCAAAACTGCTTTTAGAACTCGGTATGGTCATTATGAGTTTGTTGTTCTGCCGTTTGGGTTAACTAATACTCCTACTGCATTTATGGATCTGATGCAGAGAGTATTCCACCCCTATCTGGATTAGTTTGTGGTTATTTTCATTGATGATATTCTTGTCTATTCTAAATCTGAGGCGGAGCATGAACAACATCTTAGAATTGTGTTGCAGACTTTTTAGGAGCATCGGTTATTTGCAAAGTTTAGCAAATGTGAATTCTGGTTAAGGCAAGTCACTTTTCTGGGCCACATTATTTCTCAGGATGGAATTTCTGTAGATCCAGCAAAGATTGAGGTTGTCATGGCATGGAAACGGCCGGAGACTGTTACAGAAATTTGCAGTTTTCTGGGTTTAGCGGGTTATTACAGAAGGTTTGTCAAGGATTTCTCTAAAATTGCTGGACCCTTGACTCAACTCACTCGGAAAAAGACTATATTTGATTGGAATGAGAAATGTGAGGCTAGCTTCCAGGAATTAAAGAAAAGATTAACCACATCTCCTATTCTCGCTCTACCTGAGGGTACCGATAATCGGGTAATCTATAGTGATGCTTCTAAGGAAGGTTTGGGCTGTGTATTGATGCAGAATGGGAGAGTTATTGCTTATGCTTCCAGAAAATTGAAACCTTATGAGCTTAATTACTCGACACATGATCTCGAGCTTGCAGCTATCATCTTTGCGTTGAAGAAATGGCGTCATTATCTTTGGGGTAATAAATTTGAAATCTTTACTGATCACAAGAGTCTGAAATATCTCTTTTCTCAGAAAGAGTTGAATATGAGGCAGAGGCGTTGGTTAGAGTTGCTTGAGGATTATAATTGTACTATCAATTATCTGCCAGGTAAGGCTAATATTGTTGCGGATGCCATAAGCTGAAAGGCTACAGTTGCTAGTCTAATCATCAAGAATTGGGAGTTCATGGAGGAATTATGTTTATGGACGCCCAACATTTCAGATTCTGGTGTTCAATTTGCAAGTTTGCATATTCAGTCTCTTTTATTATCTAAGATTAGAGAGGCTCAGCAAGCTGATCTGCAATTGATGGAAATCTTAGAAAAGTCAAAAGGGGGAGAGTCGGATTTCAAATTACATGATGATGGACTTCTAAAGTTCAAAGGCAGAATTTGTATTCCTTCTGAGCCAGCTTTAAAGAAAGAAATTCTTGCAGAGGCTCATAATTCTAAGTATACTATCCATTCGGGCAGTACTAAGATGTACATGGATCTGAAACAAAACTATTGGTGGAACAACATGAAGAGAGAGATTGCTAACTATGTTGCTAAATGTCTTATATGTCAGAAAGTTAAAGCTGAACATCAGAGACCGGCAGGGTTATTGCAGCTGTTGGCCATTCCTGTTTGGAAATGGGACCATACTACCATGGATTTCGTGTCAGATTTACCGCGGTCTTCGAGAGGTCATGATTCAATCTGGGTCGTTGTGGATAGGTTGACCAAAACCTCTCATTTTATTGCTACAAAGAAAACTAAATCTCTTGATACGTTGGCTGAAATTTATGTTGAGAATATTGTTAGACTTCATGGGATTCCCAAGAGTATTATGTCAGATAGAGATCCCAGATTCACATCTCAGTTCTGGCAGAAGATTCAGAAAGCTTTGGGCACGACATTGACTTTTAGTACTTCTTATCATCCTCAAACTGATGGGCAATCTGAAAGAACTATCTTAATACTTGAGGATATGCTCCGAGCATGCATTCTGGACTTTGGTAAGAGTTGGGAGAAATACTTATCTCTCGCAGAATTTGCTTATAACAACAGTTATCAAGCTACTATCGATGTGGCACCGTATGAGGCTTTGTATGGGCGAAAATACAGATCTCCTTTATATTGGGATGAAGTTGGAGAGTCAAAGTCTATTGATCCTACTTTATTGCCAGAGATGAACAGAATGATTGATAATGTTCAGCTTATTAGAAAAAGAATGCTTACAGCACAGAGTCACCAAAAGAGTTACGCAAATAGACGCCGTCGTGATCTGAAATTTGCCGTTAGGGATCGGGTATTTCTGAAAATTTCTCCTCGCAAGGGCTTGATTCGGCATGGCAAAGGAGCTAAACTCAACCCTCGTTATGTGGACCATTTGAAGTTATTGAAACTGTTGGTAAATTGGCTTATCGACTAGCTTTGCCTCCTAGCCTGGGCAGAATTCATGATGTCTTCCATGTTTCTATGCTTCGAAAGTATCAGCCAGATCCTTCTCATGTTCTTGAGCCCGAGCCACTAGAGATTAGTGAAACATTGACCTACACGGAGAAACCTCTTCGGATTGTTGATCAGAAAGTTCATGAGTTGAGAACTAAAAGCATTCCAATGGTTAAAGTGCTATGGGATCATCATGGGTTGGAGGATGCTACTTGGGAAAGAGAGGATCAGATACGAGATCAATATCCAGAGTTACTCACCGAATCATGCAAGAATTGCGTGGACAAAATTAGTTTAAGGGGGAGAAGATGTGACGCCCGAGTTTTTTGCCTTGCATTCATTTACTGTTGCATCCATTAATTGTGCATTTAATTATGTGCTTTACCTGTTGTCTCTCTTACCCACTATTCATTCCAATTTTAAACTGCATTATATTAGTGAATTAGTAATTTTATTAAATTATATTAATTATTAAAAGAATGGGAAAAATGTGCAATTGGGCTAGGAGCGTTAGGAACACTCGTTTAGAAAATGATTTTAGTGGTTCAATGAATAGTGTTACGTAACATAACTTAGTGTTTTAATAAACTAGCATGCACTTTACTACCTGGGCTCGTTTTAAGCTAACTAAGCACATTTTATTGGACCACTTGAGCACACAAACAAGACCCCACCTATCATATATACTCACATAAGGCACCTTAGCTCATAACTAGCAAAAACAAAACAAAAAAATGCTAAAAGTTACTATCCAAAAGTCGAGAGCCCTACGCAACCCAAAGAGGTAATTTTTTGCTTTTCAACTCCTGAATTCAAGCCCCTCCAAGCCTTGAGCAAGTAGATTAGGGTGTGTGCAAGCCTCCCGAGAGCTCCTTCGTGCATTGGTGAGGGATTTCACGGCTTCTTTTCGCATATTAAAAATGTTGCTATTTTCTTGAATTATTAGAAATGATGTTTAATTCTATTGCAAGGCTCAAATAAGCTTATATATGTTGTGTACATGTAGTAGAGACCACATTTATGCTATTGTTTCATGTATTAAACGGTAGAAATCGATAGTTAATTCGTAGGAATGAATAGTGATAAAAATTCTAAGGTTTTGCGTAATTATGCGTTTTGACTTGATTAATTGCTTCTAATAGATGCCTTAGGTGTTAATGAAGGTAGTCTAATAGCCCCGTGCAATTGAATTGCTCTAAATTTGCATAGAATGTGAATTAGCTGACTTTAACAAAGAGATTTCGGGGTTAATGTGAATTCGGGTGGATTCGGGCTTCACTTTTAGTATTCTTAGGCAACCTAGGTGCTATAGAAGCTTTGCTAACCCTTGTTTGAAGCCTGGATGAAGTATGTGTAGTTCAAAGCTAGAAGAGGGAAATTGGGGCTTTCGGGGTAATTGCGGGCATTTGAATGTGGTTGAGGGTTGCAAGGGTCCCTTGAGGGTTAGTTAAAAGGTTGGGATAGTTTCCCTTTGAAATTGAATCATTAACTTTGGTTTGGAAGAGAAATAGCTTGAATAACAAAGGGGTTTAGGTGCAATTTCGGTTGTCTCGCGCTTCTAAGACCTTGTCATGACTTCTTGAGTGTTTAAATGTGGAATCAAGTTGATTTGGAACTTTTGGTATAATTCTAATTGTATCTTATATATGCCCCTTTGTAAAGTTGCCTATTTGCTTGTATAAACTGCTACTAACCGATCTATTATGAGGTCAACCTACTTTGTTGATCCTCTTATGTGTTATTGCTTATATTGTTGATATTGACTTGTCATCGCTAAGTGCATTGCATAGTGATTGCGCAACCATCGTGTCAAGGGCGGATGTGTTGAATATCAGATGGGCGGTAGAGGGCTTTCCGTTGGATATTCAAACTCTGTGCCCTAGTCCCTCATTCGCCTGGTCCGAAGATTGCAAGGGGATGTTGGGTCGTAGGATTATCGGGGTACATTCGGAGGACACCCACGGGAGTGTTTGGGGTTATGCCGGCTTATCGTGATCGTGATCGTGGTTCGTGGATCGTGTTCGTGGATTGAAGATTTGGTGTTGGGGTTAAGTGAAATGTATCCTTTTTAATGTGTGGTTATTTAAGCTATTGTTGCTTCTTAAATTGTTTAATTACTATTGTTGTTTAACTGTTTTACCTGTTGCATTGCACGCCCCGGGACCTTATCCCTCACTGGGCAACAGTGTTGCTCATGCCTCGATATCATGTTTCAGGAAGTGCTGAGGGTGATCCCCAGCTAGTTGAGGTGGTAGTAGAAGAAGAAGAAGTTCCGGCTGACCCTTTGCCCTAGTTGCTGTATGTTTATTGCCTGAGGTGGATATCATTTCTTGCTATTTCATGGTGTTCATGTGCTACTAAGTTATGATCTATTTTGTGGCCTTAGGGCTATGTATATTCTTGTAGTTGTAAGTTGTAATGTTAGCATTGAGATGTTATGGCTTGTAATAACTTTTGATTCTCTTTTAGTTCTTGCATGCTTGGGGGTGTATGTTAAAGGCATGTTTGATTTCAACTTCTAAGATTGCTCTATTATTAACATTGAACGGCATGTTAAGATGGTTTAATGAAAAGTTAAGTTGGTTGCATGCTTGTGTGATTTGGAGCAGTTGTATGTTTTAAGGCTTGGATGGCCTTGAACCTTTGAATTTTAATTACAAAAGCTTGTTTTAGTATATTGTAGCTATTTTGAGGAATTACAGGTTTTCAAATGTCCGCGGTACAGAGGAGACTCTGTCCGTTTATCGGGTCTAGACTTATCCTTTAGCGTGGGGTTAGGTTGGGGTGTTACACATGGGGTCACCCATCCTAGTATGATTCCCGCCTAAGCATGCTTAACTTTGGAGTTCTTTTGGGATCCGGTGCATTAGTGCTAGTATGATCGCACCAGTCAAGTTGTGGGTGCAAAGCCCTTATGTGTTGACGATTCATAGTCCCTGCCCAGGGAGACGACCTATTAAAAAGGCCAAATGGGCTTATCGACAACCTATTTGCTTCCACAACGTAGTAGCTTCGAAAGGCATGATATCGATATGTAGTTGGTACCTCTAATATCCTACTAGTCAGGTTATCAGCCTTTTCGCGGCTCACGACCAACGACCCGGGATGAAAAAATAGCGTAAACCGAAGAAAAGTGGCCCGAAACAAATGAAAACGTTCGATTTTAGGTTCTGAAAAGAGGCACAACCGAGTGGGGTTACCGCTCCCGTCGTAGAACTCCAGGAGAGCTTTCAAATGATATAGTGTGGGCCGCCTAACTACCTACGGATCAAAAGTTATGGGCACCAAAAAGATAGAGACCAGGTCACTGGCATCACGACCTTGGTTTGCGGGCCCAGCCCCTCTACGAAGCGAAGTTGTCTTGCCCAAGATACCATGGCACTCGAGGAAGGAAATATGACGGATGAAGCATCTTGGCTTGGCTGAACGACGCAATAAAAAATGAAAAAAGGGGTGCAACACGAGGACTTCCCTAGGGCTCACCTATCCTAGTACGACTCCTGCCCAAGCACGCTTAACTTCGGAGTTCTAATAGGATCCGGTGCATTAGTGCTTGTATGATCGCACCAGTCAAGTTGTGGGTGCAAGGCCCTTATGTGTTGACGGTTCACAATCCTAGCCAAGGGAGACGACCCATTAAAAAGGCCTAATGGGATTATCGACACCCCATCTGCTTTCACAACGTAGCATCCTCGCAAGACTTGATATCGATGCGTAGTAGGGCCCTCTAATGTCCCACGAGTCAGGTTTTTGGCCTTTTTGCGGCTCAAGATTAACGACCCGTGATGAAAAAATAGCTTAAACAAAAGAAAAGTAGCCCAAAACTGATGAAAAAGTTCAATTTTGGGTTCTAACAAGAGGTGCAGCCAAGTAGCCTTGCTGCTCCCGTCGTAGAGCTCCTAGAGAGCTTTCCAACGATATACTATGTGCCACATAACTCCTTACGAATCAAAAGTTATGGGCACCGGAAAGACGGAGACCAGCTCACAGGCCTCACGACCTCGGTTTGAGGGCCAAGCCCCTCCGTGAATCGAAGTTGTCTTGCCCAAGATGTTGTGGGACTTGAGGAAACAAATGTGACTGAAGAAGCATCTTGGCATGGCTAAACGACGCAATTAAAAGTGAAAAAGGGGGTACAACACGAGGACTTCCCAATGGGTCACCAATCTTAGTACGACTCCCGCCCAAGCACACTTAACTTCGGAGTTCTGATGGGATCCGGTGCATTAGTGCTTGTATGATTGCACCCGTCAAGTTGTGGCTACAAGGCCCTTATGTGTTGACGGTTCACTATCCCAGCCCAGAGAGACGACCCATTAAAAATGCCCAATGGTCTTATCAACAACCCATCTACTTCCCCAATGCGGCATTCTCACAAGACGTGATATCGACGCGTAGTAGTGCCCTCTACTGTCCAACAAGTCAGGTTATCAACCTTTTTGCGGCTCACGACGAACGACCCGGGATGAAAAAATAATGTAAAATGAAGAAAAATGTGGCCCAAAACTCATAAAAAAGTTCTATTTTGGGTTCTAAAAATATGCGCAGCTAAGAAGGCTTGTTGCCCTGGCCGTGGAGCATCCGGAGAGCTTTTCAACGAAATATTGTGCGTCGCATAACTCCTTACGGATCAAAAGTTATGGGCACCAGAGCGACAGAGACTAGCTCACAGGCCTCACGACCTCGGTTTGCAAACCCAGCCCCTCTATGAAGTGAAGTAGTCTTGCCCAAGATGTCATGGGACTCGAGGAAAGAAATGTGACGGATGAAGCATCTTGGCATGGCTGAACGACGCAATAAAAAATGAAAAAGGGGGTGCAACACGAGGACTTCCCAGGGGGTCACCCATCCTAGTACGACTCCCAGACAAACACGCTTAACTTCAGAGTTCAGATGGGATCCAGTGCATTAGTGCTGGTATGATCGCACCTGCCAAGTTGTGGGTGCAAAGCCCTTATGTGTTGATGGTTCACAGTCCCAGCCCAGGGAGACGGCCCATTAAAAAGGCCCAATGGCCTTATTGACAACCCATCTGCTTGCACAATGCAGCATCCTCTCAAGACGTGATATTCATGAGTAGTAGGGTCGTCTAATATTCCACGAGTCAGGTTATCGGCCGTTTCGTGGCTCACGATGAACTACCTAGGACAAAAAATATCTCAAATAGAAGAAAAGTGGCCCAAAATTGATAAAAATGTTCGATTGTGTGTTCCGAAAATAGGTGCAGCCAAGCGAGGATGGTGCCCCCGTCGTAGAGCTCCCGAAGAGCTTTCCAACGATATACTATGGGCCGCATAACTCCTTACGGATCAAAAGTTATAGGCATCGGAGAGACGGAGACCAGGTCACAGGCCTCACGATCTCGGTTTGCAAGCCCAGCCCCTCCGTGAAGCGAAGTTGTCTTGCCCAAGATGCTGTGGGACTCAAGGAAAGAAATGTGATGGATTAAAAATCTTACCATGGCTGAATGGCGCAATAAAAAATGAAGAAGGGGGTTCAACACGAGGACTTCCCAAGGGGTCACCCATCTTAGTACGACTCCCACCCAAACACGCTTAACTTCGGAGTTCTTATGGGATCCAGTGCATTAGTGTTGGTATGATCGCACCAGTCAAGTTGTGGGTGCAAAACTGTCACGCCCCAACCCGGCCTATAAGGTTATACTAGGGTGTGATCTAAACATTCAAGTCATATCACATACTTAACCGTTTATGAAGATTACACACTTAATGTTTTTGGCCTAAACTTCAAAATTTTTTGGAAAAACGGCAGCATAACGGCTGTAATTGGGCTCTTTGGTTTGGCCTAATTCCCTAAACGCCTCAAATTTCTCTAATCTCAATTTCATTTCCAACTAGGATTACAATTTAACATCAATTGAAACGCCTATTGGTTATCTCGATGTCTCGTTTGATTTATAACCTAACATGATACTATGTCTCGTTTGTTTGTTTATCCTCGTTACAAGAGTACCTGTTGATCTTAGCTTAATAGCGAGTAAGTACCTGTTTAAGATTGGATAGGTTCATTTACTTAGTCCTTAACTAATACGTCATAACCTATGATAGATACTAGCGGTAATAATAGCAAACGATCATAGTAGTGTCTAGTGTCTGTCTAGCAATATCGTACAATCCAAAATTAGACCCCAAATTACAACGGAGGTCTTTTACATTACAAATAGCAAGCAACATAAAAGAAATAGTCTTCAAGTAGCATGGAGTTCACAAGTAGCCACAATCACGCAAAGCACACAAGACAGACAATCACTCTAAGGACTCATCGTTAGGCACACCGTCCTCGGGTACCTGTTCTGGATCTTCTTCACCTGAGATGATAAAAGAGGGTGAGTCCTTATGAACTCAGCGAGGGGGAATGAGAAATAAGTTATGAAACTCATTTTCCGGTTCAACTTATGAAAATCCTTTTGCAAGCATGAATATAACAATAATATAAGTACAGGAACAGAAATACCGGTCTTTCCTCCCCGAGGTTCTCTAGGAACCGAGCGAGAGTACTTATACACATAGTAAAAGGATACAGTGAGCTTTTGCTCTCAGATAAGTTCCAGAATCAGTTGTTGCGACCGACTTCAAATCATCCCCCAAACACGCCAGATGGGTGTACTCCGGATGTACCCTGAAATCTTACGACCCAAATATCCAAGGAAGTCTAGCTCCCAAGCGAGAGAGGGAATGGGACCATGGTAGTCACGAGTGCACCGGCAAGCCCGATGTCGCCCGGTGTGCGTGATCACTACCATGCCGACAGGAAAGGTTGCAACCTTGTATGCAATGCACATTTATGACATTTCATGTATCACATTAGGAGGACAACAAAGTAGGTTGCCTCCGGACAGTCATAAGATTGCACATTGACAAGTAAACAAGCAGGGCACGATAAAACAAGTAATTTCACTTGAAAGGCATATAGAGTTATATGAACATTAAACGGGCAGCCATGTAACACATGTAAATGAAGCCATATAACTCATTACGAAGTCCACGTGATCAAGTAATAAGGTTATTCAACATGCAATAACATCTACGTGGGTTCGGGTGCAAGAAAAACCTATTTGTCAACATGCAATGATCAAAATCACATTTAGGACTATAAAGGCATTTACGGGCAGCCTACTAAACATATAATTCCACACAATATCCAAATGATCAACACTTAGCAAAACTACCTAGTCATTAGGGTTTCCATTTCGTGCATATTCGTGCAATTTAAGCCTCAAACCAACTCAAGGTCAATCTCAAGCCATGCATCATTTAATTCAACATCCTCAAACATTCAAAACAGTCCACACAACATCCCGAAGCTACAATCCCAAGCATTTAATTCAACAAGAGGAGTCACAACAATTTTTCTAAGCACAACATTAAGTGAAACCCATACTGTAATAGGCTGTTTTCTCACAATCAATAGGACAAGAAAAAAATCTCCAAATCCAGTGAATAAGATGTCAAATTAAAGCTTAAGAAGTTAACTAAAATTAGAAACAAACCTTGCATCAATTGGAGTTCGGGATCATTAGATATAGCCGAAACAGTGGGATAGCACAAAAGTGTCCAGATTTCCACACTTTTCAGTAATTGACGTTTCTGACGTCCTTAGGGTCCGATTTAGCCTTAGTCCATTTCTGACAAAAATGTCCAGAACTGAAAAATATAGTAGCACACCAAATTTAATGCATTTTAGACATCATTTACTAACTAAAATCTGGTTCGTTCTACAGGGTCAGTGCATTTGCCGAAACCTGCTTCATTTTTCCAGATTTCCAGATTTGGACACATTTTAAAGATCTGCCATTTTGAGGACGTTAGGGTCAAAGTTAGCTTTGGCCTATTTCTGCGAAAAATGTTAAAAACTGTTCAAAAGAGTCACCTACCAATTTTTATGCATTTTCAACATCATTTTCCTAGCTAAACTTACCTCGAAACAAACTGGTCAGAGAGCTGTCAACAATCCGATTTCACCTATCATCACTTTCAAGCCAAGATCTTGCCATGCATGGTTGCAAAAGCTTATGAACGAACATATAACTCAAGTACAGAAGCAAATACATACTTTAATGAGCATACATGTGGATTTTTGAAGGATTTTCAAAAGGTTTTAGCCCTCACCTTAGCAATCAACCAAGAAGATGCACAAAAACTTGTTGATGCTCAAATCTCTTCTTCTTCTTGCTTAGCCGAGATTCCAACTTGGTTTTCTCTATTTTTCCTAGCCTAGTGACCAATCTCTTAGGACATGCATGAGGTTAGAACATGAAGAAAAGAAATGGAAGCTTAAAACTCACCTAGGGCCGAAATGAAGGCTTCAAAGGGCATGCATGTGTGAATTTCGCATTCTAGCTTTTTTGCTTGAGTTTCTTTGATGATTGCTTGCCTTGTTCAACTAAGGTGTGATGAAGATAAGCTATGGAGGCAATAGTGTTCAGCTAGGGACAAGAAAGAGAGAGAATATGAGAGGGAGAGAAAGAAGATGAGAGGAGAATGAAGAAATGACAAAAAAAAAAAACAAAGGCCTTGGAGTTTGATAAGCATGTTCGGCCTTGGGCTTCCAAAATTCCTGATTTTGTGTCTTCAAGATGTGATTTTAAAATGCTAGCATGGGCAATGGTGGTTTGGTCGAACAATGAGAAAAAATTGAGGTGGTTTTGGACAATTTTTTATGCATCGATAACTGTTTTTGTCATAACTTGTCTAAGCATGCATGATTAATTGAATAATTGTTTAAACCTTGTGCAAAAGCCTTGGTATGGCCGGCCAAAGCATGTGCCAAATCTGAATTTTTGTCATGTTTTGGATGTTATTTAATTGTGTGTTGAAAGTGCAAAAAGAATGAAGAATAAAGAATAAAGATTGTCTAGCTTTTTGTGTTATTTTGTCTTCTAGTGAGTTGAATTAGGATTATAATATTTATAGTGGAGTTTGTAGGATTATTTAATAGCCTAGTGATCTGTGTAAGATGCTTTCTTGATTAGCGTGAGGGCACACTATCCTAGGTCTAGGACACGCACTACGAGGTAGGACACGAACTACAAGACGAATGCACGTTTTTCAAGTAAATGCACGCTTCCCTAAATGAATGCACGTAATTCAATGCATGGCACATATAATGAACATAATTCTTAAACCTAGGTTAAGGCACGCAAATCTAGATTAGGACACATGAAACAAGGTATGGCACGCAAATCGGGGTCGGCCTCACAAAAACCCTTATGTGTTGACGATTCACAGTCTTATCCCAGGGAGACGACCCATTAAAAAGGTCCAATGGGCTTATTGACAACCCATTTGCTTCCATAACGCAGCATCCTTGCAAGCCGTGATATCGATGCATAGTTGGGACCTCTAATATCCAAAGAGTTAGGTTATTGGCCTTTTCGCGACTCACGACGAATGACCCGGGATTTAAAAATAGCGTAAACAGAAGAAAAGTGGGACGAAACATATGAAAACATTCGATTTTGAGTTCTAAAAAAGGCACAGCCGAGCAGGCTTGCTGCTCCTGTCGTAGAGCTCCTAGAGAGCTTTCCAACGATATACTGTGGGCCGCATAACTCCTTACGGATCAAAAGTTATGGGTACCGAAAAAATGGAGACCAAGTCACAGGCCTCACGACCTCACTTTGCAGGCCCAGCCCCTCTGCGAAGCGAAGTTGTCTTGCCCAAGATGTCGTGGGACTCGAGGAAAGAAATATGACGGATGAAGCATCTTGGCATGCCTGAACTGGGCAATAAAAAATGAAAAAAGGGGTGCAACACAAGGACTTCTCAAGGGGTCACCCATCTTATTACCACTCTTGCCCAGGCACGCTTAACTTCAGAGTTCAGATGGGATTCAGTGCATTTTTGCTAGTATGATCGCACCCGTTAAGTTGTGGGTGCAAAGCCCTTAAGCGTTGATGGTTCACAGTCCCAGCCTAGGGAGACGGCCTATTAAAAAGGCCCAATGGGCTTATCGACAACTTATATGCTTCCACAATGCAGCATCCTCACAAGATGTGATATCGACGCATAGTAGGGCCCTCTAATGTCCAACAAGTTAGGTTATCGGTGTTTTTGCAGCTCATGACGAACGACCCTGGACAAAAAAACACCGTAAAAGAAAAGAAAAGTGGCCCAAAACTGATGAACATGTTCGATTGTGGGTTCCAAAAATAGGCGTAGCCAAGCGAGCTTGCTGCCCCCATCGTAGAGCTCCCAGAGAGCTTTCCAACGATATAATGTGTACCGCATAACTTCTTACGAATCAAAAGTTTTGGGGACCAGAGAGACAGATACCAGGTCATAGACCTCACGACCTCGGTTTGCGGGCCCAGCCCCTCCGCGAAGCGAAGTTGTGTTGCCCAATATGCCAGGGGACTCAAGGAAAGAAATGTGACAGATGAAACATCTTGTCATGGCTTAACGGCGCAATAAAAAATGAAAAAGGGGGTGCAACAAGAGGACTTCCCAGGGAGTCACCCATCCTAGTACGACTCCCGCCCAAGCACGCTTAACTTCAGAGTTCTGATGGGATCTGGTGCATTAGTGCTAGAATGATCGCACCCGTTAAGTTGTTGGTGCAAAGCCCTTATGTGTTGTAGGTTCACAGTCCCAACCCAGGGAGACGGCCCATTAAAAAGGCCCAATGGGCTTATCGATAACCCATCTTCTTGCACAACGCATCATCCTCACAAGACGTAATATCGACGCATAATAGGGCCCTTTTATGTCCCACGAGTCAGGTTATCGGCCTTTTTACGGCTCACAACGAATCACCCGAGATGAAAAAATAGTGCAAACAGAAGAAAAGTGTCCAAAATTGATGAAAACGTTCGATTTTGTGTTCTGAATACAGGCACAACCAAGTGATGTTGTTGCCCCTGTCGTAGATCCCCCGAAGAGCTTTTCAATAATATTCTGTGGGTCGCATAACACCTTACGGATCAAACATTTTGGGCATTAGAGAGACAGAGAAGCGTCACGACCTCGGTTTGCTGGCCCAGCCCCTCCTTGAAGTGAAGTTGTGTTGCCCAAGATACCGTGGGACTCGAGGAAAGAAATGTGACAGATGAAACATCTTGGCATGGTTGAACGACGCAATAAAAAATGAAAAATAGGGTGGAACATAAGGACTTCCCAAGGTGTCACCCATCCTAGTACGACTCCTACTCAAGCACGTTTAACTTCGGAGTTCTGATGGGATCCGATCCATTAGTGTTGGTATGATCGTACCCGATAAGTTATGGGTGCATAGCCATTATGTGTTGACGGTTCACAGTCCCAGCCCAGAGTGACAGCCCATTAAAAAGGCCCAATGGGCTTATCAACAACCCATCTTCTTCCACAACGCAACATCCTCGTAAGGCGTGAAATTGTCGCTTAGTAGGGCCCTCTAATGTCCCATGAGTCAGGTTATTGGCCTTTTTGCAACTCACGACAAATGACCCGGGATGAAAAAATAGCGCAAATATAAGAAAAATAGACCAAAACTAATGAAATCGTTCAATTTTGGGTTTCGAATATAGGCGCAGGCAATCATGCGTGTTGCCCCCGTCGTACAACTCTCGGAGAGCTTTAAAATAATATACAGTGGGCCGCATAACTCCTCACAAATCAAAAGTTAAGGGCACCGGAGCGACAGAGGCCTGGTCACAAGCCTCATGACCTCGATTTGCGATCCCAGCCCCTCCGTGAAGCGAAGTTGTCTTGCCCAAGATGACGTGGGACTCGTGTAAAGAAATGTGATGGATGAAGCATCTTGGCATGGCTGAACGATGTAATAAAAAATTAAAAAGGGGGTGCAACACGAGGACTTCCAAGGGGGTTACCCATCCTAGTACGATTCCCACCCAAGCATGCTTAACTTCGGAGTTCTGATGGTATCCGGTGCATTAGTGCTGGAATGATCGCACCCGTCAAGTTGTGGGTGCAAAGCCCTTATGTGTTAACGGTTCACAGTCCCAGCCCAGGGAGACGACCCATTAAAAAGGCCCAATGGGCTTATCGACAACCAATCTACTTTCACAATGTAGCATCCTCGCAAGACGTGATATTGATAAGTAGTAGGGTCGTCTAATGTCCCATGGGTCAGGTTATCGGCCTTTTCGCTGCTCAAGACAAATGACCTGGGATGAAAAAACAGAGTAAACAAAAGAAAAGTGGCCTGAAACTGATGAAAACGTTCAATTTTAGGATCTGAAAATAGGCACAGACGAGCAAGCTTGTTGCTCCAGTCGTAGAGCTCCCGGAGAGCTTTTCGACAATATACTGTGGGCAGCATAACTCCTTACGGATCAAAAGTTATGGGCACCGGAGCAACGCAGACCAGGTCACAGGCCTCACGACCTCATTTTGCAAGCCCAGCCCCGCTGTGAAGTGAAGTTCTCTTGCCCAAGATGCCGTGGGACTCGAGAAAAGAATGTGACGGATGAAGCATCTTGGCATAGCTGAACGGTGCAATAAAAAATAAAAAAGGGGTGCAACACGAGGACTTCCCAGGGGGTCACCCATCCTAGTACGACTCCCGCCCAAGCATGCTTAACTTTGAAATTCTGGTGGGATCTGGTGCTTTAGTACTAGTATGATCACACCAGTCAACTTTTGGGTGCAAAGCCTTTATGTGTTGACGGTTCACAGTCCCAGCCTAGGGAGATGACCCATTAAAAAGGCCTAATGGGCTTATCGACAACCCATTTGCTTCCACAATACAGCATCCTCACAAGACGTCATATCGACACATAGTAGGGCCCACTAATATCCCACAAGTCATGTTATCGGCCTTTTCGCGGCTCAAGACGAATGACCCATGATGAGAAAATAGTTTAAACAAAAGAAAAGTGGCCCGAAATAGATGAAAACGTTCAATTTTGGGTTTCAACAATTGGCGCAGCCAAGCAGGCTATCGTAGAGCTCCCGGAGAGCTTTCCAACAATATACTATGGGCCGCATAACTCCTTGCGGATCAAAAGTTATAGGCACCGGAATGATAGAGAAAAGGTCATAGGCCTCACGACCTCAGTTTGTGGGCCCAGCCCCTCCGCAAAGAGAAGTTGTCTTGCCTAATATATCATGGGACTTGAGGAAAAAAATGTGATAGATAGAGCATCTTGGCATGGCTGAACGGCGTAATAAAAAATGAAAAAGGGGGTGCAACACGGGGACTTCCGAAGGGGTCACCTATCCTTGTACGATTGCGGCCCAAGCACACTTAACTTCGGAGTTTTGATGGGATCTGGTGCATCGGAGCTTGTATGATCGCACCCACCATGTTGTGGGTGCAAAGCCCTTATGTGTTGATAGTTCACTGTCCTAGCCTAGGGAGACGGCCCTTTAAAAAGATCCAATGGGCTTATCGACAACCCATCTGCTTCCATAATGCAGCATCCTCACAAGACATTATATCGACAAGTAATAGGGCCCTCTAATATCCAAGGAGTTAGGTTATCGGCTTTTTGCAGCTCGCGGCGAACGGCTCAGCACAAAAAAAAAAAACATAAGCAAAAGAAAACTAGCTCAAAACTGATGAAAACGTTCAATTTTGGGTTTCTAAAATAGGCGCAGTCAAGTAGTCTTACTGCTCCGGTCGTAGAGCTCTCAAAGAGCTTTCCAATGATATACTGTGGGCCGCATAACTCCATATGGATCATAAGTTTTGGGCACCAGAAAGACGGAGACTAGGTCACAGGCCTCACGACCTCGGTTTGCAAGCCCAGCCCCTCCGTGAAGCGTAGTTGTCTTGCCCAAGTTTCCGTGTGACTCGAGGAAAGAAATGTGACGGATGAAGCATGTTGGCATGGCTGAACGACGCAATAAAAAATTTAAAAGGGGGTACAACACGCGGACTTCCCAAGGGGTCACCCATCCTAGTACGACTCCCGCCCAAGCATGCTTAACTTCGGAGTTCTGAGGGGATCCGATACATTAGAGGTGGTATGATTGCACCAGTCAAGTTGTAGATGCAAAGCTCTTATGTGTTGATGGTTCACAGTCCCAGCCCAGGGAGACGACCCATTTAAAAGGCCCAATGGGCTTATCAATAACCCATCTGATTCCATAACCCCGCATCCTCGCAAGACATGATATCTACGCATAGTAGGGCCTTTCAATATCCCACAAGTCATGTTATTGGCCTTTTCATGACTCACGACGAACGACCCGGGATGAAAAAATAGCTTAAATAGAAGAAAAGTTGCCCAAAACTAATGAAAAAGTCCGATTTTGAGTTTTGACTATTGGCATAGCAAGCAAGCTTGCTGCCGCCATCGTAGAGCTCCAAGAGAGCTTTCCAACGATATACTGTGGGCTGCCTAACTCCTTACGGATCAAAAGTTATGGGCACCGGAGTGACAGAGACTAGGTCACTGGCCTAATGACCTCAGTTTGCAAGCCCAACCCCTCCGTGAAGCGAAGTTGTCTTGCCCAAGATGTCGTGGGACTTGAGGAAAGAAATGTGACGGATGAAGCATCTTGGCATGGCAAAACGGTGCAATAAAAAATGAAAAATGGGGTGCAACACGAGGACTTCCTAGGGGTTCACCTATCCTAGTACGACTCCCGCCCAAGCATGCTTAACTTCGAAGTTCTGATGGGATCTAGTGCATTAGAGCTTGTATGATCGTACCTGTTAGGTTGTGAGTGGAAAGCCTTTATGTGTTGACGGTTCACGGTCCCAGCCCAGGGAGACGGCCCATTAAAAAGACCCAAAGGGCTTATCGACAACCCATCTTCTTCCCATATGCAGCATCCTCGCAAGATATGATATCAACGCATAGTAGGGGTCTCTAATGTCCTACGAGTCAGGTTATCAGCCTTTTCACAGCTCACGATGAATGACCCGAGATGAAAAAATAGCGCAAACAAAAGAAAAGTAGCCCGAAACTGATTGAAAGGTTCGATTTTGGGTTCTGAATATTAGGGCAACTACACAGGCTTGATTCCGCCGTCGTAGAACTCTCAGAGAGCTTTTCAACGATATACTGTGGGCCTCCTACCTCCTTAAGCATTAAAAGTTATGGGTACCGGAGTGACGGAGTCCAGGTCACAGGCCTCACGACCTCGGTTTGGAAGCCCAGCCACTTCGTGAAGTGAAGTTGTCTTGCCCAAGATGCCGTGGTACTTGATGAAAGAAATATGACGGATGAAGCATCTTGGCATGGCTGAACGGCGCAACAAAAAATGAAAAAGGGGGTGTAACACGATGACTACCCAGGGGGTCAACCATCCTAGTACAACTCCCGTCCAAGCACGTTTAACTTCGACGTTCTGATGCGATCCAGTGCATTTGTGCTGGTATGATTGTACTAGTAAAGTTGTGGGTGCAAATCACTTAAGTATTGACGGTTCACAGTCCCAGCCCAGGGAGACGACCCGTTAAAAAGGCCCAATGGGCTTATCGACAACACATCTGCTTCCACAACGCAGCATCCTCACAAGACGTGATATCAACATGTAATAGGGCTCTCTAATATCCCACGAGTTAGGTTATCGGCATTTTCGCAGCTAACGACAAACGACCCAGGGCAAAAAATCAACATAAACAGAAGAAAAGTGGCCCGAAACTGAAGAAAATGTTCGAATTTGGGTTCCAAAAATAGGCCCAGCAGAGCAGGCTTGCTACTCCAGCTGTCGAGCTCCCGGAGAGCTCTCCAATGATATATTGTGGGCTTCATAACTCCATACGGATCATAAGTTATGGGCACCGAAACGACGGAGACCAGGTCACAGGACTCACGACCTCGGTTTGCAAGCCCAGTCTCTCCGTGAAACGAAGTTGTCTTGCCCAAGATGCCGTGGGACTCAAGGAAAGAAATGTGATGGATGAAACATCTTGGCATGGCTGAACGGCGCAATAAAAAAGGAAAAATAGGGTACAACACGAGGACTTCCCAAAGGGTCACCCATCCTAGTACGACTCCCTCCCAAGCATGCTTAACTTCGGAGTTCTGATGGGATCCAATGCATTAGTGCTGGTATGATTGCACCAATCAAGTTGTTGGTGCAAAGCCCTTATGTGTTGACGGTTCACAGTCCTAGCCCAGGGAGATGACCCATTAAAAAGGCCCAATGGGTTTATCGACAACCCATCTGCCTCCACAACCCATCATCCTCACAAGACGTTATATCATCATGTAGTAGGGCCCTCCAATATCCCACAAGTCAGGTTATCGGCCTTTTTGCGGCTCACAACGAACGACCCGGGATGAAAAAATAGCTTAAATAGAAGAAAAAATACCCAAAACTCATGAAAATGTTCGATTTTGGGTTTGAAATACAAGCGTATCTAAGCAGGCTTGTTGTCGTCATTGTAGAGCTCCCGGATAACTTTCTAACGATATACTGTGGGTTGCCTATCTCCTTACGGATCAAAAGTTATGGGCATCGGAGTGACGGAGACTAGGTCACGAGCCTCATTACCTCGGTTTGCAAGCCTAGCCCCTCCGTGAAGCGAAGTTTTCTTGCCTAAGATGTCGTGGGACTCTAGGAAAGAAATGTGACGGATGAAGCTTCTTGGCATGGCTAAACGGCACAATGAAAAAGGAAAAAGGGGGTGCAACACGAGGACTTCATAGGGGGGCACCTATCTTAGTACGACTCTCGCCCAAGTACGCTTAACTTTGGAGTACTGATGTGATCCGGTGCATTAGAGCTTGTATGATTGCACCTGTTAAGTTGTGGGTGCAAAGCCGTTATTTGTTGACCGTTCACGATTCCAGCCCAGAAAGACGACCCATTAAAAAGACCCAATGGGCTTATCTACAACCCACCTGCTTCCACAACGCAGCATACTCACAAGATGTGATATCGACGCGAGTAGGGCCCTCTAATTTCCCACAAGTCAGGTTATCAGCCTTTTCGTAGCTCACGACGAATGACCCGGGATGAAAAAATAGCGCAAACAGAAGAAAAGCGGCCCGAAACTGATTGAAAGGTTTGATTTTGGGTTCTGAATACAGGCACAGCTAAGCAGGCTTGCTGCCGCTGTCGTGGAACACCCGGAGAGCTTTCCAACAATATACTGTGGGCCACCTAACTCTTTACGTATCAAAAGTTAAGGGTACCGGAATGACGGAGACCAGGTCACAGGCCTCACAACCTCGGTTTACAAGCCCAGCCCCCCTGTGAAGCGAAGTTTTCTTTCCTAAGATGTCATGGTACTCGAGGAAATAAATGTGACGAATGAAGAATCTTGACATGGCTGAACGGCGTAATAAGAAATGAAAAAGGTGGTGCAACAAAACCACTTTCGAGGGGATTACTCATCCTAGTACGAATCCTGCCCAAGCACGCTTAACTTCGGAGTTCTAATGGGATCCAGTTCATTAGTGCTGGTATGATCACACCAGTCAAGTTGTGTGCGCAAAGCCCTTATGTGTTGATGGTTCACAGTCCCAGCCCAGGGAGACGACCCATTAAAAAGGCCCAATGGGCTTATCGACAACACATCTGCTTCCACAACGCAGCATCCTCACAAGATGTGATATCTACACGTAATAGGGCTCTCTAATATCCCACAAGTTAGGTTATCAAGTTTTTCGCGGCTCACGACGAACGACCCGGGACAAAAAAAATAGCGTAAATAGAAGAAAAATAGCCTGAAACTGATGAAAATGTTCAAATTGGGGTTCCGAAAATAGGCACAGCTGAGTAGGCTTGCTGCTCCGGTTGTAGAGCTCCCAGAGAGCTCCCCAAAGATATACTGTGGGCCCCATAACTCCTTACGGATCATAAGTTATGGGCACCGAAAAGACGGAGACCAGGTCACAAGCCTCACGACCTCGGTTTGCCAGCCCAGCCCCTCCATGAAGCGAAGTTGTCTTGCCTAAGATGCGGTGGGACTCGAGGAAAGAAATGTGACGGATAAAGCATCTTGGCATGGCTGAACATCGCAATAAAAAATGAAAAAGAGGGTGCAACACGAGGACTTCCAAATTGGTCACCCATCCTAGTACGACTCTCGCCCAAGCATGCTTAACTTTGGAGTTCTGATGGGATCCGATGCATTGGTGCTGGTATGATCGCACCAGTCAAGTTGTTGGTGCAAATCCCTTATATGTTGACGGTTCACAGTCCTAGCCCAGGGAGACGACTCATTAAAAAGACCCAATGGGCTTATCGACAACCCATCTGCTTCCATAACCCAGCGTCCTCGCAAGAAGTGATATTGTCACGTAATAGGGCCCTCCACTATCCCACAAGTCAAGTTATCGGCCTTTTCGCAGTTCACGACGAATGACCTGGGATGAAAAAATAGCTTAAACTGAAGAAAAGTTACCCAAAATTGATGAAAACATAAGATTTTGGGTACCGACTACAGGTGTAGCTAATCATGCTTGTTGTCTCCGTTGTAGAGCTCTTGGAGAGCTTTCCAACGATATACTGTGGGCTGCCTAACTCCTTACGGATCAAACGTTATGGGCACCGAAGTGACGGAGACCTGCTCACAAGCCTTACGACCTCAGTTTGCAAGCCCAACCCCTTCGTGAAGCAAAGTTGTCTTGCCTAGGATGTTGTGGGACTCTAGGAAAGAAATGTGACGGATGAAACATCTTGGCAGCTAAACGGTGCAATAAAAAATAAAAAAAGGGGTGCAACACGAGGACTTCTTAGGGGGTCACCTATCCAAGTACGAATCCCGCCCAAGCACGCTTAACTTCGGAGTTCTGATGGGATCCGGTGCATTAGAGCTTGTATGATTGCACCCGTCAAGTTCTAGGTACAAAGCCCTTATTTGTTGACGGTTCACGGTTCCAGCCCAGGGAGACGACCCATTAAAAAGACCCAATAGGCTTATCGATAACCCATCTACTTCCACAACGCAGCATCCTTGCAAGATGTGATATCGACGCGTAGTAGGGCCCTCTAATGTCCCACGAGTCAGGTTATCACCCTTTTCGCAGCTCACGACGAATGACCCGGGCTGAAAGAATAGTGCAAACAGAAGAAAAGTGACCAAAAACTGATTGAAAGGTCTGATTTTGGGTTCTAAATACAGGCACAGCTAAAGAGGCTTGCTGCCACAGTCATAGAACTCCCAGAGAGCTTTCCAACAATATATTGTGGGCCGCATAACTCCTTACATATCAAAAGTTATGGGTACTGGAGTGAGAGAGACCAGGTCACAGGTATCATGACCTCGGTTTGCAAGCCCAGTCGCTCCGTGAAGCGAAGTTGTCTTGCCCAAGATGTGGGGGTACATGAAGAAAGAAATGTGACGGATGGAGAATCTTGGCATGGCTGAACGACATAATAAAAAATGAAAAAGGCGGTGCAACATGACGACTTCCCAGGGGGTCAACCATCCTAGTACGACTCTTGCCCAAGCACGCTTAACTTCGGAGTTCTGATGGGATCCGGTAGATTAGTGCTGGTATGATCGCACCCGTCAAGTTGTAGGTGCAAAGCCCTTATGTGTTGACGGTTCACAGTCCCAGCCCAGGGAGACGACCCATTAAAAAGGCCCAATGGGCTTATCGACAACACATCTGCTTCAACAACGCAACATCCTCACAAGACGTGATATCTACATGTAATAAGGCCCTCTAATATCCCACAAGTTAGGTTATCGACCTTTTCACGGCTCACGATGAACGGCCAGGGATGAAAAAATAGCGTAAATAGAAGAAAAGTGGCCAAAACTGATGAAAATGTTCGAATTTGGGTTTCAAAAATACGCGCAGCCAAGCAGGCTTGTTGCTACGGTCATAAAGCTCCTGGAGATCACTCCAAAGATATACTGTAGGCCGCATAACTCCTTACGGATCATAAGTTATGGGCACCGAAAAGACGGAGACTAGGTCACATGCCTTACGACCTCGGTTTCTAAGCCCAGCCCCTCCGTGAAGCGAAATTGTCTTGCCCAAGATGCCGTGGGACTTGAGGAAAAAAATGTGATGTATGAAGCATCTTGGCATGGCTGAATGACACAATAAAAAATGAAAAAGAGGGTGTAACACGAGGACTTCCCAAGGGGTCACCTATCTTAGTACGACTCCCACCCAAGCATACTTTACTTCAGAGTTCTGATGGCATCCGATGCATTAGTGCTGGTATGATTGCACCAGTCAAGTTGTGGGTGCAAAGCCCATATGTGTTGACGGTTCACAGTCCCAGCCCTGGGAGACAACCCATTAAAAAGTCCCAATGGACTTATCGACAACCCATCCATTTTCACAACCCAGCATCCTCGCAAGACGTGATATCGTCGTGTAGTAGGGCCTTCCAATATCCCACAAGCCAGGTTATCGGACTTTTCGCGGCTCAAGACAAATGACTCGGGATGAAAAAATAGCTTAAACATAAGAAAAGTTGCCCAAAACTGATGAAAACATTAGATTTTGGGTACCAAATACAGGCGTAGCTAAGCAGGCTTGTTGTCGCCATCGTAGAGCTCCCGGAGAGCTTACCAACGATATACTGTGGGCTGCCTAAGTCCTTACGGATCAAAAGTTATGGGCACCGGAGTGACGGAGACTAGGTCACAAGCCTCACGACCTCGCTTTGCAAGCCCAGCCCCTCCGTGAAGCGAAGTTGTCTTGCCTAAGATGTCATGGGACTCTAGGAAAGGAATGTGATGGTTGAAGCATCTTGGCTGGCTGAACGGCGCAATAAAAAATTAAAAAGGAGGTGCAACACGAGGACTTCCTAAGGGGTCACCTATCCATGTACGACTCCTGCCCAAGCACACTTAACTTCGGAGTTTTGATGGGATCCAGTGCATTAGTGCTTGTATGATCGCACCCATCAAGTTGTGGGTGGAAAGCCCTTATGTGTTAACGGTTCACAGTCCCAGCCTAGGGAGACAGCCGATTAAAAACCCCATATGGGCTTATCGACAACCCATCTGCTTCCACAACGCAGCATCCTCGCAAGACGTGATATCGTCGTGTAGTAGGGCCCTCTAATGTCCCACAAGTCAGGTTATCAGCCTTTTCGCGGGTCACAACGAATGACCCAGGATGAAAAAACAACGCAAACAGAAGAAAAATGGCCCAAAAATGATGGAAAGGTTTGATTTTGGGTTCTTAATATAGGCGCAACAAAGCAGGCCTGCTACTGCCGTCGTAGAACTCCCAGAGAGCTTTCCAACGATATACTATGGGCCGCTTAACTCCTTACGTTTCAAAAGTTATGGGCATCGGAGTGACGGAGACCAGGTCAGAGGCCTCACAACCTCGGTTTGCAAGCCCAGCCCCTCAGTGATGCGAAGTTGTCTTGCCCAAGATGTCGTGGGACTCGAGGAATGAAATGTGATAGATAAAGCATCTTGGCATGGCTGAACGGCGCAATAAAAAATGAAAAAGGGGGTGCAACACGAGGACTTCCCAGGGGGTCACTCATCCTATTACGACTCCCACCCAAGCACGCTTAACTTCGGAGTTCTAATGGGATCTGGTGCATTAGTACTGGTATGATGGCACCCGTCAAATTGTGGGTGCAAAGCCCTTATTTGTTGACGGTTCACAGTCCCAGCCCAGGGAGATGGCCAATTAAAAAGGCCCAATGGGCTTATCGACAACCCATGTACTTCCACAATGCAGCATCCTTGCAAGACGTGATATCGATGCGTAGTAGGGCCTTGTAATGTCCTACGAGTTAGGTTATCACCCTTTTCACTACTCACGATGAACGACCTAGGATGAAAAAATAGCACAAACTGAAGAAAAGTTACCAAAAACTGATTAAAATATTCAACTTTAGTTTTGAATATAGGCGCAGCAGAGAAGGCTTGTTGCCTTGGTCGTAGAGCTCCCAAAGAGCTTTCTAATGATATATTGTAGGCCGCATAACTCCTTACGAATCAAAAGTTATGGGCACCGGAGCGACGGAGACTAGGTCATAGGCCTCACGACCTCGGTTTGTAAGCCCAACCCCTCTGTGAAGCGAAGTTGTCTTGCCTAAGATGTCGTGGGACTCGAGGAAAGAAATGTGACAGATAAAGCATCTTTGCATGGCTAAATGACACAATAAATAATGAAAAATGGGGTGCAGCATGGGGACTTCCCATGGCGTCACCCATCCTAGTATCACTCACGCCCAAGCACGCTTAACTTCAGAGTTCTGATGGGATCCGGTGCATTAGTGTTGGTATGATCGCACCCGTCAAGTTGTGGGTGCAAAGCCCTTATGTGTTGACGGTTCACAGTCCCAACCTATGGAGACGACCCATTAAAAAGGCCCAATGGGCTTATCAACAACCCATTTGTTTCCACAACAAAGCATCCTCGCAAGATGTGATATCGACGCATAGTTGGGCCCTCTAATGTCCTATGAGTCAGGTTATCGTCCTTTTCGCACCTCACGACGAATGACCCAGGATGAAAAAATAACGTAAACAGTAGAAAAATGGCCCAAAACTGATGAAAACATTCAGTTGTGGATTCTTCCCTTGTCGTAGAGCTCTTGGAGAGCTTTCTAATGATATACTGTGGGCCGCATAACTCCCTACGGATCAAAAGTTGTGTGCACCGGAGCGAATGAGACCAGGTCACAGGCCTTATTACCTCAGTTTGCGGGCCTAGCCCCTCTGGGAAACGAAGTTGTCTCGCCCAAGATGCCGTGGGACTCGAGGAATGAAATGTGACGGATGAAGTATCTTGGCATGGCTGAACGGCATAATAAAAAATGAAAAAGGGGGTGCAACACAATGACTTCCTAGGGGGTCGCCATTCCTAGAACAACTCCTGCCCAAGTACGCTTAACTTCGGAGTTCTGATGGGATCTGGTGCATTAGTGCTTGTATGATCGCACCCATCAAGTTGTGGGTGCAAAGCCCTTATGTGTTTACGGTTCACAGTCCCAGCCCAGGGAGACGGCCCATTAATAAGGCCCAATGGGCTTATCGACAACCCATCTACTTCCAGAACGAAGCATCCTCACAAGATGTGATATAGACGCATAGTATGGCCCTCTAATGTCCCATAAGTCAGGTTATCGGTCTTTTCGCGGCTGATGACAAATGACCCATAATGAAAAAAATGGTTAAACAGAAGAAAAGTTGCCCAAAACTGATGAAAACATTCAATTTTGGGTTCCGAATACAGGCGTAGCTAAGCATCCTTGTTGCCGTCGTCGTAGAGCTCCCGGAAAGCTTTCCAACAATATACTGTAGGCCGCCTATGTCCTTACTGATCAAAAGTTATAGGCACCAGAGTGACGGAGACCAGGTCACAAGCCTCACGACCTCAGTTTGCAGGCCCAGCCCTTCCGTGAAGCGAAGTTGTCTTTCCTAAGATGCCATGGGACTCGAGGAAAGAAATGTGAAGGATGAAGCATCTTGGCATGGCTGAGCGGCGCAATAAAATATTAAAAAAGGGGTGCAACACGAGGACTTCCCAGGGGGTCACCTATCCTAGTAAGACTCCAGCTCAAGCACGCTTAACTTTGGAGTTCTGATGGGATCCGATGCATTAGAGCTTGTTTGATCGCACCAGTCAAGTTGTGGGTGGAAAACCCTTATGTGTTGACAGTGCACAGTCCCAGCCTAGGGAAACGACCCATTAAAAAGACCCAATGGGCTTATCGATAACCCATTTGTTTCCACAATGCAGCATCCTCGCAAGATATGATATCGACGCGTAGTAGGGCCCTCTAATTTCCCACGACTTAGGTTATCGGTGTCATGCCCCGACCCCGAACTCGTTGCCAAGACAAGGCCGTAACGTGACGTGGACTAGATAGATAACCCTGTATAATCATTCATTCATGACCTAAACAATTATAATATCCACAAGTAACTTCAAAAAGGGTGCCCAACTCTATCGGCACTTCAACATTCATTAACCTGTTCGTTCATATGTATAAGGCCTACATTAAACTTTCAGGCACGCCACAAACATCAATGTCTTCTAGGCCTCAAAAGAATAGACTAGTAATAAGGTTACAACCCAACATTAGAAGTTAGTTACACGACCAAATCCAAAAGAATATTACATCACTAGAAGTTGTTCAATATTAACATAGTTAACATCTAAAATAGCATTAACAACAAGCATGATCACAGCAAACAGAAGTCCGACTCGTCACACAAGTATGTCTCACCTTCAGCTTGAGTCCCTAGCTCAGGCTCAATCTCACCTAAAAGATTGTCATAGAAAGGGATGAGCTACACTTAGCTCAGCGAGGGTTAATGGTCACGGTAGGTTTTCGCAAACATTTCCAATATTTAGGAATCTTTTTCGAAAACATACTATGCACGAGATACAAATAAATATAAGAATTAATAAACAAATAGTGTCACATATCTCTACCCTCCGAGGTCCTCAAGGGCCCAAGCGAAGGTAGGTTACCATATATCAAAGGATACAATAACTCGAACAGTTGTTGGAGATGGTCAGTCTCGAATCAGCTTCCATGATAAACCCAATACACTAACCGATAAGGGTACTCCGGAGGCAACCCAACCACAGTAGCCGAGTCCATCCTGGCAAGCCCAATGCCACCCAGGTGGCCTAGAACTTCTACTATGGCATTCAATAACTTAATCATACCAACCATCTCTTCAAGGAAAACACCAAGTGAGAGAGGAGTTCAATCATAATAAACAAGCTCGAAGGCAACAAAGTAGGTTGCCGCCGGTTAGTACAAGCAATAAATCACGCAATAATGTAATCATGTTAGAGATGGAATTCATATAGCATGTAGGCAGGCAATCAATGATAAAATCATGCATTTAGAACTCTCAATTAATAATGTGGAGGTCAACAAGAATGGTTGTTTCATGCTACAAGCGTTTCTAAGTCCTTTTGCATTAGCTTAATTTGGAGATAACTTTTCCTATTTTACCAAACTCCAATTAATCTAATTTTAGTCTAGAATCGAAGCTTATCAAATTTAGATAACTCTAGAATCAAACGAAACTCAATTCGGAGTTGAAACGAATGAGATATGGCTTCCGCAAAATCACTGCGCAGAGCCGTCAAACATCCGGGCGCTGAGGCCTTAATCCGGTCGACTGGAAGAAGCAGGTAACGCCCGGATCAAAGCTTTCTGTCGGGCGTTGAGGCCTCTATCCGGGAGACCGGATAGGGGTTGTAACGCCCAGATAGCTGCACGAAGAACACCAAAATTCTACCGAATTCACCAAAACAACAACCAATCCATCTACCAACATACAAACAATTTCAATGAGGCTATTAGGCATCATACAAGGGTTCTAACTCAACCAAAACCTCCCCACATCAACCACTATCATTTGAACCCAATAATCCATATACAAGCTTCACAACATTAACACCCTCTACAAACTCAACACACCTCTTAACAAGTTCAAATATATATATATAACCACATGTAAGCACCTAATCAAGCTCTAAACACAAGTATAATCATACATCATGCTTAATGTATCTTGAAAAGCATTTGAAAAACAACCCTCACCTCTCTTGTGCAAGAAGATGTTAACCCAAGGTTGTAGGATGTATTACAAGCTTCAAAAATGGCTAACAAGGCTTCTTCTTCTTTTCTTTTTCCTCTTTCTTCTTCTTTTTCTCCCTCCTTGGTCGTGTAAGTGTGTGTGTGAGTATGTGTGCAAAGATTTGTGTGTGTTTGAGTGTGTGGTGTGTGTTCTGAGTGGGCAAAATAGTTTAATTGTTGTATACAAAAATTTGATTTTTGCCAAATGACCACCTTGCCCTCCAACTAAGTCATTTTTGCTAGTTTGCCATTTTGGTTGAATTATAACTAATTAGTTACTACTCATGAATTATTTGAGTACTATTAATGCCTACGACACGTAAAACACCATAATGCGCATAATTAAACATTTGACACGCAAAATGATGAATATGCACGTTAAATGTCATTAAGACATACTAATTGATGCTAATGCACATGAAATGATATAAATCCATTATAATTAATATAATTATATATATAGACTCTTGTGTCGGGTTTCACAATCGGCCTTTTCGCGGCTCACGACGAACGACCCAGGAGGAAAAAATAGTACAAATAGAAGAAAAGTGGCCCGAAAATGACGAAAAGGTTCGAATTTGGTTTTCGAATACAAGCACAGGCGAGAAGGTTTGTTGCCCCCGTCGTAGATCTCCCGGAGAGCTTTCCAACAATATACTGTGGGCTGCATAACTCCTTGCGGACCAAAGGTTATGGGCCCCGGAGCGACGGAGACCATGAAATGAAGTTGTCTTGCCCAAGATGTCGTGGTACTCGAGGAAAGAAATGTGACGGATGAAGCATCTTGGCATGGCTAAACAGCGCAATAAATAATGAAAAAGGGGGTGCAACACGAGGACTTCCTAAGGGGTCTACCATCCTAGTACGACTCCCGCCTAAGCACGCTTAACTTTAGAGTTCTGATGGGATCCGGTGCATTAGTGCTTGTATGATCGCACCCGTCAAGTTGTGGGTACAAAGCCCTTATGTGTTGACGGTTCACAGTCTCAACTCAGGGAGACGGCCCATTAAAAAGGCCCATTGGGATTATCGACAACCCATTTGCTTCCACAATGTAGCATCTTCACAAGACGTGATATCGATGCATAGTAGGGCCCTCTAATGTCCCACGAGTCAGGTTATCGTCCTTTTCGCGGCTCACGACGAATGACCCGGGTTGAAAAAATAATGTAAACAAAAGAAATTTGGCCTAAATTGATTAAAACATTCAGTTTTGGGTTCCAAAAATAGGCACAGTAGTATAGGTTTGTTGTCCATGTCGTAGAGCTCCCAAAGAGCTTTCCAACAATATATTGTGGGCTGTATAACTCCTTACGGATCAAAAGTTATGGGCACCGGAGCGATGGAGACCAGGTCATAAGCCTCATGACCTCGATTTGTGGGCCCAGCCTCTCCGCGAAGCAAAGTTTTATCACCCAATATGTCGTGGGACTAGTGGAATGAAATGTGACTGATAAAGCATCTTGGTATGGCTGAACGGCGTAATAAAAAATGAAAAAGGGGGTACAACACGGTGACTTCTTAGGGGGTCACTAATCCTAGAACAACTTCCGCCCAAGCATGCTTAACTTCGGAGTTCTGATGGGATTCGGTGCATTAGTGCTTCTATGATCACACCCGTCAAGTTGTTGGTGCAAAGCCCTTATGAGTTTATGGTTCACAGTCTCAGCCTAGAGAGATGGCCCATTAAAAATGCCCAATGAGCTTATCGACAACCCATCTGCTTCCACAACGTATCATCCTCGAAAGACGTAATATCGACACATAGTAGTGCCCTCTAATGTCCCACGAGTCAGTTGATCGGCCTTTTTGTGGCTCACGACGAATGACCTGGGATGAAAAAATAGCGCAAACAAAAGAAAAATGACCCAAAACTGATGAAAACGTTCAATTTTGGGTTCCAAATATAGGTACAGCTAAGCTAGCTTGCTGCCCTCATCGTAAAGTTGCCAGAGAGGTTTCCTATGATAAACTATGGGCCACATAACTCCTTACAGATCAAAAGTTATGGGCACCGGAGCGACGGAGACCAGGTCACACGCCTCACGACCTCAGTTTGCAAGCCCAGACCCTCTGTGAAGCGAAGTTATCTTGCCCAAGATGCGGTGGGACTCGATGAAAGAAATTTGACGGATGAAGCATCTTGGCATGGCTGAACGACGCAATAAAAAATGAAAAAGGGGGTGCAACATGAGGACTTCCCATGGGGCCACCTATCCTAGTACGACTCCCGCCCAAGCACTTTTAACTTTAGAGTTTTGATGGGATCCGAAGCATTAGTACTGTCATGATCGCACCCATCAAGTTGTAGGTGCAAAGTCCTTATGTGTTGACGGTTCTTAGTCCCAGCCCAGGGAAACTACCAATTAAAAAGGCCTAATGGGCTTATCGACAACACATCTGATTCCACAACTCAGCATCCTCACAAGATGTGATATCGACGCATAGTAGGGCCCTCTAATGTGCCACAAGTAAGGTTATTGGCCTTTTCGCGGCTCACGACGAACAACCCTGGATGAAAAAATAGCACAATCAGAAGAAAAGTTACCAAAACTGATGAAACATTCAATTTTGGATTCTGAATAAAGGAGCAGCCAAGATGGCTCGCTGCCCTCGTCGTATAGCTCCCGGAGAGCTTTCCAACTATATACTGTGGGCCGCATAACTCCTTACGGATCAAAAGTTATGGGTACCGGAGCGACGGAGACCAGGTCACATGCTTCACGACCTGGGTTTGAAAGCCCAGCCCCTCCGTGAAGCAAAGTTGTCTTGCCCAAGATACGGTGGGACTCGAGGAATGAAATGTGACAGATGAAGCATCAAGGCATGGCCGAACGGCGCAATAAAAAATGAAAAAGGGGGTGCAACACGAGGACTTACCAGGGGGTCACCTATCCTAGTACGACTGCCACCCAAGCACGTTTAACTTCTGAGTTCTGATGGGATCCGGTGCATTAGAGCTTGGTTGATCGCACCTGTGAAGTTGTGGATGCAAAGCCCTTATGTGTTGACGGTTCATAGTCCCAGTCCAAGCAGACAGCCTATTAAAAAGCCCTAATGGGCTTATCGACAACCCATCTGCTTCCACAATGTAGTAACCTCGGAAGATGTAATATCGACGCATAGTAAGGCCCTCTAATGTCCCATGAATCAGGTTATCGGCTTTTTCACTGCTCACGACGAACGACCCGGGATGAAAAAATAGCACAAACAGAAGAAAAGTGGCCCGAAAATAATGGAAAGGTTCAATTTTGGGTTCTGAATATAGGCGCAGCTAAGCAGGTTTGCTTCTGCCGTCGTAAAACTCCCGGAGAGCTTTCCAATGATATATTGTAGGCCGCTTAACTCCTTACATATCAAAAGTTATGGGCACCGGAGTGACAGAGACCAGGTCACTGGCCACACGACCTCGGTTTGCAATCCTAGCCCCTCCGTGAAACGAAGTTGTCTTGCCTAAGATGCCATCGAACTCGAGGAAAGGAATGTGATGGATGAGGCATCTTGGCATGGCTGAACGACGCAATTAAAGATGAAAAAGTGGGTGCAACATGTGGACTTCCTAGGGGGTCACCCATCCTAGTATGACTCCCGCCCAAGCCCACTTAACTTCGAAGTGCTGATGGGATCTGGTGCATAAGTGCTGGTATAATCGTACCCGTTAAGTTGTAGGTGCAAAGCCCTTATGTGTCGACGGTTCATAGTCCCAGCCCAGGGAGACGACCAATTAAAAAGGCCAAATGGGCCTATCGATAACCCATCTACTTCTACAACGCAGCATCCTAGCAAGACATGATATCAACGCTCAGTAGGGCCCTATAATGTCCCATGAGTCAGGTTATCGGCAATTTTGCGGCTCACGACGAACGACCCAGGTTGAAAAAACAGTGCAAACAAAAGAAAAATTACCTAAAACTTATGAAAATGTATGATTTTGGGTTTCGAATACAGGCACAGCCGAGAAGGATTGTTGCTCCCGTCGTAGAGCTCCCGGAGAGATTTCGAACAATATACTATGGGCCGCATAACTCCTTATGGATCAAAAGTTATCGGCACCGGAGCGACAGAGACCAGGTCACAAGCCTCACGACCTCAGTTTGCAATCCCAGCCCCTCTATGAAGTGCAGTTTTCTTGCCCAAGATGCCATGGGACTTGAGGAAAGAAATGTGACGGATGAAGCATTTTGGCATCGCTGAACGGCGCAATAAATAATGAAAAAGGGGGTGCAACACGAGGACTTCCCAAGGGGTCACCTATCCTATTACGACTCCCGCCCAAGCACGCTTAACTTCGGAGTTCTGATGGGATCTGGTGCATTAGAGCTTGTTTGATCACACCCGTCAAGTTGTGGGTGCAAAGCCCTTATGTGTTGACGGTTCACAGTCCCATCCCAGGGAAACGACCCATTAAAAAGACCCAATGGGCTTATCGATACCCTATCTGCTTCCGCAACGCAGCATCCTCGTAAGATGTGATATTGACACATAGTAGGGCCCTCTAATATCCCATGAGCCAGGTTATTGGCCTTTCTGCGGCTCACGACGAATGTCCCGAGATAAAAAAAATAGCGTAAACAGAAGAAAAGTGGCCCAAAAATGATATAAATGTTTGATTTTGGTTTTCGAATACAGACGTAGCCGAGAAGGCTTGCTGGTCCCGTCGTAAAGCTCCCATAGTGCTTTCCAACGATATACTGTGGGCCGCAGAACTCCCTACGAATCAAAAGTTATGGGCACCGGAACGACTGAGACTAGGTCACAGGCCTCACGACCTCGGTTTGCAAGCCCAGCTCTTTTATGAAACGAAGTATTCTTGCCCAAGATGCCGTGGGACTCGAGGAAAGAAATGTGACGAATGAAGCATCTTAGCATTGCTGAACGACACAATAAATTATGAAAAATGGGGTACAACACGAGGACTTCCCAGGGGGTCACCTTTCTTAGTACGACTCCTGCCCAAGCACACTTAACTTCAGAGTTCTGATGGGATCTAGTGCATTAGTGCTTGTATGATCGCACCCGTGAAGTTGTGGGTGCAAAGCCCTTATGTGTTGATGGTTCACAGTCCCAACCCAGGGAGACGACCCATTAAAAAGGCGCATTGGGCTTATCGACAACCCATCTGCTTCCACAATGTAGCATCTTCACAAGACGTAATATCGACACATAGTAGGGCCCTCTACTATCCCGCGAGTCAGGTTATCGGCCTTTTCGCGGCTCACGACAAATGACCCGGGATGAAAAAACAACTTAAACAGAAGAAAAGTGGCCTGAAACTGATGAAAAAGTTCAGTTTTGGGTTTCAAAAATAGGCGCAGCAGAGTAGGCTTGCTTCCCGTGTCGTAAAGCTCTTGGAGAGGTTCCCAACGATATACTGTGGGCCGCATAACTACTTACGGATCAAAAGTTATGGATATTGGAGCGATAGAGGCCATGTGACAATCCTCAAAACCTCGTTTTGCGGGCCCAGCCCAAGATGTTATGGGACTCGAGGAATGAAATGTAACGGATAAAGCATCTTGGCATGGCTGAACGGCGTAATAAAAAATGAAAAAAGGGGTGCACCACGGTGACTTCCCAGGGGGTCACCAATCGAAGAACAACTCCCGCCCAAGCATGCTTAACTTTGGAGTTCTGATGGGATCCGGTGCATTAGTGCTTGTATGATCACACCCATCAAGTTGTGGGTGCAAAGCCTTTATGAGTTTACGGTTCATAGTCCCAGCCCAAGAAGACGGCCCATTAAAAAGGCCCAACGGGCTTATCGAGAATCCATCTGCTTCCACAACGCAGCATCCTCGTAAGACGTGATATCGACGCATAGTAGGGCCCTCTATTGTCCCACAAGTCAGTTGATCAGCCTTTTCACGGCTCATGACGAACGACCTGGGATGAAAAAATAGCGCAAACAAAAGAAATGTGGCCCAAAACTGATGAAAACATTCAATTTTTTTTGAATACGGGCGCAGCCCAGCTAGCTTGCTGCCCACGTCGTAGAACTCCCAGAGAGGTTTCCAATGATATACTGTGGGCCGCATAACTCCTTACGGATCAAAAGTTATGGGCACCGGATCAACGGAGACCAAGTCACAGGCCTCACGACCTCGGTTTGCAAGCCCAGCCCTTCCGCGAAGCAAAGTTATCTTTCCCAAGATGCCATGTGACTCGAGGAAAGAAATGTGACGGATGAAGCATCTTGGCATGGCTGAACGATGCAATTAAAAATGAAAAAGGGTCTGCAACACACGGACTTCCCAAGGGGTCATCAATCCTAGTACGACCCTCGCCCAAGTACGCTTAACTTCAGAGTTCTTATGGATCTGGTACATTAGTGCTTGTATGATTGCACCTATCAAGTTGTGGGTGCAAATGCCTTATGTGTTGATAGTTCATAGTCCCAGCCCAGGGAGATGACCTATTAAAAAGGCCCGATGGGCTTATCGATAACCCATCTACTTCCACAATGCAGGATTCTCACAAGATGTAATATCGACGCGTAGTAGGGCCCTCTAATGTCCCACGAGTTAGGTTATCGTTCTTTTTACGGCTCACAATGAATGACCCTGGATGAAAAAAGAGCGCAAATAGAAGAAAAGTTGCCCAAAACTAATGAAAATGTTTTATTTTGGGTACTGAGTACAAGCGCAGCCAAGAAGGCTCGCTGCCCTCGTCGTAGAGCTACCAGAGAGCTTTCCAACGATAAACTGTGGGCCGCATAACTCCTTGCGGATCAAAAGTTATTGGCACAAGAGCGACGGAGACTAGGTCATAGGCCTCACGACCTCGGTTTGCAAGCCCAGGCCCTCTGTGAAGTGAGGTTGTCTTGCCCAAGATGCGGTGGGACTCGAGGTAAGAAATATGACAGATGAAGCATCTTGGCATGGCTGAACGACGCAATAAAAAATGAAAAAGGGGGTACAATACGAGGACTTCCCAAGGGGTCACCTATCCTAGTAAGACTCCCGCCCAAGCCCTTTTAACTTCGGAGTTCTGATGGGATCTGGTGCATTAGTACTATTATGATCGCACCTGTCAAGTTCTGGGTGTAAAGCCCTTATGTGTTGACGGTTCTCAGTCCCCGCCCAGGTGGACTACCCATTAAAAAGGCCCAATGGGCTTATCGGTAACGTATCTGCTTACACAACGCAGCATCCTCGCAAGACGTGATATCGAAGCGTAGTAGGGCCCTCTAACGTCCCACAAGTCAGAATATTGGCCTTTTTACGGCTCACGACGAACGACCCGGGATAAAAAAAATAGCGCAATCAAAAGAAAAGTTGCCCAAAACTGATAAAAACATTGAATTTTGGATTTCGAATAGAGACGAAGTAGAGATGGCTCACTACCCACATCGTAGAGCTCCCGGAGAGCTTTCCAACGATATACTGTGGGCCGCATAACTTCTTACGGATCAAAAGTTATGGGCACCGGAGCGACGGAGACCAGGTCACAGGCCTCACGTCCTCGGTTTGAAAGCCCAGCCCCTCCGTGAAGCGAAGTTGTCTTGCCAAGATGCGGTGGGAATCGAGGAAAGAAATGTGACAGATGAAGCATCTTTGCATGGCCAAATGGCGCAATAAAAAATGAAAAAGATGGAGCAACACGAGGACTTACCAGGGGGTCACATATCCTAGTACGATTCCCGCCCAAGCACGTTTAACTTCAGTGTTCTGATGGGATCCGGTGCATTAAAGCTTGTTTGATCGTACCCGTCAAGTTGTGGGTGCAAAGCCTTTATGTGTTGACGGTTCACAGTCCCAGCCCAGGTAGACGGCCCATTAAAAAGCCCTAATAGGCTTATCGATAACCCATCTGCTTCCACAACACATCAAACTCACTAGATGTGATATCGACGCATAGTAGGGCCCTCTAATGTCCCACGAGTCGGGTTATTGACCTTTTCGCTGCTCACGACGAACGACCCGAGATGAAAAAATAGCACAAACAAAAGAAAAATGGCCCGAAATTGATGGAAAGGTTCAATTTTGGGTTCTGAATACAAGCGCAACTAAGAAGGCTTGCTACCGCTGTCGTAGAACTCCCGGAGAGCTTTCCAATGATATACTGTGTGCCACCTAACTCCTTATGTATCAAAAGTTATGGGCACCGGAGTGACATAGACCAGGTCACAGGCCACACAACCTCTGGTTGCAAGCCCAGCCTCTCCATGAAGTGAAGTTGTCTTGCCTAAGATGTCGTGGGACTCGAGGAAAGAAATGTGATGGATGAAGAATCTTGGCATGGCTGAACGGCGCAATAAATAATGAAAAAAGGGGTACAGCACGAGGACTTCCCAGGCGGTCACCTTTTTTAGTACGACTCCCGCCCAAGCACGCTTAACTTCGGAGTTCTGATGGGATCTAGTGCATTAGTGCTTGTATGATCGCACCCGTGAAGTTGTGGGTGCAAAGCCCTTATGTGTTGATGGTTCACAGTTCCAACGCAGGGAGACGGCCTATTAAAAAGGCGCATTGGGCTTATCGACAGCCCATCTGCTTACACAACGCATCATCTTCACAATACGTGATATCGACACATAGTAGGGCCCTCTACTGTCCCGCGAGTCAAGTTATCGGCCTTTTCGCGGCTCATGACGAATGACCCGGGATGAAAAAACAACTTAAACCGAAGAAAAATGGCCTGAAACTGATGAAAATGTTTAGTTTTGGGTTTCAAAAATAGGCGCAGCAAAGTAGGCTTGCTACCCATGTCGTAAAGCTCTCGAAGAGGTTCCCAACGATATACTGTGGGCCACATAACTACTTACGGATCAAAAGTTATAGGTACCGAAGCGATAGAGGCCATGTGACAATCCTCACGACCTCGGTTTGCAGGCCCAGCCAAAGATGTTGTGGGCCTCGAGGAATAAAATGTAATTGATAAAGCATCTTGGCGTGGCTGAACGACGTAATAAAAAATAAAAAAAGGGGTGCACCACGGTGACTTCCCTGGGGGTCACCAATCGAAGAACAGCTCCCGCCCAAGCATGCTTAACTTTGGAGTTCTGATGGGATCCGGTGCATTAGTGCTTGTATGATCGCACCCATCAAGTTGTGGGTGCAAAGCCTTTATGAGTTTACGGTTCACAGTCCCAGCCTAGGGAGACAGCCCATTAAAAAGGCCCAACGGGCTTATCGACAACCCATCTGCTTCCACAATGTAGCATCCTCGTAAGACGTGATATTGACGTGTATTAGGGCACTCTATTGTCCCACGAGTCAATTGATCAGCCTTTTCACAGCTCATGACGAACGACCTGGGATGAAAAAATAGCGAAACAGAAGAAAAGTGGCCCAAAACTGATGAAAACATTCAATTTTTTGTCTTGAATACGGGCGCAGCCTAGCTACCTTGCTGCCCCCGTCGTAGAACTCCCGGAGAGCTTTCCAATGATATACTATGGGCCGCATAACTCCTTACGGATCAAAAGTTATAGGCACCAAATCAACGGAGACTTGGTCACAGGCCTCACGACCTCGGTTTGCAAGCCCAGCCCCTCCGTGAAGCAAAGTTGTCTTTCCCAAGAAGCCGTGGGACTCGAGGAAAGAAATGTGATGGATGAAGCATCTTGGCATGGCTGAACGACGCAATAAAAAATGAAAAAGGGTCTGCAACACACGGACTTCCCAAGGGGTCATCAATCCTAGTACAAGCCCCGCCCAAGTACGCTTAACTTCAGAGTTCTTATGGGATCCGGTACATTAGTGCTTGTATGATTACACCCATCAAGTTATGGGTACAAAGGCCTTATGTGTTGATAGTTCATAGTCCCAACCCAGGGAGACGACCTATTAAAAAGGCCCAATGGGCTTATCGACAACCCATCTACTTCCACAATGCAGGATTCTCACAAGATGTGATATCGACGCGTAGTAGGGCCCTCTAATGTCCCACGAGTCAGGTTATCGTTCTTTTTACGGCTCACAACAACGCAAATAGAAGAAAAGTTGCCCATAACTGATGAAAACATTCGATTTTGGGTACTGAGTACAAGCGCAACCAAGAAGGCTTGTTACCCCCGTCGTAGAGCTACCAGAGAGATTTCCAACGATAAACTGTGGGCCGCATAACTCTTTACAGATCAAAAGTTATGGGCACCAGAGCAACGGAGACGAGGTCACAGGCCTCACGACCTCGGTTTGCAAGCCCAGGTCCTTTGTGAAGTGAAGTTGTCTTGCCCAAGATGCGGTGGGACTCGAGGTAAGAAATATGACAGATGAAGCATCTTGGCATGGCTGAACGACGCAATAAAAAATGAAAAAGGGGGTACAATACAAGGACTTCCCAGGGGGTCACCTATCTTAGTACTACTCCCGCCCAAGCACTTTTAACTTTGGAGTTCTGATGGGATCCGGTGCATTAGTACTGTTATGATCTCACCCGTCAAGTAAGTTCTGGGTGCAAAGCCCTTATGTGTTGACGGTTCTCAGTCCCCGCCCAGGTGGACTACCTATTAAAAAGGCCCAATGGGCTTATCGGCAACATATCTGCTTACACAACGTAGCATCCTCGCAAGACGTGATATCGAAGCGTAGTAGGGCCCTCTAACATCCCACAAGTCAGATTATTGGCCTTTTTACGGCTCACGACGAACGACCCGGGATAAAAAAAATAGCGCAATCAAAAGAAAAGTTGCCCAAAACTGATGAAAACATTGAATTTTGGATTCCGAATAGAGGTGCAGTAGAGATGGCTCACAGCACACGTCGTAGAGCTCCCGGAGAGCTTTTCAACGATATACTGTGGGCTACATAACTCCTTACAGATCAAAAGTTATGGGCACAGGAGCAACGGAGACCAAGTCACAGGCCTCACGTCTTCGGTTTGAAAGCCCAGCCCCTCAGTGAGGCGAAGTTGTCTTGCCAAGATACGGTGGGACTCGAGGAAAGAAATATGACAGATGAAGCATCTTGGCGTAGCTGAACGGTGCAATAAAAAATGAAAAAGGGGGAGCAACACGAGGACTTACCACGGGGTCACATATCCTAGTACGACTCCTGCCCATGCACGTTTAACTTCAGTGTTCTGATGGGATCCGGTGCATTAGAGCTTGTTTGATCGCACCCGTCAACTTGTGGGTGCAAAGCCTTTATGTGTTGACGGTTCACAGTCCCAGCCCAGGTAGACGGCCCAATAAAAAGCCCCAATGGGCTTATCGATAACCCATCTGCTTTCACAATGCATCAACCTTGCAAGATGTGATATCGACGCATAGTAGGGCCCTCTAATGTCCCACGAGTCGGGTTATCGGCCTATTCGCTGCTCACGACGAACGACCCGAGATGAAAAAATAGCACAAACAAAAGAAAAGTGGCCCGAAATTGATGGAAAGGTTCAATTTTGGGTTCTGAATACAGGCGCAACTAAGAAGGCTTGCTACCGCCGTCGTAGAACTCCTGGAGAGCTTTCCAACGATATACTGTGACCACCTAACTCCTTACGTATCAAAAGTTATGGGCACCGGAGTGACATAGACCAGGTCACAGGCCACACAACCTCTGGTTGCAAGCCCAACCCCTCCATGAAGTGAAGTTGTCTTGCCTAAGATGTCGTGGGACTCGAGGAAAGAAATGTAATGGATGAAGAATCTTGGCATGGCTGAACGGTGCAATAAATGATGAAAAAGGGGGTACAGCACGAGGACTTCCCAGGCAGTCACCTTTTTTAGTACGACTCCCGCCCAAGCACGCTTAACTTCGGAGTTCTGATGGGATCGGGTGCATTAATGCTGGTATGATCGCACCCGTCAAGTTGTCGGTGCAAAGCCTTTATGTGTTGACAGTTCACAGTCCCAGCCCAGGGAAACGACCAATTAAAAAGGCCCAATGGGCTTATCAACAACACATCTATTTCTACAATGCAGGATCCTAACAAGACGTGACATCAACGCGTAGTAGGGCCCTCTAATGTCCAATGAGTTAGGTTATCGGTAATTTCACGGCTCATGACGAACGACCCGGGACTAAAAAATAGCGCAAACGGAAGAAAAGTTGCCCAAAACTAACGAAAATGTACGATTTTGGGTTTCGAATACAGGCGCAGCCAAGAAGGATTGCTACCCCCGTCGTAGAGCTCACGGAGAGCTTTCCAATGATATACTGTGGGCCGTATAACTCTTTACGAATCAAAAGTTATGGGCACCAAAGTGATGAATACCAGGTCACAGGCCTCACGACCTCGGTTTGCAAGCCCAGACCCTCTGTGAAGCGAAGTTGTCTTGCCCAAGATGTCGTGGAACTCGAGGAAAGAAATGTGACAGATGAAGCATCTTGGCATGGCTGAAGGGCGCAATAAATAATGAAAAAGGGGGTGCAGCACGAGGACTTCCCAGGGGGTCACCCATCCTAGTACGACTCCCGCCCAAGAACCCTTTACTTCGGAATTCTGATGGGATCCAGTGCATTATTGCTAGCATGATCGCACCCGTCAAGTTGTGGGTACAAAGCCCTTATGTGTTTACGGTTCACAGTCCTTGCCCAGGAAGACGGCCTATTAAAAAGGCCTAATGGGCTTATCAACAACCCATCTGCTTCCACAACGAAGCATCTTCTTAAGACATGATATTGACACGCAGTACGGCCCTTTAATGTCCCATGAGACAGTTGATCGGCCTTTTCGAGACTCACGAGGAATGACCCGAGATGAAGAAATAGCGCAAATAGAAGAAAAGTGGCCTATAACTGAAGAAAACATTTGATTTTGGGTTTCAAATACATGCGCAGCTGAGCAGGTTTGTTGCCTCTGTCGTAGAACTCCCGAATTACTTTACAATGATATACTGTGGGCTGCATAACTCCTTACGGATCAAAAGTTATGGGCACCGGAGTGACGGAGACCAGGTCACAGGCCTCACTACCTCGGTTTGCAAGCCCAGCCCCTTCGTGAAGCAAAGTTCTCTTGCGCAAGATGCCATGGGACTCGAGGAAAGAAATGTGACGGATGAATCATCTTGGCATGGCTGAACGACGCAATAAAAAATGAAAAAAGGGGTGCAACACGTGTCCCAGCCCAGGGAGACGGCCCATTAAAAAGGCCCAATGGGCTTAACGACGACCCATCTACTTCCATAATGTAGCATTCTCGCAAGATGTGATATAGACGCGAAGTAGGACACTCTAATGTCCCACAAGTCAGGTTATCGGCCTTTTTTAGGCTCACGACGAACGGCCCAGGATGAAAAAATAGCGCAAACAAAAGAAAAGTTGCCCAAAATTGATGAAAATGATCAATTTTGGGTTTCGAGTACAAGTGCAGCCTAGAAGGCTTGCTGCCCCCGTCGTAGAGCTCTCGAAGAGCTTTCTAACAATAAATTGTAAGCCGCATAACTCCTTAGGGATCAAAAGTTATGGGCCCAGAGCGATGGAGACCAAGTCACATGCCTCACGACCTCGGTTTGCAAGCCCAGCCCTCCGTGAAGCAAAGTTGTCTTGCCCAAGATGCGGTGGGACTTAAGGAAAGAAATTTGATGGACAAAGCATCTTGGCATGGCTGAACGGCGCAATAAAAAATGAAAAAAGGGGTGCAACATGAGGACTTCCCAGGGGGTCACCTGTAACACCCCGATCTCTCTCGAGACCGGGAGTTCTATCAATCAATCTAATCGCAACCCAATTCCAAACCTGGGCAAAATTTTAGGGAAAGACGGATGGAGTCTCCCCTGTTTCTAGGCAAAATGCAAAACTTGCAATAGCATATAAGTGGACCAGCACCGTGTCCAACCATACAAACACCTCAAGGCCATCCGAGCCTTGTTTCTCAACAAATAAACACAACAAGTATATATACATTTCCAGTTAAAAAGCTAACCTATCTCTTCTCATCTTTGACAAGTACATTCAAGCTTGACAATTAAACCATACTAACCTATTGCATAAAATAGACTATCATACCATTCTAACTCTTTTCCTTTGGACATTACAAATATGCTTTGAAGTTAAACTATACTAACTGAATACATAAACTAGCTTATCATTCTACCTCAATTACCTAGTTAAATTTAAATTACATTCCTTTTAACAATAAATACATACAACACATGAAACATACATCTTTGCATCTTTGACAACTCAAGCCACATAGCACGCAAGGCAACTCTTCAAGCACGATCTATCACATATCCATGAATTTTCTAGCTAACATGATATTTCCTGAAATGTAGTGGTGAGGAGTGAGTATACACAACACGTATACTTAGTGAGGGCGAGACAGTTATCGAGGTGGAGAGAAAGAAAGTCGTGCAATGCAAATAAGATAGTTAAGCAATATAACTGACATGGAAGCAATCCATACAATAAACAATTAATAAAAGCATTAACGTAACCATTCAAAGCTATACCACACTCTGAAGGTCATGGTTCACTCATACGAGCAATGTACCATGCAATTCGATTCCACGAGCAACTCTCAATCACGAATCCGATGACGACGCGCTGGCCCAACCACCTTATAACTTCAGTTTGGAATACCACGGAAGTATCCAATCAATTCTACGACCCAAATCTCCCTGGGAGGCAACCCAAGCAAGAAAGGGAATAGGACACGGAGCTAGGGCAACCAACCCTGGCAACCCAAGGCTACCCAGGGAGGCCCATCACACCTCCCCTGACTCTATGAATGCAATATAATACGAGATACAAGCAATAAACGAACAATGGCACGAAAGTACAGATTAGTGGCGATAAATGAGATATCAAGCATTTACAATCAATAATAGCAATCAATTAACTTTACAAGCATGATTATCATTAACTTCAACAAGAACATCAATTAAACACGTAATAGCAGTTCAAACACGAAAACGACAAATATCACTATTCAATCCCCAACTTCCAAAAGCAATTACGAGAAAACGAGCTATAGGATTAGGTAACCAATTTTACTACATTCACTTAGGCACTACAAGGCACGTTTCTATATCACGAAGCTTCACTTTCTCACCCGAGACCCGAAAGTCCACCTACTGCATTTGAACTAAAACTATACTAACTGGTCGCTCAATCAACGCCACAACAGCCCCAAAAGCGCTTCCATGCCCTCAATAGCAAAACCCCAAACTCAATTCGAGCACGGTCAACTTTTGGTCAAACGGCCCCTTTTCGTTTCTTTGTCTAATTTCCAATTTTAACAAAGGCCGGTCCATTTTTATTACATATTTTATCTTTCTATCATCAATGGCACCTATCCAAATCAAGAAATCGCAATTCGTATCAGCAATCCAAAATTCTAGGGTTTTACTATTTAAAATCACTATTCACGTTCTTCCTCAATTTCAAATATGCAATTTCAGCAGTAAAAATTGCTAAATAACTATCAAACAATGCTCTACAAACTCAAAGGAAGCTATATCAAGCAATTATAGGCATTATAACACATTATATAGCAAATCTAAAAATTTGAAACAATAATCAAATTTCACAAAATATGCACAAAAGCGTGAAAACCCTTACAGAGATTGAAGACCAAACCTGCAAAGACCCGAGCCACGACCCCCGAGCAATTCCGCACATGATTGTAGAAGAAAATGCAAGCAAAATTCTTTTTTTTTTCTCTTGGAGAGTTTCGGCCATGGGGGGGGGGACTTGGGTGGTATTTTGGTTTTGTTTTTATGATTATTTTGTTGATTTTTGGCTATTTAAAAGTTGGCAAAGCTCAAGGGCAAAATGGTCATTTAGCAAAGTCAAAATTCAAGTTAAATTGGTCAACTAAGGCTATTTTGGTTATCATTTGGTCTAGCTCAAGTTAAAACAATGCAATTAGATGGAAAACAACTAAAACTAGCTAAATTAAACTAGAAATGCTATTCATGAAATCCGAGAAATATTCTTTTAACTTTCATTTTCGAAATACTACGATCGAACGGTCAATAAACGATCGCAAATCAAATGATGTGCAATAATATAAAACTATAATTTTTGAAAAGTAGAATAGTAGAATAGTTTAAAATTCACTCCGGTTTGGAGTTACTTTTCTCATTTAATTGAAAACTGAGTAATTTTAATGCAAGACAATTAAAACCGACTATTAAAATAATCAAAACAATCAAAATAATCAATATTCATTTAAATATAATTAATTTAACTATTTCTAGAATATTTTAAAAAATTATGAAATTAATGTTAAGGTACAAATGAACAAGTTAATATAAACACGTAATCAAATGCAATTAAACACAAACATTTAAGATAACACTTAATTAAATACAAGAAAATAAATCCAATTTCTATAAATAATAAAAATAGGTGATAATCTTTTAATTAATCAATATAAAAATTATTGAATGCTTTTAAAAGAAATATCAAAATAGTGCAAAATGGATTATTTAACTAATTAAACATTTAATTAAATGCAGTTAAATTCCATTAAATGCAGTTAAATGCTATTAAGCGCATGCTGAGTTTGGGTTATCACATCACCTATCCTAGTACGACTCCCGCCCAAGCATATTTAACTTCGGAGTTCTGATGGGATCCGGTGCATTAGTACTGTTATGATTGCACCCGTCAAGTTGTGGGTGCAAAGCCCTTATATGTTGACTGTTCTCAGTCCTAACCCAGGGAGACGACCCATTAAAAAGGCCCAATGGGCTTATCGTCAACACATCTACTTCTACAATGCAGCATCCTCGCAAGATGTGACATCGACGCGTAATAGGGCCATCTAATATCCCCCGAGTCGAGTTATCGGCCTTTTCGCGACTCACGACTCACGACGTGGGATGAAAAAATAGCATAATCAGAAGAAAAGTAGGGCGAAACGGATGAAAATATTCGATTTTGAGTTTCGAAAATAGGTGTAGTAGAGCGGGCTTGCTATTCTGGTCCTAGAACTCATAGAGAGCTTTCCAACGATATACTTTGGGTTGCATAACTCCTTACGGATCAAAAGTTATGGGCACCGAAAAGACGGAGACCAAGTCGCAAGCCTCACGAATTCGGTTTAAAGGCCCAGCCCCTCTGCAAAGCGACGTTGTCTTGTCCAGGATACCGTGGGACTCGAGGAAAGAAATGTGACCGATTGAGCATCTTGGCATGGCAGAACGGCGCAATAAAAAATGAAAAAGGGCGTGCAACGTGAGGGCTTCCCAAGGGATCACCCATCCTATTACGACTCCCGCCCAAGCACGCTTAACTTCAGTGTTCTGATGGGATCTGGTGCATTAGTGCTAGTAAGATAGCACTCGTAAAGTTGTGGGTGCAAAGCCCTTATGTGTTGACGGTTCTCAGTCCCAATCCAGGGAGACGACCCATTAAAAGGGCCCAATGGGCTTATTGAAAACACATCTGCTTCCACAATGCAGCATCCTTGCAAGACGTGATATCGACGCATAATAGAGCCCTCTAATGTCCCACGAGTCAGGTTATCGGCATTTTCGCGACTCACGACGAACGACCCTGGATGAAAAAAAATTTGTAATCCGAAGAAAAGTAGCACGAAACTGTTGAAAACATTCAATTTTGGGTTTTGAAAATAGGCGCAGCTGGGCAGACAAGCTGCTCCGGTCGTATAGCTCTCGGAGAGCTTTCCAACGATATATTGTGGGCCGCATAACTCTTTACGTATCAAAAGTTATAGGCACCGGAAAGACGGAGACTAGGTCACAGGCCTCACGACCTTGGTTTGCAAGCCCAGCCCCTCCATGAAGAGAAGTTGTCTTGCCCAAGATGTCGTGGGACTCGAGGAAAGAATTTTGACGGATGAAGCATCTTGGCATGGCTGAACGGCGCAATAAAAAAAGAAAAAATGGGTATAACACGAGGACTTCCCAAAGGGTCACCTATCCTAGTACAACTCCTGCCCAAGCACGTTTAACTTCGGAGTTCTGATGGGATCCGGTGCATTAGTACTGTTATGATCGCACCCATCAAGTTGTGGGTACAAAGCCCTTATGTGTTGACGGTTCTCAGTCCTAGCCCAGGGAGACTACCTATTAAAAAGGCCCAATGGGCTTATCGACAACACATCTGCTTCCACAACGTAGCATCCTTGCAAGACGTGATATCGACGCGTAGTAGGGCCCTCCAATGTCCCATAAGTCAGGTTATCGGCCTTTTTGCAGCTTACGACAAACGACCCGGGATGAAAAAATATCTCAAACAGAAGAAAAATTGCCCAAAACTAATGAAAACATTCAATTTTGGGTTTTGAATACAGGCGCGGCTGAGAAAGCTCACTGCCCTCGTCGTAGAGCTCTTGAAAAGCTTTCCAATTATATATTGTGGGCCGCATAAGTCCTTACGGATCAAAAGTTATGCGAACCGGAGCGACGGTGACCAGGTCATAAGCCTCACGACCTCGGTTTGAAAGCGCAGCCCCTCCGTGAAGCGAAGTTGTCTTGCCCAAGATGCGGTCCGACTCGAGGAATGAAATGTGACAGATGAAGCATCTTGGCATTGCTGAACGACGCAATCAAAAATGAAAAAAAGGGTACAATACAAGGACTTCCCAGGGGGTCACCTATCCTAGTACGACTCCTACCCGAGCACGCTTAACTTCGGAGTTCTGATGGGATCTGGTGCTTTAGAGTTTGTTTGATAGCACTCGTCAAGTTGTGGGTGCATAGCCCTTATGTGTTGATGGTTCGCAGTCCCAGCCCAGGGAGATAACTCATCTGCTTCTACAACGCCGCATCCTAGAAAGATGAGATATCGACGCGTAGTAGGGCCCTTTAATGTCCCACGGGTCAGGTTATCAGCCTTTTTGCGGCTCACGACGAACTACCCGAGAAGAAAAAATAGCACAAACAAAAGAAAAGTGGCCCAAAAATGATGGAAAGGTTCAATTTTGGGTTCTGAATACTAGTGCAGCAAAGCAGGCTTGCTGTCGCCATCGTAGAACTCTAGGAGAGCTTTCCAACGATATACCGTGGGCCGCCTAACTCCATATGTATCAAAAGTTATAGGCACCGGAGTGACGGAGACCAGGTCACAGGCCTCACGACCTCGGTTTACAAGCCCAGCCCCTCCGTCAAGCGAAGTTGTCTTGCCCAAGATGCTATAGGAGTCGAGGAAAGAAATGTGATGATAAAGCATCTTGGCATGGCTGAACGGCGCAATAAAAAATGAAAAACAGGGTACAACACGAGGACTTCCCATAGGGCCACCCATCCTAGTACGACTCCCGCCCAAGCATGCTTAACTTCGGAGTTCTAATGAGATCCAGTTGTGAGTCCCGACCCTGAATAACGTGTATTACCTCGATTTGTGTGCCATAGACCAAGAATGATATGACTGACCTTGGATTACGTGCCCTGTCTTAGTTTTCGTGCATGCTTCGTCATACATGCCTTAACCTAGGTTTAAGAGGCGTACCTTAATTTACGTGCATTGCATTGAATTACGTGTCGTGCATTGGTCTACGAGCATTGACCTAGGGTTTCGTGCGTTAGCATTAGAATTTGTGCATTAGACTTGAAGTATGTGCCTTAGTCTAGAAGTTCGTGTCTTACCTCGTAGTTCGTGTTTACCTCGTGTTTCGTGCCCCGTATTGATTTCGGTGCGTGCCTCGTAGTGCGTACCCTAGACCTAGGAATCCGTGCCACCACGTTAATCAAGAAAGCATCCTACACAAAGCACTAAACTATAAAATAATCCTAATTCAAATCGCTACAAAATCCACTAACAATAAACAATTCAATCTACACAAACACCTAAACATTCTTTATTCTTTATTCTCACCCAAAACCAATGCACCCCAAATTTCACCCTTATTATAATCCATAATATATTAAATAGAGTATGAAATTTCAGCAATTTGCAAGCCCTTGGCTGACCACTAAGTGCATTTAGTCTAGCATTGCATAATTTATTCATAATCCTAGACAAACTATGACAAAGCACTTAGACAATGCATAAAAAATTGCTCAATTCTCCTCAAATCTCACCATATCCGACCAGCCCTTGCATGCCCATGCTAGCATTCAAAATTTAAAGCATTTTGAAGACAAAAGCTGAATTTGAAAGCCTCAAGGCCGAGCATGCTCCTCAAGTTGCAAAGCTTTTGTTTTATCTTCATTTTCTTCATTTCTTTCTCTCACATTTCTCTCTCACTCTCATTTCCTCTCTCCATTTCGGTCCTTGGCTGAATTCTCCATCTTCTCAACTTCTCTTCTTCACACCATAGCTAAGTATAGCAAGCTACAAGTAAAGAACTACAACCGAGCAAGCTAGAGTTCGAAATCACTCATGCATGTGCATTGAAGCTTCATTTTCGGCCAAGGTGAGTTACTAAGCATCCATTTCTTTTCTTCAAGTTCTAACCACATGCATGCACTAAGAGATTGATCATTAAGCTAGGAAAATAGAGAAAAACTAGTGAGGTTCGGCTAAGCAAGGGAAAGGAGAAGATTTGAGCTTCAACTAGGGTCTTGAGCATTTTGTGGTTGATTGCTAAGGTGAGGGTTAAAATATTTTGAAAACTCACATGCATGCTCATAAATGTGTGTATTTGCTTCTGTACTTGATATATATGGTCGTTCATAAGCTTAAACAACCATGCATGGCAAGATCTTGGCTTGAAAATGATGCTAGGTGAAGTCGAAATGGATGACAGCTCTCTGACCAGTCTGTTCGAGGTATGTTTAGCTAAGCAAATGATGTTGAAAATGCTTGAAAATTGGTGGGTGACTAGTTTCGACAGTTTTGAACATTTTTTTCCAGAAATAGGCCGAAGGTAATTTTCACTCTAAGGTCCTCAAAATGGAATATCATTAAAATGTGACCAAATCTGGAAATCTGGAAAAATTAATCAGGTTTTGGCAGATGCACTGACCTTGTGGAACGAACCATATTTGAATTAGTGAATTATGTCCAAAACGCATGAAATTTGGTGCTCTTCTAGATTTTTCAGTTCTGGACAATTTTGTCAGAAATGGACCAAAGCTAAAACAGAATATAAGGACCTCAAAAACGTCAATTTCTGAAAAGTGTACAAATCTGGACAGTTTTGTGCTACCTCACTGTTTCGGCTATAACTAATGATTCTGAACTCCAATTGATGCAAGGTTTGTTTCTGATTTTAGTTAACTTCTTAAACTTTAATTTGACATCTTATTTACTGAATTTGTAGATTGTTTGGTTATCCTATTGATTGTGAGAAAACAGCCTATTTCAGTAAAGGTTTTATTTAGCCATATGCTTGGAAAATTGTTGTAACCTCTCTTGTGACACTAATTGTGTGGAAATGTGGTGTTGGGATGTTATGTGGACTGTTATGAGCACTTGAGGATGTCGAATTAAATGATGCAAGACTTGATAATGATCTTGAGTGGACTTAGGGTTTTAATCACTTGATTAAGTATGAAATCGGAACCCTAATGACTCGATAGTCTTAATAGGTGTTGATCAATTGGATATTGTGTTGGAATCATATGCTTAGTGGGCTGCCCGTAAATGTTTTATAACTTCAAAAGTGATCTTGACCATTGCATGTTGACAAATAAGCTTTTCTTGCATCCGAACCCATGTTGATATCATTGCACGTTGAATAATCTTATTGCTTGATTGTGTGGACCTCTTAATGTGTTATATAGCCTGTTTTACATGTGTTACATGGCTTCCCGTTTGATGATCATATGACTCTATATGCCTTTCAAGTGAAATTACTTGTCTTATCGTGCCTTGTTTGACTACTTGACAATGTGCGATCTTATAACTGTTCGGAGGCAACCTACTTTGTTGTCCTCCTAATGTGATATGTTAAATGTTATAAATGTGCATTGCATACAAGGTTACAACCTTTCGTGTGGCATGGTAGCGTTTCACGTCCGCCGGGCGGCATCGAGCATGCCGGTGTTACCGTGACTACCATGATCCAATTCCCTCTCTCGCTTGGTATTCACCCTTGGAGAGTTGGGTCGTAGGATTTCGGGGTACATCCGGAGTACACCCACTTAGCGTGTTTTAGGGATGAATTAAAGTCGGCCGCAACTCCTGTTACTTGACTTGATCTGAGAGCAAAAGCTCACCGTATCCTTTTTATTATGTGTATAAATACTCCCACTTGGTTCCTAGAGAACCTCGGGGAGGAAAGATCGGTATTCATATTCTGTACTTGTATTTCTGTTATATTCATGTGTGAGAAAGGGAATTTCATAAGTTTAACCGGAAAATGAGTTTCAAAACTTATTTCTCGTTCCCCCTCGCTGAGTTCATAAGGACTCACCCTCTTTTATCATCTCAAGTGAAGAAGAACAGGTACAGGAACCCGAGGACAGTGTGCCTAATGATGAACCCCTGGAGTGAATACCTGTCATTGCTTATTTTGCTTGATTGTGACTACTTGTGAACTTTTGCTACTAGAAGACTATTTCCCTTACGTTATTTGTTGTTTGTGATGTAATAGACCCTCGTTGTAATTTGGGGTCTAATTTTGGTTTGTACTTATATTAAGTAGACTGATACTAGACATACTATGATCGTTTTTGCTTTTATTATCACTAGTATCTATCATAGGTTATGATGCTTAGCTAAGGAATAGGCAAATGAACTTATCCAATCTCAACAGGTACTCGCTAATAAGCTAAGATCAACAGGTACATTTTAAAACGAGGATAAATGGACAAACGAGACATAGTATCATGCTAGGTTATAAATCAAACGGGACGTCGAAATAACCAATAAGCAATTCAATTGATGATAAAATAGTAAACTCTAGTCGGGAATGAACTTGAATTGAAAGTTTGAGGCTGTTAGAAAATTTAGGTCAAAACAAAGAGCCCAATTACCGCTGTTATGCTACCGGATTTCTGAAAAATTTTAGAGTCTAGAATAAAACGTTAAGTGTTAAACCTCCTAGAATGATTAAGAATGTGAAAGGACTTGAATGTTTAGATCACACCCTAGTCTAACCTTTATAGGCCGGGTTGGGGCGTGACACCATAGAAGAAATGGTATCAAAGCTTAGATTGCTTAAGCCAAGTTTAACTCTCGGACTGTGGGTAGAGCCCTAAGGTTATTAGGATCACTTGTTATGTATGATAATGTTAATTGTGCCTTCTATGTTCCTATGTGCTTATGTGATCAACATGCCTATGTGATTCAAGTGCACCGTATGTTTTAAGTGTTTATTATGTTACCATGGTTTCTTGTATGCTAGGCTGTATACTAGTTGTTGATGTTTTATTATACAATCCTATGCACTAAGATATAGTTGTTCTTATGTGGTATGATTATATAAGTACACGTTTACTTCCCGTGTAACATAATTGTATATATATAAATACATAACCTATCATAGGGCTGCCTCTTTTAGAATGGTTAGAAGAGTTCTTGGAAGTAGAGGGAGACTTCAAAGGAATGAGTTCGTGACCTTCAAACAAGGGGATTTGACGGTTGCACAGTATGAAACCTGATTGCATCAACTGTCCCAGTATGCTCCTGAAATGGTACAGACTACTGAGAAAAGGATCCAGAGATTTATTCAAGGGCTGAGATCTGAGATTCAAGATAGCTTGGCTCATTTTCAATTTCTCACCTATGGTGAAGCTCTTTTCGAGGCAATAAAAGCTGAGAGAGGAAAGAGTCAGGATGTGGTAGGGTCGAGTCAACCGAGTCAAGTACAGAGCCTGGAGCAGCTACCTATTGGGAAAGTTTGCCAAGGTGGTTTAGATATTCCTGTAGCTCAAGGCCCTTATGGAAGTGTTACTACTACTCTAGTCCCATGTTGTACTCATTATGCACGTAGAGGTCATCTGGAGGTTAACTGTTGGAGGAAAACAAGAAGGTGTAACGGTTGCGGTAGTAATCAACATAAGGTCAAGCAATGCCCAAAACGACAGAGGGTACAAGGATAGACTACGAGAGGGAGTACCCAAGGTCAAGACCAGAATTCGGGGAAGACAGCTACTAACAGATTACAGTCAGGTACCATAGTCAACCAATCTAATCATGTAACATCGAGAGGCACGGTTAACCCCCATCATGTTTCATGTAACTACTGCAACAAGAGGGGGCACACAGAAGCCCAATGTTGGAAGAAGTTTGGTAGATGCAAAGGATGTGGGAGTGATCAACATCGCGTCAAGAATTGTCCAAGGTGGCAAAAGAATTGTGCCCAAATTGCTAGCAGTAACCACGGTTAAAGATAAACTTACCTATTAAACTTATAGGAAAATATTACTTGAGCTCAGTATCATCCATCCTTTATGTGCGTTACCTTAGAAACAATGTATTGTCATGCAAGTATAGAGGTTGCTTTGAATCCATTTCTCACACCTTAAAATTGGCTTGATAGGCTGTCTAAGAAGATAGCAATATACTCGTACGATTGAATCCTTCCTCGATTGGAATTAAGCATCGTTGAACCTAATAAGGTGTATGCTAGCGAGTTTCAAGTTCACTAAATGGTAAGATCGTGACCTAGAAATTAAGAGGTGAATTCGTGAAAGTTGATGATAGTTATTTTTAGGGGTTAGATTATTAAGACATAGTGTATTTGAGTGACTTAACAATGGGTAACCTCAAGGCATGTAGGCAACTTTGGAGACTAAGTTTAACCAGGTTGATGATTATTTAGTATAACAAGGTATGGTGATGTTGGAATCAAGGAATTCACGTAGCTAGAACTTGTGTTCGGAAGACTACACCTAAAATATTGGGTCAAATAGAAGTGTAAGGAATTGAATTATGCATTAGATGACTAACGTTGCTAAAGGTCCTAAGTTGGATATTTGTGATATGAAGAAACATGGTATTAGTTTGGTGCCCCTCGAATTTAGTTGTAATTATGCAAAATAAATCATTCTATGCACTCATTGTTTGAATAGCCTAAAGGATGTTAGAAAGCATGTATCCCTAAGTAATACCGATAGACCTAGTTTATAAACCATGGAAATGAGATTAAAGCATCCGACTGCAAGGTTGAGTCGTTAGGGTATGACTAGTAATCCTAAATAGCTAATAGTAAGTATACATGATGATTCGTGGTAAAGCCTAGAAACTAGCAGTTGATAGACTTCGAATTGTAGTTGCTGAATAAAGGGTGAATCTTGTAGTGATAGTTAGATGAGTGGCTGATTACTCTTGAAATTCTATTAGGTTATATTGAAGGATGTTTCGTGGTCATAATTCTTATATTGATACAGCCTTGAAGTTATTTCGTGTAACAAGCTATTTGAATTAGTATGATAAGTATCTTAAGAGTTAGATCATTTCGGCACCCATTTATAATCCTAAGATTGTTGTTGTACGGCCGGTAACCTAGTGGAGCATTGATATTCTTATATGGCTATAGCCCTAACTTAGTAACACTAATGTTGAAAATATATTAGCGAGTATTAAGTGTTCGAAGGAATGACTAGGTCGCTAAGTGAGTGGGACCATTGTCTTCTTGAGTATTACGTAACCTTGGATTGAGGTGAGTGAAATTTATTTGAGGTTGAAACTATTCATCTTAGGAGTTTTGTATAAGATTAAAAGAAATTCTAAAGCTTCGTGACTTGAAGATAGAGATTAGAATAAGGAAATAAATTGTGAATTGCAAGTTGATGAAATTTACTTGTAAGAGTTGAACTAGTGCAACATGATTAGTTACCCATACAATTTTGGTGGCAATTTGTTTGTGGTACTTAATAGACCTTAGAGTTTGAGTTTAACGAATCTCAACGGTCTTTCCCCTTGATTACGAGCGTGAAGGTTAACGAAGCTGGTAAAGAATGTTAGTGAATAGGAGCCTATAACCGGGAGACTAGTCATTAGAAGAGTTGCTAATCTAATACCTACGAGATAAGGACTATGATACTATCAATAGATGATGACTTGAGATGGATCAATTTGTTTGGTGAGTTATTCTTAAAGATTGGGTCATGTTGTGGAAATGATCCATGACTTGTTGATGTCCTATGTGTTAACAATTTTGGAAGCTTGTTGATAGGATATGTAAATCGGATATAGACCTATCATCTTGAAATTAACATATGTAACCCTAGGATCATGGAATTATTGTGATATTGCTTTTGAGGTATGAATGTGAGATTGATACAACATGAGTCATGATTTTGGAGTTATAGTTATATAGTCTGAATACCGATGCAGCCTTGATGACTATATATGGAGATTCTAACCTTAGTTAATAAACTTGACCTTAAAATCAAATGGAGAATATAATCGTTCAAAGGAAAGAACTGTAAATGTAGGGGTCCCACCGAACTAAATGATTGGAGAAACATAGGAAGTAAATTGGTTGTGATAAGAGATCACCAAACACGGGACGAACCAGAGTAGGACGAATAACAAGGGTCAGAATCCGTTTAAATGACCTCAATAGGAAAGAATGAATTTCGGGACGAAATTCTTTTAAGGAGGGGAGGATGTGAGGCCCGACCCTGAATAACGTGTATTACCTCGATTTGCATGCCATAGACCAAGAATGATATGACTGACCTTGGATTACGTGCCCTATCTTAGTTTTCGTGCATACTTCGTCATACGTGCCTTAACCTAGGTTTAAGAGGCGTACCTTAATTTACATGCATTACATTGAATTACGTGTCGTGCATTGGTCTACGTGCATTGACGTAGGGTTGCGTGCGTTAGCATTAGAATTTGTGCATTAGACTTGAAGTATGTGCCTTAGTCTAGAAGTTCGTGTCTTACCTCGTAGTTCGTGTTTACCTCGTGTTTCGTGCCCCGTATTGATTTCGGTGTGTGCCTCGTAGTACGTACCCTAGACCTAGGAATCCGTGCCACAACGTTAATCAATAAAGCATCCTACACAAAGCACTAAACTATAAAATAATCCTAATTCAAATCTCTACAAAATCCACTAACAATAAACAATTTAATCTACACAAACACCTAAACATTCTTTATTCTTTATTCACACCCAAAACCAATGCACCCCAAATTTCACCCTTATTATAATCCATAATATATTAAATAGAGTCTGAAATTTCAGCAATTTGCAAGCCCTTGGCTGACCACTAAGTGCATTTAGTCTAGCATTGCATAATTTTTTCATAATCCTAGACAAACTATGACAAAGCACTTACACAATGCATACAAAATTGCTCAATTCTCCTCAAATCTCACCATATCCGACCAGCCCTTGCATGCCCATTCTAGCATTCAAAATTTAAAGCATTTTGAAGACAAAAGCTGAATTTGAAAGCCTCAAGGCCGAGCATGCTCCTCAAGTTGCAAAGCTTTTGTTTTATCTTCATTTTCTTCATTTCTTTCTCTCACATTTCTCTCTCACTCTCATTTCCTCTCTCCATTTCGGTCCTTGGCTGAATTCTCCATCTTCTCAACTTCTCTTCTTCACACCATAGCTAAGTATAGCAAGCTACAAGTAAAGAACTACAACCGAGCAAGCTAGAGTTCGAAATCACTCATGCATGTGCATTGAAGCTTCATTTTCGGCCTAGGTGAGTTACTAAGCATCCATTTCTTTTCTTCAAGTTCTAACTACATGCATGCACTAAGAGATTGATCATTAAGCTAGGAAAATAGAGAAAAACTAGTGAGGTTCTCGGCTAAGCAAGGGAAAGGAGAAGATTTGAGCTTCAACTAGGGTCTTGAGCATTTTGTGGTTGATTGCTAAGGTGAGGGTTAAAATCTTTTGAAAACTCTTTAAAAACTCACATGGATTCTCATAAATGTGTGTATTTGCTTCTGTACTTGAGATATATGGTCGTTCATAAGCTTAAACAACCATGCATGGCAAGATCTTGGCTTGAAAATGATGCTAGGTGAAGTCGAAATGGATGACAGCTCTCTGACTAGTCTGTTCGAGGTATGTTTAGCAAAACAAATGATGTTGAAAATGCTTGAAAATTGGCGGGTGACTAGTTTGGACAGTTTTGAACATTTTTCCCAGAAATAGGCCGAAGGTAATTTTGATTCTAAGGTCCTCAAAATGGAAAATTATAAAATGTGACCAAATCTGGAAATCTGGAAAAATGAATCAGGTTTTGGCAGATGCACTGACCTTGTGGAACGAACCATATTTGAATTAGTGAATGATGTCAAAAACGCATGAAATTTGGTTTCCTGCTATATTTTTCAGTTCTGGACAATTTTGTCAGAAATGGACCAAAGCTAAAACTGACTCTAAGGACCTCAAAAACGTCAAGTTCTGAAAAGTGTACAAATCTGGACAGTTTTGTGCTACCTCACTGTTTCGGCTATAACTAATGATTCTGAACTCCAATTGATGCAAGGTTTGTTTCTGATTTTATTTAACTTCTTAAGCTTTAATTTGACATCTTATTTACTGAATTTGTAGATTGTTTGGTTATCCTATTGATTGTGAGAAAACAGCCTATTTCAGTAAAGGTTTTATTTAGCCATATGCTTGGAAAATTGTTGTAACCTCTCTTGTGACACTAATTGTGTGGAAATGTGGTGTTGGGATGTTATGTGGACTGTTATGAGCACTTGAGGATGTCGAATTAAATGATGCAAGACTTGATAATGATCTTGAGTGGACTTAGGGTTTTAATCACTTGATTAAGTATGAAATCGGAACCCTAATGACTCGATAGTCTTAATAGGTGTTGATCAATTGGATATTGTGTTGGAATCATATGCTTAGTGGGCTGCCCGTAAATGTTTTATAACTTCAAAAGTGATCTTGACCATTGCATGTTGACAAATAAGCTTTTCTTGCATCCGAACCCATGTTGATATCATTGCACGTTGAATAATCTTATCGCTTGATTGCGTGGACCTCTTAATGAGTTATATAGCCTGTTTTACATGTGTTACATGGCTGCCCGTTTGATGATCATATGACTCTATATGCCTTTCAAGTGAAATTACTTGTCTTATCGTGCCTTGTTTGACTACTTGACAACGTGCGATCTTATAACTGTTCGGAGGCAACCTACTTTGTTGTCCTCCTAATGTGATATGTTAAATGTTATAAATGTGCATTGCATACAAGGTTGCAACCTTTCGTGTGGCATGGTAGCGTTTCACGTCCGCCGGGCGGCATCGAGCATGCCGGTGTTACCGTGACTACCATGATCCAATTCCCTCTCTCGCTTGGTATTCACCCTTGGAGAGTTGGGTCGTAGGATTTCGGGGTACATCCGGAGTACACCCACTTAGCGTGTTTTAGGGATGAATTAAAGTCGGCCGCAACTCCTGTTACTTGACTTGATCTGAGAGCAAAAGCTCACCGTATCCATTTTATTAAGTGTATAAGTACTCCCACTTGGTTCCTAGAGAACCTCGGGGAGGAAAGATCGGTATTCCTTTTCTGTACTTGTATTTCTGTACTTGTATTTCTGTTATATTCATGTGTGAGAAAGGGAATTTCATAAGTTTAACCGGAAAATGAGTTTCAAAACTTATTTCTCGTTCCCCCTTGCTGAGTTCATAAGGACTCACCATCTTTTATCATCTTAGGTGAAGAAGAACATGTACAGGAACCCGAGGACAATGTGCCTAATGATGAACCCCTGGAGTGAATACCTGTCATTGCTTATTTTGCTTGATTGTGACTACTTGTAAACTTTTGCTACTAGAAGACTATTTACCTTACGTTATTTGTTGTTTGTGATGTAATAGACCCCCGTTGTAATTTAGGGTCTAGTTTTGGTTTGTACTTATATTAAGTAGACTGATACTAGACATACTATAATCGTTTTTGCTTTTATTATCACTAGTATCTATCATAGGTTATGATGCCTAGCTAAGGAATAGGCAAATGAACTTATCCAATCTCAACAGGTACTCGCTAATAAACTAAGATCAACAGGTACATTTTAAAATGAGGATAAATGGACAAACGAGACATAGTATCATGCTAGGTTATAAATCAAACGGGACGTCGAAATAACCAATAAACAATTCAATTGATGATAAAATAGTAAACTCTAGTTGGGAATGAACTTGAATTGAAAGTTTGAGGTTGTTAGAAAATTTAGGTCAAAACAAAGAGCCCAATTACAGCCGTTATGCTGCCGGATTTATAGAAAATTTTGGAGTCTAGAATAAAACGTTAAGTGTTAAACCTCCTAGAATGATTAAGAATGTGAAAGGACTTGAATGTTTAGATCACACCCTAGTCTAACCTTTATAGGCCGGGTTGGGGCGTGACACCAGTGCATTAGGGCTGGTATGATCGCACCCGTCAAGTTGTGGGTGCAAAACCCTTATGTGTTGACAGTTCACAGTCCCAGCCTAGGGAAACGACCAATTAAAAAGGCCCAATGGACTTATCGACAACCCATCTACTTCCACAACGCAGAATCCTAGCAAGACGTGATATCGACGTATAGTAGGGCCCTCTAATGTCCCACGAGTCCGGTTATCAGCCTTTTCAGGGCTCACGACGAACGACCCGGGATGAAAAAAAACAGCACAAACAAAAGAAAAGTTGCCCAAAATTGATGAAAACATATGATTTTGGGTTCTGAATATAGGCGCTACCGAGTAGGCATGCTGTCCCCGTTGTAGAGCTCCCGAAGAGCTTTCAACCGATATACTGTGGGCCTAATAACTCCTTACAGATCAAAAGTTATGGGCACTAGAGTGACGGAGACCAGGTCATAAGCCTCACGACCTCAGTTTGTTAGCCCAGCCCCTCTGTGAAGTGAAGTTGTCTTGCCCATGATGTTGTGGGACTCGAGGAAAGAAATGAGACGGATCAAGCATCTTGAGATGGCTGAACGGGGCAATTAATAGTGAAAAAGGGGGTGCAGCACGAGGATATCTCAAGGGGTCACCCATCCTAGTACGACTCCCGCCCAAGCACGCTTGACTTCAATGTTCTGATGGGATCCGGTGCATTAGTACTGGTATGATTGCACCCGTCAAGTTGTGGGTACAAAGCCCTTATGTGTTGACGGTTCACAGTCCTACCCTAGGGAGACAGCCCATTAAAAAGGCCCTCTAATGTCCCACGAGTCAAATTATCGGGCTTTTCGCGGCTCACGACGAATGACCCAGGACTAAAAAATAATGTAAACTGAAGAAAAGTGGCCCGAAACTAATGAAAACGTTCGGTTTTGGGTTCTAAAAACAGGCGCAGCCAAGTAGGCTGGCTGCCCTTGTCATAGAGCTCTCGAAGAGCTCTTTGACGATATACTGTGGGTCGTATAACTCCTTGCATATCAAAGTTTCTAGGCACCAGAGCGATGGAGACCAGGTCACAGGCCTCACGACCACGGTTTACAAGCCCAGCCCCTTCGCGAAGCAAAGTTGTCCTGCCCAAGATGCCGCGGGACTCAAGGAAAAAAATGTGACGGATGAAGCATATTGGCATGGCTGAACAACGCAATAAAAAATGAAAAAGGGTGTGCAACACGAGGACTTCCCAGGGGGTCACCTATCCTAGTACGACTCCGACCCAAGTACGCTTAACTTCGGAGTTCTTATGGGATCTGGTACATTAGTGCTTGTATGATCGCACCCATCATGTTGTAGGTGCAAAGCCCTTATGTGTTGATGGTTCACAGTCCCAACCCAGGGAGACGGCCCATTAAAAAGGCCCAATGGGCTTATCGACAACCCATCTGCTTCCACAATTAGTATTTTCGTAAGATGTGATATCGACGCATAGTATGGCCCTCTAATGTCCCATGACTCAACTTATTGACCTTTTTGTGGCTCATGACGAATGACCCGGGATGAAAAAATAGCACAAACAGAAGAAAAGTTGCCCAAAATTGATGAAAAGACGTTCGATTTTGGGTTCTGAGTACAAGCGTAGTCGATAAAGCTTGCTACCCCTGTCGTAGAACTCCTGGAGAGCTTTCCAATGATAAACTGTAGGCCTCATAACTCCTTACGGATCAAAAGTTATGGGCACCGGAGCCACGGAAACCACGTCACAGGCCTTACGACCTTGGTTTGCAAGCCCAGCCCCTCCGTGAAGCAAAGTTGTCTTGCCCAAGATGTGGTGGGACTCGAGGAAAGAAATTTGACGGATAAAGCATCTTGGCATGGCTGAACGGAGCAAAAAAAAATGAAAAAAAGGTGCAACACGAGGACTTCCCAGGGGTTCACCTATCCTAGTACAACTCCCGCCGAAGCACGTTTAACTTCTGAGTTCTGATAGGATCCATTGCATTATTGCTGTTATGCTCGCACCCGTCAAATTATGGGTGCAAAGCCCTTATGTGTTGACGGTTCTCAGTCCCAACCTAGGGAGACGACCCATTAAAAAGGCCCAATGGGCTTATTTACAACACATCTACTTCCACAACGTATCATCCTCATAAGATGTGATATTGACGCATAGTAGGGCCTCTAATGTCCCACAAGTCAGGTTATCGGCCTTTTCACGGCTCACGACGAACGACTCGGGATGAAAAAATAGCACAAACAGTAGAAAATTTGCCCAAAACTGATGAAAACATTCAATTTTTGGCTTCCAAATACTAGCGCAGTCGAGAAGGCTTGCTGCCGTCGTCGTAAAGCTCCTAGAGAGCTTTCCAACGATATACTGTGGGCCGTGTAACTCTTTACGGATCAAAAGTTATGGGCACCGGAGCGACGCACATAAGGTCACAGGCCTCATGATCTCTGTTTGAAAGCCCAGCCCCTTCGTGAAGCAAAGTTGTCTTGCCCAAGATGTGGTGGGACTACAGGAAAGAAATGTGACAGATGAAGCATCTTGGCATAGCTGAACGGCTTAATAAAAAATAAAAAAGAGGATGCAACATGAGGATTTCCCAGGGGGTCACCTATCCTAGTACGACTCCCGTCCAAGCACACTTAACTTCAGAATTCTGATGGGATTCGGATCATTAGAGCTTGTTTGATCGCACTCGTCAAGTTGTGGGTGCAAAGCCCTTACGTGTTGATGGTTCACAATCCCAGCCCAGGGTAACGACCATTAAAAAGACCCAATGGGCTTATCAACAACCCATCTGCTTCCACAATGCAACATCCTTGCAAGATGTGATATCGATGCATAGTAGGGCCCTCCAATATTCCACGAGCCAGGTTAACGACCTTTTTGCGGCTCACGACGAACAACCCTGGACAAAAAATAGAGCAAACAAAAAAAAATAGACCGGAAATGATGGAAAGGTTCGATTTTGTGTTCTAAATACAGGCGCAGCTAAGCAGGCTTGCTGCCGCTATCGTAGAACTCCCGGAGAGCTTTCCAACAATATACTATGGGCCGCCTAACTCCTTACGTATCAAAAGTTATGGGCACCGGAGTGACGGAGACCTAGTCACAGGCCTCACGACCTCGGTTTGCAAGCCCAGCCCCCTCTATGAAGCGAAGTTGTCTTGCCCAAGATGCCGTGGGACTCGAGGAAAGAAATGTGATGGATGAAGAATCTTGGCATGGCTGAACGGCGTAATAAAAAATGCAAAAGGGTGTGCAACACGAGGACTTCCTAAGGGGTCACCTATCATAGTACGACTCCCGCCCAAACACGCTTAACTTCGGAGTTCTGATGGGATCCAATGCAGTAGTACTGGTATGATCGCACCAGTCAAGTTATGGGTGCAAAGCCCTTATGCGTTGATGGTTCACAGTCCCAGCCTAAGGAAACGGCACATTAAAAAGGACCAATGGGCTTATCGACAACCCATATGCTTCCACAACGTATCATCCTCGCAAGAAGTGATATCGACGTGTAGTAGGGCCCTCTAATGTCCCACGATTCAGGTTATTGGCCTTTTTGCAGCTCACGACGAACGACTCGGGATTTTAAAAAGTGCAAGCAGAAGAAAAGTTACCCAAAACTGATGAAAATGTTCGATTTTAGGTTGCGAATAAAGGCGCAGATGAGAAGTCTTGTTGCCCCCGTCGTAGAGCTCCCGGAAATCTTTCCAATGATATACTATGGGCCGCATAACTCTTTACGGATCAAAAGTTATGGGCACCAGTACGACGTAGACCAGGTCACAGGCCTCACGAACCTTGGTTTGCAAGCCCAGCCCTTCCGTGAAGCGAATTTGTCTTGCCCAAGATGCGGCGCGACTCGAGGAAAGAAATGTGACGGATGAAGCATCTTGGCATGGCCGAACGGCGCAATAAAAACTAAAAAAGGGGGTGTAACACGAGGACTTCCCAAGGGGTCACCCATCTTGGCACGACTCCCACCCAAGCACGCTTAACTTCGGATTTCTGATGGGATCCGGTGCATTAGTACCGGTATGATCGCACCTGTCAAGTTGTGGGTACAAAGCCCTTATGTGTTGACGGTTCACAATCTCAACCCAGGGAGACGGCCTATTAAAAAGGCCCAATAGGCTTATCGACAACCCATCTACTTCGACAATGCAGCATCCTTGCAAGACGTGATATCGATGAGTAGTAGGGCCCTCTAATGTCCCACGTGTCATGTTATTGGCCTTTTCGGGGCTCACGACAAACGACTGGGGATAAAAAAAATGCAAATAAAAGAAAAGTTGCCCAAAACTGATAAAAACGTTCAATTTTGGATTTCGAATACAGGCGTAGATGAGAAGGCTTGTTGTCTCCAACTTAGAGCTCCAGGAGAGCTTTCTAATGATATACTATGTGCCGCATAACTCTTTACGGATCAAAAGTTATGGCACCGGAGCGACGGAGACCAAGTCACAGGCCTCACGATCTCGATTTGTAAGCCCACTCCCTCCGTGAAGCGAAGTTGTCTTGCCCAAGATGCCATGGGACTCAAGGAAAGAAATGTGATGGATTAAGCATCTTGGCATGGCTGAACGGTGTAATAAAAAATGAAAAAGTGGGTGCAACACAAGGACTTCCTAGGGGGTCACCCATCCTAGTACGACTCCCCCCCAAGCACGCTTAATTCGGAGTTATGATGGGATCCGATGCATTAATACTGGTATAATCGCACCTGTCATGTTGTGGGTGCAAAGCCCTTATGTGTTGACGGTTCACAATCCCAGCCAAGGGAGACGGCCTATTAAAAAGGTCCATTGGGCTTATCGACAACCCATTTGCTTCCACAACACAACATCTTTGCAAGACATAAAATATATGCATAATAGGGGCCTCTAATATCGCACGAGCAGGTTATCGCCGTTTTTCTGCCTCACAACGAGTGATCCAAGACGAAAAAACAGTGTAAACAGGAGAAAAATTGGCCAAAACTAATGAAAACGTTTGATTTTGGGTTCCGCAAATAGGCGCAGCCGAGCAAGATTGCTACTCCCGACGTAGAGGTCCCAGAGTACTTTCTAACAATATACTGTGGCCCACATAACTCCATACGGATCAAAAGTTATTGGCACCGAAAAGACAGAGAATAGGTCATAGGCCGCACGACCTCGGTTTGCGGGCCCAGCCCCTCTGCAAAGCGAAGATGTCTTGCCCAAGATACCATGGGACTCGAGAAATGAAATGTGATGGATGAAGCATCTTGGCATGGCAGAACGACGAAATAAAAAATGAAAAAGGGTGTACAACATGAGGACTTCCTAGGGGGTTACCTATCCTAGTACGACTCCTGCCCAAGTATGCTTAACTTCAGAGTTCTAATGGGATCCGGTACATTAATGCTTGTATGATCGCACCCATCAAGTTGTAGGTGCAAAGCCCTTATGTGTTGACGGTTCACAATCCCAGCCCAGGGAGACGGCCCATTAAAAAGGCCTAATAGGTTTATCGTCAACCCATCTACTTGCATAATGTAGCATTCTCGCAAGATGTGATATCGACACAAAGTAGGGCCTTCTAATGTCCCACGAGTCAGGTTATAGGCATTTTCGCGGCTCACGACGAATGACCCGGGATGAAAAAATAGCGTAAACAAAAGAAAAGTTTCCCAAAACTAATGAAAATGTTTGATTTTGGATTCCGAATACATGCGTAGTCGAGAAGTCTTGCTGCCCCTGCCGTAGAGCTCCCGGAGAGCTTTCCAACGATAAACTGTGGGCCGCATAACTCCTTACGGATCAAAAGTTATAGGCACCAGAGCGACGGAGACCAGGTCACAGGCCTCACGACCACGATTTGCAAGCCCATCCCCTTTGTGATGCGAAGTTATCTTGCCCAAGATGTGGTGGGACTCGAGGAAAGAAATGTGATGGATGAAGTATCTTGGCATGGCTGAACAACACAATAAAAAATGAAAAAGGGGGTGCAACACGAGGACTTCCCAGGGGGTCACCTATCCAAGTACAACTCTTGCCCAAGCACGCTTAACTTCAGAGTTCTGATAGGATCCCGTGTATTAGTACTGGTATGATTGCACCCATCAAGTTGTGGGTGCAAAGCCCTTATGTGTTGTTGGTCCACAGTCCTAGCCCAGGGAGATAACCCTTTAAAAAGGCCCAATGGGCTTGTCAACAACCTATCTGCTTCCACAACGTAGCATCCTCGCAAGATATGATATTGACGCGTAGTAAGGCCCTCTAATATCCCACGAGTCAAGTTATCGGCCTTTTCGCGGCTCACGACGAACGACCTGGGATGAAAAAATATCGTAAATAGAAGAAAAGTGGCCCGAAACTGATGAAAACTTTCTATTTTGGGTTTCGAAAATAAGCGTAGCCAAGTAGGCTTTCTACTGTTGTTGTAGAGCTCTCGGAGATCTTTCCAACGATATACTGTGGGCCGCATAACTCCTTACGAATCAAAAGTTATAGGAACCGAAGAGACGAAGACTAGGTCACAAGCCTCACGACCGCGGTTTATGGGCCCAGCCCCTCCGCGAAGAGAAGTTGTCTTGCGCAAAATATTGTTGGACTCGAGGAAAGAAATGTGACGGATGAAGCATCTTGGCATGGCTGAACGGCATAATAAAAAATGAAAAAGGGTGTACAACACGAGGACTTCCAAGGGGGTCACCCATCCTAGTACGAATCCTACCCTTGCACGCTTAACTTCGGAGTTCTGATGGGATCCGGTGTATTAGTGCTAGTATGATCGCACCGTCAAGTTGTGGGTGCAAAGCCCTTATGTGTTGATGGTTCACAATCCCAGCCCAGGGAGACAGCTCATTAAAAAGGACCAATGGGCATATCGACAACCCATCTCCTTACACTACGTAGCATCCTCGCAAGACGTGATATCGACTTGTTGTAGGGCCCTCTAATATCCAACAATTCAGGTTATCGGCCTTTTCGATTTTGGGTTTCGAAAATAGGCGCAGCTGAGCAAGCTTGCTGCCCTCGTCGTAGAGCTCCCGATGTGCTTTCCAACAATATACTATGGACTACATAACTCCTTACAGATCAAAAGTTATGGGCACCGGAGTGATGGAGACCAGGTCACAGGCCTCATGACCTCGGTTTGCAAGCCCAAACCCTCTGTGAAGCGAAGTTGTCTTGCCCAAGATGCCGTGGGACTCGAGGAATGAAATGTGAAGATGAAGCATCTTGGCATGGCTGAACGGCAAAATAAAAGATGAAAAAGGGGATGCAACACGAAGACTTCCCACGGGGTCACCCATCCTAGTACGACTCCTGCCTAAGCACGCTTAACTTCGGAGTTCTGATAGGATCCAGTGCATTAGAGCTGGTATGATTGCACTAATCAAGTTGTGGGTGCAAAGCCCTTATGTGTTGACAGTTCACAGTCCCAGCCTAGGGAGACGGCCAATTAAAAAGGCCCAATGGACTTATCGACAACCCATCTACTTTCATAACACAGAATCCTAGCAAGACGTGATATCGACGCGTAGTAAGGCCCTCTAATGTGCCACGAGTCAGGTTATCAGCCTTTTCGGGGCTCACGACGAACGACCCAGGATGAAAAAATAGCCCAAACAGAAGAAAAATTGCCCAAAATTGATGAAAACATTTGATTTTGGGTTCCGAATATAGGCGCAGCCAAGAAGGCTTGCTGTCCCCATCGTAGAGCTCCCGAAGAGCTTTCAATCGATATACTGTGGGCCTCATAACTCCTTACGGATCAAAAGTTATAGGCACCGAAGCGATAGAGACCAGGTCACAGGCCTCACGACCTCAGTTTGCTAGCCCAGCCCTTCTGTGAAGCGAAGTTGTCTTGCCCAAGATGCCGTGGGACTCGAGGAAAGAAATGTGATGGATCAAGGATCTTGACATGGCTGAATGGGGCAATTAATATTGAAAAAAGGGGTGCAGCACGTGGATATCCTAGGGGGTCACCCATCCTAGTACGACTCTCGCCCAAGCACGCTTAACTTCGTAGTTCTGATGGGATCCGGTGCATTATTACTGGTATGATCGCACCCATCAAGTTGTCGGTGCAAATCCCTTATGTGTTGACGGTTCACTATCCCAGCCCAAGGAGACGGCCCATTAAAAAGGCCCAATGGGCTTATCGACAACCCATCAGCTTCCACAACGCAGCATCCTCACATGACGTGATATCAATGCTTAGTAGGACCCGCTAATGTTGCACGAGTTAGGTTATTGGCCTTTTCACGACTCACGACGAGCAACCCGGGATGAAAAAAAAAGCGTAAACAGAAGAAAAGTAGCCCAAAACAGAAGAAAACATTCAATTTTGGGTTTCGAAAATAGGCGCATCCGAGCATGTTTGCTGCCCCAGTACTATAGCTCCTAGAGAGCTTTCTAACGATATATTGTGGGCAGCACAACTCCTTACGGATCAAAAGTTTTGGGAACCGGAGAGATGGAGACCAGGTCACAAGCCTCACGACCTCGGTTTGCGAGCCCAGCCCGTCCACAAAGCGAAGTTCCCTTGCCCAAGATATTGTGGGACTCGAGAAAAGAAATGTGACAGATGAAGCATCTAGGAATGGCTGAACGGCGCAATAAAAAATGAAAAATGGGTTGCAACACGAGTACTTCCCAGGGGGTCACCTATCCTAGTACGACTCCCGCCCAAGCACACTTAACATCGGAGTTCTGATGGGATCCGGTGCATTAATGGTTTTATGATCGCACTCGTCAAGTTGTGGGTGCAAAGCCCTTATGTGTTGACGGTTCACTATCCCAGCCCAGTCAGACGGCCTATTAAAAAGTCCTAATGGGCTTATCGACAACCCATCGGCTTCCACAATGCAGCATCCTCGCAAGACCTGATATCGACATGTAGTAGGGCCCTCTAATGTGCTATGAGTCTAGTTATCAGCCTTTTCGCAGCTCACGACGAACAACTAGGGATGAAAAAATAGCGCAAATAGAAGAAAAGTGGCCTAAAACTAATGAAAACGTTCGATTTTGGGTTTCAAAAATAGGCACATCCGAGCAGGCTTGCTGCTCATGTCGTAGAGCTCCAGGAAAGCTTTCCAACGATATACTGTGGGACGTATAACTCTTTATGTATCAAAAGTTATGGGCACCGGAATGATAGAGACCAGGTCACAAGCCTCACGGCCAAGGTTTGCGGGCCCAGCCCCTCTGCAAAGCGAAGTTGCCTTGTTCAAGATGCCGTGGGACTCGAGGAAAGAAATGTGATGGATGAAGCATCTTGGCATAGCTGAACAATGCAATAAAAAATGAAAAAGGTGGTGCAACACGAGGACTTCCCAAGGGGTCACCCATCCTAGTACGACTCCCGCCCAAGAACGGTTAACTTCGAAGTTCTGATAGGATCCTGTGCATTAGTGCTGGTATGATTGCACCCGTCAAGTAGTGGGTGCGAAGCCCTTATGTGTTGACGGTTAACAGTCCCAACCTAGGGAGACGACCCATTAAAAAGGCCTAATGGGCTTATCGACTACCTATCTGCTTCCACTACCCATCTGCTCTCCAACGATATACTGTGGGCCGCATAACTCCTTACGGATCAAAAGTTATGGGCACCAGAGCGACGGAGACCAGGTCACAACCCCAACCCCTTCGTGAAGTGGAGTTGTCTTGCCCAACATGCCGTGGGACTCGAGGAAAGAAATGTGACGGATGTGCATCTTGGCATGGCTGAACAATGGAATGAAAATGAAAAAAAGGGTGCAACACGAGGACTTCCCAAGGGGTTACCCATCCTAGTACCACTCCCGCCCAAGCACGCTTAACTTTGGAGTTCTGAAAGGATCTGGTGCAATTGTACTGGTACAATTGCACCAGTCAAGTTGTGGGCACAAAGCCCTTATGTGTTGACGGCTCACAGTCCCAGCCCAAGGAGACGACCCATTAAAAAGGCCCAATGGACTTATCGACAACCCATCTGCTTCCACAATGTAGCACCTTGAAATACATGATTTAGACATGTAGTAGGGCCCTCTAATATCCCATGAGTCAGGTTATCGGTCTTTTCGCGGCTCATGATGAACGACCCGGGATGAAAAAATAGCGCAAACAAAAGAAAAGTGGCCTGAAATTGATGAAAACGTTCAATTTTGAGTTTCGAAAACAGGCGCAGCAACGCAGGCTTGCTGCCCCCGTCGTAAAGCTCCCAAAGAAATTTCTAACAATATATCATGGACCGCATAACTCCTTACGGATCAAAAGTTATGGGCATCGGAGCGACGGAGACCAGGTCACTAGCCTCACGACCTCGGTCTGCAGGCCCAGCCCCTCTGCGAAGCGAAGTTGTCTTGCCCAAGATGTCATAGGACTCGAGGAAATAAATGTGACAAATGAAGCATCCTGGCATGGTTGAACGACGCAATAAAAAATGAAAAATGGGGTGCAACACGAGGACTTCCCAGGGGGTCACCTATTCTAGTGTGACTCCCACCCAAGTACGCTTAACTTCGGAGCTCTGATGGGATCCGGTGCATTAGTTGTTGTATGATCGCACCCGTCTTGTTGTGGGTGCAAAGCCCTTGTGTGTTGACGGCTCACACTCTCAGCCCAGGGAGATGGCCCATTAAAAAGGCCCAATGGGCTTATCAATAACCTATCTGCTTCCAGAACATCGCATCCACACAAGACGTGATATCGACACGAAGTAGGTCCCTCTAATGTCCCACGAGTCAGGTTACTGGCATTTTCACGGCTCACGACGAACTACCCGGGATGAAAAAATTGCGTAATCAGAAGAAAAGTGGCTCAAAATTGTTGAAAATGTTCAATTTTGATTTCTGGAAAATGGCGCAGCCGAGCAGGCTTGCTGCCCCAATCGTAGAGCTCCCGGTGAACTTTCCAACAATATATTGTGGGCCGCATAACTCCTTACGGATCAAAAGTTATGGGCACCGAAAAGATGGAGACCAGGTCACCGGCCTCACGACCTCGGTTTGCGGGCCCAACCCCTTCGTAAAGAGAAGTTGTCTTGCCCAAGATACCGTGGGACTCGACGAAAGAAATGTGACGGATGAAGCATCTTGGCATAGTTGAACGACTCAATAAAAAATGAAAAAGGGGGTGTAACACAAGGACTTTCCAGGGGGTCACCTATCCTAGTACGACTCTCGCCCAAGTATGCTCAACTTCGGAGTTCTGATGCGATCCAATGCATTAGTGCTTGTATGATCGCACCCATCAAGTTGTGGGTGCGAAGCCCTTATGTCTTGACTGTTCACAGTCCAAGCACATGGAGACAGCCCATTAAAAAGGCCTAATAGGCTTATCGACAACCTATCTGCTTCTAGAATATAGCGTCCTCGCAAGACGTGATATCGACGAGTAGTAGGGCCCTCTAATGTCCAATGTGTTAGGTTATTGGCCTTTTCGCGGCTCACGACAAACGACTCGTGATGAAAAAATAGCGCAAACAGAAGAAAATTAGCCCAAAATTGATGAAAATGTTTGATTTTAGGTTCCAAAAATAGGCACAGTCGAGCAGGCTTGCTGCCCCCATCGTAGAGCTCCTGGAGAGCTTTTCAACAATATATTGTGGGCCGCATAACTCCTTACGGATCAAAAGTTATGGGCACCGGAGAGATGGAGACCAGGTCACAGGCCTCACGAACTCGGTTTGCGAGCCCAGCCCCTCCGCAAAGTGAAGTTGTCTTGCCCAAGATACCGTGGGACTTGAGGAAAGAAATATGACGGATGACCATCTTGGCATAGCTAAACGGCACAATAAAAAATGAAAAATGGGGTACAACATGAGGACTTCCCAAGGGGTCACCTATCCTAGTACGACTCCCGTCCAAGCACGCTTAACTTCAGAGTTATGTTGAGATCCGATGCATTAGTGCTTGTATGATCACACTCGTCAAATTGTGGGTGCAAAGCCCTTATGTGTTGATGGTTCAGAGTCCCAATCCAAGGGGATGGCCCATTAAAAAGGCCCAATGGGCTTATCGATAACCCATCTGCTTCCAAGACGTAGCACCATCGCAAGACATGATATTGACGCGTAGTTGGGCCATCTAATGTCCCACGAGTCAGGTTATCGGCATTTTTGTGGGTCACGATGTACTACCCGGGATAAAAAACATCGTAAATTGAAGAAAAGTGGACTGAAACTGATGAAAATATTCGATTTTGGGTTCCAAAAATAGGCATAGCCGAGTAAGCTGTTGCCTCACTCGTAGAGCTCCAAGAGAACTTTCTAACGATATATTGTAGGCCGCATAACTCCTTACGAATCAAAAGTTATGGGCACCGGAGAGATAGAGACCAGGTCCCAAGCCTCACGACCTCGGTTTGCTGGCCCAGCCCCTCCGCAAATCGAAGTTGTCTTGCCCAAGATGCTGTGCGACTCGAGGAAAGAAATGTGATAGATGAAGCATCTTGGCATGGCCGAACGGCATAATAAAAAATGAAAAATGGGGTACAACACGAGGACTTCCCAGGGGGTCACCCGTCCTAGTACGACTCCTGCACAAGTACGCTTAACTTCGGAGTTCTGATAGGATCCGGTGCAATTGTGACGCCCGAGATTTAGCCATGCATTCAATTACTATTGCATCCCTTGTTTGCGCATTTCATTCTGTGCTTTATTAATTGCCTTCTTTAGCTACTATTCACTCCATTTTCAAACTGCATTCTATTAGTGAATTAACATTTTTATTAACTTGCCATTGTAAAGTGCATTGCATAGTGGTTGCGCAACTATAGTGTCAGGGGCTGCTGTGTTGAATATCGGCTGGGGGGTAGAGGGCTTTCCGGTGGATATTCAAACTCCGTACCCTATTCCCTCACTCGCTTGGTCCAAAGATTGCAAGGGGGTATTGGGTCGTAGGATTATCGGGGTACATCCGGAGTACACCCACTGGAGTGTTTGGGGTTATGCCAGCTTATCGTGATTGTGATCGTGGTTCATGGATCGTGAATAAAGACCAGTGAAGATTGGTGTATAGGGGTTATGTGAAATGTATCCTTTAAATGTGTGATTATTTAAGCTATCATTGGTTCTTTAATTGTCTAATTGTTATTGTTGTTTAACTATATTACATGTTGCATTGCACGCCCTGGGACTACATCCCTCACTGGGCAACAGTGGTTGCTCATACCTCGATATATGTTTCAGAAGACGCTAAGGGTGATCCCCAGCTTGTTGAGGTAGTAGTGGAGGAAGAAGAGGTGCAGATAGAGCCTTTACCCTAGTTGCTGTGTGTTGTTCTGAGGTGGCTGTGCTTTCTTGTTTCTATTTGGTACTTGTATATCTATTTTGTGGCCTAAGGGCTATGTTTATGTTGATTGTTGTAAGAAGTTGAAGGATAGTTGGTTGTAGTGTAGAATTGGGAACCTATGTCTTGTAATAACTTACGTTTCTGCTTTTATTCACTTTGCATGCTTGGGAGTGAATGGCTTAATGTAGAATGTTGTATCTTCTAAGTATGTTTTAATGTTATCCTAGAATGGCATGGCTATTAGCCTATATTGTAAACAAGTTACTTGTATGCTTATGTGGTTTTGGAACTGTTGTTTGCTTCAAGGCTCGGATGGCCTTGAATCTTTAAATATATAGCCATGAAAAGTTTGTTTACCTTGTAGTTACCTTATTTTAGAGTTTACAGGTTTTCAAAATGTCCACGGTATAGGAGAGACTCTGTCCGTATATCGGGTCCGGACTTAACCTTTAGCTTGGGGTTGAGTCGGGGCGTGATATTTAAGTGGTATCAGAGCTTATAGAATGCATGAAGCCGGGTTAAATTTCTCGGTCTGTGGGTAGAGATTTGTTATGTGACTTTGTGATTGCATGAATCTGTGGTTTTTGATTTGCCTAAGTGAAATTTGAATTAGGAATGAATATGCTAGCATGGAAATAGAATATCAAGAGTCTAGAATGTCAAGTATGATCTAGTGACTTATATGTACTTCAAGAATGTAGAATACTTATATGAACTTCTATATACTTGACTTTGTGTGAATCTATTTGAACTTTTCTTTATGTGTTTACTTATAAATTGCATATATACACCTATATACCTGTCATAACACTTTGCATTCTAGCTATTCGAGATGGGGCCCCACCGTCGTACTGAGAATCAGAATGTCGATAGAGAACCGGAAGAGGCTCATGGGCAAGAAGCCGGATTGGCAGGTAATGCACCCCCAGTTCAGGAACCGAGTACGGCACAGATCTTAGCCACAATGGCCACTGCTATGAATACCATCGCCCAGTTTGTGACACAGCACGGTCAGACAGGGGTTGTTGGAGGTAATCAGGCTGCAAGAGCCGGGGGTAGTGCTACTACCAGAGGTAATCTGTATGACTGGTTTATTCATCATGGGGCCTATACTTTCTTTGGAGAACCGGATGATATGAAGGCTGAAATGTGGTTGAGGAAGTTTGAAAGGGTGGCTGCAATACTCGAGTGCCATGATGACAGGAATATCACTTATGCCACATTCCTTCTAGAAGGTGACGCTGAAGATTGGTGGCGTACTATCAGTGAGAAATGGGAAGCCGAGAGGGTTCATCATTCGTGGGCCGACTTCGTCCGAGAATTCCGAGACAAGTACATATCAGTGGTTGCCCGCAAGAGGCGTCAAACAGAGTCCATAAACTTAAAACAGGGAAGTATGTCAGTGGATCAATATGAGGCTACTTTTACCAGGCTTTCCCGTTATGCGCCAGCCTTGATACAGCTAGAGGACATGAAGATCCAGAGATTTATCATGGGATTGAGAAGGGATATTATGCTAAATTTGTCTGCGAATGATTTCCCTAATTATGCTGCAGTAGTCCGAGTCACCTCCAGATATGAAAAACGCAAGGCCAATGTGTTAGCCGAGACTAGTCAATCGAGTAAGCGGTTTCAATCTCAGAGTTAGGGGTACCAGGGACAGGCTATATCAGTTGGGCAGAGTCCACAGCCAAGGCAGACTCAGAGTTATACAGGGCCTACTCAGACTCAGGCACGAGCAGTTCAGAGTCAGACTCAGAGTCAATTCCGTCCAGCAGTATCCCATTCGCAGTAGGGTAGTTCAGCTACCTCTACTTACAGAGCTCCTTCGAGAGGCACTGCTCTAAGACGTCACCATCAGTGCAGCTTCTGTCAGCGACAGGGCCACACTGAGGATGTTTGTTGGAAGAAACAGAGCAAGTGTACAGGCTGCGGTAGTGATCAGCACATGGTTAAGGACTGTCAGAAATTTAAGAACCCTAGGGGTCAGACGTCAGCTCAGAACTCTCAGACCAGGGCACCAGCTGCAGCACCACCACCATGAGGTCAGGCCAGTGTATTTGCTTTGGATACTGAGGAGCTTCCGGATACGACCGCTGTGGTAAAATGTATTTTTCTTCTTAATTTTAATTGATTCTGGGGCTTCGCATTCATTTATTACACCTATTTGTGCACAAAATGCTAAGTTGAAACATGATAAATTGTTGCATGATATTGTGGTTTACACTCCTATGGGGCCGAAGTTTGTCACCAAATCTATCTACAAGGCATGTAATATTTGTATTCAAGGTCGTGTTTTTCCTGCCGATTTAATTTTTCTACCTTTCCGCGACTTTGAAATTATATTGGGGATGGACTGGCTAAGTAAATATTATGCCCAGCTTGATTGTAGAAAGAAGATTGTGTATCTAGAAATGTCCGACCAGCCTGTACTTAAAATAGTTGGTAGTAGAAAATCTACGGGAACTTCTATTATTTCTTCTATTAGAGCATCTAAATTATTGAGCAAGGGTTGTGAGGCTTATCTTGCATATTTGATTAATCAACCTGTGGATCAATTGAAATTGAATGATGTACCTATCGTGAGGGAGTTTCCGGGGGTCTTTCTTGAGGAGTTACCGGGGTTACCGCCTGATAGGGAGATAGAGTTCATGATTGACTTATTGCCGGGGACTTCACCTATCTCTAGGACTCCGTATAGAATGGCTCCGCCCGAATTGCAGGAATTGAAAGTTCAATTGCAGGGCTTGCTTGAGAAGGGATTCATTCAGCCGAGTTCTTCACCTTGGGGTGCGCCAATCCTATTTGTTAAAAAGAAAGACGGATCTATTCGCTTATGCATTGATTATCGGGGTCTTAATCAGGTAACCATCAAAAATAAATATCCTTTGCCTTTAATTGAAGAGTTATTTGATCAGTTGCAAGGTGCCACGGTATTCTTTAAATTCGATCTGAGGCAAGGCTATTATCAACTGAGGATTAAGAAAGATGATGTTCCTAAAACTGCTTTTAGAACTCGATATGGCTATTATGAGTTTGTTGTCTTGCCGTTTGGTCTTACTAATGCTCATGCCGTATTCATGGACTTAATGCAAAGGGTATTTCATCCTTATTTGGACCAATTTGTGGTTATCTTCATTGATGATATTCTTGTTTACTCTAAATCTGAGACGGAACATGAACAGCATCTCAGAATTATGTTGCAGACTCTTCAGGAGCATCAGTTATTTGCAAAGTTTAGCAAATGTGAATTCTGGCTAAAGCAAGTTGCTTTTCTTGGCCATATTATCTCGCAGGATGGTATTTCTGTTGATCCAGCGAAGATTGAAGTGGTGTTATCTTGGAAACGACTTGAAACTGTTACATAAATTCGTAACTTCCTTGGTTTAGCTGGGTATTTTCGGAGGTTTGTCAAGGATTTCTCTAAAATCGCAGGGCCTTTAACTCAACTTACTCAGAAGAAAACAGTATTTGACTGGAGTGATAAATACGAGGCCAGCTTCTAGGAATTGAAGAAGAGATTGACTACAGCTCCTATACTTGCTTTACCTAAGGGTTATGATAATCTGGTGATCTATAGTGATGCTTCGAAGGAAGGTCTGGGTTGTGTATTGATGTAGAATGGCAGGGTTATTGCTTATGCTTCCAGGAAACTGAAACCTTATGAACTCAACTATCCGACTCATGATCTTGAGCTTGCAGCTATCATTCTTGCATTAAAGAAATGGTGTCATTATCTCTGGGGCAACAAGTTTGCAATCTTTACAGATCATAAGAGCTTGAAGTATCTGTTTTCACAGAAAGAGTTGAACATGAGGCAGAGGCGTTGGCTGGAATTACTTGAGGACTATAACTGCACTATTAACTATCTTTCGGGTAAGGCCAATATTGTTGCTGATGCTTTGAGCCGAAAGGCTACTGTTGCTAGCTTAATTATCAAGAATTGGGAATTCATGGAAGAATTATGCTTATGGAAGCCTAGTACTTCAAATTCTAGTATTCAATTCGCAAGTTTGCAGATTCAATCTCTGTTATTATCCAGGATTCAAGAAGCTCAACAGGCTGATCTTCAATTGTTGAAAGTCTTAGAGAACTCTAAAGGGGGAGAGTCGGATTTCAAACTGCACAACGATGGTATTCTCAAATTCAAAGGTAGAATCTATATTCCGAATGATCCAACTCTGAAGAAGGATATTCTTGCTGAGGCACACAGTTCTAGATATACTATCCATCCAGATAGTACAAAAATGTATAGAGATTTGAAGCAAAACTTCTAGTGGAATAATATGAAGAGAGAAATTGCTGACTATGTTGCTCGATGTCTTACTTGTCAGAAAGTTAAAGCAGAACATCAGAGGCCTGCAAGGTTGTTACAGCCTTTGGCTATACCTGAGTGGAAATGTGATCATATCACCATGGATTTCATCTCTGATTTACCGAGGTCTTCGAAAGGTAATGACTCAGTTTGGGTTATTGTGGATAGATTGACCAAGACTTCTCACTTCATAGCTAAAAAGAAGACTGATTCTCTTGATAAGCTAGTAGAGTTGTATATTGAGAATGTTGTCAGACTTCATGGAATCCCAAAGAGTATTGTGTCAGATAGAGATCCCATATTCACATCTCAGTTATGGCAGAAGATTCAGAAAGCTTTGGGCACGACTTTGAGTTTCAGTACCGCTTATCATCCTCAAACAGATGGTCAATCCGAGAGAACTATCTTAATCCTCGAGGATATGTTGCGGGCTTGTATTCTGGACTTCGGTAAGATTTAGGAGAAGTATTTGCCACTCGCAGAGTTCGCCTATAACAATAGCTATCAAGCTACTATTGGTATGGCACCTTATGAGGCACTTTATGGGCGTAAATGCCGGTCTCTTCTCTATTGGGATGATATTGGTGAGATGAAGACTATCGACCCTACTCTTTTACCTGAGATGAACAAAATGATTGATCATGTACAGCTTATCAGAAAAAGGATGCTTACAGCTTAGAGTCGGCAAAAGAGTTATGCAGATAGACGTCGTTGTGATCTGAAATTTGTTGTGGGGGATCGAGTATTTCTGAAAATTTCTCCTCGCAAGGGTTTGATTCGGCATGGTAAAGGAGGTAAACTCAGTCCTCGATATATGGGACCATTTGAGATAACCGAAACTATTGGTGAATTGGCTTACCATTTAGCTTTGCCTCCCAGTCTGGGCAGAATCCATGATGTCTTCCATGTTTCTATGCTTCGGAAGTATCAGCCAGATCCCTCTCATATTCTTGAGCCCGAGCCTTTAGAGATCAGTGAAACTTTGACCTACACAGAGAAACCTCTTCGAATTGTAGATTAGAAAGTTCAGGAGCTGAGGACTAAAAGCATTCCGATGGTTAAAGTTCTGTGGGATCATCACGGGTTAGAAGATGCTACCTGGGAGAGAGAGGATCAGATATGAGATAAATATCCAGAGTTATTCGCCGAATCATGTAAGAATTGCGTGGATGCAATTAGTTTAAGGGGGAGAGGATGTGACGCCCGAGATTTAGCCATGCATTCAATTACTATTGCATCCCTTGTTTGCGCATTTCCTTCTGTGCTTTATTAATTGCCTTCTTTAGCTACTATTCACTCTGTAACACCCTGATCCCTCTCGAGACCGGGAGTTCTATCAATCGATCTAAACACAACCCAAACCAAACCCGGGCATAAATTTTCAGGGAAAACGGATGGAGTCTCCCCTGTTTCTAGGCGAAATGTAAAACCTGCGACAGCATATAAATGGACCAATACCATGTCCAAACATTAAACCACCTCAAGGCCATCCGAGCCTTGGTTCTCAACAATTAAACTCAGCAAGTATACATACATTTCCAATTTAAAAGCTAACCTATCTCTTTTCATTTTGACAAGTACATTCAACTGGACAATTAAACCATACTAAGCTACTACATAAAATAATCTATCATGCCATTCTAATTCTTTTCCCTTGGGACATTACAAACATGCATTGAAATTAAACTATGCTAACTGATTACATAACTAGCTTATCGATTTACCTCAACTACTTAGCTAGATTTAAATTACATTTCTTTTAACAATAAATACATACAACATATGAAAGCATATATTTTTACACTTCGACACTCAAGCCACATAGGCACGCAAGGCATCTCTTCAGGCACGAACTTTCACGAAATCACGAACTTTCCAGCTAACATGACATTTCCTGAAATGTGGTGGTGAGGAGTGAGTATACACAACACGTATACTCAGTGAGGGCGAGACAGATATCGAGTTGGAGAAAAAGAAAGTCGTGCAATGCAAATAAGACAGTTAAGCAATATAACTGATAAATAAGCAATCAAGACAAATAATCAATACAATAAGCAATTACTGAAAGCATTAACACAACCATTCAAAGCTATACCACACTCTGAAGGCTGTGGTTCATTCATACGAGCAATGTACCATTTCACGAGCGATACATCAATCTCGAGCTTGATGTTGACAACGATGACAATAAGCGTGCATCCACCTTATAACACCAGTTTGGAATACCTCGGAAGTATCCATCAATTCTACGACCCAAATCTCCCTGGGAGGCAACCCAAGCGAGAAGAGGGAATAGCTACGGAGCTAGAGCAACCAACATTGGCAACCCGAGGCTACCCAGAGAGGCCGATCACTCACGCGCGAGACACTATGCAATGCAAGACTCGATACAAGGTAATAACGAGCGATAGCACAACAATACAAACTAGTGACAACAAACGAGATAACAAGCAATCACAATTAATACTAGCATTCAACTAACTTTTCAAGCATAACAAGCAATAATAGGCAACAATAACACCAATTAAACAAGTATATCAAGCAACCCTAAGCATTCTATAGGCATAATATCAAGATAACAAGCAAAATCACAAATCGGCCCCAACTATCAAAACACTACCATTTCCAAACGAGCCACGAGTTCTGGAAACCGACTCCGCCAACCCTCTTAGGTCACCATAAGGAACGTCTAAGGACCCCGAAACCCTACTTTACTCTAGAATTCGCACAAAGCCCCGATTTCCCCCTTTGCTCATTTGAACTACAACTATACCAACCAAACACCCAACCAATGCCATAATCGCACCAAAAGTGCTTCCATGGCCTTCCGAAACAATGCCAACACGCAAAACGAGAAAACGCTAAACTCGACCTAAACGACCCCGACTTTCACCAAGGCATATTTCTCATTTTTTCCATTACACAACCTAAACAAATCATGCATTGAGACATTCTAGCATACCTAGCACCTTTTCACATCAACAGACAGCATAACAGCGCAACTTTATCGTTTCAAGGATTTACTATTCATGTTTTACTATTCAACTAGCAAATTATATTTCAATTTCAATATTCAACTGCAGAAAATGTTAAAAAGCTATAAATACATGTTCTACGATTGCTAGAGAATATTCTATAAGCCTCAAAACAATCAAAATAACATTCTACGGATAAAACTCAAAAATTAAAGTTAAAGCATAAAACTTTCAAATGCGCAAATAAACATGAAACCCTCACCTTAGACGCTCCTAGATGGTAGGAAAACCTTGTAGGATGCCTCGGAAACCACCCCGTGGAAGCTCACGCGAAGAATCGAAGAATTGAAGTTAAAATTTTCTTTTTTTCTCTCCTACCATTTTCGGCCTTAGCTGGTTCTATTTTCAGCTCCCTTTTTTTATTTTATGCTTTGTTAAGTCATTATAAAAGATGACAAGGTCAAAGGTCAAGCCCCCTTGGTCAAACCACTTAAAAATTGGTCAAACTAGCCTATTTCATGCATTTTAAAGCTAAAACAAGTAACATAAATCCAATTCCAGTTAAATACAACTTAAAACACTAAAATTAAAACACTAAATATTAGTTTTTACTATTTGCTGAGGACTTGAATTCATTTCCTAACTATCGCTCTCGATATGCTATGCACTTTGCGACAATAAAAGATTAACAATTAAATCTCAAAGAATTTAAGAAATATATCATTTTTGAAAAGCATCATAGTTTAAAATTTACTCCGGCTCGGAGTTACTTTTCTCATTTATTTGAAAACCGAGTAATTTTAACGTAAAACAACCAAAACCGATTATTAAAGTAATTAAAACAATCAAGGTAATCAATATTCATTTAAAATAATTAATTTAACTATTTCTAGAACATTTTAAAGAATTATGAAGTTAATGTTAGGTAACAAATGAACAAATAAATATAAACATGTAATCAAGTGCAATTAAATATTAACATTTAAGATGGCACTTAATTAAATACAAGAGAATAAATTCAATTGCTATAATTAATAGAAGTAGATAACAACCTTTCAATTATTCAATATACAATTACTAAATGCTTCCAAGAGAAATATGAAAATAGTGCAAATTGGTTGATTTAACTAATTAAACATTTAATCAAATGCAGTCAAGTGTTATTAAATGCATGCCGGGTTCGGGTTATCACACACTCCGTTTTCAAACTGCATTCTATTAGTGAATTAACATTTTTATTAAATCATATTAATTGTTAAAGTAGTGGGAAAAATGTGCAATTGAGCTAGAGGCGATAGGAGAGCTCATTTAGAAAATGATTTTTGTAGTTGAATGAATAGTATTACGTAACTAACTTAGAGATTTAATTAGCTAGCCTATGTTTTGCACTTTAGGCTCGTTTCTAAGCTATCTACGTGCATTTTAGGAGTCCACTTAAGCACCCACCATGACCCCACCTCAACTTAACCTCACCATATAAACACATAAGCACCAAAACACAAAAAAAAAGAAAAAAATTGTGCAGATTTCACTGTAGCTGGGCCGAGAGCCAAAAAGAAGAGGAAAAAGTGATTTTTGCTCATCAAATCTCCACTTCAAGCCAAGCCAAGCCTAGAGCAAGTAGGGTAGGGTGTGTGCAAGATTCCTAGGTGCTCCTACGCGCATTGGTGAGGGATTTCACGACTTATTTTTGCATTTCCAAATAGTTGCCATTTTTTTGATTTGTTGAAAATGTGATCAAATGCTATTGTATTGATTATCTATGCTATTATACCACGTATATGAATTCTAGAGAACATATTTGAGCCATCGTTTCGCTTTTTAAACGGTTAGAATCGTTAGTTTGATTTATGAGGTGAATAGTGACATTTTTCTAGGGTTTTGTGTAATTGCGCTTATTAGCTTGATTCAACACTCCTAATAGATGCCTTAGGTGCTAATGAAGGTAGTCTAATAGCCCCGTGCACTTGAATTGCCCTTGAATCGCATAAAACGGGAAATAGTCGACTTTAACAAAGGGGTTTCGGGGTTAATGCGAATCCGGGTGGATTTGGGCTTCACTTCTAGTATTCGTAGGCTACCTAGGTGCTATAGAAGCTTTGACAACCCTTGTTTGAAGCCCGGATGAGGTATGTGTAGTTTAAAGCCAAAAGAGGGAATTTGGGGCTTTCGGGGTAATTGCGGGCATTTGAATGAGTTAGAGGGTTAGAAGGGTTCCTTGAGGGTTAGTTAGAGGGTTAGAAGGGTTCCTTGAGGGTTAGTTAGAAGGTTGGGAGAGTTTTCCTTGAAAATTGAATCATTAACCTTGGTTTGGAAGAGAAATAGTTTGAAAAACAAAGGGGTTTAGGTACAATTTCGGTTGACTCATGCTTCTAAGCCCATGGCATGACTTCTTGGGTGTTTATATGTGGTTTCAAGTGGATTGGAAGCTTTTAGTATGATTCTATGCTTATCTTGTATATGTCCCTTTGTAAAACTGCTTATTTGCTTATATAATTGTTTCTATTCTAACTGCATCGAGGTCAACCTACTTTGTTGATCCTCCTATGTGTTATTGCTTATATTATTGATATTAACTTGCCATTGTAAAGTGCATTTCATATTGGTTGCGCAGCCATAGTGTCAAGGGCGGCTGTGTTGAATATCAGCTGGGCGGCAGAGGGCTTGTTGATGGATATTCAAACTCCGTACCCTATTCCCTCACTCGCCTGGTCCGGAGATTGCCAAGGGGTATTGGGTCGTAAGATTATCAGGGTATATCCGGAGTACACCCACTGGAGTGTTTGGGGTTATGCCGGCTTATCGTGATCGTGATCGTGATCGTGGTTTGTGGATCATGAATGAAGACCAGTGAAGATTGGTATATAGGGGTTATGTGAAATGTATCCTTTAAATGTGTGATTATTTAAGCTATCATTGGTTCTTTAATTGTCTAATTGTTATTGTTGTTTAACTATATTACCTATTGCATTGCACGCCCCGGGACTACATCCCTCACTGGGCAATAGTGGTTGCTCATACCTCGATATATGTTTCAGAAGACGCTGAGGGTTATCCCCAGCTTGTTGAGGTAGTAGTGGAGGAGGAAGAGGTGCAGATAGAGCCTTTACCCTAGTTGCTGTGTGTTGTTCTGAGGTGGCTGTGCTTTCTTGTTTCTATTTGGTACTTGTGTATCTATTTTGTGGCCTAAGGGCTATGTTTATGTTGATTGTTGTAAGAAGTTGAAGGATAGTTGGTTGTAGTGTAGAATTGGGAATCTATGTCTTGTAATAACTTATGTTTATGCTTTTATTCACTTTGCATGCTTGGGAGTGAATGGCTTAATGTAGAATGTTGTATCTTCTAAGTATGTTTTAATGTTATCCTAGAATGGCATGGCTATTAGCCTATATTGTAAACAAGTTACTTGCATGCTTGTGTGGTTTTGGATCTGTTGTTTGCTTCAAGGCTCGGATGGCCTTGAATCTTTAAATATATAGCCATGAAAAGTTTGTTTACCTTGTAGTTACCTTATTTGAGAGTTTATAGGTTTTCAAAATGTCCACGGTACAAGGGAGACTCTGTCCGTGTGTCGGGTCCGGACTTAACCTTTAGCTTGGGGGTTGAGTCGGGGCGTGACAGCAATAGTGCTGGTATGACCACACCCGTCAAGTTATGGGTGCAAAGCCCTTATGAGTTGACGGTTCATAGTCCCAGCCCATGGAGACGGCCCATTAAAACGGCCCAATGGGATTATCGACAACCCATCTGCTTCCACAATGCAGTATCCTTGCAAGAAGTGATATCGACGCGTAGTTGGGCCCTTTAATGTCCCACGAGCCAGGTTATCGGTGTCACGCCCCGACCCAACCCCGCAAAAGGCCAAGCCCGGACCCGACACACGGACGGAGTCTCCTCTGTACCGCGGACAATCCGAAAACCCTAAAATCAATATAACACTTGCGAAAGCTATAAAATAATCAAAACAAGCCAACTTTCTATAAAACATACATTTCTTATTATCCAACTTTCCAAACCAAAAATGATATGCATACTACACAAGTACTTATGCCACTAAACCATTAGCCATTAGCATGCATTCTTCACTAGTCATCCGAGTATAAGTTTACAACTTACAAACTTTAATCCATTTCAACATAAGACTAATAAAGATTTCAACTAGAAAATATATATACAAGGCTACAAGCCTCAAAATTAAGCGTTCCTCACGCAATATACATAACAGCAAGGTTTGCACAAAACTGGTAACCAACCACCAGCAAAGCAGGTAAGTGCTATCACGGAAACACCTCCACCTGCTCCTCCTCCTCAATTACCTCGAGAGGGTCTGCCTCAACTACTCCTGTAAAAACATAGTATAGAGAGGAATGAGCAAAAACTATTGCTCAGCGAGGGCAATTGGTCTCAAGGACGGAGATGAGAGGAGTATGCAATGCAATTAGCCAAGCAATACATTCAAAACATATAAAGATACATCCAAAGCCAACAATAAAGCAAGACAAGTATTTAAAGCTGCAAACACTCAATCAAAGGATACGATACTCTTTTCACGAACCACTTTCAAACTCGAATTCGATGATGACGCGCCGGCCCAAAACAACCTTATAACACCAGTTTGGAATACTCCGGAAGTATCCATCAATCCTACGACCCAAATCTCCCTGGGAGGCAACCCAAGCGAGAAAGGGAATAGCAACGGAGCTAGAGCAACCAACACTGGCAACCCAAGGCTACCCAGAGAGGCCCATCACTCACGTGCGAGACACTATGCCATGCAAGACTCGATACAAGACAATAAACAAGCAATAAACAAGCGATAAACCACACGTGGGAGAATAACAAAGTAGGTTACTCTCGCACGCAATAGCAGCAATTTGATAAGCAATTCAATCCGAAACAACTCAAACAAGTAATTCAAGTAATTCTAAGCATTCTATAAGCATAAAGACAAGTAAACACACAAAAACACAAATCGGCCCCAACTGTCAAAATGCTACCATTTCCAAACGAGCCACGAGTTCTGGAAACCGACTTCGCCAACCCTCCTAGGTCACCATAAGGCACGTCTAAAGACCCCGAAACCTTACTTCACCCTAGAACTCGCGCAAAGCCCCGATTTCCCCCTTTCTCGTTTGAACTACAACTACAACAACCAAACACCCAACCAACGCCATATTCGCACCAAAAGTGCTTCCATGGCTTACAGAAGCAATGCCAACACGCAAAACGAGAAAACGCAAAAGTCGACCTAAACGACCCCGACTTTCCCAAAGGCTTAATTCTCGTTTTTTCCACTACGCAACCCAAACAAACCACACATTTTAGCATTCTAGCATACCTAGCACGTTTCTACATCAACGGAAAGCATAACAGCGCAATTTCAACGTTTCAAGGTTTTACTATTCACAAAGTACTATTCATATCACAATTCAAGTTGCAATCACAACATTTAACCGCAGAAAATGTTACAAAGCCATAAATACATGTTCTACCAATGCTAAGGAACATTTTAGAAGCATCAATTCGCTTTAAATAACGATCTACGGATAAATCTAAAAACTGATAAAGTTAACTAACACAACGTATAAATGCGCAAATAACATGCTTCCCTCACCTTAGGTACTCCTAGTCGCTAGGAAAACAACGTTGGTTGCCTCGGAAATCACCCCGCACAAGCACACACGAAGATTGATCATTTGGAAGGTTGAAAGGTTTTTTTTTTTTCCTCTAAGGGAGATCACGACCTGCTGCTGTTTTGCTGCTGTTTTTATTTTATTTTGCTTAATTTTAACTTATTTAAGGGTCAAATGGTCAAAGGGTCAAAGGGCTAAGTCAAACTACTTAAAAACTTGGTCAAAGGGCCCTATTTCGCGCGTTTTAAAGCCGTTTCAGTTAAGGTAAGTTCAATTAAAGTTAGCAACAATTAAAATATAAAATTTAAGTCGTCTAAATACTAGTTTCACTATTTGCTGAGGACTGGAACTCGTTATCTAGCTATCGCTCCTTAAATGCAATGCACGTTGCGTCGGCGAGAAAGTAACAGTTAATTCACAAAGAATTTAAGGAAATATAATTTTCAAAATAATAAACAAAGAAAATTCACATTCCGGGCTCGGGTATTACACCCTCTCCCCCTTAAAACAATTGCGCCCACGCAATTCTTACCTGGTCAACAAACAACTCTGGATACTGATCTCGAACTTGGTCCTCTCTTTCCCAAGTCGCTTCCTCAAACCCATGATGATTCCACAGAACCTTTACTAACGGAATACTCTTCCTGCGAAGCTCCTGAATCTTTCGATCCACAATTCTAATCGGTTTCTCTTCGTAGGATAACTTCTCTTCGATCTGCAAAGGCTCTGGTTCAAGTACATGCGAAGGGTCTGGATGATACTTCTTCAACATAGACACGTGGAACACATCATGCAGTCGCGACAAGCTCGGAGGCAAAGCTAATCGATAAGCCAAAGGACCTACCTTTTCGGTGATCTCATACGGACCCACATACCTGGGACTAAGCTTCCCGCTCTTACCGTGCCGAATCAATCCCTTCCGTGGAGAAATCTTAAGAAAAACCCAATCTCCCAAATCAAACTTAAGATCCCGACGGTGCTTATCTGCATAACTCTTCTGACGACTCTGAGCTGTAAGCATACGCTGGCGAATAAGGTGAACATTATCTACCATCTTAATCATCTCAGGTAACACAGTCGGATCAACTGTTCTCATCTCTCCAACCTCCTCCCAATATAACGGGGATCTGCATTTACGACCATACAATGCCTCGTAGGGAGCCATACCTATAGTAGATTGATAACTATTGTTATAGGCGAACTCCGCTAAAGGCAAAAACTTCTCCCAATTCTTCCCAAAGTCAAGCACACATGCCCGAAGCATGTCTTCCAAGATCCTGATGGTTCTCTCAGACTGGCCATCAGTTTGCGGATGATATGCAGTACTGAAGCTCAACTTAGTTCCCATGGCCTCTTGCAACTTCTGCCAAAAACGAGATCTGAATCTGGGATCCCTATCTGACACTATACTCTGTGGCACACCATGCAATCTCACAATATTAGCAACATAAAGCTCAGCTAGCTTATCAAGGCTATCCTGTTTGTTCACGGGAATAAAATGTGTAACTTTAGTCAAGCGGTCCACAACAACCCAAACAGAATCACATCCTCTCGGAGATCTAGGAAGATCGGTCACAAGGTCCATTGTAATATGTACCCACTTCCATTGCGGAATCGATAACGGCTGTAGAAGTCCGGCTGGCCTCTGATGCTCAACTTTAACCCTCTGACAAGTCAAACATCTGGATACATACCCAGCAATCTCCCTCTTCATATTGTTCCACCAGAAGTGTTGCTTCAAATCTCTATACATCTTAGTACTGCCCGGGTGAATCGTGTACCTCGAATTATGTGCCTCGGACAGGATCTCATTCTTCAAAGTCGGATCATCAGGAACACATACTCTATCCCTGAATCTGAAAATGCCATCTGCATGTAATTTAAACTCCGACTCTCCCTCTTTAGCTTTCTCTTGGATCTTCAAGATGTGAGGATCAGTCTTCTGAGCCTCTCTGATCTGTGTTAGCAGCCCTGACTGAATCTGTAAACTAGCAAACCGAATCCCTACCTCAGTAGCTTCTGGTTTCCACGAACAAATTTCTTCCAAAGTCTCCCAGTCCTTGATAATCAAGCTCGCAACAGTAGCCTTTCGGCTCAAAGCATCAGCAACAACATTTGCCTTACCTGGCACATAGTTAATAGAACAGTTATAACCACCCAATAGCTCTAGCCATCTCCGCTGCCTCATATTTAGATCCTTCTGTGAAAACAAATACTTGAGACTCTTGTGGTCAGTAAATATTTCAAATCTGCAACCCCACAAGTAATGACGCCACTTCTTCAATGCAAACACAACTGCAGCTAACTCAAGATCATGTGTAGGGTAATTGACTTCATAAGGTTTCAATTTCCTAGAAGCATAGGCAATCACCTTACCATTCTGCATTAGAACACAGCCCAATCCTTCTTTAGATGCATCACTGTAGACAACGAAGTTCTCTATTCCCTCAGGTAAAGCTAGTATAGGAGCTGTAGTTAGTCTCTTCTTCAATTCCTGGAAACTGGATTCACACTTGGCATCCCAATTGTAAGCAACTTTCTTCCGAGTTAACTGGCTCAAAGGTCCAGAAATTTTAGAAAAGTCTTTAACAAATCTCCGGTAGTAACCTGCCAATCCAAGAAAACTCCGAATCTCTGGCACCGTCTCAGGTCTCTTCCAAGCTGAAACAACTTCAATCTTAGCTGGGTCCACTGAAATTCCTCGGTCTGAAATGATATGGCCTAGAAAAGATATCTGGTTCAACCAGAACTCACACTTGCTGAATTTAGCAAAAAGCTTGTTTTCCTGCAAAGTCTGAAGCACAATCCTCAAGTGTTGCTCATGTTCAGCCCCGTTCTTCGAATACACTAAAATGTCGTCAATGAAGATCACGACAAACTGATCAAGGTAAGGCCGAAAAACCCTCTGCATCAAGTCCATGAATGCGGCTGGTGCATTCGTCAAACCAAACGGCAAAACAACAAACTCATAGTGGCCATATCTAGTCCTGAATGCCGTCTTTGGTATATCGTCACTCCGAATTCTAAGTTGATAGTAACCCTGCCTCAAGTCAAATTTGGAGTAAACACTCGCACCCTGCAACTGGTCAAACAATTCTTCAATCAACGGCAAGGGGTATTTATTCTTAATCGTGACTTGATTAAGTCCCCTGTAATCAATGCATAACCGTAGCGTGCCATCTTTCTTTCTTACAAACAACACAGGTGCGCCCCACGGTGAAGAACTAGGTTGTATAAACCCTTTCTCAAGCAAGTTCTGAAGCTGAATTTTTAACTCCTGAAGTTCAGCCGATGCCATCCTGTAAGGACTCCTAGAAATAGGCGCAGTGCCTGGCGCAAGATCAATCACGAACTCAATCTCCCTATCCGGTGGTAAACCCGGTAATTCCTCGGGAAATACACCAGGAAAGTCTCTAACAATCGGAACCTCATTCAAACTCAACTTATCAGCAGGCTGATTGATCAAATAGGCTAAGTAGGCTTCACAACCCCTATTCAACAACTTAGAAGTCTTGATCGCTGATAAAAGTGGAATGCGGGCAGCCCTGCAGTTCCCAATAATCTCTAGTACCGGTAGGTCAGGAACCTTAAGATAAACGATCTTTGTTCTACAATCCAACTGTGCATAATACTTTCCCAACCAGTCCATTCCCAAAATGATTTCAAAGTCACGGAATGGTAATATAATTAAATCAGCAGGAAATTTACGGTTCTCAATACATATATCACAAGATTTGCAAATAGATTCAGTAACAAATTTTGCACCCAAAGGAGTACTAACTTCAACTTCATGAGGCAAATTATCAATGCAAACATTCACAGATTGTGCACATGCAGGAGTTATAAACGAATGTGTAGCTCCAGGATCAATCAAAACTTTAACTGGCTGAGTATTGAGAAGAAAGGTACCTTCCACTATAGCTGTATTATCGGGCAGCTCCTCTGCATCCAGTGCAAAGACCCTAGCCTGAACTCTCTGTGCTGGTCGTGCACCTGCAGCCCTATTCTGAACACCTCGGCCTCCACCACGGCCCTGAACATTATTAAATTTAGGGCAATCCTTCACCCTATGCTCATCACTGCCACAACCCGTACATTTTCCACTCTTCCTCCAGCAGTTAGCCTCAATATGCCCTGGTCGATTACAATAATCACACTGCTGATTTTGCCTAACCGCAGTGTTTCCTGTAGGTGCTGGGGCTCTGGCAGGGGTAGGAACTGTACCTCCCTGCTGAGGTCTAGTCACAGCTGGTCTAGCCTGAATCTGCTGCTGTGGCTGGTACGGACGTTGCTGAGGACCCTGTGCAGAAGCCTGAAACTGCCTCGGCTGACTCTGGCTGCTCTGGCCCAAAAACTGCTTCTTACTCGGCTGACTGCTCTCAGCTAACATCTCAGCCTTCCGTTTCTCAAACTTCGAGGCTGCCTGAAATGCCTCGGGAAAAGTAGTGTAGGTCTGTCCAGTCAAATGCAACTGTATGTCCATTCTCAACCCACGGACAAACCTATGTATCATCCTCCTAGCTGGCCGTACCAACTCGGGCATATACCTCGACAGGCTAACAAATCTAGCCTCATATTGTGCAACAGTCATATTTCCCTGCTTCAGGGCCACAAACTCATCTTCCCGTGTCTCCATAGCCATCTCGGGAATATATTTGTCCCGGAACTCACTTACAAAATCATCCCATAAATGTGGAACATCCTCACAATCCCACCTCAGCCTAACAGTATTCCACCACTGCTCTGCATCACCCTCAAATAAAAATGATGCATAATCTATTCTTGCCTCATCGGTATACCTCAAAGCAGTGAAAATTTTCTCAACTCGATTAATCCATCTCTCGGCCGCCTCATCATCCGGCTCCCCGAAGAACTTTCCCGGCTCGTGCCTCAGAAATTTCTCAAGCTGGTTATTCTCAACTCTGTACCCCTGTCCACCAGGATTAGCTTGATTACCCTGGGGATTAATCCGGTCCTGCCTCTGCTCATGTAGTACCTGTGTGATCCGGTCTACTGCAGTAGTCATGGAAGCCATAAACTGCTCAGGCAACGCCTGCTGACCCTGTTCTGCTGCCTCTTCATCTGATCCTATACCTTGCGTACCACGACGTGGCGGCATAGTAGCAACTCACAATAGCTGGCAACATTTAAAAGCAGTTTATAGATAGAAATATAACACATAAGATTAGATAACACTCAAGTCAATAACAATCCAATATTCTATCACACAATTCACATAAGACAAGTTTAACTTGCCAAACTATTTCACTTAAACACATAAACATTCCAAGTTCACAAAGTCATGCTAGAACATTTTCTTTTCACTTAGCAATCATTCATAAACACTTTAGCATTTTAGACCTTTACCCCACAGACCGAGAATCATATCCCGGCTCATGCAAGACTATCATGCTCTGATACCACCTAAAGATGTCACGCCCCGACCCAACCCCGCAAAAGGCCAAGCCCGGACCCGACACACGGACGGAGTCTCCTCTGTACCGCGGACAATCCGAAAACCCTAAAATCAATATAACACTTGCGAAAGCTATAAAATAATCAAAACAAGCCAACTTTCTATAAAACATACATTTCTTATTATCCAACTTTCCAAACCAAAAATGATATGCATACTACACAAGTACTTATGCCACTAAACGAATAGCCATTAACATGCATTCTTCTCATGTCATCAGAGTATAAGTGTACAACTTACAAACTTTAATCCATTTCAACATAAGACTAATAAAGATTTCAACTAGAAAATATATATACAAGGCTACAAGCCTCAAAATTAAGCGTTCCTCACGCAATATACATAACAGCAAGGTTTGCACAAAACTGGTAACCAACCACCAGCAAAGCAGGTAAGTGCTATCACGGAAACACCTCCACCTGCTCCTCCTCCTCAATTACCTCGAGAGGGTCTGCCTCAACTACTCCTGTAAAAACATAGTATAGAGAGGAATGAGCAAAAACTATTGCTCAGCGAGGGCAATTGGTCTCAAGGACGGAGATGAGAGGAGTATGCAATGCAATTAGCCAAGCAATACATTCAAAACATATAAAGATACATCCAAAGCCAACAATAAAGCAAGGCAAGTATTTAAAGCTGCAAACACTCAATCAAAGGATACGATACTCTTTTCACGAACCACTTTCAAACTCGAATTCGATGATGACGCGCCGGCCCAAAACAACCTTATAACACCAGTTTGGAATACTCCGGAAGTATCCATCAATCCTACGACCCAAATCTCCCTGGGAGGCAACCCAAGCGAGAAAGGGAATAGCAACGGAGCTAGAGCAACCAACACTGGCAACCCAAGGCTACCCAGAGAGGCCCATCACTCACGTGCGAGACACTATGCCATGCAAGACTCGATACAAGACAATAAACAAGCAATAAACAAGCGATAAACCACACGTGGGAGAATAACAAAGTAGGTTACTCTCGCACGCAATAGCAGCAATTTGATAAGCAATTCAATCCGAAACAACTCAAACAAGTAATTCAAGTAATTCTAAGCATTCTATAAGCATAAAGACAAGTAAACACACAAAAACACAAATCGGCCCCAACTGTCAAAATGCTACCATTTCCAAACGAGCCACGAGTTCTGGAAACCGACTTCGCCAACCCTCCTAGGTCACCATAAGGCACGTCTAAAGACCCCGAAACCTTACTTCACCCTAGAACTCGCGCAAAGCCCCGATTTCCCCCTTTCTCGTTTGAACTACAACTACAACAACCAAACACCCAACCAACGCCATATTCGCACCAAAAGTGCTTCCATGGCTTACCGAAGCAATGCCAACACGCAAAACGAGAAAACGCAAAAGTCGACCTAAACGACCCCGACTTTCCCAAAGGCTTAATTCTCGTTTTTTCCACTACGCAACCCAAACAAACCACACATTTTAGCATTCTAGCATACCTAGCACGTTTCTACATCAACGGAAAGCATAACAGCGCAATTTCAACGTTTCAAGGTTTTACTATTCACAAAGTACTATTCATATCACAATTCAAGTTGCAATCACAACATTTAACCGCAGAAAATGTTACAAAGCCATAAATACATGTTCTACCAATGCTAAGGAACATTTTAGAAGCATCAATTCGCTTTAAATAACGATCTACGGATAAATCTAAAAACTGATAAAGTTAACTAACACAACGTATAAATGCGCAAATAACATGCTTCCCTCACCTTAGGTACTCCTAGTCGCTAGGAAAACAACGTTGGTTGCCTCGGAAATCACCCCGCACGAGCACACACGAAGAGTGATCGTTTGGAACCGTGAAAGGTTTTTTTTTTTTCCTCTAAGGGAGATCACGACCTGCTGCTGTTTTGCTGCTGTTTTTATTTTATTTTGCTTAATTTTAACTTATTTAAGGGTCAAATGGTCAAAGGGTCAAAGGGCTAAGTCAAACTACTTAAAAACTTGGTCAAAGGGCCCTATTTCGCGCGTTTTAAAGCCGTTTCAGTTAAGGTAAGTTCAATTAAAGTTAGCAACAATTAAAATATAAAATTTAAGTCGTCTAAATACTAGTTTCACTATTTGCTGAGGACTGGAACTCGTTATCTAGCTATCGCTCCTTAAATGCAATGCACGTTGCGTCGGCGAGAAAGTAACAGTTAATTCACAAAGAATTTAAGGAAATATAATTTTCAAAATAATAAACAAAGAAAATTCACATTCCGGGCTCGGGTATTACAATCGGCCTTTTCGCGGTTCACGATGAACGACCCGGGATGAAACAATAGCGTAAACATAAGAAAAGTGGCTGAAACTGATGAAAACATTCAATTTTGGGTTTCGAAAACAAGCGCAGCCCACCAGGCTTGCTGGCCTAGTCATTGAGCTCCCGGCGAGGTTTCCAACGATATACTATGGGCAGCATAACTCCTTACGGATCAAAAGTTATGGCCACCAGAGAGATGGAGACCAGGTCACAGGCCTCACGACCTCGGTTTGCGGGCCCAGCCCTTCCGCGAAACGAAGTTGTCTTGCCCAAGATGCCGTGGGACTCGAGGAAAGAAATGTGACAGATGAAACATCTTGTCATGGCTGAACGGCGCAATAAAAAATGAAAAAAAGGGTACAACACGAGGACTTCCCAGGGGGTCACCTATCCTAGTACGACTCCCTCCCATGCACGCTTAACTTCAGAGTTCTGATGGGATCCGGTGCAATAGTGCTTGTATGATTAAACCCGTCAAGCTCTGGGTGCAAATCCCTTATGTGTTGACGGTTCACAGTCCCAGCCCAGGGAGACGGCCCATTAGAAAGGCCCAATGGGCTTATCGATAACCCATCTGCTTCCACAACGCAGCATCCTTGCAAGATATTATATCAATTAGTAGTAGGGCCCTCTAATGTTCCACGAGTTAGTTTATCGACCTTTTCCCAACTCACGACGAACGACCCGGGATGAAAAAACTGCGCAAACAGAAGAAAAGTGTCCCGGAACTGATGAAAACATTCAATTTTGGATTCCAAAAATAGGCTCAGTTGAGCAGGATTGCTGCCCCCATCGTAGAGCTCCTGGAGAGCTTTCCAACGATATATTGTGGGCCGCATGTCTCCTTACGGATCAAAAGTTATGGGCACCTAAGCGACGGAGACCAGGTCACAGGCCTCACGACCTCGATTTGCGGGCCTAGCCCCTCTGCGAAGCGAAGTTGTCTTGCCCATGATGCTGTGTGACTTGAGGAAATAAATGTGACGGATGAAGCATCTTGTCATGGCTGAACGGCACAATAAAAAATGAAAAAAAGGATGCAACACGAGGACTTCCCAGGGGATCACCCATCCTAGTACGACTTCCGCCCAAGCAAGCTTAACTTCGGAGTTCTGATGGGATCTGATCGCTACTTGGTGTGTGTTATAAATATGTGTAAAATAACTAAGTTTTAATAACCCGCAAGTGCACGGATCTTGTAGTGTAGTGTACAAAGAGTGCGGAATCGTATCCACAGGGAAGCTCGTTAGTTAGTTAGTGTAATGTGTGAAAGTATTTAAAGCGGAAAGTGACAGTTTGAAATGACGTTTGAGTAACGGGTAAAAATGTACACTAAAAGCTAAGGTTTTGGTTTAGCTAAGTACAGAAGAATATCTAGGGATCAAATATGCAAATAAGGCAATTAATGTAGGCTCGGCATCCGGATTCTTAAATTCTATACCAGAGGTTAAGCTACAAGCATTAACCTAGTCAATTAACTTAGTCTATTAAAATCCCGATTACTAACTCTGATGTAGGTGTCATTTCATCTATGAGCGTATAGCCATAGTATGGATCTATCCTTGCAACCTGGTGTAAAAGGTCTGTTTCAACATAAGTAATCAACATCTCCTTACTAGTCTAGAAACTATGGTCTACTTAAAAGCATTACCTATAATTTATTGGAATCTTTAAGGTTGCCAAACTATTGATTCACTATTAAAGCATGGATATATGACATGAAAATAAAGAAATCATATCATCTACTTAAAAGCATTATGTATGGAAGACAATACCTAATTAATACAAGCCATATATTGCATTAAAACTAAATTATCCGAATCCAAGACCATATATTAAAATACCATTATTTACAATATCCTACCCTAGATAAGAATTCTACTCAGACATAATAAATACGAGTTTATACAAATAAAAGAGAGTCAAGAAAGGCTCCCCCATATTGACGAATGCGTATTTCTGAACTCCAAGTCTGAATAGAAATTCTATAGCTATTCGGGCAGAACTTCTCCCCAAATAAGAGCTATTTTTTAGCAAAGGCTCAAAAATGAACGTTAGAATGTCCACTGTACAGTAGCTATTCAGGCAGAATGTCCCTGAATAAGAGCCACTAGGCAGGACTTCCTCCGTATATAGCTATTTAGGCAAAATCTTAAATAAGAATTATAAAAATAATTTGACAAAAATTGAAAATATTGAAAAAATATTCCAAAGGTCTCAAAAATTGTGTAAAAATATGAAAAGGGGTGATGTCTATTTATAGGAAAACATGGTTACTATTCACGTAGCTACTATTCACGTGACTACTATTCACGAATTATGCACGTAGTTTTACTGTTCACGCATTGACCATCACTATTCACGCATTGACCGATACTATTCACGCATTGACCGAAAAGCTGACCATTGCTATTCCAAGGTTATTCGGCATCTTGAGTCCGTTTCTGCACTCTGTTTGGCCAAATTCTTCCTCTACGGGCTTTAATTCTTGGTCAACACTTGAGTTTGTCCTTGACTTTGACTAGTTTGTTGATCGCATCATCTTCAGGCTTTTTCACTATTTTGACCCTTCAAATGATGGAATTTGGCTAAAATTGATATGATTTGCCAAACCACTCGAGATACCAAAAACGGACATGGTTGTTTCTACTTGAAAAATTGATATGATTTGCCAAAAACAGACATGGGTCACTATTTGAGATCATCTGGGTCAATGTTCTGAGTCCGATTTCGTGCTAGTTTCAGCCAAATTTCTTCTCTATGAGCTTTATTCTTCAACCGCTTCTCGTGCTTCCCCGTTCTTGACTTCTTCACTTGTAATTTGGATCATTTTGGGTATGATTTTCCACTTTTCTGGGTCATCCTACATTGTATCGAAAATATCAAAGTATTGCAATAATTTCCAAATTAAGATGCAAATATAGTACAAATACCAAGGTTTGAGTGCTGCAAATACAGTCACACCAACATCCCCTAACCTAAACCTTGCTTGCCCTCAAGCAAGACTGTCTTTAAAACATATGTGAATTAGATTTTGCAAAATTTTTACAAGTCAAAAACAGATGAAGTAATCTATCCTATCTTTTTGTCAAACACTTTTCAAATCTAAAACATGAGAAATGCAATCTACTATCTTAAACATATTCAGCAATTAATGACAAACATGATAAGAGAACTTTGTACATAGTTTTCACAAATAGGTACTCTTATTGGAAATCGACTATTGATTGCTTCGGAGTATATATTTAGAAGTAAACTAAGCAAATTAAGTTCATTCAATTTCCAACTTTCAAGTTATGCAAACAGATTGGACCTTGATATTCTTACCTACATTTGTAATCAAACTCTTGATCATGCCTTAACCCTTTAACATTTGCCAGAAATATAAAAATAGAACTAATAATACCTCTATATAATGTTCAGTTTCCTTTGCTTTCTGAATGTCCCACGTAGCGGGCTTTAAGGCCAATAATCCATCGCCATTATGACTGAGGTTGCTAGGTTTTAAATGGACCCCTACGTGCCTTAACCACTCGAGATATCCAGGCTCGAAACTTTACACTATAGCGCATATCCCAAATTATAATGTCTAGGATAGTGGTGCTTAGAGATTTACAACATATTTACACCAAAAATTTATTCAACAGTAAAGGTATGTACAACTCTTTTTCGCTTTTCTTTTTTTTTCATTGTTTTTTTTTCAGTGTACATACAGACAAAGTAACATAATATACTGTACAGACATGATATAAGGGTTCAGGTTTCAATCACAAGAAATTTTCATAACAAACGGTAATCATATCTCAGTCCTTTCATAATTACACACCTATTGATTGAAGAAAAGAAGAACAACTAAGTTTACTTATGAATATAGTAAGCCAAAGTTTTTTTACAGAGTTCCCTCAGGGTTTTTCACAATACATAGCTAACAAAACAGGTTTTCAAATAATCTAAATCATCGTTTTTAAACATGTAAGGCAGCAGACTACTCTTCTCATAAACAAAAATGGTGTATTTCTTGCATATTTTGAAAAAGTTTTTCATGAAATGTATGCACCCCCACACCAAAACTTTGCTTGTCCTCGAGCAAATAACAATGTAAAAGAGTGAGAGTGTAATATGCAAGTAATAACATAATGACAAATGCTACATCCCCAAACCTATGATTTTCTTACTTTACAGCGCAGGTTGATCAGGTATAAAGGGAAATGTAGTAAGGAAAGATATCACCTGATGTGAAGCATTTCTATGTTGATGTCAAAGCTTCTCTACTAACTTTTGTCAAAAGATGTATCATTCTGCAATTAAAGATTAGTGGAAAAAGCATTTTACAGATTATCATCAACATAACAAAAATAGTTAGCTATATTAAATAGACAAAACAAATATATAGGGGAGAAACCAAGAAGAAATATGGTCACGGAAAATAATTAATACATAAAGCAAATAAATAAACTACCCAGACCATTTAGACTCTTTTATGGGGTTCAGAGTTTGATACTACTGAACAGCCTAGCTCTTCTAAAGGTTCCTGAGCTCACGACATCTAGTGCTTTCCTTCGACACACTTAAGGCCAAAGCCAGTTCCACAGGGTCAAGGATAGAACAATGAGGTTTTACGTTACAGACGTTACATCAAGTGTATGCTCATACTCCTAACTACCTTATCAAGTAATACCCAACAGACCCAAACTACATAAAGCTGGTGGAGTAGCTCACACTATAAGACAGAGTTGCACAATTAAGCCAACTACACATAGAAACGTACAGTGACAACTAGTAAAACAACATTGGTACCTCTATGAATGTTCCTCAGGGCTTAAAACCCAAACTACCTAAAGCTGGAGAAAGATTCAAAGCGTATATGTAAACGACAGAAATTAAACAAATATTTACACAAAAGAGTACTAGGTTGCTTCCTAGTAGCGCTAAGTTTAACGTCTTCAGCCAGACGGTTGTACTGAGTTTAATGCCATCAGCTAGGTAGATTCCGTTTTATGGAAGGTATACAGGGTCCAGAAGTTCAACAGATTCAACTTCATGAGGGACCACCTTAGGATCGAAAGCCTGTTTCAATCGTTGCCCATTGATTGTGAGAATACGCCCATCTGTGGGATGTTTAATCAAGATAACTCCAGACATATATGCTTTAAGCACTTCATAAGGACCATCCCACTTTGTTCTCAATTTGCCTGGGAAGAACTTCAGCCTAGAATTAAACAGCCACACTTTATCAGAAGGAGAGAAAGTCTTTCTTAGAATAGATCTATCATGAATCTTCTTCATTCTCTCTTTGTAGAGTTTGGCATTCACATAAGCTTCGAAGCGAAGCTCTTCCAATTCTCTCAATGCCAACTTCTTACCTTCACCCGCCTGTTGCAAGTCAAAGTTCAGAGCCCTAATAGCCCAATAGGCTTTATGCTCTAGTTCAATAGGTATGTGGCAAGCTTTACCGTATACTAATCTATACGGGGACATGCCGATTGGAGTTTTGAAAGCAGTACGGTAGGCCCATAATGCGTCATGCAAACGACTTGACCAATCTTTGCGATCGGGCCTAATCATTTTCTGAAGAATTGACATGATTTCCCTATTCGACACCTCCACTTAACCACTTGTTTGTGGGTGGTAAGGCATTGCTATCTTGTGGTGGACTGAGTATTTTCTTAGAAGGGCTTCTAGTGTCCTGTGACAAAAATGCTATCCTCTGTTACTTATAAGTGCACGTGGCACCCCCCGAATCGAGAAAAGATGCTCTCTTTAATGAACTTGACCACGACTTTGTGGTCATTGGTTCGAGTTGCTACTATCACGCCCCGACCCGACCCCGCAAAAGGCCAAGCCCGGACCCGACACACGGACGGAGTCTCCTCTGTACCGCGGACGATCCGAAAACCCTAAAATCAATATAACACTTGCAAAAGCCATATAATAATCAAAACAAGCCAACTTTCTTTAAAACATACATTTCTTATTATCCAACTTTCCATACGAAAAATGATATGCATACTACACAAGTACTTATGCCACTAATCAATTCCATTAGCATGCATTCTCTTACTAGTCACAAGAGTATAAGTTACAACTTTACATTCTTTCAACTTGTACAACATAAGACCGTAGAGGCCTGAAACTAGAAAATACATACAAGGCTACAAGCCTCAAAATTAAACGACCTCCACGCAATATACATAACAAGCAAGGTTCGCACAAAAACTGGTAACCAACCACCAGCAAAGCAGAGAAGTGCTATCACGGAAACACCTCCACCTGCTCCTCCTCCTCTATTACCTCGAGAGGGTCGGCTTCAACTACTCCTGTAAAAATATGGTATAGAAAGGAATGAGCAAAAATTATTGCTCAGCGAGGGCAATTGGTCTCAAGGACGGAGATGAGAGGAGTATGCAATGCAATTAGCCAAGCAATGTATACATATATCATACAGAGATATAATAAAGCCATCAACAAAGCGAGGCAAGCATTAAAGCTATAAACACTCATTCAAAGGATACGATACTCTTTTCACGAGCAACTTTCATTCAAGAATTCGATGACGACGCGCCAGCCCAAACCACCTTATAACACCAGTTTGGAATACCCCGGAAGTATACATCAACCTACGACCCAAATCTCCCTGGGAGGCAACCTAAGCGAGAAAGGGAATAGCAGCGGAGCTAGAGCAACCAACACTGGCAACCCAGGACTACCCAGAGAGGCCCATCACTCACGCGCGAGACACTATGCAATGCAAGACTCGATACAAGGCGATAAACAAGCGATAAAGCCATACGTGGGAGAATAACAAAGTAGGTTACTCTCGCACGCAATAGTAGCAATTAATAAGCATTTCAACCCAAAACAACTCAAACAAGAATTTCAAGTAATTCTAAGCATTCTATAGGCATAAAGACAAGAAAACACACAAAAACTCAAATCGGCCCCAACTATCAAAACGCTACCATTTCCAAACGAGCCACGAGTTCTGGAAACTGACTTCGCCAACCCTCCTAGGTCACCATAAGGCACGTCTAAAGACCCCGAAACCTTACTTTACCCTAGAACTCGCGCAAAGCCCCGATTTCCCCCTTTCTCGTTTGAACTACAACTATACCAACCAAACACCCAACCAACGCCATAATCGCACCAAAAGTGCTTTCATGGCTTCCCGAAGCAATGCCAACACGCAAAACGAGAAAATGCAAAAGTTGACCTAAACGACCCCGACTTCCCAAAGGCATAATTCTCGTTTTTTCCACTACGCAACCCAAACAAAGCACACATTTTAGCATTCTAGCGTACCTAGCACATTTCTACATCAACAAAAAACATAACAGCGCAACTTTAACGTTTCAAGGTTTTAATATTCACAAAACACTATTCAATTAACAATTTAATTTGCAATCACAACATTTAACCGCAAAAAATGTTACAAAGCTATAAATACATTTCTACAAATGCCAAGGAACATACTAGAAGCATCAAATCGCTTTAAATAACGATCTACGGATAAATCTCAAAATTGACAAAGTTAACATACATAACGTTTAAATGCGCAAATAACATGCTTCACTCACCTCAGGTACTCCTAGTCGCTAGGAAAACAATGCTAGTTGCCTCGGAAATCACCCCGCACGAGCTCACGCGAAGATTGAATGATTGGAAGGTGAAAGGTTTTTTTTTCTCTCTTCAAAGCCACGGCCTGCTTGCTGCTCTGTTTAGCTGTGTTTTTTTTTATATTTTGCTTAGTTAAATGCTTATTTAAGAGTTAAATGGTCAACAAGTCAAGGTCCTAGGTCAAACTACTTAAAACTTGGTCAAAGAGCCTTATTTTGTGCATTTTAAAGCCATTTTAGCTAAGGTAAGATCAATTAAAGCTAGCAACATTTAAAATATAAAATTTAATTCATCTAAACACTAGTTTCACTATTTGCTGAGGACGGGAAATCGTTCTCTAGCTATCGCTCCTGAAATGCAATGCACGTTGCGACGGCGAGAAAGTAACAATTAATTCACAAAGAATTTAAGGAAATATAATTTTCAAGATAATAAACAAGGAATTTCACATTCTGGGCTCGGGTATTACACCCTCTCCCCCTTAAAACAATTGCACCCACGCAATTCCTACCTGGTCAACAAACAACTCCGGATACTGATCCCGAACCTGGTCCTCTCTTTCCCAAGTCGCTTCCTCAAACCCATGATGATTCCACAGAACCTTTACTAACGGAATACTCTTTCTGCAAAGCTCCTGAACTTTCCGATCCACAATTCGAATCGGTTTCTCTTCATAAGACAACTTCTCTTCAATCTGCAAAGGCTCTGGTTCAAGTACATGTGAAGGGTCTGGATGATACTTCTTCAACATAGACACATGGAACACATCGTGCAGTCTCGACAAGCTCGGAGGCAAAGCTAATCGATAAGCCAAAGGACCTACCTTTTCGGTGATCTCATACGGACCCACATACCTGGGACTAAGCTTTCCGCTCTTACCGTGCCGAATCAATCCCTTCCGTGGAGAAATCTTAAGAAATACCCAATAGCTCTAGCCATCTCCGCTACCTCATATTCAGATCCTTATGTGAAAACAAATACTTGAGACTCTTGTGGTCAGTAAATATTTCAAATCTGCAACCCCACAAGTAATGACGCCACTTCTTCAAAGCAAACACAACTGCAGCTAACTCCAGATCATATGTAGGGTAATTGACTTCATAAGGTTTCAATTTCCTAGAAGCATAGGCAATCACCTTACCATTCTGCATTAAAACACAGCCCAAACCTTCTTTAGATGCATCGCTGTAGACAACGAAGTTCTCTGTTCCATCAGGTAAAGCTAGTATAGGAGCTGTAGTTAGTCTCTTCTTCAATTCTTGGAAACTTGATTCACATTTGGCATCCCAGTTGTAAGCAACTTTCTTCCGAGTCAACTGGCTCAAAGGTCCAGAAATTTTGGAAAAGTCTTTAACAAATCTCCGGTAGTAACCTGCCAATCCAAGAAAACTCCGAATCTCTGCCACCGTCTCAGGTCTCTTCCAAGATGAAACAACCTCAATCTTAGTTGGGTCCACTGAAATTCCTCGATCTGAAATGATATGGCCTAGAAAAGATATCTGATTCAACCAGAACTCACACTTGCTGAATTTAGCAAAAAGTTTGTTTTCCTGCAAAGTCTGAAGCACAATCCTCAAGTGTTGCTCATGTTCAGCCTCGTTCTTCGAATACACTAAAATGTCGTCAATAAAGATCACGACAAACTGATCAAGGTAAGGTCGAAAAACTCTCTGCATCAAGTCCATGAATGAGGCTGGTGCATTCGTCAAACCAAACGGCAAAACAACAAATTCATAGTGGCCATATCTAGTCCTGAATGCCGTCTTTGGTATATCGTCACTCCGAATCCTAAGTTGATAGTAACCCTGCCTCAAGTCAAATTTGGAGTAAACACTCGTACCCTGCAACTGGTCAAACAATTCTTCAATCAACGGCAAGGGGTATTTGTTCTTAATCGTGACTTGATTAAGTCCCCTGTAATCAATGCATAACCATAGCGTGCCGTCTTTCTTTCTCACAAACAACACAGGTATGCCCCACGGCGAAGAACTAGGTTGTATAAACCCTTTCTCAAGCAAGTTCTGAAGCAGAATTTTTAACTCCTGAAGTTCAGCCGATACCATTCTATAAGGACTCCTAGAAATCGGCGCAGTGCCTAGCACAAGATCAATCACGAACTCAATCTCCCTATCCGGTGGTAAACCCGGTAATTCCTCGGGAAAAACACCAGGGAAGTCTCTAACAATCGGAATCTCATTCAAACTCAACTTATCAACAGGCTGATTGATCAATAAGCTAAGTAAGCTTCACAACCCCTATTCAACAACTTAGAAGTCTTGATCGCTGATAAAAGTGGAATGCGGGCAGCCCTGCAGTTCCCAACAATCTCTAGTACCGGTAGGTCAGGAACCTTAAGATAAACGACCTTTGTTCTACAATCCAACTGAGCATAATACTTTCCCAACCAGTCCATTCCCAAAATGATTTCAAAGTCACGGAATGGCAATATAATTAAATCAGCAGGAAATTTACGGTTCTCAATACATATATTACAAGATTTGCAAATAGACTCAGTAACAAATTTTGCACCCAAAGGAGTACTAACTTCAACTTCATGAGGCAATTTATCAATGCAAACATTCACAGATCGTGCACATGCAGGAGTTATAAACGAATGTGTAGCTCCGGGATCAATCAAAACTTTAACTGGCTGAGTATTGAGAAGAAAGGTACCTTCCACTATAGCTGTGGTATCGGGTAGCTCCTCTGCATCCAGTGCAAAGACCCTAGCCTGAACTCTCTGTGCTGGACGTGCACCTGCTGCCCTATTCTGAACACCTTGGCCTCCACCACGGCCCTGAACATTATTATACTTAGGGCAATCTCTCACCCTATGGTCATCACTGCCACAACCCGTACATTTACCACTCTTCCTCCAGCAGTTAGCCTCAATATGTCCTGACCTATTACAATTATTATACTGCTGATTTTGCCTAACCGTAGTGTTTCCTGTAGGTGCTGGGGCTCTGGCAGGGGTAGGAGCTGTACCTCCCTGCTGGGGTCTAGTCACAGCTGGCCTATCCTGAATCTGCTGTTGTGGCTGATACGGACGCTGCTGAGGAGCCTGTGCAGAAGACTGATACTGCCTCGGCTGACTCTGGCTGCTCTGGCCCAAATACTGCCTCTTACTCGGCTGACTGCTCTCAGCTAACATCTCAGCCTTCCGTTTCTCAAACTTCGAGGCTGCCTGAAATGCCTCGGGAAAAGTAGTATAGGTCTGCCCAGTCAAATGCAACTGAATGTCCATTCTCAGCCCACGGACAAACCTATGTATCATCCTCCTAGCCGGCCGTACCAACTCGGGCATATACCTCGACAGGCTAACAAACCTAGCCTCGTACTGAGCAACAGTCATATTTCCCTGTTTCAGGGCCACAAACTCATCTTCCCTCCTTTCCATAGCCATCTCGGGAATATACTTATCCCGAAACTCACTTACAAAATCATCCCATAAGTGTGGAACATCCTCACAATCCCACCTCAACCTGACAGTATTCCACCACTGCTCTGCATCACCCTCAAATAAGAATGATGCATAATCTATTCTTGCCTCATCAGTGTACCTCAAAGCGGTAAAAATCTTCTCAACTCGATTAATCCATCTCTCGGCCGCCTCATCATCCAGCTCCCCAAAGAACTTTCCCGACTCGTGCCTCAGAAATTTCTCTAACTGATTATTCTCAACTCTGTACCCCTGTCCACCAGGATTAGCTTGATTTCCCTGGGGATTATTCCTGTCCTGCCTCTGCTCATGCAGCACCTGTGTAATCCGGTCTACTGCAGTAGTCATAGTAGCCATAAACTGCTCAGGCAACGGCTGCTGACCCTGTTATGCTGCCTCTTCATCTGATCCTATACCTGGAGTACCACGACGTGGCGGCATAGTAGCAATTCACAATAGCTGGCAACATTTAAAATCAGTTTATGGACAGAAATATAGCACATAAGATTAGATAACACTCAAGTCAATAACAATCCAATATTCTAACACACAATTCACATAAGACAAGTTTAACTTGCCAAACTATTTTGCTTAAACACATAAACATTCCAAGTTCACAAAGTCATACTATATCATTTTCTTTTCACTTAGCAATCATACATAAACACTTTAGCATTTTAGACCTTTACCCCACAGACCGAGAATCATATCCCAGCTCATGCAAGACTATCATGCTCTGATACCACCTAAGATGTCACGCCCCGACCCAACCCCGCAAAAGGCCAAGCCCGGACCCGACACACGGACTGAGTCTCCTCTGTACCGCGGACGATCCGAAAACCCTAAAATCAATATAACACTTGCAAAAGCCATATAATAATCAAAACAAGCCAACTTTCTTTAAAACATACATTTCTTATTATCCAACTTTCCATTCCAAAAATGATATGCATACTACACAAGTACTTATGCCACTAATCAATTCCATTAGCATGCATTCTCTTACTAGTCACAAGAGTATAAGTTACAACTTTACATTCTTTCAACTTGTACAACATAAGACCGTAGAGGCCTGAAACTAGAAAATACATACAAGGCTACAAGCCTTAAAATTAAACAACCTCCACGCAATATACATAACAAGCAAGGTTCGCACAAAAACTGGTAACCAACCACTAGCAAAGCAGAGAAGTGCTATCACGGAAACACCTCCACCTGCTCCTCCTCCTCTATTACCTCGAGAGGGTCGGCTTCAACTACTCCTGTAAAAATATGGTATAGAAAAGAATGAGCAAAAACTATTGCTCAGCGAGGGCAATTGGTCTCAAGGACGGAGATGAGAGGAGTATGCAATGCAATTAGCCAAGCAATGTATACATATATTATACAGAGATATAATAAAGCCATCAACAAAGCAAGGCAAGCATTAAAGCTATAAACACTCATTCAAAGGATACGATACTCTTTTAACGAGCAACTTTCATTCAAGAATTCGATGACGATGCGCCGGCCCAAACCACCTTATAACACCAGTTTGGAATACCCCGGAAGTATCCATTCGACCCAAATCTCCCTGGGAGGCAACCCAAGCGAGAAAGGGAATAGCAGCGGAGCTAGAGCAACCAACACTGGCAACCCAGGGCTACCCAGAGAGGCCCATCACTCACGCGCGAGACACTATGCAATGCAAGACTCGATACAAGGCGATAAACAAGCGATAAAGCCACACGTGGGAGAATAACAAAGTAGGTTACTCTCGCACGCAATAGCAGCAATTGATAAGTAATTCAATCCAAAACAACTCAAACAAGTATTTGAAGTAATTCTAAGCATTCTATAGGCATAAAGACAAGAAAACACCCAAAAACACAAATCGGCCCCAACTATCAAAACTCTACCATTTCCAAACGAGCCACGAGTTCTGGAAACCGACTTTGCCAACCCTCCTAGGTCACCATAAGGCACGTCTCAAGCTCCCGACACCTCACTTTACCCTAGAACTCGCGCAAAGCCCTGACTTCCCGCTTTCTCGTTTGAACTACAACTATATTAACCAAACGCCCAACCAACGCCATAATCACACCAAAAGTGCTTCCATGGCTTCCCGAAGCAATGCCAACACGCAAAACGAGAAAATGCAAAAGTCGATCTAAACGACCCCGACTTTCCCAAAGGCATAATTCTCGTTTTTTCCACTACGCAACCCAAAAAAACCACACATTTTAGCATTCTAGCGTACCTAGCACATTTCTACATCAACAGAAAACATAACAGCGCAACTTCAACGTTTCAAGGTTTTACTATTCACAAAATACTATTCAATTAACAATTTAATTTGCAATCACAACATTTAACCACAGAAAATGTTACAAAGCTATAAATACATTTCTACAAATGCCAAGGAACATACTAGAAGCATCAAATCACTTTAAATAACGATCTACGGATAAATCTCAAAATTGACAAAGTTAACATACATAACGTTTAAATGCGCAAATAACATGCTTCCCTCACCTCAGGTACTCCTAGTCGCTAGGAAAACAACGCTAGTTGCCTCAGAAATCACCCCGCATGAGCTCACGCGAAGATTGAATGATTGGAAGGTGAAAGGTTTTTTTTTTCTCTCTTCAAAGCCACGGCTTGCTTGCTGCTCTGTTCAGCTGTGTTTTTTTTTATTTTGCTTAGTTAAATGCTTATTTAAGAGTTAAATGGTCAACAAGTCAAGGTCCTAGGTCAAACTACTTAAAACTTGGTCAAAGAGCCTTATTTTGTGCATTTTAAAGCCATTTTAGCTAAGGTAAGATCAATTAAAGCTAGCAACATTTAAAATATAAAATTTAAGTCATCTAAACACTAGTTTCACTATTTGCTGAGGACTGGAAATCGTTCTCTAGCTATCGCTCCTGAAATGCAATGCACGTTGCGACGGCAAGAAAGTAACAATTAATTCACAAAGAATTTAAGGAAATATAATTTTCAAGATAATAAACAAGGAATTTCACATTCTGGGCTCGGGTATTACAGCTACTACTTCTACCCACTTGGACACATAGTCCACACCAACAAGAATATAAGTATAACCTGAGGAATGAGGAAAAGGACCCATGAAGTCTATACCCCATACATCGAATATTTCGCATATGAGAATGGGCGTTGAGAAGGCCGAGAAAGGGTGCTTGGGGTAGGGTGTTAGGGAATTTTTTAAAGCTTTGTGTCTTGTGTTGTGTCATAGTTTGTCTAGATTGTTTTTGTTTTGTCTAACCTAGGTAGCATGGTGTCTTGTGTTGTCATAGGAATGTTGGGAAAATTAGGGAATCTTGGTAGAATAAAATATAGGAATGTTTGTTGATGAGTTTGAATTATGAATAAAATAATAGATAGTGGGAAATGTAGGAATAGTTTAGTGTTATTTTATTGTTAGTGGAGTTTGTAGAGAATTTGAATTAGGAATATAACATTAGTTAGTGGATTGTGTAGGATTATTTAATAGTCTAGTACTTTATGTAGGATTCTTTGTTGATTAGCATGCGGGCACACTTTCCTAGGTCTAGGGCACGTACTACGAGGTAAAGCACGCACTACGAGACATGCACAAATATCAATACTGGGCACGAATCACGAGGTTAATCATATAATTTTGGGTACATAAGTCGAGGATTAGGGCACACAATTCTAGGTCAAGGCACATATGACGAGGCATGCACAAAAATCAAGATAGGGCACGTAATCCAAGGTCGATCATATAATTTTGGGTCTAAGGCATGCGAATCGAGGTAAGACATGTTATTCGGGGTCGGGCCTCACATCCTCCCCTCCTTAAAAGAATTTCGTCCCGAAATTCATTCTTACTCGTTGAGGTCATTTGGACGGATTCTGACCTTTGTTATTTTTTTATTTTTTATTTCTAACTCTAGTTCATCCCGTGTTCTGTGATCTCTCTTACCACAACCAATTAACTTCCTACGTTTCTCCAATGTTTTATTTTGGTGTGACCCCTACATTTACAGTTCGTTCCTTCAAACGACTCTATTTTCTCCAATTGATCTTAAGGTCGAGTTCTTGAATTAAGATTAGAACCTCCAAGCATAGTAATCAAAGCTGTGTTCGTATTCTAACAACATAACGATAACTCCAAAATCTTGACCTATGTCGTGTTAATCTTGCATTTATACCTCAAAAGGAATATTACAATAATACCATGATTCTATGGTGACATACCCTAATTTCAAGATGATAGGTCTATATCCGATTTACATATCCTATCAACTAGCTTCAAAATTGTTAACACGTAGGACATACACAAGTATGGATCATTTCCACAATACGACCCTATCTTCAAGAAGTACTCACCAAACAAACTAATCCATTTCAAATCGTCATCTATCGATAGTATCATAGTCCTTATCTCGTAGGTACATTAGATTAACAAATCTTCTAATGACTAGTCTCCCGGTTACAGGCTCCTATTCACTAACATTCATTCCCAGCTTCGTTAATCTTCACACTCGTAGTCAAGAAGAAAGATCGTTGATATTCGTTAAACTCAATTTCTAAGGTTTATTAAGTACCACCAACAAATTGCCATTGAAATTACATGGGTAAACTAATCATGTTGCACTAGTTCAACTCTTACAAGTAAATTTTATCAGCTTGTGATCCACAATTTATTTCCTTATTCAAATCTCTATCTTCAAGTCACGAGGCTTCAGAATTTCTTTTAATTTTAGCCAAGACTCCTAAGGCGAATAGTTTCAACCTCAAATAAATTCCACTCACCTCAATCCAAGGTTGCATCATACTTAAGAGGACAATAGTCCTACTCACTTAGCGACCAAGTCATTCCTATGAACACTCAATGCCCGCCGATATATCTTCAACATTAGTGTTACTAAGCTAGGGCTATAGCCATGTAAGGATATCAATGCTCCACTAGGTTGCTGACTGTACAACAACTGTCCTAGGACTATAAACGGGTACCGAAATAATCTAGCTCATAAGATACTTACACGAGATAACTTCAAAGCAGTATCAACATAAGAATTATGACCACGAGGCATCCTTCAATATAACCTAATAGAACTTCAAAAGTAATCAACCTCTAGTTTAACTATCACCACAAGATCCACCCTCTATTCAACAACCACAATTCGAAGTCTACCAACTGCTAGTTTCTAGACGTGAAATGGTGCACGTAATAGGGTTGTCTAACAGCAGTCTCTTGGGTCATCATGACTTTGATTCATCTCTATTTTAACTATATGAAATCTTACTCTTCTCATTTACATGTTCAACTAGCTAAGAGCATCAAGACTCATCGACCTTAGGTCCTAGACTTTACCATTAATCATTATGCATACTCACTATTAGCTATTTAGGATTACTAATCATACCCTAATGACTCCACTTTGCAGCCATATGCTTTAATCTCACTTCCATGGTTCATATACTAGGTCCATTGGTATTACTTAGGGATATATGCTTCTTAACATCCTCTACGGTATCCAAATAACGAGTGTATATAATGATGTACTTTGCATAATCACAACTAAATCCGAGGGCACCAAACTAATACCATGATTCTTAATATCTCCAATATCCAACTTAGGACCTTTAGCAACGTTAGTCATCTAATGCATAATTCAATACCTTACACTTCTATTCGACCTAACATTTTAGGTGTAGTCTTCCGAACATGAGTTCTAGCTACGTGAATTCCTCGATTCCAGCATCCCTATATCTTGTTATACTAAAGAATCATCAACCTTGTTAAATTCGATCTCCAGAGTTGCCGACATGTCTTGAGGTTATCCATTGTTAAGTCACTCAAATACACTATCCATGTCTTAATAATTAAACCCCTAAAAGTAAACTATTGTCAACTTCCATGAATTCATCTCTTAATTTCTAGGTTGCGGTCTTATCATTTAGTGAACTTGAAACTCGCTAGTATACACCATAACGGATTCATCAATGCTTCATTCCAATCAAGTAAAGATTCAATCGTACGAGTATATTGCTAACTTCTTAGATAGTCTATCAAGCCAATTTTAAGATGTGAGAAATTGATTCAAAGCAACCTCTAAGTCAACTTCCACTATAAGCACATGAGAATATATACTACTCTACATATCTAATAGTATACTCTTATATCCTAAGGGAAGTTGTATGTCATTAACCTTTATACTTGAACCACAATTAGAAGAACGGTTTAACGGACTCAAGAACTTCATAGCCATAAAATTGACAACGTAATCACAGGTATGGGTATTCAAAGATAAGGAGATAACTTTACCTCAACAATTATACCTGTGCTATGCATTTTATATATGCATATCCAATAATACATATGATACATCGAGTACCTGTGAAGATGCGAGAAATCTCTAATCGAGCCTTTTCGTTCTTCCTGCATAAATTCAATTCCCTGAAAGTTCTAATCCTAACTATCTATGTGTATAAACAGTCATTCATGGTTATGTAACATGCTCATGTATCAAAGAAGGAGTATAAAAGCATGCATGCATTATTGAGGGCACTAATATGTCAGTGTACATAACACAGAGTACATATGGTTCACAAAGGCACATGATATTCAATGCACAAAGCAATTAAAGCACATTAACACACATTAACACATATAAACAAGACATCAAAATTACCTTAGGGCTTCTACCTATGGTCCGAGAATTGAACCCGACTAATGCCTAGTTAGCAAACTAAGCTCTAATACCATTCTAATATATGTGTCACGCCCCAACCCAACCTAAAGAGGATAGACTAGGGTATGATCTAATCATTCACATTATTTTACGACTATAACCGATTGACGAAGGTTAAAGCTTATTCGTTAGCATAAAACTCCAAATTATTTTTTTCGAAAAACCGACAGCATAACGGCTGTATTTAGGACCTTTTAGTTTGACCTAATTTCTAAACGCCTCAGTTATTCCAATCATTAATCCAATTCCATTAAGAATTCCTATTTTGTCGTCAACCGATATGCCTACTAGTCTATCTCGAAAGTCTCGTTTGATTAACAAGCCTAGCATGATAACTATGTCCCGTTTATTTGTCAATTCCTATCACGCAAGTACCTGTTGTTCTTTAGCTTATGATTGAGCACCTAGGTGAGTTTAGATAGAGTTATGTTATTTGATTCTTCACCTAGTGGTTTAAACACCTACGATAACTACTAATAAAAAAAATGAAAGCAAACAACCAAATAAAGAGTTTGTCTAGTTATAATTAGTACAAACTAAAATTGGACCCAAATTACAACAGGGTCATTTACATCAACAAAATAAGTAGTCTTCAAAGCAAACACAACGTTCACAGAACAGCCACTGACAAGCAAGGCATATAAAACATGTCATCACTCCGAGGAATCATCAACATGCACATTCTCTTCGGGTACTTGTTCCAAATCTTCTTCACCTGTGATGATAAAAAAGGGTGAGTCCTTATGAACTCAGCGAGAAGGAATGAGAGATAACATTTTTAAAAACTCTTTTCTGATTAATCTTATGAAAAACCCTTTTGAAAACATGTCATATGAAATAAGCAAGTTCATAACATAACATGAATATCAATGAACACATTTACCCGTCTTTCCTCCCCGAAGTCCTCTAGGAACTAAGCGAGAGTACTTAAACACATAGTGAAAAGGATACAGTGAGCTTTCGCTCTCAAGATCAATCGGTGAGCATTTGCTCTCAAGATCATTTCTGATAACAGTTGTTGCGGCCGGCTTCAATCATCCACTTATCACTCCAAATGGGTGTACTCCGAATGTACCCCGAAATCCTACGACCCAACTCTCCAAGGAAGTCTAGCCCCCAAGCGAGAGAGGGAATTGGACCATGGTAGTCACGGTAGCACCGGTAAGCCCGATGCCGCCCGGCGTGCGTGAAACGCTACCATGCCAGAATGAAAGGTTGCAACCTTGTATGCAATGCACAATTATAACATTTAACATATCACATTAGGAGGACAACAAAGTAGGTTGCCTCCGACCAATTATAAGATCGCACATTGACAAGTAAACACACGAGGCATGCTTTGACATATAATTTCACTTGTAGAACACTTAGGGGTTTATGAACATTAAACGGGCACCAAGTAACACATGTAAATCAAGTCGTATAACTCATCCCGGGTTCATTTATCAAGTGTTGAGATCATACAAGCATGCAACGACACTTACACAAAACCGAGTGCAAGAATAGTTCACGTATCAACATGCAATCATCGGGAATCATGTTTAGAGCTAAAAAGACAATTCTGGGCAGCCTATTAACCTTCCTCAACATCAATTATAATTCACACAAGAATGGTCTATGACTTGGGAGTCTACGGGGCTACCAGGGTTTACAAGGCCGTGCTCGGGGTTGGTTTCGTTTGCTAAGCACCAAAATAACACTTAAACCATTTCAAGCATACTTAACATTTATTAGGCAGCCTACTAATCATACAATTGAACACATTAACCATAGGATCATCACTTAGCAAGTTTTCATAGTCAATAGGGTCTCAATTCATGCTTACACGTGCGATTAAGCCACAATTTGTCACGTAATCAAACCCAAGCCATGCATCAATTATTTAAGCATCCTCAACCATCCAAAACAACACACACAACATCCAATTGCCACAATTCCAAGCATTCAATACCACAAACAAAGTTTCAACATGATTCAAAGCATTTTACCAAGCCAAAACTCTACTGCAATGGTCTTTTTTTCCACATTTATTTAGCCAAGCAAACAATCTCCAATTTCAGTGAACCAAATTTCAAATTGAAGCTTAATAAGTGATTTAAATCTAGAAACAAACCTCACATCATTTGGAGTTCGGACTTAGGAGTTATGGCCAAAACTGTGAGACTACGCAAAACTGTCCAGTTTTAGACACATTACGATTTTTGCCATTTTTGAGGGTCTTAGAGTCAGATTTAGCTTTGGCCTCTTTCTGACAAAAATGTCTAGAACTCCAAAATCTAGCAACATACCAATTTTCATGCATTTTTATCAACATTAACTAAGTATAAAAACACTTCGTTCTACAAAGTCAGTAATCTGCCAGAAACCTATTTCATTTTTCCAATTTTTCTAGATTTACACACCTTTCGATATTTTGCCATGTTGGGGGTCTTAGAGTCAAAATTGGCCTTGGCCTATTACTACCAAAACTATTCATAACTGACAAAACTAGTGACCTACCAATTTTCATGCATTTTTATTGACATTCACTAGGTCAAAAACACTTCGTTCTACAAAGTCAGTAATCTACCCGAAACCTATTTCATTTTTCCAATTCTTCTAGATTTAGACACCTCATGATGTTTGACCATTTTGGAGGCCTTAGAGTCAGAATTGGCCTTGGCCTATTTCTTCAAAAAATGCTCAGAACGGGAAAAAATAATGACCTACCAATTTTAATGCATTTTTACCAAAGTTTACTAGGCCAAAAGTGCTTCGTACCACAAGATCAGAAAACTACCAGCAACACGTTTTTACCTATCTTCAAGTTCTTGCCAAAAATCTAGCCATGCATGGTCATATAAGCTCATATACACACATATACAACAACTACAGAGGTAAATATAGTCATATTAAGGCATGCATGTGATTTTTGAAAGCTTTTGAAAGAGTTTAACCCTCACCTCTTTCAAGACTTAGCAAATGTGCACAAAATCCTTGTTTTTGAGCTTTGTGTGTGACTTTGAGCTATCCTTGCTTGATTACCTTGCTATGGCCGAGCTTGGAGGGGTCTTGAGAGTCCTTGAGAGCTTGTTAGAAGTCTTGGATGCTCAAGAAAATGCTATGGCCGAAGATGAGAGAGTTTGAGAGAGTTTTTGAGAGGAAAATGATGTTTGAAGTGGTTGTATGAGTGGTGCTTGTGCGTGTGTCGACCTAGAGCTTACAAAATCTGATTTTTGTATCATCTAAAGTCTAATTTGAATTGTTAAGAGCATGTGTGAGGCCTGACCTCGATTTACGTGCAATACCTCGTTTCGCGTGTCCTAAGCTCGAATTGCGTGCTTTGACCTAAGTGTAAGAGTCGTGTCTCGTTTTATGCGTCTTGCATTGAATTACGTGCATTCATTTAGGGTTACGTGCATTTACTTGAAAAACATGTGTTTGTCTCGTAGTGCGTGCGCTAGACCTAGGTAAGTGTGCCCGCACACTAATCAAGAAAGCATCTTATACGAATCACTAGATTATTAACTAATCGTACAAACTCCACTAACTAATATTAAAATTCTAAATCAATGCACTAGAACACAAAATTTCACCAAAAACTAAACATTCCTATTCTTTATTCTTTATTCTTTTGCATATTCCAAACACATACAATTAAATAATGCTCAAAACATGACAAAAATTCAGAAATCTGACAAGCTATGGCCGACCATGTGAAGAGCTTGTGCATGCTTTGCAATTTCAAAAATCATTCCTAGACAAGCCTATGGCACAATGCATAAAAAAAATGAAAAAAAACACACCTACCAAGCTTCACTTTCTCGACCAAAACACTCCATGCTTCTTCACATTTCAAGATTGCACAAGGACTAAGGGAATTTTCAGAAATTGTAGAACCCTAGGCCGACACATGCATTCAAAACACCCTCAAAGCATCTTCAACCTCATTTGTGCTTTCAAACCTTCTCTCAAGCTCTCAATTCCTCTCTCTCTCGGCCAAGGCTGCACCCTCAAGTCCCATAGCTTAAGCTCAACTCCTAAAGCTCACCAAGACACTCAAGGACCCTAGGGAGCTCGACCAAGCAAGCAAGAAGCAAGAAAATTGCATGCAAGCTCATAAAACCCTTCATTACGGCCTAGGTATGTTTGATAGCTTCTATTTCATCTCCCTTCTGTTCTAACCACATGCACATACTAAGGACATGGTAACTCGGCTAGGAATTAAGGAAATCAAGCAATATCTCTCGGCCAAACCAGGAAAGAAGACCATTTGTGCATATTCAAGAGTTTTGAGCATCATTTGTTGTCAATAGGTTAAGGTGAGGGTTAATCCTTTTTAAAAGCTTTCAAAAACCACATGCATGCCTTCATATGTCTAGATTTACCTCTGTACTTGTTGTATATGTGTGTGCATGAGCTTATATAACCATGCATGGCAAGATATTCGGTTAGAACTTGAAGATAAGCAAAAATCGCGTAGTTGGCAGATTTCTGACTTGTTAGAACGAAGTGTATTTGGCTTGGTAAATGATGTTGAAAATGCATGAAAATTGGTAGGTGTCTAGTTTTTCCAGTTTTGAGAATTTTGCATAGAAATAGGCCAAGGACAATTTTGACTCTAAAGTCTCCAAAATGGCAGAACATCGAAGGGTGTCTAAATCTGGAAAATCTGGGAAAATGGAGCAGGTTTTTGGCAGTTCACTGTCCTTGTAGAACGAAACCGTTTTGACTTAGTAAATGATATCTAAAATGCATGAAATTTGGTACAATGCTATATGTTTCGGTTCTTGACATTTTTGTCAGAAATAGACTAAAGCTAAATCTGACCTTAAGACCCTAAAAAATGGCAAGTATTGAAATATGTACGAATCTGGACAGTTTTGCGTAGTCTCACGGTTTTAGATATAACTCTTGAATCCGAACTCCAAATGATGCGAGGTTTGTTTCTGGATTTAGTTCACTTAAGAAGATTTAATTTGACATTTTTTCACTGGGATTGGAGATTGTTTGCTTGTCTAAATGATTGTGGGAAAACAGACCATTGCAGTGAGGTAATTATTTAGTGATATACTTTGAAAAAATATTGTAACTTCTCTTGTGATATTGAATGCTTGGGATTGTGGCACTTGGATGTTATGTGGACTGTTTTGGATGATTGAAGATGTTTTAATTAATCGATGCATGGCTTGGGTTAGTTACGTGACAACTTGTGGCTTAAATCGCACTTGTAAGCATGAATTGAAACCCTATTGAATATGAAAACTAGCTAAGTGTTGATCCTATGGTTATTGTGTCTAATTGTGTGATTAGTGGCTTCCTATTAAATGTTAAGTATGCTTGAAATGTGATTCCCAATGATTACTTGTTGATAAGTAGACCTTTCTTGCACCCGGTCCTATGTAGACGTCGTTGCATACTTGTGTAAACTTATTATCTGATTATGTGAACCCCGAAATGAGTTATATGACTAGATTTACATGTGTTACATGGCTGCCCGTTTAATATTCGTATAACTCCATGTGTATTACAAGTGAAATTAAACATCAAAGCATGCCCCGTGTGTTTACTTGCCGACGTACGATCTTATAACTGCTCAGAAGCAACCTACTTTGTTGTCCTCCTAATGTGATACATTAAATATTATAAATGTGCATTGCATACATGGTTGCAACCTTTCTTTCTGGCATGGTAGTGTTCACGCACACCGGGCAGTATCGGGCTTGCCGGTGCAACCGTGACTACTATGGTCCAATTCCCTCTCTCGCTTGGGGGTTAGACTTCCTCGGAGAGTTGGGTCGTAGGATTTCGGGGTACATCTGGAGTACACCCATTTGGCGTGATAAGTGGATGATTTGAAGTCGGCCGCAACAACTAATATTGGTAATGAATTGAGAGCAAAAGCTCACCGTATTATTTTCACTATGTGTATAAGTACTCTCACTTGGTTCCTAGAGGACTTCGGGGAGGAAAGACGGGTAATTGTGTTCTTTTACTTTTATATTACATTATGAACTTACTTGTGTTATATGTCATGCTTTCAAAAGGGGTTTTTCATAAGTTGAACTGGAAAAAGAGTTTCAAAACGTATTTATTGCTCCCCCTCGCTGAGTTCATAAGGACTCACCCTCTTTTATCATCTCAGGTGAAGAAGATTAGGAAGAAGTACCTGAGGATAACGTGCCTATTGATGACTCTTTGGAGTGATTGCATGCCCTACGTGGCTTACGTGATTGTGGCTGTTTTGTGAACGATATGTAGTTTTGAAGATTATCTCTCATGTTGTTTGTCGTTGCTATTGTAAAGACCCCCGTTGTAGTTTGGGGTCTAATTTTGATTTGTACTGATTATAACTAGACAGACACCCTATTTGATCGTTTTGCTACTTTGATTAGTAACTACTACAGGCTTATGAAGTACTAGGCAAGGGTTAAGTAAAATTAATCTATCCAATCTTAAGAAGGTGCTCATTTGTAAGCTAAGATCAACAGGTACTTGTGTAACAGGAATTGACAAATAAACGAGACATAGTTATCATGCTAGGTTGTTAATCAAACGGGACTTCGAGATAACTAGCATGCATTTTGATTGGTGATAAATAGTAATCTTAGTTGGAAATGAATTTGAGATTGAAAATTTTGAGGTGTTTAGAAAATTAGGTCAAACTAAAGAGCCCAATTACAGCCGTTATGCTGCCGGTTTTTTGAAAATCTTTTGGACTTCTAGGCTAACGTTAAGTGTTAAATCTTAATGAATGATTAAGTATGTGAAATGGTATAAATGATTAGATCACACCCTAGTCTAACCTCTATAGGTTAGGTTGGGGCGTGACACCTTATATTAATGGTATCAGAGCTTAGATTGCTTAAGCTGGGTTTAACTCTCGGACCATGGGTAGAAGCCCTAAGGTTATTGGGATGACTTGTTTATGTGTGTTAATGTGTGACAATATCAATTGTGCCTTCTCTGTTTCTATGTGCTTATGTGATTAACATGTCTTAACTATTTCGAGAATTGTATGTCTATGTAAAATTTTATGTTGCATACCTTATACATTAAATTCTTGTCTTGTCATATTCCAATAAATTGTGCATAATAATATGTGCCAATAGATGGCTGGCCCTAGTACCCGCAATACCAATAGGGGTGATGAGCCTCAAGGAGTCAGAGATTCTCATCAAACTAATCCCAGCATGGCCATGTTTAACATGATGGCGAATGCTATGGATCGCGTGTCGCGAGTAATGGAACGCCAAGATGCACATGAAGCAAACAACAACAACAACAACAATAGTAATGGGAGAAACAACAGAATGCGGGAGTTCCTTGACTTTCACCCGTCCAAATTCTATGGGGAAGCTGATGATGAAAAGGCAGAGGCTTGGCTATCTGAGATTGAAAGGATTTTCAGGCCACTTGACTATACTGATGAAGAAAAGATTGAGTTCGCTGTGTTTCTGTTGCACGGGGATACTGAGCATTGGTGGCACACTGTGGAGGCACTTTGGGAAACTGATCATACACCTCGCTTGTGGGATAACTTCGTTAAGGCATTCAATGAGAAATACGTACCTGCAGTTTCCAGGCATAGGCGAATTGAAGAATTCATGCACTTGAACTAGGGTAACATGACGGTGGCCCAATATAAGGCTCATTTTGACAGACTATCCCGTTATGCTTAATACATGGTCAGTACCCCTGAGGCGAAGATGTGAAAATTTACGAATGGGTTGAGGCCATAAATTCAGGATCAATTGGCTTCGTATGACTTCACTACCTATTCTACTCTCCTTACTGCTGCCTCCCGAGTTGAGAAGAGGAAACTTGATAGAGCCGGTTCAAACCAGCCGAACAAGAAACCATATCAGCCTCCAGGACAACAGAGGAAATTCCAGACTCAGAGTCGCAGTCAGGGCTAGAGCCAGAACAGACCAGTCAATAACAGTAGCCCGACTAAAGCACCATCGGCCTCTTCTACCCGCGGATCCACAGGTAGTTCACTTGTTACTCAGTCTATCAACTGTTCTTACTGTGACAAGAAGGGTCACACAGAGGCCTAGTATTGGAAGAAGTCAGGACGATACGTGCGGTGTGGTAGTGATCAGCATCAGATCAAGGATTGCCCTAAATGGCAAGGAGGACAAAATCATATTAAACCAGCTGGTAGAGGCAAGACTCTAGTTCCTAGAGTTCAGGCCTGAGCTTATGCTATTGAATGCGAAGAGCTTCCTGAGGAGACAGCTGTTGTTGAAGGTACATTCCTGATACTGAATCAACCTGTTAGGGTGTTAATTGATCCAGGTGCTACTCATTCATTTATTACTTCCTTATGTGTGCAACGTGTGAAATTACAAGTTGAATGTTTGCCTTACGAAGTAGAAGTTGGTACTCTGATGGGTTCTAAACTTGTTACTAGCTCAGCTTGTAAAGCATGTAAAATCCAAATTAATGATAAGGAATTCTCAGCCAATCTTATTGTATTAACCTTTTGAGACTATGAAGTCATATTAGGGATGGACTGGTTGGCAAAGCATCATGCCCAACTAGATTACCGAATGAAGATTGTAACATTCCAGATACCTGGTCAACCAATATTGGAGGTAATGGGTCGAAGGGATTTCACCGGGAGTTTCATCATCTTATCTACGAAAGCAGTGGAGTCCTTGAGAAAAGGGTGTAGTGGATACTTAGCTTACCTTATCAACAAGCCATCAGACAAAGCTAAGTTGAAAGAGATGCCAGTGATTAAAGATTATGCTGACGTGTTTCCAGAAGAATTGCCTGGTTTACACCCGGATTGGGAAATCGAGTTTGTAATAGAAGTACTGCTTGGCACCCAACCAATATCTAAAGCTCCCTATCGTATGGCACTAGCCGAGCTACAAGAATTGAAGGACCAATTGCAAGGATTGTTGAAGAAGGGGTTTGTTCAACCAAGTTCTTCTCCGTGGGGCGCACCAGTCCTATTTGTAAAGAAAAAAGACGGAACGTTGAGGCTATGCATCGATTACAGAGGATTGAACCAAGTGACCGTCAAGAATAAATACCCACTTCCATTAATCGACTAGTTGTTTGATCAACTTCAAGGAGCTAAAGTGTATTCGAAAGTCGACTTGAGACAAGGGTATTATCAGCTACGGATCAAAAAGAAGGATGTGCCTAAATCGGCTTTCAGGACGAGATATGGACATTATTTATGGTGATGCCATTTGGGCTAACTAATGGCCCTGCAGCTTTTATGGACTTGATGCATAGGGTGTTTCAACCCTACTTGGACCAATTTGTGGTGATCTTTATTGATGATATTTTGGTATACTCGAAATCCGAGGCTGAGCATGAACAACATCTACGATTGGTATTGCAGAAACTTTGAGAGCATCAATTGTATGCAAAGTTTAGTAAATACGAATTTTGGTTGCGGCAGATTGCATTCTTAGGGCACATCATATCCCAAGAGGGACTAGCGGTGGACCCAGCAAAGATAGAAGCGGTAATGTCTTGGAAGAAGCCCGAAAATGTTACGAAAGTTCAGAGTTTTCTCGGTTTAGCCGGCTATTATCGGAGATTCGTGAAGGATTTCTCAAAGATTGCAGGACCGCTTACAAAGCTCACTCAAAAGAAAACAAAGTTCGTGTGGGATGACAAGTGTGAGAACAGCTTTCAAGAACTGAAGAGAAGATTAACTACCGCACCTGTTCTTGCATTGCCTGAAGGGAGTCAAGGCTTTATAATCTATAGCGATGCTTCGAAGGAAGGACTAGGTTGTGTGTTAACGCAAAATGGTAGAGTGATTGCGTATGCCTCTAGGAAACCAAAATTGTATGAATTGAATTACTCGACGCATGATTTGGAGTTGGCGGCTATTGTGTTTGTACTCAAGAAATGGAGGCACTATCTGTGGGGTAACAAGTTTGAGGTGTTTACTGATCACAAAAGCTTGAAGTACTTGTTCTCACAAAAAAGAGTTGAACATGAGGCAAATACGGTGGATGGAACTTTTGGATGATTATAACTGCACAATCAATTATGTGCCTACTAAAGCAAATGTAGTTGCAGATGCCTTAAGCCGGAAGGCGAGCATGGCAAAACTGGAAGTTAAGGTGCAGGAGTTGTTAGGGGAAGCATTTTTGTGGAATCCACAATTGACTCAAAAAGGGTTACTATTTGCCACTACACAAGTTCAGTCGACCTTGTTGTCTGAATTACGAGAGGCTCAACAGAAGGACCAATAGTTTCAGAAGATTAAAGAAAGAAACACAGATTTCAAGTTTCATGATGATGGTATTTGGAGGTTCAGGAATCGAATTTGTGTTCCTAATGAGCCAGAGTTGAAAAAGAAGATTCTTGAAGAAGCCCATAATTCAAGATACACTATTCACCCCGGCGGGACAAAGATCTACTGGTATTTGAAGCAACACTATTGGTGGAATAACATGAAGAGGGAGATCGCGGAGTTTGTGGCATGATGTTTGACTTGCCAGAGAGTCAAAGAAAAACATCAACGACCGACAGGTTTACTTCAGCCGTTGGAAATTCCTCAATGGAAATGGGAACACATAACTATGGACTTTGTCATGGACCTACCTAGGTCACAAAAGGGTCATGACGCCATTTGGGTCATAGTGGATAGATTGACCAAGTCAGCGCACTTCTTACCGATGAACAAGGATGATAGTCCTGAGAAACTGGGAGATATGTATGTGGCGGATATTGTAAGGTTGCACGGGATACCTGTGAGTATTGTGTCAAATAGGGATCCTCGTTTTACTTCCCGATTTTGGAAGAGATTGCAAGAAGCTTTGGGAACGAAGTTAAGTTTCAGCACGGCTTATCACCCTCAGACTAATGGACAATCTGAGAGAACTATTCAGATTATGGAGGATATGCTGAGGTTGTGTGTTCTAGACTTCGAAAAAGGTTGGGAGAAATATCTACCCCTAGCGGAGTTCGCTTATAATAACAACTATCAGGACACTATCGGGATGGCCCTGGCCCTATTTGAGGCATTGTATAGGCGCAAGTGTTGATCCCCAATATACTGGGATGAAGTAGGCGAGATGAAGACTTTTGACCCGACCCTTCTACTTGAACTTATGAAGACTATTGAAAATATCCACCTCATATGGAAATGGATGATTACCACCCAAAGCAGGCAGAAAAGTTATGCAGACCAACGGAGACGGAATCTAGAGTTTGAGGTCGGCGACAAGGTGTTCTTGAAGTTATCACCTCAGAGGGGACTGATTAAACATGGCAAGGGTGAAAAGTTGAGCCCGAGGTTTGTAGGACCATTTGGGATAATTGAGAAGGTTGGCAAATTGGCGTATCATCTGAAACTACCCCAAAACCTCTCTAATATTCATGATGTCTTCCATGTTTCAATGCTACGAAAGTATCACCCTGATCCATCGCATATTTTGGAGCCAGAGCTGTTGCAGCTTTGGAAGAACTTGTCTTACGAAGAAAAGCCCATTCGGATCCTAGACGAGCAAAATCGGGAATTGCGCAACAAGTCGATACCAATGGTGAAAGTGCTATGGGATCACCATGGAGTCGAAGAAGCAAAGTGGGAAAGGCGAGACCAGATGGAGCAACAGTATCCAGCATTATTTCAAAGGTAATATTGAATTTCGGGATGAAATTATTTTAAGGAGGGGAGAATGTGAGGCCCGACCTCGATTTACATGAGATACCTCATTTCAAGCGTCTTAACCTTGAATTGCGTGCTTTGACCTAGGTGTAAGAGTCGTGTCTCATTTTATGTGCCTTGCATCGAATTACATGCATTCATTTAGGGTTGCGTGCATTTACTTGGAAAATGTGTGTTTGTCTCGTAGTGTGTGCCCTAGACCTAGGTAAACGTGCTCGCACGCTAATCAAGAAATCATCTTACACGAAGCACTAGATTATTAACTAATCCTGCAAACTCCACTCACTAATATTAAAATGCTAAGTCAATGCACTAGAAGACAAAATTTCACCAAAAGCTAAACATTCTTATTCTTTATTCTTTATTCTTTTGCATATTCCAAACACATACAATTAAATAATGCTCAAAACATGACACAAATTTAGAAATCTCACAAGCTATGGCCGACCATGTGAAGAGCTTGTGCATGCTTTGCAATTTCAAAAATCATTCCTATACAAGCCTATGACACAATGCATAAAAAAAATGAAACAAAGCACACCTACCAAGCTTCACTTTCTCGACCAAAACACTCCATGCTTCTTCACATTTCAAGATTGCACAAGGACTAAGGGAATTTCAGAAATTGTAGAGCTCTAGGCGGACACATGCATTCAAAACACCCTCAAAGCATCTTTAACCTCATTTGTGCTTTCAAACCTTCTCTCAAGCTCTCAATTCCTCTCTCTCTCTCGGCCAAGGCTGCACCCTCAAGTCCCATAGCTTAAGCTCATCTCCTAAAGCTCACCAAGACACTCAAGGACCCTAAGAAGCTCGACCAAGCAAGCAAGAAGCAAGAAAATTGCATGCAAGCTCATAAAACCCTTCATTTCGGCCTAGGTATGTTTGATAGTTTCTATTTCATCTTCCTTTTGTTCTAACCACATGCACATACTAAGGACATGGTAACTCAGCTAGGAATTAAGGAAATCAAGCAATATCTCTCGGCCAAACAAGGAGAGAAGACCAATTTTGCATCTTTAAGAGTTTTGAGCATCATTTGTTGTCAATAGGCTAAGGTGAGGGTTAATCCTTTTTAAAAGCTTTCAAAAATCACATGCATGCCTTCATATGTCTAGATTTACCTCTGTACTTGTTGTATATGTGTGTGCATGAGCTTATATAACCATGCATGGCAAGATATTCGGTTAGAACTTGAAGATAGGCAAAAATCGCGTAGCTGGCAGATTTCTGACTCGTTATAACGAAGTGTATTTGGCTTGGTAAATGATGTTAAAAATGCGTGAAAATTGGTAGGTGACTAGTTTTTCCAGTTCTGAGAATTGTTGATAGAAATAGGACAAGGCCAATTTTGATTCCAAGGTCTCCAAAATGGCAAAACATCGAAGGGTGTCTAAATCTGGAAAATCTGGGAAAATGGAGCAGGTTTTTGGCAGTTCACTGTCCTTGTAGAACGAAATAGTTTTGACTTAGTAAATTATATCTAAAATGTATGAAATTTGGTAGGATGCTATATTTTTCAGTTCTGGACATTTTTGTCAGAAATAGACTAAAGTTAAATCCGACCCTAAGATCCTAAAAAATGGCAAGTATTGAAATATGTACGAATCTGGACAGTTTTGCGTAGTCTCACGGTTTTAGCTATAACACTTGAATCCGAACTCCAAATGATGTGAGGTTTGTTTCTAGATTTAGTTCACTTAATAAGATTTAATTTGAAATTTTGTTCACTGGGATTGGAGATTGTTTTCGTGTCTAAATGATTGTGGGAAAACAGACCATTGCAGTGAGGTAATTATTTAGTGATATGCTTTGAAAAAATATTGTAACTTCTCTTGTGATATTGAATGCTTGGGATTGGGGCACGTGGATATTATGTGGACAATTTTGGATGATTGAAGATGTTTTAATTAATCGATGCATGGCTTGGGTTAGTTACGTGACAACTTGTGGCTTAAATCGCACGTGTAAGCATGAATTGAAACCCTATTGAATATGAAAACTAGCTAAGTGTTGATCCTATGGTTATTGTGTCTAACTGTGTGATTAGTGGGCTGTCTAGTAAATATTAAGTATGCTTGAAATGTGATTCCCAATGATTACATGTTGATAAGTAGACCTTTCTTGCACCCAGTCCCATGTAGATGTCGTTGCATGCTTGTGTAAACTTATTATCTGATTACGTGAACCCCGGAATGAGTTATATGACTAGATTTACATGTGTTACATGGCTTCCCGTTTAATATTCGTATAACTCCATGTGTATTACAAGTGAAATTAAACATCAAAGCATACCACGTGTGTTTACTTGCCAACGTGCGATCTTATAACTGCTCGGAGGCAACCTACTTTGTTGTCCTCCTAATGTGATACATTAAATGTTATAAATGTGCATTGCATACAAGGTTGCAGCCTTTCTTTCTGGCATGGTAGCGTTCACGCACACCGGGGGGCATCGGGCTTGCCGGTGCAACTGTGACTACCATGGTCCAATTCCCTCTCTCGCTTAGGGGCTAGACTTCCTCGGAGAGTTAGGTCGTAGGATTTCGGAGTACATCCGGAGTACACCCATTTGGCGTGATAAGTGGATGATTTGAAGTCGGCCGCAACAACTGATATTGGAAATGAATTGAGAGCAAAAGCTCACCGTATCCTTTTCACTATGTGTATAATTACTCTGGCATGGTTTCTAGAGGACCGCGGGGAAGAAAGATGGGTAATTGTGTTCTTTTACTTCTATATTACATTATGAACTTACTTGTGTTATATGTCATGCTTTCAAAAGGGGTTTTTCATAAGTTGACCCGAAAAAAGAGTTTCAAAACGTATTTCTCGTTCCTCCTCGCTGAGTTCATAAGGCCTCACCCTCTTTTATCATCTCAGGTGAAGAAGATCAAGAACAGGTACCTGAGGATAACGTGCCTATTTATGACTCTTTCGAGTGATTGCATGCCTTACTACCTTACGTGATTGTGGCTGTTTTGTGAACGATATGTAGTTTTGAAGATTATCTCTTATGTTGTTTGTCGTTGCTATTATAAAGACCCCCGTTGTAATTTGGGGTCTAATTTTGATTTGTACTGATTATAACTAGACGACACCCTATTTGATCATTTTGCTACTTTGATTAGTAATTACTACAGGCTTATGAAGTACTAGGCAAGGGTTAAGTAAAATGAATATATCCAATCTTAAGCAAGTACTCATTTGTGAGCTAAGATCAACAGGTACTTGTGTAACAAGGATTGACAAATAAACGAGACATAGTTATCATGGTAGGTTGTTAATCAAACGAGACTTCGAGATAACTAGCAGGCATTCGATTGGTGATAAATAGTAATCTTAGTTGGAAATGAATTTGAGATTGAAAGTTTTGAGGCATTTAGAAAATTATGTCAAACTAAATAGCCCAATTATAGCCGTTATGCTGCTAGTTTTTTGAAAATCTTTTGGAGTTCTAGGCTAACGGTAAGTGTTAAATCTTAATGAATGATTAAGTATGTGAAATGGTATAAATGATTAGATCACATCCTAGTCTAACCTCTATAGGTTGGGTTGGGGCGTGACAGCATGGGTGTTGAGAAGGCCGAGAAAGGGTGCTTGGGGTAGGGTGTTAGGGAATTTTTTAAAGCTTTGTGTCTTATGTTATGTCATAGTTTGTCTAGATTGTTTTGGTTTTGTCTATCCAAGGTAGTATGATGTCTTGTGTTGTCATAGGAATGTTGGGAAATTAGGGAACCTAGGTAGAATAAAATATAGGAATGTTTGTTGATGAGTTTGAATTATGAATAGAATAATAGATAGTGGGAAATGTAGGAATAGTTTAGTGTTATTTTATTGTTAGTGGAGTTTGTAGAGAATTTGAATTAGGAATATAATATTGGTCAGTGGATTGTGTAAGATTATTTAATAGTCTAGTACTTTGTGTAGGATTCTTTATTGATTAGCGTGCGGGCACGCTTTCCTAGCTCTAGTGTGATAACCCGAACCTGGCATGCATTTAATGGCATTTAACTGCGTTTAATTAAATGTTTAATTAGTTAAATCAATCATTTTACACTATTTTGATATTTCTGTTGGAAGCATTTAATAATTTTTATATTGATTAATTAAAAGATTATTATCTATTTCTATTAATTATAGTAATTGAATTTATTATCTTGTATTTAATTAAGTGTCATCTTAAATGTTAATATTTAATTGCATTTGACTACATGTTTATATTAACTTCTTTATTCGTATCTTAGCATTAACTTCATAATTCTTTAAAATATTCTAGAAATAGTTAAATTAATTATTTTTTAAATGAATATTGATTATTTTGATTATTTTAATAATCGGTTTTAATTGTCTTGCATTAAAATTACTCGGTTTTCAATTAAATGAGAAAAGTAACTCTGAGCCGGAGTGAATTTTAAACTATTCTACTATTCTACTTTTCAAAAATTATAGTTTTATATTATTGCTCAACATTTGATTAGCGATTGTTTATTGACCGTTCGATCGTAGCATTTCGAAAATGAGAGTTAGAGAAATATTCCTCGGACTAAGTGAAAAATGTTTTTAGCTTAATTTAGCTAGTTTTAGTTGGTTTTCATTAAAATTGCATTGTTTTAACTTGAATTAGACTAAATGCTAATTAAATAAGCTTAATTGACCATGTTAACTTGAGTTTTGTTTTTGCTAAATGACCATTTTGCCCATGAGGCTTTGTCATCTTTTAAATAGCCAAAATTAAGCAAAATTGACAAAAAAAAACAAAACCAAAAATGCCCCATAAGTCCTCCCATGGCCGAAGCTCTCAAGGAAAAGAAAAAAAAAATTGATTTTGCATTTTAGGCCAAAATCTTGTGTGGAATCGGACGAGGAACGTGGCTCGGGTCCTTGCAAGCCTTCCTCTTCAATCTCTGTGAGGGTTTTCACGCTTTTGTGCATTTTAAATGATATTTGGATTTTGTTTCAATTTCTTAGATTTGTTATATATTATGTTTAAATGTCTTTTGTTGTTTGAATTAGGTTCTATAATGATCGTAGAGCTTTGTTTGATAGTTATTTAGAGATTTTTACGGCTAGAAACGCAAATTTGAAATTGGAGAAGAATAGTGAATAGTGATTTTGAATAGTAAAACCCTAGAATTTTGGATTTTTTATCCGAATTACGATTTCTTGATTTGGATAGGTGCCATTAATGATAGAAAGATAAAATGTGCAATAAAAACGGATCGATCTTTGTTAAAATTGAAAATTAGACAAAGAAACGTAAAGGGGCCGTTTGACCAAGTGTTGACCGTGCTCGAATTGAGTTGCTATTGAGGGCATGAAAGCACTTTTGGCGCTGTCGTGGCGTTGATTGAGTGACTGGTTAGCATAGCTGTAGTTCAAACGCAGTAGGTGGACTTTCGGGCTTCGGTTGGGAAAGTGAGGTTTAGTGACATAGAAACGTGTCTTGTAGTGCCTAAGTGAATGTAGTGAAATCGGTTTCCTAATCTCATAGCTCGTTTGCTTGTAATTGCCTTTGGAAGTTAGGGATTGAATAGTAATATTTGTCATTTTCGTGTTTGAACTGCTATTACTTGTTTGATTGATGTTATTGTTGGTATTAATGATAATCATGCTTGAAAAGTTAATTGATTGCTATTATTGATTGTAAATGCTTGATATCTTGTTTATCGCCACTAATCTGTACTTTCGTGCTATTGCTCGTTTATTGCTTGTATCTCGTATTGCATTGCATTAGTGTCAGGCGCGTGAGTGATTGGCCTCTTTGGGCAATCTCGGGCTGCCAGGGTTGGTTTGCTCTAGCTCTGTGTCCTATTCCCTTTCTTGCTTGGGTTGCCTCATAGGGAGATTTGGGTCGTAGAGTTGATTGGATACTTCCGGGGTATTCCAAACTGAAGTTATAAGATGGTTGCGTGCTTATTTTCATCATTGTCAACATCAAGCTCGAGATTGATGTAATGCTCATGGAATCGAATCGCATGGTACATTGCTCGTATGAGTGAACCATAGCCTTCAGAGTGTGGTATAGCTTTGAATGGTTGTGTTAATGCTTTTATTAATTGTTTACTGTATTGATTGTTTATATTGATTGCTTATATGTCAGATATATTGCTTAACTGTCTTATTTGCATTGCACGATCTTCTTTCTCTCCACCTCGATATTTGTCTCGCCCTCACTGAGTATACGCATTGAGTATACTCACTCCTCACCACCACATTTCAGGAAATGCCATGTTAGCTGGAAGTTCATGGTTACGTGAAAGATCATGCTTGAAGAGTTGTCTTGCGTGCTATGTGGCTTGAGTTGTCAAAGATGCAAAGATGTATGTTTCATGTGTTGTTTGTATTTAATGTTAAAAAGGAATGTAATTTAAGTTTTTCTAGGTTATTGAAGTGATTTGAAAAAGCTAGTTTAAGTATTCAGATAGTATAGTTTAACTTCAATGCATGTTTGTAATGTCCAAAGGAAAAGAGTTAGAATGGTATGATAGTCTATTTTATGCAATAAGTTAGTATAGTTTAGTTGTCAAGCATGAATGTACTTGTCAAAGATGAGAAGAGATAGGTTAGCATTTAAACTGGAAATGTATACTTATTTGTGTTCGCTTGTTGAGAACCAAGGCTCGGATGGCCTTGAGGTGTTTGTATGGTTGGACACGGTGCTGGTCCACTTATATGCTATTACAGGTTTTACATTTTGCCTAGAAATAGGGGAGACTCCGTTCGTCTTTCCCTAAAAATTTTGCCCGGGTTTGGAATTGGGTTGTGATTAGACTGATTGATAGAACTCCCGGTCTCGAGAGGGATCGGGGTATTACATCTAGGGCACGTACTACGAGGTAAAGCATGCACTACGAGACATGCACAGAAATCAATACTGGACACGAATCACGTGGTAGACATGAACTACGAGGTAAGGCACATACTTCAAGATAAATGCACGGATTCCAATGTAAATGCACACAACCCTAGGTGAATGCACGTAAACTAATGCAAGGCACGTAATTCAATGCAATGCACGTAAATTAAGGTACGACTCTTAAACCTAGGTTAGGGCATGTAATTCAAGGTCAGTGCGCACAAATCGAGGTATCACACATAAATCGAAGACATGGCACGTAAGTCGAGGATTAGGGCACACAATTCTAGGTCAAGGTACATATGACGAAGCATGCACGAAAACCAAGATAGGGCATGTAATCCAAGGTCGGTCATATAATTCTGGGTCTAAGGAACGCAAATCGAGGTAAGACATGTTATTCGGGGTCGGGCCTCACATCCTCCCCTCCTTAAAAGAATTTCGTCCCGAAATTCATTCTTACTCGTTGAGGTCATTTGGACGGTTTCTGACCTTTGTTATTTTTTTATTATTTTTTTTCCAACTCTAGTTCATCCCGTGTTCTGTGATCTCTTTTACCACAACCAATTAACTTCCTACGTTTCTTCAATATTTTATTTCGGTGTGACCCCTACATTTACAGTTCGTTCCTTCGAACGACTCTATTTTCTCCAATTGATCTTAAGGTCGAGTTCTTGAAATAAGATTAGAACCTCTAAGCATAGTAATTAAAGCTGCGTTGGTATTCTAACAACATAATGATAACTCCAAAATCTTGACCTATGTCGTGTTAATCTTGCATTCATACCTCAAAAGGAATATCACAATAATACCATGATCCTATGGTGACATACCCTAATTTCAAGATGATAGGTTTATATCCGATTTACATATCCTATCAACTAGCTTCAAAATTGTTAACACGTAGGACATACACAAGTATGGATCATTTCCACAATACGACCCTATCTTCAAGAAGAACTCACCAAACAGACTAATCCATCTCAAATCGTCATCTATCGATAGTATCATCGTCCTTATCTCGTAGGTACATTAGATTAACAAATCTTCTAACGACTAGTCTCCCGGTTACAGGCTCCTATTCACTAACATTCCTTCCCAGCTTCGTTAATCTTCACACTCGTAGTCAAGAAGAAAGACCGTTGATATTCGTTAAACTCAATTTCTAAGGTTTATTAAGTACCACCAACAAATTGTCATCGAAATTACATGGGTAAACTAATCATGTTGCACTAGTTCAACTCTTACAAGTAAATTTCATCAGCTTGTGATCCACAATTTATTTCCTTATTCAAATCTCTATCTTCAAGTCACGAGGCTTCAGAATTTCTTTTAATTTTAGCCAAGACTCCTAAGGTGAATAGTTTTAACCTCAAATAAATTCTACTCACCTCAATCCAAGGTTGCATCATACTTAAGAGGACAATGGTCCTACTCACTTAGCGACCTAGTCATTCCTATGAACACTCAATGCTCGCCGATATATCTTCAACATTAGTGTTACTAAGCTAGGGCTATATCCATGTAAGGATATTAATGCTCCACTAGGTTACCGGCCGTACAACAACCGCCCTAGGACTATAAACGGGTACCGAAATGATCGAGCTCATAAGATACTTACACGAGATGACTTCAAGACTGTATCAACATAAGAATTATGACCACGAGGCATCCTTCAATATAACCTAATAGAACTTCAAAAGTAATCAACCTCTAATTTAACTATCACCTCAAGATCCACCCTCTATTCAACGACCACAATTCGAAGTCTACCAACTGCTAGTTTCTAGACGTGAAACGGTGCACGTAATATGGTTGTCTAACAGTAGTCTCTTGGGTCATCATGACTCTGATTCATCTCTATCTTAACTATATGAAATCTTACTCTTCTCATTTACATGTTCAACTAGCTAAGAGCATCAAGACTCATCGACCTTATGTGATCTTATAATTGCTCGGAGGCAACTTACTTTGTTGACCTCCTAATGTGAAATGTTGAATGGTATAATTGTGCATTGCATACAACGTTGCAACCTTTCATTTTGGCATGGTAGCGTTCGCATCACTCTGGGCGGCATCGGGCTTGCCGATGTATTGGCGTGACTACCATGGTCCAATTCTCTCTATCGCTTGGGGGATAGACTTTCTCGGAGAGTTGGGTCGTAGGTTTGGTGTACATCCAGAGTATACCTGTTGGAGTGATAAGTGAATGATGGATGCCGACTACAACATTAGTTATCGAAAATGGACTTGAGAGCAAAGGTTCACCGTATCCTTTTACTATGTTCTTAGAGGACCTTGGGGAGAAAAGACAGGTAAATGTGTTCATTTATATTTATGTTATGTTATGAACTTACTTATTTTATATGACATGTTTCCAAAGGAGTTTTCATAAGATTAACCGGAAAAGAGTTTCAAAACGTTATCTCTCGTTCCTCCTCGTGGAGTTCATAAGGACTCACCCTCTTTTATCATCACAGGTGAAGAAGATTTAGAATAGGTACCCGAGGAGAATGTGTCTGTCGATGATTCCTTGGAGTGATTACGTGCTTTATGTGCCTTGCTTAACTGTGGCTGTTTTGTGAACGTTATGTTTGCTTCGAAGACTATTTCTGATGTTATTGTAAATGACCCCCGTTGTAATTTGGGGTCTAATTTTGGCTTGCACTAACTATATTCGGATTAACTCTCTATTTGGTTATTGTTTTTCTTGTCTTGATTAGTAATTATCATAGGTGTTTAAACCACTAGGTAAAGAAGCATATAATGGAACTTTATCTAATCTCACTTAGGTGCTCATGCGTAAGATAAAAGATAATAGGTACTTGCAATACAAGAATTGACAAATAAATGGGACATAGTTATCATGCTAGGCTTGTTAATCAAATGAGACTTTCGAGATAAATTAGTAGGCATATCGATTAATGACAAAAAAGGAATCTTTATCTGAATCGAATTAACGACTGGAAATTTTGAGGTGCTCTAGAAATTAGGTCAAAACAAAGGTCCTAAATACAGCCGTCATGCTGCCGGTTTTTTGAAAAACTTTTGGAGTTCTAGGCCAATGTTAAGCGTTAAATCATAACAAACGGCTAAGTATGTGAAATAGCATAAATGAATTAGGTCACACCCTAATCTAGCCTCCATAGGTTAGGTTGGGGCGTGACACCCTATTAGAATAGTATCAGAGCTTAGTTTGCTAACTAGGCATAAGCTGGGTTTAAATCTCGGCCAATGGGTAGAAGCTTTTAAGTAAATTGTGCCTATACTTTGTTTTTACGTGCTTATGTGATTAACGTGTCTTAACTGTTTTGAGAATTATATGCCTACGTGAAATTGTATGTTGCATACTCTATACATCAATTTTTGGTCTTGTCGTATCCCAATATATTGTGCATAATAATCTGTGCCTATAGATGGCTGGCCCTAGTACCCGCAATACCAATAGGGGTGATGAGCCTCAAGAAACCGGAGATGCTCATCAAACTAATCCCGACATGGCTATGTTTAACTTGATAGCGAGTGCTATAGATCGTGTGTCGTGAGTGATGGAACGACAAGAAGCACGTGAAGCAACAATTAATAACAACAACTACGAAGCTAGTGATAACAACAACAGGAATGGTGGTAAGAATAGGAGAAACAGCAGAATGCGAGAGTTCCTTGATTTTCACCCGTCCAAGTTCTACAGGGAAGCTAATGATGGAAAGGCAGAAGCTTGTTTGTCTGAGATTGAAAGGATTTACAGGCCACTTGACTATACTGACAAAGGATTGAGTTTGTTGTGTTTCTGTTACATGGGGATGCTGAGCATTGGTGGCACATTGTGGAGGTACTTTGGGAAACTGATGATACACCTCGCTTATGGATCAACTTCGTTAAGGCTTTCAAGGAGAAATACGTACCTACGATTTCGAGATAAAGGCGGATTAAAGAATTTATGACCTTGAGCCACGGCAACATGACAATGGCTCAGTATGAGGCTCACTTCGACAGACTGTCCCGCTATGCACAATACATGGTCAGTACCCCTGAGGCGAAGGTGTGGAAATTTATGAATGGGTTGAGGCCAGAAATTCAAGATCACTTGGCTTCACATGACTTTACTACATATTCTGTTCTCCTTGCTACTGCTTCCCGAGTTGAGAAGAGAAAACTTGATAAAGCCAGTTCGAGTCAGCCGAACAAGAAACCCTACCAACCTCAAGGACAACAGAGGAATTTTCAAACTCAGAGTCGTAGCCAAGGCCAAAGCCAGAATAGACCAGTCCAGTCAACAACCATGGCCCGTCAAAAACACCATCAGCCTCTTCCACCCGTGGTTCTATAGGTAGTTCACCTGCTAAACAGGCTATCATATGTCCTTATTGTAATAGGAAGGGTCACACTGAGGCCCAATACTAGAAGAAGTTGGGACGATACGTGTGGTATGGCAGTGATCAACATCAGGTAGGGATTGCCCTAAATGGCAGGGGGATCAAAATCAGAATAAACCAGCTGGTAGAGGAAAGACTCCAGTTCCTAGAGTTCCGCCCCGAGCTTATGCTATCGAATACGAGGAGCTTCCTGAGGAGACTACTGTTGTTGAAGGTACATTCTTAATACTGAATCAACCTATTAGGGTGCTAATTGATCCAGGTACTACTCATTCATTTATTATTCCCTTATGTGTGCAACGTGTGAAATTACAAGTTGAACGTTTTCCTTACGAAGTAGAAGTCGGTACCCTGATGGGTTCTAAACTTGTTACTAGCTCAGCTTGTAAAGCGTGTAAAATTCAAATTAAGGTTCGGGAATTCTCGGTCAATCTTATAGTGTTATCCTTTCGAGACTATGAAGTTATTAGGGATGGACTGGTTGGCAAAGCATCATGCCCAACTAGATTGCCGGATGAAGATTATAACATTCCAAGTACCTGGCCAATTGACATTGGAGGTAATGGATCGAAGGGATTTCACCGGGAGTCCTATCATTTCATCCACGAAAGCAGTGAAGTTCATGAGAAAATGGTGTAGCGGATATTTAGCTTACCTCATCAATAAACCCTCGGACAAAGCTAAGTTGGAGGAGATGCCGATGATTGAAGAAGATGCCTATGTATTTCTAGAGGAATTGTCGGGTTTACCTCTGGAATGGGATATTGAGTTTGTAATTGAATTACTGCCTGGTACATAGCCGATATCTAAAGCTCCTTATCGTATGGCACCAGCCGAGCTACAAGAATTAAAGGACCAATTGCAGGGATTGTTGAAGAAAGGATTTGTTCAACTGAGTTCTTCCTCATTTGTAAAAAAGAAAGACGGAACGTTGAGGTTATGCATCGATTATAGAGGATGGAACCAAGTGACTGTCAAGAATAAATACCCACTTCCACCGATTGATGAGTTGTTTGACCAACTTCAAGGAGCTAAAGTGTATTCGAAACTCGAATTGAGACAAGGGTATTATTAGCTACGGATCAAAAGTTATGGGCACCAGAGCAATGGAGACCAGGCCACAGGCCTTACGACCTCAATTTGCAGGCCCAGCCCCTCCGCAAAGCGAAGTTGTCTTGCCTAAGATGCCGTGGGAATCAAGGAAAGAATTGTGATGGATGAAGCATCTTGGCATGGCTGAACGGCGTAATAAAAAATGAAAAATGGGGTGCAACACAAGGACTTCCTAGGGGGTCACCCATCCTAGTATGACTCCCGCCCAAGCACGCTTAATTTCGGAGTTCTGATGGGATGCGGTGCATTAGTGCTGGTACGATTGCACCCGTCAAGTTGTGCGTGCAAAGCCTTTATGTGTTAACGGTTCACAGTCCCAGCCCAGGGAGACGACCCATTAAAAAGGCCCAATGGGTTTATCGATAACCCATATGCTTCCACAACGCAGCATCCTTGCAAGACGTGATATCGACACGTAGTTGGGTCCTCTAATGTCCCACGAGTCAGGTTATTGGCCTTTTCACGGCTCACAACCAACAACCCGGGATGAAAAAATAGTGTAAATAGAAGAAAAGTAGACCAAAACTGATGACAACATTCTATTTTTGATTCTGAAAATAGATGCAGCCGAGCAGGCTTGCTGCCGCAGTTGTAGAGCTCCCGGTGAGCTTTCCAATGATATACTGTGGGCCACATAACTCCTTACGAATCAAAAGGAATGGGCACCGGAGAGATAGAGACCAGGTCACAAGCCTCACGACCTCGGTTTATGGGCCCAGCCCCTCCGCGAAGTGAAATTGTCTTGCCCAAAATGACATTGGACTCGAGGAAAGAAATGTGACAGATAAAGCATCTTGGCATGGTTGAACGACACAATAAAAAATGAAAAAGGGGGTACAACACGAGGACTTCCCAGGGGGTCACCTATCCTAGTACGACTCCCGTCCAATCACGCTTAACTTCATAGTTCCGATGGGATTTGGTGAATTAGTGCTGGTATGATCGCACCCATCAAGTTGTGGGTGCAAAACCCTTATGTGTTGACGGTTCACAGTCCCAGCCCAGGGAGACGGCCCATTAAAAAGACCCAATAGACTTATCGACAACTTATCTGCTTCCACAACGCAGCATCCTCGCAGGACATGATATCGACACATAGTAGGGCCCTCTAATGTCCCACGAGTCAGGTTATCGACCTTTTTGTGGCTCACGACGAATGACCCGGGATGAAAAAATAGCGCAAATTAAAGAAAAGTGGCCCAAAACTAATGAAAATGTTCGATTTTAGGATTTGAAAATAGGCACAGTCGAGTAGGATTGCTGCCCCCATCGTAGAGCTCCTGGAGTACTTTGGAACTCCTTATGGATCAAAAGTTATAGGCACCGGAGCGACAGAGACCAGGTCACAGGCCTCACGACCTCAGTTTACTGGCCTAGCCCCTCTGCGAAGCGAAGTTGTATTGCCCAAGATACCGTGGGACTCGAGGAAATAAATGTGACGGATGAAACATCTTGGCATGGCTGAACAGCGCAATAAAAAATGAAAAAAAAGGGGTGCAACACGAGGACTTCCCAAGGTGTCACCCATCCTAGCACGACTCCCGCCCAAGCACGCTTAAATTCGTAGTACTTATGGGATCCGGTGAATTAGTGCTGGTATGATTGCACCCGTCAAGTTGTGGTTGCAAAGCCCTTGTGTGTCAACGGTTCACAGTCCCAGCCCAGGAAGACGATCCATCAAAAAGGCCCAATGTGCTTATCGACAATCCATCTGCTTCCACAACGCAACATTCTAGCAAGACGTGATATCGACAAGTAGTAGGGCCCTCTAATGTCCCATGAGTTGGGTTATCGGCCTTTTTGCGGCTCACGACGAATGACCCGGGATGAAAAAATAGCATAAACAAAAGAAAAGTTAACCAAAACTAATGAAAGTTTTCAATTTTGGGTTCTGAATACAAGCACAGCCGAGCAGGCCTACTGCCAGCGACGTAGAGCTTCTAGAGAGCTTTCCAACGATATATTGTAGGCCACATAACTCCTTACGGATCAAAAGTTATGGGCACTGGAACGACGGAAACTAGGTCACAGGCCTCACGACTTCGGTTTGCGGGCCCAGCCCTTCCACGAAGCAAAGTTGTCTTGCCCAAAATGTTGTGGGACTCGAGGAAAGAAATGTGACGGATGAAGCATCTTGGCATGGCTGAACGGCACAATAAAAATGAAAAAGAGGGTGCAACACGAGGATTTCCCAAGCGATCACCTATCCTAGTACGACACCCACCCAAGCACGTTTAACTTCGGAGTTCTGATGGGATCCGATGCATTAGTGCTTGTATGATCGCACCCGTCAAGTTGTGGGTACAAAGCCCTTATGTGTTGACGGTTCACAGTCCCATCCCAGGAAGACGGCCTATTAAAAAGGCCTAATAGGCTTATCGACAACCCATCTACTTCCACAAGCAGCATCCTCGCAAGACGTGATATCGACGCATAGAAGGGCCCTCTGATGTCCCAAGAGTCAGGTTATCGACCTTTTTGCAGCTCACGACGAACTACCCAGGATGACAAAAACTACGCAAACAGAAGCAAAATGTCCCAAAATAGATGAAAACATTAGATTTTGGGTTCTAAAAATAGGTACAGCCGAGCAGGCTTGTTGCCCCCAACGTAGAGCTCTTGGAGAGCTTTCCAACGATATACTATGGGCCGCCTAATGTCTTACGAATCAAAAGTTATGGGCACCGGAGCGAATGAGACCAGGTTCCAGGCCTCACGACCTTGGTTTGCAGGTCCAGCCCCTCCGCAAAGCGAAGTTGTCTTGCCCAAGATGCCGTGGGACTCAAGGAATAAAATGTGACAGATGAAGCATCTTGACATGGCTGAACGGCGCAATAAAAAATGTAAAAGGGGGTGCAATACGAGGACTTCCCAAGGGGTCACCTATCCTAGTACGACTCCCGTCCAAGCACGCTTAACTTCGGAGTTCTGATGGGATTCGGTGCAATAGTGCTTGTATGATCACACTCGTCAAGTTGTGGGTACAAAGCTTTTATGTGTTGATGGTTCACAGTCCTAAGCCAGGGAGACGGGCCATTAAAAAGGCCCAATGGGCTTATCGACAACCCATCAACTTCTACAACACAACATCCTCACAAGACGTGATATCGACGCGTAGTAGGGCCCCACAATGTCCTACGAGTCAAGTTATCGGCCTTTTCATGGCTCACGATGAACGACCCAGGATGAAAAAATAACACAAACAAAGGAAAAGCAGGCTTGCTGCCCCCATCGTAAAGCTCTTGGAGAGCTTTCGAAAGATATACAGTGGGCCGCATAACTCCGTACGGATCAAAAGTTATGGGCACTGAAGCGACGGAGACCAGGTCACAGGCCTCACGACCTCGGTTTTCGGTCCCAGCCCCTACACGAACTGAAGTTGTCTTGCCCAAGATGCAATGGGACTCAAGGAAAGAAATGTGGCGGATGAGCATCTTGGCATGGCTAAAAGGCACAATAAAAAATGAAAAATGGAGTACAACACGAGGACTTCCCAAGGGGTCACCCGTCCTAGTATGGCTCCCGCCCAAGCACGCTTAACTTTGGAGTCCTGATGGGATCCGATGTATTCGTGCTAGTATGATCTCACCCGTCAAGTTGTGGTTGCATAGCCCTTATGTGTTAACGGTTTACAGTTCCAGCTCAGGGAGATGACCTATTAAAAAGGCCCAATAGGCTTATCGACAACCCATCTGCTTCCACAACGCAGCATTCTCACAAGACGTGATATCAACGCATAGTAGAGACCTCTAATGTCCCATGAGTCAAGTTATCGGGCTTTTTGCGGCTCACGACGAAAGACCCGGGACCAAAAAATAGCGTAAACAAAAGAAAAGTGGCCCAAAATAGATGAAAATGTTCGATATTGGGTTTCAAAAATAGGCGGAGTCGAGTAGACTTGTAGCCCCCGTCGTAGAGCTCCCAGAGTGCTGTCCAACGATATACTGTGGGCTGCATAACGCCTTATAGATCAAAAGTTATGGGCACCAGAGAGACGGAGACCAGGTCACAGGCCTCACGACTCGGTTTGCGGGCCCAGCCCCTCCGCGAAGCGAAGTTGTCTTGCCCAAGATGCCATGGGACTTAAGGAAAGAAATGTGACTGATGAAACATCTTGGCTTGGCTGAACGACACAATAAAAAATGTAAAAGGGGGTGAAACACGAGGACTTCCCAGGGGGTCACTTATCCTAGTACGACTCCCGCCCAAGCATGCTTAACTTCGGAGTTCTGATGGGATCTGGTGCATTAATGCTTGTATGATCGCACCCGTCAAGTTGTGGGAGCAAAGCCCTTATGTGTTCACGATTGACAGTTCCAGCCCAGGCAAACAGCCCACTAAAAAGGCCCAATGGGCTTATCGACAACCCATCTGCTTCCACAATGCAGCATCCACGCAAGATGTGTTGTCAACGCATAATAGGGCCCTCTAATGTCCCACGTGTTAGGTTATCGGCCTTTTCGCTGCTCACGACGAATGACACGTGACCAAAAAATTGCAAAAATAGAAGAAAAGTTGCCTGAAACAGATGAAAACATACAATTTTGGGTTCCGAAAATAGGCGCAGCAAAGCAGGATTACTATTCCCGTCGTAGAGCTCCTGGTGAGCTTTCAAACGATATACTATGGGCTGCATAACTCCTTACGGATCAAAAGTTATGGGCACCGGAGCGACGGAGACCAGGTCACAAGGCACCCGACCTCGATTTGCAAGCCCAACCCCTCCGTGAAGCGAATTTGTCTTGCCCAAGATGCCGTGGGAATTGAGGAAAGAAATGTGACAGATGAAGCATCTTGGCATCGTTGAACGACGCAATAAAAAATGAAAAAGGGGGTACAACTCGAGGACTACCAAAGGGGTCACCTATCCTAGTACGACTCCCGCCCAAGTATGCTTAACTTTGAAGTTCTGATGGGATCCGGTGCATAAGTGCTTGTATGATCACACTCATCAAGTTGTGCGTGCAAAGCCCTTATGTGTTGACGGTTTACAGTCCCAGCCCAGGCAGACAACCTATTAAAAAGGCCCAATGGGCTTATCGACAACCCATCTACTTCCACAACGCAGCATCCTCGCAAGACATGATATCAACGCATAGAAAGGCCCTCTAATATCCCACGAGTTAGGTTATCGGCCTTTTCGCGGCTCACTACGAACGACCTGGGATGAAAAAATAGTGCAAACAGAAAAAAATTAGCCCGAATTGATGAAAACGTTTGATTTTGGCTTCCAAAAAAAGGCACAATAGAGCAGGATTGCTGCCCCTATCGTAGAGCTCTTGGAGAGCTTTCCAACGATATACTGTGGGCCACATAACGCCTTACGGATCAAGAGTTATGGGCATCGGAGCGAAGGAGACCAGGTCACTGGCCTTACAACCTCGGTTTACGAGCCCAGCCCTCCGCGAAGCGAAGTTGTCTTGTCCAAGATGCCATGGGACTCGAGGAATAAATGTGACGGATGAAGCATCTTGGCATGGCCGAACGACACAATAAAAAATGAAAAAAGGGGTGCAACACGAGGACTTCCCAAGGGGTCACCTATTCTAGTACGACTCCCTCTCAAGCACGCTCAACTTCGGCGTCCTGATAGGATCCAGTGCATTAGTGCTCGTATGATCGCACCCATCAAGTTGTGGTTGCAAAGTGTATTAACGGTGAGATGACCCATTAAAAAGTCCCAATGGGCTTATCGACAACCCATCTGCTTCCACAATGCAGCATTCTCACAAGACGTGATATCGACGTGTAGTAGGGCCCTCTAATGTCCCACGAGTAAGGTTATCGGCCTTCTTGGGGCTCACGACGAACGACCTGGGATGAAAAAATAGTGTAAACAAAAGAAATGTGGCCCTAAACTGATGAAAACTTTTGATTTTGGGTTTTGAAAATAGCCGCAGCCAAGTATGGTTGCTGCCCCCTTCGTAGAGCTCTCGGAGAGATTTCAAACGATATATCGTGGGCCGTATAACTCTCTACGGATCAAAAGTTATGGGCACCTAAGCGATGGACACTAGGTCATAGGCCTCACGACCCCAGTTTGTGGGCCCAGCCCCTCCGCGAAGCGAAGTTGTCTTGGCCAAGATGCCATGGGACTCGAGGAAAGAAATGTGATGGATGAAGCATCTTGGCATGGTTAAACGGCGCAATAAAAAATGTAAAAGGGGGTGCAACACGAGGACTTCCCAGGGGGTCACCTTTCCTAGTACGATTCCCGCCCAAGCACGCTTAACTTTAGAGTTCTGATGGGATCCAGTGAATTAGTGCTTGTATGATCGCACTAGTCAAGTTGTGTGTGTAAAGCCCTTATGTGTTGACGGTTCACAGTCCCATCCCAGGGAGACGGCCCACTTAAAAGGACCAATGGACTTATCGACAACCCATCTGCTTCCATAACGCAGCATCCTCACAAGTCGTGATATCGACGCATAGTAGGGCCCTCTAATGTCCCACGAGTAAGGTTATCGGCCTTTTGGCGGCTCACGACGAACGACACGGGACCAAAAAATAGCGCAAATACAAGAAAAGTGGCCTAAAACTGATGAAAACATATGATTTTGGGTTTCAAAAATAGGCTCAGCCGAGCAGGATTACTGCCTCCGTCGTAGAGCTCCCGACGAGCTTTTCAACGATATACTGTAGGCTGCATAACTCCTTACAGATCAAAAGTTATGGGCACTAGAGCGACGGAGACCAGGTCACAAGCCTCATGACCTCGGTTTGCAAGCCCAGCCACTCCGTGAAGTGAAGTTGTCTTGCCCTAGTTGCCGTGGGACTCAAGGAAAGAATTGTGATGGATGAAGCATCTTGGCATCGCTGAACGGCGCAATGAAAAATCTAAAAGGGGGTGCAACATGAGGACTTCCCAAGGGGTCACCCATCTTAGTACGACTCCCGACAAAGCACGCTTAACTTCGGAGTTCTGATGGGATCCGGTGCATTAGTGTTGGTCTGATTATACCTGTCAAGTTGTTGGTGCAAAGCCCTTATGTGTTGACGGTTCATAGTCCTAACCCAGGGAGACGACACATTAAAAATGCCTAATGGGCTTATCGACAATGCATCTGCTTCCACAACGCAGCATCCACGCAAGACGTGGTATAGACACGTAGTAGGGCCCCCTAATGTCACACGAGTCAGGTTATCGATCTTTTTGCCACTCACGACGAATGACCCGGGATGAAAAAATAGCGTAAACTGAAGAAAAGTGGCCTAAAATTGTTGAAAATATTCCATTTTGTGTTATGAAAATAAGCACAACCTAGCAGGCTTGTTGCCCTCATCGTGGAGATCCCAGAGAGCTTTTCAACGATATACTATGGGCCACATAACTCCTTACGGATCCGAAGTTATGGTCACCGAAGCGACGAAGACCAGGTCACAAGCCTCACGTACTCGGTTTGCGGGCCCAGCACTTGCGCGAATCAAAGTTGTCTTGCCCATGATGATGTGGGACTCAAGGAAAGAAATGTGATGGATGAAGCATCTTGGCATGGCTGAACAACGCAATAAAAAATGAAAAAGGGGATGGAACATGGGGACTTCCTAGGGGGTCACCCATCCTTGTATGACTCCCGCCCAAGCACGCTTAACTTCGGAGTTTTGATGGGATCTAGTGCATTAGAGCTGGTATGATTGCACCAATCAAGTTGTGGGTGCAAAGCCCTTATGTGTTGACGGTTCACAGTCTCAGCCTAGGGAGACAACCCATTAAAATGGCCTAATGGGCTTATCGACAACCAATCTGCTTCCACAACGCAGTATCCTTGCAAGATGTCATATCCCCGCATAGTAGGGCCCTAAAATGTCCCACGAGTCCGGTTATCGGCCTTTTTGCATCTCACGACGAACGTCCCGGGATGAAAAAATATCGTAAATAGAAGAAAACAATCCCAAATTGATGAAAATGTTCGATTGTGAGTTGTAAAAATAGGCGCAGCTGAGAAGGCTTGCTACCCCCGTCGTAGAGCTCCCGGAGAGCTTTCCAACGATATACTGTGGGCCGTATAACTGCTTATGGATCAAAAGTTATGGGCACCGGAGTGATGGAGACCAGGTCACAGGTGTCACGACCTCAGTTTGCGGGCCCAGCCTCTCTGCGAAGCGAAGTTGTCTTGCCCAAGATGCCGTGGGACTCGAGGAAAGAAATGTGACAGATGAAGCATTTTGGCATGGCTGAACGATGCAATAAAAAATGAAAAAGGGGGTACAACACGAGGACTTCCCAGGGGGTTACCCATCCTAGTACGACTCCCGCCCAAGCACGCTTAACTTTAGAGTTCTGATGGGATCTAGGGCATTAGTGCTGGCATTATCGCACCCGTCATGTTGTGGGTACAAAGCCCTTATGTGTTGATGGTTCACAGTCCCAGCCTAGGGAGACAACTCATTAAAAAAGCTCAATGGGCTTATCAACAACCTATCTACTTCCACAACGCAGCATCCTCGAAAGACGTGATATCGACGCGTAGTAGGGCCCTCTAATATCCCATGAGTCAGGTTATCGGCCTTTTTGCGGCTCACAACGAATGACCCAGGATGAAAAAATTTCATAAACAGAAGAAAAGTGGCCCGAAACTGATTAAAATGTTCGATTTTGGGTTCCGAAAATAGGTAAAGCCGAGTTGGCTTGCTGCCCCATCGTAGAGCTCTCGGCGAGCTTTCCATATACTGTGGGCTGCATAACTCCTTACGGATCAAAAGTTATGGGCACCGGAGAGACGGAGACCAGGTCATAGGCCTCACGACCTCGGTTTGCGGGTCCATCCCCTCTGCGAAGCGAAGTTGTCTTGCCCAAGATGCCGTAGGACTCGAGGAAAGAAATGTGACGGATGAAGCTTGTCATGCCCCAACCCGACCTATGGAGGCTAGACTAGGGTATGACCTAAATCATTATCATTATTTTACGACTATAACCGATTTACGAAGATTAATGCTTATTAGTTAACCTAGAACTCCAATGGTTTTTCCGAAAAACCGGCAACATAACGGCTGAATTTAGGGCCTTTGATTTGGCCTAATTTCTAGAACACCTCAAAAATTCCAAATCTTTAATTTGATGCCAACTAAAATTCCCATTTTGTCATCAACCGATATGCCTACTAATTTATCTTGAAAGTCCCATTTGGTTAATAAGCCTAGCATGATAACTATGTTCCATTTATTTGTCAATTTCCTATTATGCAAGTGCCTATTATCATTTAGCTTACGGGTGAGCACCTAAGTGAAATTAGATAGAGTTAACTTAGTGGATTAATCACCTAGTGCTTTAAACGTCTACGATAACTACTATTCCAGATAATGAAAGCAAATAACCAAATAAAGAGTTCGTCCGGTTATAGATAGTACAATCCCAAAATTAGACCCAAATTACAACGGGGTCATTTACATCAACGAAATAAAGAATCCGCAAACAAACACAACATCCCTAATAGCATCCATGTTCATGAAAAGCACGCAATGCACATAGTCGTTACAAAGGTTCATCAACTAGCACATTTTCTTCGGGTACCTATTCCAAATCTACTTCACCTGTGACAAAAACGAATGTGAGTTCTTATGAACTCAGCGAGGGGAGAACAAGTGACAAGGTTTTGAAATCCTTTTCCGGTTAATCTTATGAAAACTCCTTTGGAAACATGTCATATAAAATAAGTTCATAACATAAAATAAATATAAATGAACACATTTACCCGTTTTTTCTCCCCGAGGTCCTCTAGGAACCCAGCGAGAGTACTTAAACACATAGTGAAAAAGATACGGTGAGCTTTCGCTCTTAAGATCAATCGATGAGAATTTGCTCTCAAGATTATTTCCAATAACCATTGTTGTAGCCGGCATCAATCATCCACTTATCACTCCAATGGGTGTACTCTGGATGTACACCAAACCTACGACCCAAGTCTCCGAAGGTGGAATGCCAAGCGAGAGAGGGAATTGGACCATGGTAGTCACGGAAGCACCGGAAAGCCCTATGCCACCCGGCATTCATGAAATGCTGCCATGCCACAATGAAAGGTTGCAACCTTGTATGCAATACACATTTATGCCATTTAACATTTCACATTAGGAGGTCAACAAAGTAGGATGCCTCCGAGCAAGTATATGATCACATATCGATAAGTAAACATACGAGGCATGCTTTGACATGTAAATCCACTTTGTATAACACCTAGAAGCATATGAACATTTAATGGGCAGCCAAGTAGTGTCATACAAAACAAGTCATATAACTCATTTTGGGTTCACATATCAAATGTTGAGATCATACAAGCATGCTACAACACTTACACAAAACCGGGTGCAAGAATAGTTCACTTATCAACATGCAATCATCAAGAATCATACTTAGAGCTATAAAGACAATTCCGGGCAGCCTATTAACATTCCTCAACATCAATTAGAAATCACACAAAAGTGGTTTATGTCCTGGGAGACTATGGGGCCATTAGGGTTTACAAGGCCGTGCTCGGGTGTTGGTTTTGTTTGCTAAGGATCATAAGAAACACTTAAACTATTTCAAGCATACATAGCGATTATTGGGCAGCCCACTAACCACTCAATTGAACAAGCGTGCTTGGGCGAGAGTAGTACTAGGATGGGTGACACCCTGGGAAGTCCTCGTGTTGCACCCCCCTTTTCAATTTTTTTTGCTCCGGTTAGGGTTGCCAAGATACTTTATCCACCACATTTCTATTATCAAATCCCACGGCACCTTGGGCAAGACAACTTCGCTTCACGTGGAGGCCAGGCCCGCAAACCGAGGGCGTAGGGCTTGTGAGCAGGTCTCCGTCGCTCCGGTGCCCATAACTTTTGATCCGTAAGGAGTTATGCGGCGCACATCATACTGTTGGAAAGCTCTCTGAGAACTCTACGATAGGGGCATCTAGCTTGCTCGCTATACCCTTTTTTGGAGCCCAAAATCGAACGTTTTCATCAGTTTCGGGCCACTTTTCTAGTTTAGCTCTATTTTTTCATCCCGGATCGTACGTCGTGAGCTGTTAAAAGAACAACAACCTTACTCGCGGGACATTAGAGGGCCCTACAACGCATTGAAATATCGTCTTGCGAGTATGCTGGGTTGTTGAAGCGGATGGGTTGTCGTTAAGCCCATTGGGCCTTCTTAATGGGCCATCTCTCTAGGCTGGGACTGTGAACCATTAACACATAAAGGAATTGTGCCGTCAACATGATGGGTGCGATCATACCAGCACTAATGCACCTGATCCCATCAGAACTCAGAAGTTAAGTGTGCTTGAGCGAGAGTAGTACTAGGATGGGTGACCCCTGGGAAGTCCTCGTGTTGCACCCCCCTTTTCAATTTTTTTTGCTCCGGTTAGGGTTGCCAAGATACTTTATCCACCACATTTCTATTATCGAATCCCACGGCACCTTGGGCAAGACAACTTCGCTTCACGTGGAGGCCGGGCACGCAAACCGAGGGCGTAGGGCTTGTGAGCAGGTCTCCGTCGCTCCGGTGCCCATAACTTTTGATTCGTAAGGAGTTACGCGGCGCACAGCATACTGTTGGAAAGCTCTCCAAGAGCTCTACAACATGGGTAGCTAGCTTGCTCGCTTTGTCCTTTTTTGTAGCCCAAAATCGAACGTTTTCATGAGTTTCGGGCCACTTTTCTATTTTAGCTCTATTTTTCCGTCCCGGATCTTACGTCGTGAGCTGTTAAAAGAACAACAACCTTACTCGTGAGACATTAGAGGGCCCTACAACGCATTGAAATCTCGTCTTGCGAGTATGCTGGGTTGTTGAAGCGGATGGGTTGTCGTTAAGCCCATTGGGCCTTCTTAATGGGCCATCTCTCTAGGCTGGGACTGTGAACCATTAACACATAAAGGAATTGTGCCGTTAACATGACGGGTGCGATCATACCAGCACTAATGCACCGGATCCCATCAGAACTCCGAAGTTAAGCGTGCTTGGGCGAGAGTAGTACTAGGATGGGTGACCCCCTGGGAAGTCCTCGTGTTGCACCCCCATTTTCAATTTTTTTTTCTCCGGTTAGGGTTGCCAAGATACTTTATCCACCACATTTCTATTATCGAATCCCACGGCACCTTGGGCAAGACAACTTCGCTTCACGTGGAGGCCGGGCCCGCAAACCGAGGGCGTAGGGCTTGTGAGTAGGTCTCCGTCGCTTCGGTGCCCTTAACTTTTGATCCGTAAGGAGTTATGCGGCGCGCAGCATACTGTTGAAAAGCTCTCCGAGAGCTCTACGACAGGTGTAGGTAGCTTGCTTGCTGTGCCCTTTTTTGGAGCACAAAATCGAACGTTTTCATCAGTTTCAGGCCACTTTTCTAGTTTAGCTCTATTTTTCCGTCCCGGATCGTACGTCGTGAGTTGTTAAAAGAACAACAACCTTACTCGCGGCACATTAGAGGGCCCTAAATGAATTGAAATCACGTCTTGCAAGTATGCTGGGTTGTCGAAGCAGATGGGTTGTCGTTAAGCCCATTGGGCCTTCTTAATGGGCCATCTATCTAGGCTGAGAGTGTGAACCATTAACACATAAAGGAATTGTGCCCTCAACATGACGGGTGCGATCATACCAGCACTACTGCACCGGATCCCATCAGAACTCCGAAGTTAAGCGTGCTTGGGCGAGAGTAGTACTAGGATGGGTGACCCCCTGGGAAGTCCTCGTGTTGTACCCCCCTTTTCAATTTTTTTTGCTCCAGTTAGGGTTGCCAAGATACTTTATCCACCACATTTCTATTATCGAATCCCACGGCACCTTGGGCAAGACAACTTCGCTTCACGTGGAGGCCGGGCCCGCAAACCGAGGGCGTAGGGCTTGTGAGCAGGTCTCCGTCGCTCCGGTGCCCATAACTTTTGATCCGTAAGGAGTTACGCGGCGCACAGCATACTATTGGAAAGTTCTCCGAGAGCTCTACAACAGGGGCACCTAGCTTGCTCGCTTTGCCCTTTTTTGGAGCCCGAAATCGAACGTTTTCATCAGTTTCTGGCCACTTTTCTAGATTAGCTCTATTTTTTTGTCCTGGATCGTACGTCATCAGCTGTTAAAATGACAACAACCTTACTCGCGGGACATTAGAGGGCCCTACAACGCATTGAAATCTCGTCTTGCGAGTATGCTAGGTTGTTGAAGCGTATGGGTTGTCGTTAAGCCCATTGGGCCTTCTTAATGGGCCATCTCTCTAGGCTGGGACTGTGAACCATTAACACATAAAGGAATTGTGCCTTCAACATGACGGGTGCGATCATAACAGCACTAATGCACCGGATCCCATCAGAACTCCGAAGTTAAGCGTGCCTGGGCGAGAGTAGTACTAGGATGGGTGACCCCTGGGAAGTCCTCGTGTTGCACCACCCTTTTCAATTTTTTTTGCTCCGGTTAGCGTTGCCTAGATACTTTATCCAGCACATTTCTATGATCGAATCGAACGGCACCTTGGGCAAGGCAACTTCGCTTCACGTGGAGGGCGGGCCCGCAAACCTAGGGCGTAGGGCTTGTGAGCAGGTCTCCGTCGCTCCTGTGCTCATAACTTTTGATCCGTAAGGAGTTATGCGGCGCACAACATACAATTGGGAAGCTCTCTGAGAGCTCTACGACAGGGGCAGCTAGCTTGCTCACTGTACCCTTTTTCGGAGCCCAAAATCGAACGTTTTCTTCAGTTTCGAGCCATTTTTCTAGTTTAGCTCTATTTTTCCGTCCCGGATCGAACGTCGTGAGCTGTTAAAAGAACAACAACCTTACTCGCGGGACATTAGAGGGCCCTACAATGCATTGAAATCTCGTCTTGCGAGGATGCTGGGTTATTGAAGCGGATAGGTTATCGTTAAGCCCATTGGGCCTTCGGAATAGGCCATCTCTCTAGGCTGGGACTGTGAACCATTAACACATAAAGGAATTGTGCCCTCAACTTGACGGGTGCGATCATACCAGCAGTAATGCACCGGATCCCATCAGAACTCCCAGGTTAAGCGTGCTTGGGCGAGAGTAGTACCAGGATGGGTGACCCCCTGGGAAGTCCTCGTGTTGCACCCCCCTTTTCAATTTTTTTTCTCCGGTTAGGGTTGCCAAGATACTTTATCCACCACATTTCTATTATCGAATCCCACGGCACCTTGGGCAAGACAACTTCGCTTCACGTGGAGGCCGGGCCTGCAAACCGAGGGCGTAGGGCTTGTGAGCAGGTCTCCATCGCTCCGGTGCCCATAACTTTTGATCCGTAAGGAGTTACACGGCGCAAAGCATACTGTTGGAAAGCTCTCCGAGAGCTCTACGACAGGGGCAGCTAGCTTGCTCACTATGACCTTTTTTGGAGCCCAAAATCGAAAGTTTTCATCAGTTTTGGGCCACTTTTCTAGTTTGGATCAATTTTTCCATCCCGGATCGTACGTCGTGAGCTGTTAAAAGGACAACAACCTTACTCGCGGGACATTAGAGGGCCCTACAACGCATTGAAATCTCATCTTGCGAGTATGCTTGGTTGTTGAAGCGGATGGGTTGTCGTTAAGCCCATTGGGCCTTCTTAATGGGCCATCTCTCTAGGCTGGGACTGTGAACCATTAACACATAAAGAAATTGTGCCCTTAACATGACGGGTGCGATCATACCAGAACTAATGCACCGGATCCCATAAGAACTCCGAAGTTAAGCGTGCTTGGGCGAGAGTAGTACTAGGATAGGTGACCCCCTGGGAAGTCCTCGTGTTGCACCCACATTTTCAATTTTTTTTGCTCCAGTTAGGGTTGCCATGATACTTTATCCACCACATTTCTATTATCGAATCCCGCAGTAGCCAGGCCAATACAACTTCGCTTCACGTAGAGGCCGTGCCCGCAAACCGATGGCGTAGGGCTTGTGAGCAGGTCTCCGTCGCTCCGGTGCCCATAACTTTTGATCCGTAAGGAGTTACGTGGCGCACAGCATACTGTTGGAAAGCTCTCCGAGAGCGCTACGACAGGGGCTGCTAGCTTGCTCGTTCTACCCATTTTTTGAGCCCAAAATCGAACGTTTTCATCAGTTTTGGGCCACTTTTCTGGTTTTGCTCTATTTTTCTGTCCCGGATCGTACGTCGTGAGCTGTTAAATGGACAACAACCTTACTCGCGGGACATTAGAGGGCCCTACAACGCATTGAAATCTCGTCTTGCGAGTATGCTGGGTTGTTGAAGCGGATGGGTTGTCATTAAGCCTATTGGGCCTTCTTAAAGGGACATCTCGCTAGGCTGGGACTGTGAACCATTAACACATAAAGGAATACTGCCCTTAACATGACGGGTGCGATCATACAAGCACTAATGCACCGAATCCCATCAGAACTCCGAAGTTAAGCGTGCTTGGGAGAGAGTAGTACTAGGATGGGTGACCCCCTGGGAAGTCCTCGTGTTGCACCCCCAATTTTCAATTTTTTTTCTTCGGTTAGGGTTGCCAAGATACTTTATCCACCACATTTCTATTATCGAATCCCACGGCACCTTGGGCAAGACAACTTCGCTTCACGTGGAGGCCGGGCCCGCAAACTGAGGGCGTAGGGCTTGTGAGCAGGTCTCCGTCGCTCCGGTGCCCATAACTTTTGATCCGTAAGGAGTTACGCGGCGCACAGCATACTGTTGGAAAGCTCTCCGAGAGCTCTACGACAGGGGCAGCCAGCTTGCTCGCTGTGCCCTTTTTTGGAGACCAAAATCGAACGTTTTCATCAGTTTCGGGCCACTTTTCTAGTTTAGCTCTATTTTTCCGTCCCGGATCGTACGTCGTGAGCTGTTAAAAAGACAACAACCTTACTCACGGGACATTAGAGGGCCCTACAACGCATTGAAATCTCGTCTTGCGAGTATGCTGGGTTGTTGAAGCAGATGGGTTGTCGTTAAGCCTATTGGGCCTTCTTAATGGGCCATCTCTCTAGGCTGGGACTGTGAACCATTAACACATAAAGGAATTGTGCCCTCAACATGACGGGTGCGATCATACCAGTACTAATGCACCGGATCCCATTAGAACTCCGAAGTTAAGCGTGCTTGGGTGAGAGTAGTACTAGGATGGGTGACCCCCTGGGAAGTCCTCATGTTGTACCCCCCTTTTCAATTTTTTTTACTCCGGTTAGCGTTGCCAAGATACTTTATCCACCACATTTCTATTATCGAATCCCACAGCACCTTGGGCAAGGCAACTTCACTTCACGTTGAGGCCGGGCCCGCAAACCGAAGGCGTAGGGCTTGTGAGCAGGTCTCAGTCGCTCCGGTGCCCTTAACTTTTGATTCGTAAGGAGTTACGCGGCGCACAGCATACTGTTGGAAAGCTCTCTGAGAGCTCTACGACAGGGTAATCAAGCTTGCTCGCTGTACCCTTTTTTGAGCCCAAAATTGAACGTTTTCATTCGTTTCGGGCCACCTTTCTTGTTTAGCTATATTTTTTCGTCCCAGATCGTACGTCTTGAGCAGTTAAATGGACAACAACCCTACTCGCGGGACATTAGAGGGCCCTACAACGCATTAAAATCTCGTCTTGCGAGTATGCTAGGTTGTTGAAGTGGATGGGTTGTCGTTAAGCCCATTGGGCCTTCTAAATGGGCCATCTCTCTAGGCTGGGACTGTGAACTGTTAACATATAAAGGAATTGTGCCCTCAACATTACGGGTGCGATCATACCAGTACTAATGCACCGAATCCCATCAGAACTCTGAAGTTAAGCGTGCTTAGGCGAGAATAGAACTAGGATGGGTGACCCCCTGGGAAGTCCTCATGTTGCACCCCCCCTTTTCATTTTCTTTTGTTCCGGTTAGGGTTGCCAAGATACTTTATCCACCACATTTCTATTATCGAATCCCACGGCACCTTGGCCAACACAACTTCGCTTAACGTGGAGGCCGGGCATGCAAACCGAGGGCGTAGGGCTTGTGAGCAGGTCTCCGTCGCTCCGGTGCCCATAACTTTTGATCCGTAAGGAGTTACGCGGCGCACAGCATACTGTTGGAAAGCTCTCTGAGAGCTCTACGACAGGGGCAGCTAGCTTGCTCGCTGTGCCCTTTTTTGGAGCCCAAAATCGAACATTTTCATCAGTTTCGGGCCACTTTTCTAGTTTAGCTCTATTTTTCCGTCCCGGATCGTACGTCGTGAGCTGTTAAAAGGACAACAACCTTACTCGCGGGACATTAGAGGGCCCTACAACGCATTGAAATCTCGTCTTGCGAGTATGCTGGGTTGTTGAAGCGGATGGGTTGTCGTTAAGCCCATTGGGCCTTCTTAATGGGCCATCTCTCTAGGCTGGGACTGTGAACCATTAACACATAAAGGAATTGTGCCGTCAACATGACGGGTGTGATCATACCAGCACTAATGCACCGAATCCCATCAGAACTCCGAAGTTAAGCGTGCTTGGGCGAGAGTAGTACTAGGATGGGTGACCCCCTGGGAAGTCCTCTTGTTGCACCCCCCTTTTCAATTTTTTTTGCTCCGGTTAGGGTTGCCAAGATACTTTATCCACCACATTTCTATTATCGAATCCCACGGCACCTTGGGCAAGACAACTTCGCTTCACGTGGAGGCCGGGCCCGCAAACTGAAGGCGTAGGGCTTGTGAGCAGGTCTCCGTCGCTCCGGTGCCCATAACTTTTGATCCGTAAGGAGTTACGCGGCGCACAGCATACTGTTGGAAAGCTCTCCAAGAGCTCTACGACAGTGGCAGCTAGTTTGCTCGTTGTGCCCTTTTTTGGAGCCTAAAATCGAACATTTTCATCTGTTTCGGGCCACTTTTATAGTTTAACTCTATTTTTCGGTCCCGGATCGTACGTCGTGAGTTGTTAAAAGAACAACAACTTTACTCGCGGGACATTAGAGGGCCGTACAACGCATTGAAATCTCGTCTTGCGAGTATGCTAGGTTGTTGAAGCGGATGGGTTATTGTTAAGCCCATTGGGCCTTCTTAATGGGCCATCTCTCTAGGCTGGGACTGTGAACCATTAACACATAAAGGAATTGTGCCGTCAACATGACAGGTGCGATCATACCAGCACAAATGCACCGGATCCCATCAAAACTCCGAAGTTAAGCGTGCTTGGGCGAGAGTAGTACTAGGATGGGTGACCCCTGGGAACTCCTCGTGTTGCACCTCCCTTTTCAATTTTTTTTGCTCCGGTTAGGGTTGCCAAGATACTTTATCCACCACATTTCTATTATCGAATCCCAAGGCACCTTGGGCAAGACAACTTCGCTTCACGTGGAGGCCGGGCACGCAAACCGAGGGCGTAGGGCTTTTGAGTAGGTCTTCGTCGCTCCGTTGCCCATACCTTTTGATCCGTAAGGATTTATGCGGCGCATAGCATACTGTTGGAAAGCTCTCCGAGAGCTATACGACAGGGGCAGCTAGCTTGCCCGTTGTGCCCTTTTTTGGAGCCCAAAATCGAACGTTTTCATCAGTTTCGGGCCACTTTTCTAGTTTAGCTTTATTTTTCCATCCCGGATCGTACGTCGTGAGGTTTTAAAAGGACAACAACCATACTCGCGGAACATTAGAGGGCCCTACAACGCATTGAAATCTCGTCTTGCGAGTATGCTGGGTTGTTGAAGCGAATGGGTTGTCGTTAAGCCTATTGGGCCTTCTTAATGGGCCATCTCTCTAGGCTGGGACTGTGAACCATTAACACATAAAGGAATTGTGCCGTCAACATGACGGGTGCGATCATACCAGCACTAATGCACCGGATCCCATCAGAACTCCGAAGTTAAGCGTGATTGGGCGAGAGTAGTACTAGGATGGGTGACCCCCTAGGAAGTCCTCGTGTTCCACCCCCCTTCTCAATTTTTTTTGCTCCGGTTAGGGTTGCCAAGATACTTTATCCACCACAATTCTATTATCGAATCCCACGGCATCTTGGCCAATACAACTTCGCTTCACGTGGAGGCCGGGCCCCCAAACCGAGGGGGTAGGGCTTGTGAGAAAGTCTGCGTCGCTCCGGTGCCCATAACTTTTGATCCGTAAGGAGTTACGCGGCGCACAACATACTGTTGGAAAGCTCTCCGAGAGCCCTACGACAAGGGTAGCTAGCTTGCTTATTTTGCCCTTTTTTGCACCCCAAAATCAAAAGTTTTCATCAGTTTCGAGCCACTTTTCTAGTTTAGCTCTATTTTTCCATCCCGGATCCTACGTCGTGAGCTGTTAAAAGGACAACAACCTTACTCGCGGGACATTAGAGGGCCCTACAACGTATTGAAATCTCGTCTTGCGAGTATGCTGGGTTGTTGAAGCGGATGGGTTGTCGTTAAGCCCATTGGGCCTTCTTATTGGGCCACCTCTCTAGGCTGGGACTGTGAACCATTAACACATAAAGGAATTATGCCCTGAATATCACGGCTGCGATCATACTAGTAGTAATAAACCGGATCACATCATAAATCCCAAGTTAAGCGTACTTGAACGACAGTAGTACTAGGATTGGTGACCCGCTGGAAAGTCCTCGTGTTGCACCCCCCTTTTCAATTTTTTTTGCTCCGGTTACGGTTGCCAAGATACTTTATCCACCACATTTCTATTATCGAATCCGACGGCACCTTGGGCAAGACAACTTCGGTTCACGTGGAGGCCGGGCCCGCAAACCGAGGGCGTAGGGCTTCTGAGCAGGTCTGCGTCACTCCGGTGCCTATAACTTTTGATCCGTAAGGAGTTATGCGGCGCACAGCATACTGTTGGAAAGCTCTCCGAGAGCTCTACGACAGGGGCAGCTAGCTTGCTCGTTGTGCCCTTTTTTGGAGCCCAAAATCGAACGTTTTCATCAGTTTCGGGCCACTTTTCTAGTTTAGCTCTATTTTTCCATCCCGGATCGTACGTCGTGAGCTTTTAAAAGGACAACAACCATACTCACGGGATATTAGAGGGCCCTACAACGCATTGAAATCTCGTCTTGCGAGTATGCTGGGTTGTTGAAGCGGATGGGTTGTCGTTAAGCCTATTGGGCCTTCTTAATGGGCCATCTCTCTAGGCTGGGACTGTGAACCATTAACACATAAAGGAATTGTGCCGTCAACATGACGGGTGCGATCATACCAGCACTAATGCACCGGATCCCATCAGAACTCCGAAGTTAAGCGTGCTTGGGCGAGAGTAGTACTAGGATGGGTGACCCCCTGGGAAGTCCTCGTGTTCCACCCCCCTTTTCAATTTTTTTTGCTCCGGTTAGGGTTGCCAAGATACTTTATCCACCACATTTCTATTATCGAATCCCACGGCATCTTGGCGAATACAGCTTCGCTTGACGTGGAGGCTGGGCCTGCAAACCGAGGGCGTAGGGCTTGTGTGCAGGTCTACGTCGCTCGAGTGCACATAACTTTTGATCTGTAAGAAGTTACGCGGCGCACAACATACTGTTGGAAAGCTCTCCGAGAGCTCTACGACAGTGGCAGCTAGCTTGCTCGATGCGCCATTTTTTGGAGCCCAAAATCGAACGTTTTCATCACTTTCGGGACACTTTTCTAGTTTAGCTATATTTTTCCATCCCGGATCGTACGTCGTGAGCTGTTAGAAGGACAACAACCTTACTCGCGGGACATTTGAGGGCCTTACAACGCATTGAAATCTCGGCTTGCGAGTATGCTGGGTTGTTGAAGCGGATGGGTTGTCGTTAAGCCTATTGGGCCTTCTTAATGGGCCATCTCTCTAGGCTGGGACTGTGAACCATTAACACATAAAGGAATTGTGCACTCAACATGACGGGTGCGATCATACCAGTACTAATGTACCGGATCCTATCAGAACTCCGAAGTTAACCGTGATTTGGCAAGAGTAGTACAAGGATGGGTGATCCCCTGGGAAGTCCTCGTGTTACACCCCCCTTTTCAATTTTTTTTGCTCCGGTTAGGGTTGCCAAGATACTTTATCCACCACATTTCTATTATCGAATCCCACGGCACCTTGGGCAAGACAACTTCGCTTCACGTGGAGGCCGGGCCCGCAAACCGAGGGCGTAGGGCTTTTGAGTAGGTCTTCGTCGCTCCGGTGCCCATAACTTTTGATCCGTAAGGAGTTACGCGGCGCACAGCATACTGTTGGAAAGCTCTCCGAGACCTCTACGACAGGGGCAGCTAGCTTGCTCGCTATGGCCTTTTTTGGAGCCCAAAATCTAACGTTTTCATCAGTTTCGGGCCACTTTTCTAGTTTTGCACTATTTTTCCATCCCGGATCGTACGTCATGAGCTTTTAAAAGGACAACAACCATACTCGCGGGACATTAGAGGGCCCTACAACACATTGAAATCTCGTCTTGCGAGTATGCTGGGTTGTTGAAGCGAATGGGTTGTCGTTAAGCCTATTGGGCCTTCTTAATGGGCCATCTCTCTAGGCTGGGACTGTGAACCATTAACACATAAAGGAATTGTGCCGTCAACAAGATGGGTGCGATCATACCAGCACTAATGCACCGGATCCCATCAGAACTCCGAAGTTAAGCGTGATTGGGCGAGAGTAGTACTAGGATGGGTGACCCCCTGGGAAGTCCTCGTGTTCCACCCCCCTTCTCAATTTTTTTTGCTCCGGTTAGGGTTGCCAAGATTCTTTGTCCACCACATTTCTATTATCGAATCCCACGGCACCTTGGCCAAGTCAACTTCTCTTCATGTGGAGGCCAGGCCCGCAAACCGAGGGTGTAGGGCTTGTGAGCAGGTTTCCGTCGCTCTGGTGCCTATAACTTTTGATCCGTAAGGAGTTACGCGGCGCACAGCATACTGTTGGAAAGCTCTACGAGAGCTCTACGACAGTGGCAGCTAGCTTGCTCGATGTGCCCTTTTTTGTAGCCCAAAATCGAATGTTTTCATCAGTTTCGGGCCACTTTTCTAGTTTGGCTCTATTTTTCCGTCCCGGATCGTACGTCTTGAGCAGTTAAAAGAACAACAACCTTACTCGCGGGACATTAGAGGGCCCTACAACGCATTGAAATCTCGTCTTACGAGTATGCTGGGTTGTTGAAGCGGATGGGTTGTCGTTAAGCCTATTGGGCCTTCTTAATGGGCCATCTTTCTAGGCTGGGACTGTGAGCCATTAACACATAAAGTAATTGTGCCCTCAACATGACGGATGCGCTCATACCAGTATTAATGCACCGGATCCCATCAGAACTCCGAAGTTAAGCGTGCTTGGACGAGAGTAGTACGAGGATTGGTGACCCCCTAGGAAGTCCTCGTGTTGCACCCCCCTTTTCAATTTTTTTTGCTCCGGTTAGGGTTGCCAAGATACTTTATCCACCACATTTCTATTATCAAATCCCACGGCACCTTGGGCAAGACAACTTCGCTTCACGTGGAGGCCGGGCCCGCAAACCGAGGGCGTAGGGCTTGTGAATAGGTCTCCGTCGCTCCGGCGCCCATAACTTTTTATCCGTAAGTAGTTACGCGGCGCACAACATACTGTTGGAAAGCTCTCCGAGAGTTCTACGATAGGGGCAGCCAGCTTGCTCGCTGTGCCCATTTTTTGAACCCAAAATCGAACGTTTTCATCAGTTTCGGGCCACATTTCTAATTTAGCTCTATTTTTTCGTCCCGGGTCGTACGTCGTGACTTGTTAAAAGGACAACAACCTTACTCACGGGACATTAGAGGGCCCTACAATGCAATGAAATCTCGTCTCGCGAGTATGCTGGGTTGTTGAGGCGGATGGGTTGTCGTTAAGCCCATTGGGCCTTCTTAATGGGCCATCTCTCTAGGCTGGGACTGTGAACCATTAACACATAAAGGAATTGTACCCTCAACATGATGGGTGCGATCTTACCAGTACTAATGCACCGGATCCCGTCAGAACTCTGAAGTTAAGCGTGCTTGGGCGAGAGTAGTACAAGGATGGGTGACCCCCTGGGAAGTCCTCGTGTTGCACCCCCCTTTTCAATTTTTTTTTCTCCGGTTAGGGTTAACAAGATACTTTATCCACCACATTTCTATTATCGAATCCCACGGCACCTTGGCCAATAGAACTTCGCTTCACGTGGAGGCCGGGCCCGCAAACCGAGGGACTAGGGCTTGTGTGCAGGTCTTCGTCGCTCTGGTGCCCATAACTTTTGATCCATAAGGAGTTACGTGGCGCACAACATACTGTTGGAAAGCTCTCCGAGAGCTCTACGACAGGGGTAGCTAGCTTGCTCGTTGTGCCCTTTTTTGGAGCCCAAAATCGAACGTTTTCATCAGTTTCGGGCCACTTTTCTAGTTTAGCTCTATTTTTCCGTCCCGGATCGTACGTCGTGAGCTGTTAAAAGGACAACAACCTTACTCGCGGGACATTAGAGGGCCCTACAACGCATTGAAATCTCGTCTTGCGAGTATGCTGGGTTGTTGAAGCGGATGGGTTGTCGTTAAGCCTATTGGGCCTTCTTAATGGGCCATCTCTCTAGGCTGGGACTGTGAACCATTAACACATAAAGGAATTGTGCCCTCAACATGACGGGTGCGATCATACCATTACTAATGCACCGGATCCCATCAGAACTCCGAAGTTAAGCATGCTTGGGCGAGAGTAGTACTAGGATGGGTGACCCCCTGGGAAGTCCTTGTGTTGCACCCCCCTTTTCAATTTTTTTTGCTCCGGTAAGGTTTACCAAGATACTTTATCCACCACATTTCTATTATCGAATCGCACGGTACCTTGGCCAATAAAACTTCGCTTCACGTGGAGGCCGAGCCCGCAAACCGAGGGCGTAGGGCTTGTGAGCAGGTCTCCGTCGCTCCGGTGCCCATAACTATTGATCCGTATGGAGTTACGCGGTGCACAACATACTGTTAGAAAGCTCTCCGAGAGCTCTACGACAAGGGCAGCTAACTTGCTCGCTGCGCCCCTTTTTGGAGGCTAAAATTGAACATTTTCATCAGTTTCATGCCACTTTTCTAGTTTAGCACTATTTTTTCGTCCCGGATCGTACGTCGTGACCTGTTAAAAGACAACAACCTTACTTGTGGGACATTAGAGGGTCCTACAACGCATTGAAATCTCGTCTCACGAGTATGCTTGGTTGTTGAAGCGGATGGGTTGTCGTTAAACCCATTGGGCCTTCTTAATGGGCCATTTCTCTAGGCTGGGATTGTGAACCGTCAACACATAAGGGCTTTGTCCCCTCAACATGCCAAGTGCGATCATACCAGTACTAATGCACCGGATCCCATCAGAACTCCGAAGTTAAGCTTGCTTGGGTGAGAGTAGTACTAGGATGGGTGACCCCCTGGAAAGTCCTCGTGTTGCAAACCCATTTTCAATTTTTTTTGCTCCGGTTAGGGTTGGCAAGATACTTTATCCACCACATTTCTATTATTGAATCGCATGGTACCTTGGCCAATACACCTTCACTTCACGTGGAGGTCGGGCCCGCAAACCGAGGGGGTAGGGCTTGTGAGTAGGTCTCCGTCGCTCCGGTGCCTATAACTTTTGATCCGTAAGGAGTTACGCGGCGCACAGCATACTGTTGGAAAGCTCTCCGAGAGCTCCACGACAGGGGTAGCTAGCTTGCTCCATGTGCCCTTTTTTGGATCCCAAAATCGAACATTTTCATCAGTTTCGGGCCACTTTTCTATTTTAACTCTATTTTTCTGTCCCGGATCGTACGTCGTGAGCTGTTAAAAAGACAACAACCTTACTCGCGGGACATTAGAGGGCCCTACAACGCATTGAAATCTCGTCTTGCGAGTATGCTGGGTTGTTGAAGCAGATGGGTTGTCGTTAAGCCCATTGGGCCTTCTTAATGGGCCATCTCTCTAGGCTGGGACTGTGAACCATTAGCACGTAAAGGAATTGTGCCCTAAACATGACGAGTGCCATCATACCAGCACTAATGCACCGGATCCCATTAGAACTCCGAAGTTAAGCGTGCTTGGGCGAGAGTAGTACTAGGATGGGTGACCCCCTGGGAAGTCCTCGTGTTACACTCCCTTTTTCAATTTTTTTTGCTCCGGTTAGGGTTGCCAAGATACTTTATCCGCCACATTTCTATTATCGAATCCCACGGCACCTTGGGCAAGACAACTTCGCTACACGTGGAGGCCGGGCCCGCAAACCGAGGGCGTAGGGCTTGTAAGCAGGTCTCCGTTGCTCCGGTGCCCATAACATTTGATCCGTAAGGAGTTACGCGGCGAACAGCATATTGTTGGAAAGCTCTCCGAGAGCTCTACGACAGGGGTAGCAAGCTTCCTCGCTCTGCCCTTTTTGGAGCCCAAAATCGATCGTTCTCATCAGTTTCGGGCCACTTTTCTAGTTTAGCTCTATTTTTTCGTCCCGGACCGTACGTCGTGAGCTGTTAAAAGGACAACAACTTACCTCGCGTGATATTAGAGGGCCCTACAACGCATTGAAATCTCGTCTTGCGAGTATGCTGGGTTGTTGAAGCGGATGGGTTGTCGTTAAGCCCATTGGGCCTTCTTAATGGGCCATCTCTCTAGGCTGGGACTGTGAACCATTAACACATAAAGGAATTGTGCCCTCAACATGACGGGCACGATCATACCAGCACTAATGCACGTGATCCCATCAAAACTCCGAAGTTAAGCGTGCTTGGGCGAGAGTAGTACTAGAATGGGTGACCCCTTGGGAAGTCCTCATGTTGCACCCCCCTTTTCAATTTTTTTTTCTCCGGTTAGGGTTGCCAAGATACTTTATCCACCACATTTCTATTATCGAATCCCACGGCACCTTGGGCAAGACCACTTCGTTTCACGTGGTGGCCGGGCCCGCAAATCGAGGGCGTAGGGTTTGTGAGCAGGTCTCCGTCGCTCCGGTTTCCATAACTTTTGATCCGTAAGGAGTTACGCGGTGCACAGCATACTGTTGGAAAGCTCTCCGAGAGCTCTACAACAGGGGTAGCTAGCTTGCTTGTTGTGCCCCTTTTTGGAGCCCAAAATCGAACGTTTTCATCAGGTTCGGGCCACTGTTCTAGTTTGGCTCTATTTTTTCGTCCCGGATCGTACGTCGGGAGCTGTTAAATGGACAACAACCTTACTCGCGGGACATTAGAGGGCCCAACAACGCATTGAAATCTCGTATTGTGAGTATGCTGGGTTGTTGAAGCGGATGGGTTATCGTTAAGCCCATGGGGCATTCTTAATGGGCCATCTCTCTAGGCTGGGACTGTGAACCATTAACACATAAAGGAATTGTGCCCTCAATATGACGGGTGCGATCATACCAGAACTAATGCACTGGATCCCGTCAGAACTCCGAAGTTAAGCGTGGTTGGGCGAGAGTTGTACTAGGATGGGTGACCCCCAGGGAAGTCCTCGTGTTGCACCCCCCTTTCCAATTTTTTTTGCTCTGGTTAGGGTTGCCAAGATACTTTATCCACCACATTTCTATTATCGAATCCCACGGTACCTTGGCCAATACAACTTCATATCACGTGGAGGCCGAGCCCGCAAACCGAGGGCGTATGGCTTGTGAGCAGGTCTCCGTCGCTCCGGTGCCCATAACTTTTGATCCGCAAGGAGTTACACGGCGCACAGCATACTGTTGGAAAGGTCTCCGAGAGCTCTACGACAGGGGAAGCTTGCTTGCTCCCTTTGCCCTTTTTTGCAGCCCAAAATCGAAAGTTTTCATCATTTTCGGGCCAATTTTCTAGTTTAGCTCTATTTTTTCGTCCCGGATCGTACGTCGTGAGCAGTTAAAAGGAAAACAACCTTACTTGCGGGATATTAGAGGGCCCTAAAACGCATTGAAATCTCGTCTCGCAAGTATGCTGGGTTATTGAAGCGGATGGGTTGTCGTTAAGCCCATTGGGCCTTCTTAATGGGCCATCTCTCTAGACTGGGACTGTGAACCACTAACCCATAAAGGAATTGTGCCCTCAACATGCCGGGGGCGATCATACCAGTACTAATGCACCGGATCCCAACAGAAGTCCGAAGTTAAGCGTGCTTGGGCGAGAGTAGTACTAGAATGGGTGACCCCGTGGGAAGTCCTCGTGTTGCACCCCCCCTTTTCAATTTTTTTTGCTCCAGTTAGGGTTGCCAAGATACTTTATCCACCACATTTCTATGATCGAATCGCACGGTACCTTGGGCAAGACAACTTCGCTTCACGTGGAGTGCGGGCCCGCAAACCGAGGGAGTAGGGCATGTGAGCAGGTCTCCGTCGCTCCGGTGCCAATAACTTTTGATCCGTAAGGAGTTACGCGGCGAACAGCATACTGTTGGAAAGCTCTCCGAGAGCTCTACGACATGGGTAGCTAGCTTGCTCGCTGTGCCATTTTTGTGAACCCAAAATTGAACGTTTTCATCAGTTTCGGGCCACTTTTCTAGTTTAGCTCTATTTTTGCATCCCGGACGGTACGTCGTGAGCTGTTAAAAGGACAACAACCTTACTCGCTGGACATTAGAGGGCCCTACAACGCATTGAAATCTCGTCTTGTGAGTATGCTGGGTTGTTGAAGCGGATGGGTTGTCGTTAAGCCCATTGGGCCTTCTTAATGGGCCATCTCTCTAGGCTGGGACTGTGAACCATTAACACATAAAGGAATTGTGCAGTCAACATGACGGGTGCAATCATACAAGCACTAATGCACCGGATCCCATCAGAACTCCGAAGTTAAGCGTGCTTGGGTGAGAGTAGTACTAGGATGGGTGACCCCCTGGGAAGTCCTCGTGTTGCACCCCCCTTTTCAATTTTTTTTGCTCCGGTTAGGGTTGCCAAGATACTTTGTCCACCACATTTCTATTATCGAATCCCACGGCACCCTGGGCAAGACAACTTCGCTTCACGTGGATGCCGGGTCCGCAAACCGAGGGCGTAGAGCTTGTGAGCAGCTCTTCGTCGCTCCGGTGCCCATAACTTTTGATCCGTAAGGTGTTACGCGGCGTACAACATACTGTTGGAAAGCTCTCCAGGAGCTTTACGACAGGGGCACCTAGCTTGCTCGCTGTGCCCTTTTTTGGAGCCCAAAATCGAACGTTTTCATCAGTTTCGGGCCACTTTTCTAGTTTAGCTCTATTTTTCCGTCCCGGATCGTACGTCTTGAGCTGTTAAATGGAAAAAAACCTTACACGCGGGACATTAGAGGGCCCTACAACGCATTGAAATCTCGTCTCGCGAGTATGCTGGGTTGTTGAAGCGGATGGGTTATCGTTAAGCCCATTGGGCCTTCTTAATGGGCCATCTCTCTAGGCTGGGACTGTGAACCATTAACACATAAAGGAATTGTGCCCTCAACATGACGGGTGCGATCATACCAGTACTAATGCACCGGATCCCATCAGAACTCCGAAGTTAAGCGTGCTTGGGCGAGAGTAGTACTAGGATGGGTGACCCCCTAGGAAGTCCTAGTGTAACACCCCCCTTTTCAGTTTTTTTTGCTCCGGTTAGGGTTGCCAAGGTACCTTATCCACCACACTTTTCTTATCGAATCCCACGGTACCTTAGCCAATTCAACTTCGCTTCATGTGGAGGCAGGGCCCGCAAACCGAGGGCGTAGGTCTTGTGAGCAGGTCTCCGTCACTTCGGTGCCCATAACTTTTGATTCGTAAGGAGTTACGCGGCGCACATGATACTGTTGGAAAGCTCTCCTAGAGTTCTACGACAGGGGCAGCTAGCTTGCTCACTGTGCCCATTTTTGGAGCCCAAAATCAAATGTTTTCATCAGTTTCCGGCCACTTTTCTAGTTTAGCACTATTTTTCTATCCCGGATCGTACGTCGTGAGCTTTTAAAAGGACAACAACCTAACTCCCATGACATTAGAGGGCCCTACAACGCATTGAATCCTCTTCTTGCGAGTATGCTGGGTTGTTGAAGCGGATGGGTTGTCGTTAAGCCCATTGGGCCTTCTTAATGCGCCATCTCTCTAGGCTGGGACTGTGAACCATTAACACATAAAGGAATTGTGCCCTCAACATGACGGGTGCGATCATACCAGCACTAATGCACCGGATCCCATCAGAACTCCGAAGTTAAGCGTCCTTGGGAAGTCCTCGTGTTGCACCTCCCTTTTCAATTTTTTTTGCTCCGGTTAGGGTTGCCAAGATACTTTATCCACCACATTTCTATTATCGAATCCCACGGCACCTTGGGCAAGACAACTTCGCTTCACGTGGAGGCCGGGCCCGCAAACCGAGGGCGTAGGGCTTGTGAGCAGGTCTCCGTCGTTCCGGTGCCCATAACTTTTGATCCGTAAGGAGTTACGCGGCGCACAGCATACTGTTGGAAAGCTCTCCGAGAGCTCTACGACAGGGGCAGCTAGCTTGCTCGCTGTGCCCTTTTTTGGAGCCCAAAATCGAACGTTTTCATCAGTTTTGGGCAACTTTTCTAATTTAGCTCTATTTTTCCGTCCCGGATCGTACGTCGTGAGCTTTTAAAAGGACAAAAACCTTACTCGCAGGACATTAGAGGGCCCTACAACGCATTGAAATCTCATCTCGCAATTATGCTGGGTTGTTGAAGCGGATGGGTTGTCGTTAAGCCCATTGGGCCTTCTTAATGGGCCATCTCTCTAGGCTGGGACTATGAACCATTAACACATAAAGGAATTGTGCCCTCAACATGACGGGTGCTGTCATACCAGTACCAATGCACCGGATCCCATCAGAACTCCGAAGTTAAGCGAGCTTGGGCGAGAGTAGTACTAGGACGGGTGACCCCCTGGGAAGTCCTCGTGTTGCACCCCTCTTTTCAATTTTTTTTGCTCCAGTTAGGGTTGCCAAGATAATTTATCCTCCACATTTCTATTATCGAATCCCACGGTACCTTGGCCAATAAAACTTCATTACACGTGGAGGCCGGGCCCGCAAAACGAGGGCGTAGGGCTTGTGAGCAGGTCTCCGTCGCTCCGGTGCCAATAACTTTTGATCCGTCGCTCCGGTGCCAATAACATACTATTGGAAAGCTCTCCGAGAGCTCTAAGATAGGGGCAGCTAGCTTGCTTGCTGTGCCCTTTTTTGGAGACCAAAATCGAACGTTTTCATCAGTTTCGGGCCACTTTTCTAATTTAGCTCTATTTTTTCATCCCGGATCGTACGTCGTGAGCTGTTAAAAGGACAACAACCTTACTCGCGGGATATTAGAGGGCCCTACAACGCATTGAAATCTCGTCTTGCGAGTATGCTGGGTTGTTGAAGCGGATGGGTTGTTGTTAAGCCCATTGGGCCTTCTTAATGGGCCATCTCTCTAGGCTGGGACTGTGAACCATTAACACATAAAGGAATTGTGCCCTCAACATGACGGGTGCGATCATACCAGTACTAATGCACCGGATCCCATCAGAATTTCAAAGTTAATCGTGCTTGGGCGAGAGTAGGACTAGGATGGGTGACCCCCTGGGAAGTCCTCGTGTTGCACCCCCCTTTTCAATTTTTTTTGCTCCGGTTAGGGTTGCCAAGATACTTTATCCACCACATTTCTATTATCGAATCCCACGGCACCTTGGGCAAGACAACTTCGCTTCACGTGGAGGTCGGGCCCGCAAACCGAGGGCGTAGGGCTTGTGAGCAGGTCTCCGTCGCTCCGGTGCCCATAACTTTTGATCCGTAAGGAGTTACGCGGCGCACAGCATACTGTTGGAAAGCTCTTCGAGAGCTCTACGACAGGGGCAGCTAGCTTGCTCGCTGTGCCCTTTTTTGGAGCCCAAAATCGAACGTTTTCATCAGTTTCGGGCCACTTTTCTAGTTTAGCTCTATTTTTTCATCCCGGATCGTACGTCGTGAGCTGTTAAAAGGACAACAACCTTACTCGTGGGACATTAGAGGGCCCTACAAACATTGAAATCTCGTCTCGCGAGTATGCTGGGTTGTTGAAGTGGATGGGTTGTCGTTAAGCCCATTGGGCCTTCTTAATGGGCCATCTCTCTAGGCTGGGACTGTGAACCATTAACACATAAAGGAATTGTGCCCTCAACATGACGGGTGCGATCATACCAGTACTAATGCACCGGATCCCATCAAAACTCTGAAGTTAAGCTTGCTTAGGCGAGAGTAGTACTAGGATAGGTGACCCCCTGGGAAGTCCTCGTGTTGCACCCCCCTTTTCAATTTTTTTTGCTCCGGTTAGGGTGGCCAACATACTTTATCGACCGCATTTCAATTATCGAATCCCACGGCACCTTGGGCAAGACAACTTCACTTCACTTGGAGGCCGGGCCCGTAAACCGAGGGCGTAGGGATTGTGAGCAGGTCCCTGTCGCTCCGGTGCCCATAACTTTTGATCCGTAAGGACTTATGCAGCGCACAGCATACTGTTGGAAAGCTCTCCGAGAGCTCTATGACATGGGCAGCTAGCATCCTTGATGTGCCCTTTTTTGGAGCCCAAAATCGAATGTTTTCATCAGTTTTGGGCCACTTTTCTAATTTAGCTCTATTTTTCCGTCCCGGATCGTACGTCGAGAGCTTTTAACAGGACAACAACTTTACTCGAGAGACATTAGAGGGCCCTACAATGCATTGAAATATCGTCTCGCGATTATGCTAGGTTGTTGAAGCGGATGGGTTGTCGTTAAGCCCATTGGGCCTTCTTAATGGGCCATCTCTCTAGGCTGGGACTGTGAACCACTAACACATAAAGGAATTGTGCCCTCAACATGACGGGTGCTGTCATACCAGTACTAATGCACCGGATCCCATAAGAACTCCAAAGTTAAGAGAGCTTGGGCGAGAGTAGTACTAGGATGGGTGACCCCCTGGGAAGTCCTCGTGTTGCACCCCCCTTTTCAATTTTTTTTGCTCCGGTTAGGGTTGCCAAGATACTTTATCCAGCACATTTCTATTATCGAATCCCACAGCACCTTGGCAATTACAACTTCGCTTCACGTGGAGGCCGGGCCCGCAAACCGAGGGCGTAGGGCTTGTGAGCAGGTCTCCGTCGCTCCGACGCCCATAACTTTTGATCCGTAAGGAGTTACGCGGCGTACAACATACTGTAGGAAAGCTCTCCGAGAGCTCTACGATGGGTTCAGCTAGTTTGTTCGCTGGACCCTTTTTTGGAGCCCAAAATCGAACGTTTTCATCAGTTTCGGCCCACTTTTCTAATTTATCTCTATTTTTCCGTCCCGGATCGTACGTCGTGAGCTGTTAAAAGGAAAACAACCTTACTCATGGGACATTACAGCGCCCTATACCGCATTGAAATCTTGTCTTGAGAGTATGCTGGGTTGTTGAAGCGGATGGGTTGTCGTTAAGCCCATTGGGCCTTCTTAATGGGCCATCTCTCTAGGCTGGGACTGTGAACCATTAACACATAAAGGAATTGAGCCCTCAACATGACGGGTGCGATCATACAAGCACTAATGCACCGGATCCCATCAGAACTCCGAAGTTTAGCGTGCTTGGGCGATAGTAGTACTAGGATGGGTGACCCCCTGGGAAGTCCTCCTGTTGCACCTCCCTTTTCAATTTTTTTTGCTCCGGTTTGGGTTGCCAAGATACTTTATCCACCACATTTCTATTATCGAATCCCACGGCACCTTGGGCAAGACAACTTCGCTTCACGTGGAGGCCGGGCCCGCAAACCGAGGGCGTAGGGCTTGTGAGCAGGTCTCAGTCGCTCCGGTGCCCATAACTTTTGATCCGTAAGGAGTTACGCGGCGCACAACATACTGTTGGAAAGCTCTCCGAGAGCTCTACGACAGGGGCAGCTAGCTTGCTCGCTGTGCCCTTTTTTGGAGCCCAAAATCGAACGTTTTCATCAGTTTCGGGCCACTTTTCTAGTTTAGCTCTATTTTTCCGTCCCGGATCGTACGTCGTGAGCTGTTAAATGGACAACAACCTTACTCGCAGGACATTAGAGGGCCCTACAACGCATTGAAATCTAGTCTCGCGAGTATGCTGGGTTGTTGAAGAGGATTGGTTGTCGTTAAGTCCATTGGGCCATCTTAATGGGCCATCTCTCTAGGCTGGGACTGTGAATCTTTAACACATAAAGGAATTGTGCACTCAACATGACGGGTGTGATCATACCCGCACTAATGCACCGGATCCCATCAGAACTCCGAAGTTAAGCGTGCTTGGGTGAGTGTAGTACTAAGACAGGTGACCCCATGGGAAGTCCTCGTGTTGCACCGCCCTTTTCAATTTTTTTTGCCCCGGTTAGGCTTGCCAAGATGCTTTATCGACCACATTTCTATTATCGAATCCCACGGTGCCTTGGCCAATAAAACTTCGCTTCACGTGGAGGCAGGGCCCGCAAACCGATGGCGTAGGGCTTGTGACCAGGTCCCCGTCACTCCGGTCCCCATAACTTTTGATCCGTAAGGAGTTATGTGGCGCACAGCATACGGTTGGAAAGCTCTCCTAGAGCCCTACGACAGGGGCAGCTGGCTTGCTAGATGTACCCTTTTTGGAGCCCAAAATCGAACGTTTTCGTCAGTTTTGGGACACTTCTCTAGTTTAGCTCTAATTTTCCATCCCGGATTGTACGTCGTGAGCTTTTAAAAGGACAACAACCTTACTCGCGGGACATTAGAGGGCCCTACAACGCATTGAAATCTCGTCCCGCGATTATGCTAGGTTGTTGAAGCGATGGGTTGTCGTTAAGCCCATTGGGCCTTCTTAATAGGCCATCTCTCTAGGCTGAGACTGTGAACCATTAACACATTAAGGAATTGTGACCTCAACATGACGGGCGCGATCATACCAGTACTAATGCAACGGATCCCATCAGAACTCTAAAGTTAAGCGTGCTTGGGCGAGAATAATACTAGGACGCGTGACCCCATAAGAAGTCCTCGTGTGGAACACCCCTTTTCAATTTTTTTTGCTCCGGTTAGGGTTGCCAAAATACTTTATACACCACATTTCTATTATCGAATCCAACGGTACCTTGGCCAATACAACTTCGCTTCACGTGGAGGCCGGGCCCGCAAACCGAGGGCGTAGGGCTTGTGAGCAGGTCTCCGTCGCTCCGGTGCCCATAACTTTTGATCCGTAAGGAGTTACGCGGCGCACAGCATACTGTTGGAAAGCTCTCCGAGAGCTCTACGACAGGGGCAGCTAGTTTGCTCGCTGTGCCCTTTTTTGGAGCCCAAAATTGAACGTTTTCATCAGTTTCGGGCCACTTTTCTAGTTTAGCTCTATTTTTTCGTCCCGGATCGTACGTCGTGAGCTGTTAAAAGGACAACAACCTTACTCGCAGGACATTAGAGGGCCCTACAACGCATTGAAATCTCATCTTGCGAGTATGCTGGGTTGTTGAAGCGGATGGGTTGTCGTTAAGCCCATTGGGCCTTCTTAATGGGCCATCTCTCTAGGCTGGGACTGTGAACCATTAACACATAAAGGAATTGTGCCCTCAACATGACGGGTGTGATCATACCAGCACTAATGCACCGGATCCCATCAGAACTCCGAAGTTAAGCGTGCTTGGGCGAGAGTAGTACTAGGATGGGTGACCCCCTGGGAAGTCCTCTTATTGCACCCCCCTTTTCAATTTTTTTTGCTCTGGTTAGGGTTGCCAAGATACTTTATCCACCGCATTTCGATTATCTAATCCCACGGCACCTTGGGCAAGACAACTTTGCTTCGAGTGGAGGCCGGGCCCGCAAACCGAGGGCGTAGGGCTTGTGAGCAAGTCTCCGTCGCTCCGGTGCCCATAACTTTTGATCCGTAAGGAGTTACGTGGCGCACAACATACTGTTGGAAAGCTCTCCGAGAGCTCTACGATAGGGGCAGCGAGCTTGCTCGCTTTGCCCTTTTTTGCAGCTCCAAATTGAACGTTTTCATCATTTTTGGGCCACTTTTCTTGTTTAGCTCTAATTTTTCATCCCGGATCGTACGTCGTGAGCTATTAAAAGAACAACAACCTTACTCGCGGGACATTAGAGGGACCTACAATGTATTGAAATCTCGTCTTGCGAGTATGCTGGGTGGTTGAAGCGGATGGGTTGTCGTTAAGCCTATTGGGCCTTCTTATTGGGCCATCTCTCTAGGCTAGGACTATGAATCATTAAAAAATAAAGGAATTGTACCCTCAACATGACGGGTGCGATCATACCAGCACTAATTCACCGGATCCCATCAGAACTCCAAAGTTAAGCGTGCTTGGGCGAGAGTAGTACTAAGATGGGTGACCCCCTGGGAAGTCCTCGTGTTGCACCCCCGTTTTCAATTTTTTTTGCTCCGGTTAGGGTTGCCAAGATACTTTATCCACCACATTTCTATTATCGAATCCCACGGCACCTTGGGCAAGACAACTTCGCTTCACGTGGAGGCCGGGCCCGCAAACCGAGGGCGTAGGGCATGTGAGTAGGTCTCCGTCGCTCTGGTGCCCATAACTTTTGATCCGTAAGGAGTTACGCGGCGCACAGCATACTGTTGGAAAGCTCTCCGCCAGCTCAATGACATGGGCAGCTAGCTTGCTCGCTGTGCCCTTTTTTGGAGCCCAAAATCGAACGTTTTCATCTGTTTCGGGACACTTTTCTAGTTTAGCTCTATTTTTCCGTCACGGATCGTACGTCGTGAGCTGTTAAAAGAACAACAACCTTACTCGCGGGACATTAGAGGGCCCTACAACGAATTGAAATCTCGTCTTGCGAGTATGATAGGTTGTTGAAGCAGATGGGTTGTCATTAAGCCCATAGGGCCTTCTAAATGGGCCATCTCTCTAGGCTGGGACTGTGAACCATTAACACATAAAGGAAAATTGCCCTCATCATGACCGGTGCGATCATACCAGCACTAATGCACCGGATCCCATCAGAACTCCGAAGTTAAGCGTGCTTGGGCGAGAGTAGTACTAGGATGGGTGACCCCCTGGGAAGTCCTCGTGTTGCACCCCCCCTTTTCAATTTTTTTTTCGCCGGTTAGGGTTGCCAAGATACTTTATCCACCACATTTCTATTTTCGAATCCCACGGCACCTTGGGCAAGACAACTTCGCTTCACGTGGAGGTCGGGCACGCAAACCGAGGGGGTAGGGCTTGTGAGCAGGACTCCGTCGCACTGGTACCAATATTTTTTGATCCGTAAGGAGTTACGCGGCGCACAACATACTGTTGGAAAGCTCTCCGAGAGCTCTACGACAGAAGCAGCAAGCTTGCTCGCTGTGCCCTTTTTTGGAGCCCAAAATCGAACGTTTTCATCAGTTTCGAGCCACTTTTCTAATTTAGCTCTATTTTTCCGTCCCGGATCGTACGTCGTGAGCTGTTAAAAGAACAACAACCTTACTCACGGGACATTAGAGGGCCCTACAACGCATTGAAATCTCGTCTTGCGAGTATGCTGGGTTGTTGAAGCGGATGGGTTGTCGTTAAGCCCATTGGGCCTTCTTAATGGGCCATCTCTCTAGGCTGGGACTGTGAACCATTAACACATTAAGGAATTGTGCCCTCAACATGACGGGTGCCATCATAGCAGCAATAATACACCGGATCCCATCAGAACTCCGAAGTTAAGCGTGCTTGGGCGAGAGTAGTACCATGATGGGTGACCCCCTGGGAAGTCCTTGTGTTGCAGCCCCCTTTTCAATTTTTTTTTTCCGGTTAGGGTTGCCAAGATACTTTATCCACCACATTTCTATTATCGAATCCCACGGTAGCTTGGGCAAGACAACTTTGCTTCTCGTAGAGGCTGGGCCCGCAAACCGAGGGCGTAGGGCTTGTGAGCTGGTCTCCGTCGCTCCGGTGCCCATAACTTTTGATCCGTAAGGAGTTACACGAAGCACAACATACGGTTGGAAAGCTTTCTGAGAGCTCTACGGCAGGGGAAGCAAGCCTGCTCGTTGTTCCCTTTTTTGAGCCCAAAATCGAACATTTTCATCAGTTTCGAACCACTTTTCTAATTTAGCTCTATTTTTTCGTCCCGGATCATATGTCGTGAGCTGTTAAAAGAACAACAACCTTACTCGCGGGACATTAGAGGGCACTACAACGCATTGAAATCTCATCTTGCGAGTATGCTGGGGTGTTGAAGCGGATGGGTTGTCGTTAAGCCCATTGGGCCTTCTTAATGGGCCATCTCTCTAGGCTAGGACTGTGAACCGTTAACACATAAAGGAATTGTGCCCTCAACATGACGGGTGTGATCATACCAGCACTAATGCTCTGGATCCCATCAAAACTCTGAAGTTGAGCATGCTTGGGGGGAGTAGTACTAGGATGGATGACCCCCCTGGGAAGTCCTCGTGTTGCACCCCTCTTTTCAATTTTTTTTTCTCCGGTTAGGGTTGCCAAGATACTTTATCCACCACATTTCTATTATCGAATCCCACGGCACCTTGGGCAAGACAACTTTGCTTCACGTGGAGGTCGGGCCCGCATACCTAGGGCGTAGGGCTTGTGAGCCGGTCTCCATCGCTCTGGTGCCTATAACTTTTGATCCGTAAAGAGTTACGCGGCGCACTGTATACTGTTGGAATGCTTTCCGAGAGCTCTACGACAAGGGCAGCTAGCTTGCTCACTGTGCCATTTTTTGGAGCCCAAAATCGAACGTTTTCATCAATTTGGGGCCATTTTTCTGGTTTAGCTCTATTTTTCCGTCCCGGAACGCACGTCGTGAACTGTTAAATGGACAACAACCTTACTCGCGGGACATTAGTGGGCCCTACAACACATTGTAATCTCGTCTTGCGAGTATACTGGGTTGTTGAAGCGGATGGGCTATCGTTAAGCCCATAGGGCCTTCTTAATGGGCCATCACTCTAGGCTGGGACTGTGAACCATTAACACATAAATGAATTGTGCCCACAACACGATGGGTGCGATCATACCAGCACTAATGCACCGGATCTAATCAGAACTCTGAAGTTAAGCGTGCTTGGGCGAGAGTAGTACTAGGATGGGTAACCCCCTGGGAAGTCCACGTGTTGCACCCCCCCTTTATCCACCACATTTCTATTATCGAATCCCACGGTACCTTGGGCAAGACAACTTCGCTTCACGAGGAAGCCGGGCCCGCAAACCGATGGCGTAGGGCTTGTGAGCAGGTCTCCGTCGCTCCGGTGCCCATAACTTTTGATCCGTAAGGAGTTACGCGGTGCACAACATGCTGTTGGAAAGCTCTCCGAGAGCTCTACGACAGGGGCAGCAGCTTGCTCGTTGAGCCCTTTTTTGGAGCCCAAAATCGAACGTTTTCATCAGTTTGCGGGCCACTTTTCTAGTTTAGCTCTATTTTTCCATCCCGGATCGTACGTCGTGAGCTGTTAAAAGAACAACAACCATACTCGCGGGACATTAGAGGGTCCTACAACGCATTGAAATCTCATCTTGCGAGTATGCTGGGTAGTTGAAGCGGATGGGTTGTCGTTAAGCCCATTAGGCCTTCTTAATGGGCCATATCTCTAGGCTGGGACTGTGAACCATTAACACATAAAGGAATTGTGCCATCAACATGACGGGTGCGATCATACCAGTACTAATGCACCGGATCCCATCAGAACACCGAAGTTAAGCGTCCTTGGGTGAGAATAGTACTAGGATGGGTGACACCCTGGGAAGTCCTCGTGTTGCACTCCCGTTTTCAATTTTTTTTCCTCCGGTTAAGGTTGCCAAGATACTTTATCCACCACATTTCCATTATCGAATCCCACGGCACCTTGGGTAAGACAACTTCGCTTCACGTGGAGGTTGTGCCCATAAACCGAGGGCGTAGGGTTTGTGACCAGGTGTCCGTCGCTCTGGTGCCCATAACTTTTGATCCGTAAGGAGTTACACGGCGCACAGCATACTGTTGGAAAGATCTCCGAGAGCTCTACAACAAGGGCAACTAGCTTGCTTGCTGTGTCCATTTTTGGAGCCCAAAATCGAATGTTTTGATCAGTTTCGGGCAACTTTTCTTGTTTAGATCTATTTTTCCATCCCGGATCGTACTTCGTGAGCTGTTAAAAGGACAACAACCTTACTCGCGGGACATTAGAGGGCCCTACAACGCATTGAAATCTCGTCTTGCGAGTATGCTGTGTTGTTGAAGCGGATGGGTTGTCGTTAAGCCCATTGGGCCTTCTTAATGGGCCATCTCGCTAGGCTAGGACTGTGAACCATTAACACATAAAGGAATTGTGCCCTCAACATGACGGTTGCGATCATACCAGCACTAATGCGCCGGATCCTATCAGAACTCCGAAGTTAAACGTGCTTGGGCGAGAGTAGTTCTAGGATGGGTAACCCCCTCGGAAGTCCTCGTGTTGCACCCCCCTTTTCAATTTTTTTTCTCTGGTTAGGGTTGCCAAGATACTTTATCCACCACATTTCTATTATCGAATCCCACGGCACCTTGGGCAAGACAACTTCGCTTCACGTGGAGGCCGGGCCCGTAAACCGATGGCGTAGGGCTTGTGAGCAGGTCTCCGTCGCTCCGGTGCCCATAACTTTTGATCCGTAAGGAGTTACGCGGCGCACAGCATACTGTTTGAAAGCTCTCCGAGAGCTTTGCGACAGGGGCAGCTAGCTTGCTCGCTGTGCCCTTTTTTGGAGCCCAAAATCGAACATTTTCAACAGTTTCGGGCCACTTTTCTGGTTTAGCTCTATTTTTCCATCCCGGATCGTACGTTGTGAGCTGTTAAAAGGACAACAACCTTACTCGCGGGACATTAGATGGCTGTACAACGCATTGAAATCTCATCTTGCGCGTATGCTGGGTTGTTGAAGCGGATGGGTTGTCGTTAAGCCCATTGGGCCTTCTTAATGGGCCATCTCTCTAGGCTGGGACTGTGAACCATTAACACATAAAGGAATTGTGTGCTCAACATGACGGGTGCGATCATACCAGCACTAATGCACCGGATCCCATCAGAACTCCGAAGTTAAGCGTGCTTGGGCGAGAGTAGTACTAGGATGGGTGACCCCCTGGGAAGTCCTCGTGTTGCACCCCCCTTTTCAATTTTTTTTGCTCCGGTTAGGGTTGCCAAGATACTTTATCCACCACATTTCTATTATTGAATCCCACAGCACCTTGGGCAAGACAACTTCGCTTCACGTGGAGGCCGGGCCCGCAAACCGAGGGCGTAGGGCTTGTGAGCAGGTCTCCGTCGCTCCGGTGCCCATAACTTTTGATCCGTAAGGAGTTACGCGGCGCACAGCATACTGTTGGAAAGCTCTCCGAGACCTCTACGACAGGGGCAGCTAGCTTGCTCGCTTTGCCCTTTTTTGGAGCCCAAAATCGTACGTTTTCATCAGTTTCGGGCCACTTTTCTAGTTTAGCTCTATTTTTCCATCCCGGATCGTACGTCGTGAGCTGTTTAAAGAACAACAACCTTACTCGCGGGACATTAGAGGGCCCTACAACTCATTGAAATCTCGTCTTGCGAGTATGCTGGGATGTTGAAGCGGATGGGTTGTCGTTAAGCTCATTAGGCCTTCTTAATTGGCCATCTCTCTAGGTTGGGACTGTGAACCATTAACACATAAAGGAATTGTGCCCTCAACATGACGGGTGCGATCATACCAGCACTAATGCACCGGATCCCATCAGAACTCCGAAGTTAAGCGTGCTTGGGCGAGAGTAGTACTAGGATGGGTGACCCCCTGGGAAGTCCTCGTGTTGCAACCCCCTTTTCAATTTTTTTTGCTCCGGTTAGGGTTGCCAAGATACTTTATCCACCACATTTCTATTATCGAATCCCACGGCACCTTGGGCAAGACAACTTCGCTTCACGTGGAGGCCGGGCTCCCAAACCCAGGGTGTAGGGTTTGTGAGCAGGTCACCGTCGTTCCGGTGCCCATAACTTTTGATCCGTAAGGAGTTACGCGGCGCACAGCATACTGTTGGAAAGCTCTCTGAGAGCTCTACGATAGGGGCAGCTAACTTGCTCGCTGTGCCCTTTTTTGGAGCCCAAAATCGAACGTTTTCATCAGTTTCGGGCCACTTTTATAATTTAGCTCTATTTTTTCATCCCAGATCGTACGTCGTGAGCTGTTAAACGGATAACTACCCTACTCGCAGGACATTAGAGGGCCCTACAACGCATTGAAATCTCGTCTTCCGAGTATGCTGGGTTGTTGAAGCGGATGGGTTGTTGTTAAGCCCATTGGGCCATCTTAATGAGCCATCTCTCTAGGTTGGGACTGTGAACCATTGACACATAAAGAAATTGTGCCCTCAACATGACGGGTGCGATCATACCAGCACTAAAGCACCGGATCCCATCAGAACTCCGAAGTTAAGCGTGCATGGGCAAGAGTAGAACTAGGATGGGCGACCCCCTGGGAAGTCCTCGTGTTGCACCCCCCTTTTCAATTTTTTTTGCTCCGCTTAGGGTTGCCAAGATACTTTATCCACCACATTTCTATTATCGAATCCCACGGTACCTTGGGCAAGACAACTTCGCTTCACGTGGAGGCCGGACCCGCAACCCGAGGGCGTAGGGCTTGTTAGCAGGTCTCCATCGCTCCGGTGCTCTTAACTTTTGATCCGTAAGGAGTTACGTGGCGCACAGCATACTGTTGGAAAGCTCTCCGAGTGCTCTAAGACAGGGGCAGCTAGCTTGCTCGCGCTGCCCTTTTTTGGAGCCCAAAATCGAATGTTTCATCAGTTTCGGGCCACTTTTCTAATTTAGCTCTATTTTTTTGTCCTGGATCGCACGTCGTGAGCTGTTAAAAGAACAACAACTTTACTCGCGGGACATTAGAGGGCCTTACAACGCATTGAAATCTCATTTTGTGAGTATGATCGGTTGTTGAAACGGATGGGTTGTTGTTAAGCCTATTGGGCCTTTTGAATTGCCATCTCTCTGGGCTGGGACTGTGAACCATCAACACATAAAGGATTTGTGCCCTCAACATGTCGGGTGCAATCATACCAGCACTAATGCATCGGATCCCATTAGAACTCCGAAGATTAGCGTGCTTAGGCGAGAGTAGTACTAGGATGGGTGACCCCCTGGGAAGTCCTCGTGTTGCACCCTCCTTTTCAATTTTTTTTACACCGGTCAGGGTTGCCAAGATGCTTTATCCACCACATTTCAATTATCGAATCCCACGGCACCTTGGGCAAGGCAACTTCGCTTCACGTGGAGGCCGGGCCAGCAAACTGAGGGCGTAAGGCTTGTGAGCAGGTCTCCATCGCTCCGGTGCCCATAACTTATGATCCGTAAGGAGTTACGCGGCGCACAGCTTACTGTTGGAAAGCTCTCCGAGAGCTCTACTACAGTGGCAGCAAGCTTGCTAGCTGTCCCTTTTTTTGGAGCCCAAAATCGAACGTTTTCATCAGTTTCGTGCCACTTTTCTGGTTTAGCTCTATTTTTTCATCCCGGATCGTATGTCGTGAGCTGTTAAAAGGACAACAACCTTACTCGCGGGACAATAGAGGGCCCTACAATGCATTGAATTCTCGTCCTGCGAGTATGCTGGGTTGTTGAAGCGGATGGGTTGTCGTTAAACCCATTGGGCCTTCTTAATGGGCCATCTCTCTAGGCTGGGACTGTGAACCATTAACACATAAAGGAATTGAACCGTCAACATGACGGGTGTGATCATACCAGCACTAATGCACAAGATCCCATCAGAACTCCGAAGTTAAGCGTGCTTGGGCGAGAGTAGTACTAGGATGGGTAACCCCTTGGGAAGTCCTCGTGTTGCACCCCCCATTTTCAATTTTTTTTGCTCCGGTTATGGTTGCCAAGATACTTTATCCACTCCATTTATATTATCGAATTCCACAGCACCTTGGGCAAGACAACTTCATTTCACGTGAAGGCCGGGCCCGCAAACCGAGGGCGTAGGGCTTGTGACCAGGTCTCCGTCGCTCCGGTGCCTATAACTTTTGATCCGTAAGGAGTTACATGGTGCACAGCATACTGTTGGAAAGCTCTCCGAAAGCCCTACAACAGGGGCAGCTAGCTTGCTCGCTGTGCCCTTTTTTGGAGCCCAAAATCGAACGTTTTCATCAGTTTCGGTCCACTTTTCTAGTTTAGCTCTATTTTTTCATCCCGGATCGTACATCGTGAGTAGTTAAAAGGACAACAACCTTACTCGTGGGACATTAGAGGGCCCTACAATGCATTGAAATCTCGTCTTGCGAGTATGCTAGGTTGTTGAAGCGGATGGGTTGTCGTTAAGCCCATTGGGCCTTCTTAATGGGCCATCTCTCTAGGCTGGGACTGTGAACCATTAACACATAAAGGAATTGTGCCCTCAACATGACGGGTGCGATCATACCAGCTCTAATGCAACGGATCCCATCAGAACTCTGAAGTTAAGCGTGTTTGGGCGAGAGTAGTCCTAGGATGGGTGACCTCTAGGGAAGTCCTCGTGTTGCACCCCTCTTTTCAATTTTTTTTGCTCCGGTTAGGGTTGCGAAGATACTTTATCCACCACATTTCTATTATCGAATCCCACAGCACCTTGGGCAAGACAACTTCTTTTCACGTGGAGGCCGGGCCCGCAAACCGAGGGCGTAGGGCTTGTGAGCAGGTCTCCGTCGCTCCGGTGCCCATAACTTTTGATCCGTAAGGAGTTACCCGTTGCACAACATGCTGTTGGAAAGCTCTCCGAGAGCTCTACGACAGGGGCAGCAGCTTGCTCGCTAAGCCCTTTTTTGGAGCCCAAAATCGAACGTTTTCATCTGTTTCGGGCCACTTATCTGGTTTATCTCTATTTTTTCGTCCCGGATCGTATGTCACGAGCTGTTAAAAGAAAAACAACTTTACTCGCGGGACATTAGAGGGCCCTACAATGCATCGAAATCGCATCTTGCGAGGATGCTATGTTATTGAAGCGGATGGATTGTCGTTAAGCCCATTGAGCCTTCTGAATGGGCTATCTCTCTAGGCTCGGTCTATGAACCGTTAACACATAAAGGAATTGTACCCTCAACATGACGGGTGCGATCATACCAGCACTAATGCACCGGATCCCATCAGAACTCCGAAGTTAAGCGTGCTTGGGCGAGAGTAGTACTAGGATGGGTGACACCGTGGGAAGTCCTCGTGTTGCACCCCCCTTTTCAATTTTTTTTGCTCCGGTTAGGGTTGCCAAGATACTTTATCCACCACATTTCTATTATCGAATCCCACGGCACATTGGGCAAGACAACTTCGCTTCACGTGGAGGCCGGGCCAGTAAACCGAGGGCGTAGGGCTTGTGAGCAGGTCTCCATCGTTCCGGTGCCCATAACTTTTGTTCCGTAAGGAGTTACGCGGCGCACAGCATACTATTGGAAAGCTCTCTGAGAGCTCTACGACAGGGCAACAAGCTTGCTCGCTATGCCCTTTTTTGGAGCCTAAAATCGAACGTTTTCATCAGTTTCGGGCCACTTTTCTGGTTTAGCTCAATTTTTCCATCCCGGATCGTACGTCGTGAGCTGTTAAAATGACAACAACTTTACTCGCGGGACATTAGAGGGCCGTACAACGCATTGAAATCTCGTCTTGCGAGTATGCTGGGTTGTTGAAGCGGATGGGTTGTCGTTAAGCCCATTGGGCCTTCTTAATGGGCCATCTCTCTAGGCTGGGACTGTGAACCATTAACACATAAAGGAATTGTGCCCTCAACATGACGGGTGCGATCATACCAGCACTAATGCACCGGATCCCATCAGAACTCCGAAGTTAAGCGTGCTTGGGCGAGAGTAGTACTAGAATGGGTGACCCCCTGGGAAGTCCTCGTGTTACACCCCCTTTTCAATTTTTTTTGCTCCGGTTAGGGTTGCCAAGATACTTTATCCACCACATTTCTATTATCGAATCCCACGGCACCTTGGGCAAGACAACTTCGCTTCACGTGGAGGGCGGGCCCGCAAACCGAGGGCTTAGGGCTTGTGAGCAGGTCTCCGGCGCCCATAACTTTTGATCCGCCAGGAGTTACGCGGTGCACGACATGCTGTTGGAAAGCTCTCCGAGAGCTCTACGACGGGGGCAGCCAGCTTGCTCGCTGTACCCTTTTTTGGAGCCCAGAATCGAACGTTTTAATCAATTTTGGGCCACTTTTCTGGTTTAGCTCTATTTTTTCGTCCCGGATTGTACGTCGTGAGCTGTTAAAAAGACAACAACCTTACTCGCGGGACATTAGAGAGCCCTACAACGCATTGAAATCTCATCTTGCGAGGATGCTGGGTTGTTGAAGCAGATGGGTTGTCGTTAAGCCCATTGGGCCTTCTTAATGGGCCATCTCTCTAGGTTGGGACTGTGAACCATTAACACATAAAGAAATTGTGCCCTCAACATGACGGGTGCGATCATACCAGCACTAATGCACCGGATCCCATCAGAACTCCGAAGTTAAGCGTGCTTGGGCGAGAGTAGTACTAGGATGGGTGACCCCCTGGGAAGTCCTCGTGTTGCACCCCCCTTTTCAATTTTTTTTGCTCCGGTTAGGGTTGCCAAGATACTTTATCCACCACATTTCTATTATCGAATCCCACGGCACCTTGGGCAAGACAACTTCGCTTCACGTGGAGGCCGGGCCCGCAACCCGAGGGCGTAGGGCTTGTGAGCAGGTCTCCGTCGCTCCGGTGCCCATAACTTTTGATCCGTAAGGAGTTACGCGGCGCACAGCATACTGTTGGAAAGCTCTCCGAGAGCTCTATGACAGGGGCAGCTAGCTTGCTCGCTATGCCCTTTTTTGGAGCCCAAAATCGAACGTTTTCATCAGTTTCGGGCCACTTTTCTAGTTTAGCACTTTTTATTCGTCCTGGATCGCACGTCGTAAGCTGTTAAAAGAACAACAACCTTACTCACGGGACATTAGAGGGCCTTACAACGCATTGAAATCTCGTCTTGCGAGTATGCTGGGTTGTTGAAGCGGATGGGTTGTCGTTAAGCCCATTGGGCCTTCTTAATGGGCCATCTCTCTAGGTTGGGACTGTGAACCATTAACACATAAAGAAATTGTGCCCTCAACATGACGGGTGCGATTATACCAGCACTAATGCACCGGATTCCATCAGAACTCCGAAGTTAAGCGTGCTTGGGCGAGAGTAGTACTAGGATAGGTGACCTCTTGGGAAGTCCTCGTGTTGCACCCCTCTTTTCAATTTTTTTTGATCCGGTTAGGGTGGCCAAGATACTTTATCCACCACATTTCTATTATCGAATCCCACGGCACCTTGGGCAAGACAACTTCGCTTCACATGGAGGCCGGGCCCGTAAACCGAGGGCGTTGGGCTTGTGAGCAGGTCTCCGTCGCTCCGGTGCCCATAACTTTTGATCCGTAAGAAGTTACTTGGCGCACAACATACTGTTGGAAAGCTCTCCGAGAGCTCTACGACAGGGACAGCCAGCTTGCTTGCTAAGCCGTTTTTTGGAGCCCAAAATCGAAAGTTTTCATCAATTTTGGGCCACTTTTCTGGTTTAGCTCTATTTTTTCATCCCGGATCGTACGTCGTGAGCTGTTAAAAGAACAACAACCATTCTCGCGGGACATTAGAGGGCCCTACAATGCATTGAAATCTCGTCTTGCGAGTATGCTGGGTTGTTGAAGCGAATGGGTTGTCGTTAAGCCCATTGGGCCTTCTTAATGGGCCATCTCTCTAGGCTGGGACTGTGAACCATTAACACATAAAGGAATTGTGCCCTCAACATGACGGGTGCGATCATACCAGCACTAATGCACCGGATCCCATCAGAACTCCGAAGTTAAGCGTGCTTGGGCGAGAGTAGTACTAGGATGGGTGACCCCCTGGGAAGTCCTCGTGTTGCACCCCCCTTTTTAATTTTTTTTGCTCCGGTTAGGGTTGCCAAGATACTTTATCCACCACATTTCTATTATCGAATCCCACGGCACCTTGGGCAAGACAACTTCGCTTCACGTGGAGGCCGGGCCCGCAAACCAAGGGCGTAGGGCTTGTGAGCAGGTCTCCGTCGCTCCGGTGCCCATAACTTTTGATCCGTAAGGAGTTACGCGGCGCACAGCATACTGTTGGAAAGCTCTCCGAGAGCTCTACGACAGGGGCAGCTAGCTTGCTCGCTGTTCCCTTTTTTGGAGCCCAAAATCGAACGTTTTCATCAGTTTCGGGCCACTTTTCTGGTTTAGCTCTATTTTTCCGTCCCGGATCGTACGTCGTGAGCTGTTAAAAGGACAACAACCTTACTCGCGGGACATTAGAGGGCCCTACAACGCATTGAAATCTCGTCTTGCGAGTATGCTGGGTTGTTGAAGCGGATGGGTTGTCGTTAAGCCCATTGGGCATTCTTAATGGGCCATCTCTCTAGGCTGGGACTGTGAACCATTAACACAAATAGGAATTGTGCCATCAACATGACGGGTGCGATCATACCAACACTAATGCACCGGATCCCATCAGAACTCCGAAGTTAAGCGTGGTTGGGCGAGAGTAGTACTAGGATGGTTGACCCCCTGGGAAGTCCTCGTGTTGCACCCCCCTTTTCAATTTTTTTTGCTCCGGTTAGGGTTGCCAAGATACTTTATCCACCACATTTCTATTATTGAATCCCACGGCACCTTGGGCAAGACAACTTCGCTTCACGTGGAGGCCGGGCCTGCAAACTGAGGGCGTAGGGCTTGTGAGCAGGTCTCCGTCGCTCCGGTGCCCATAACTTTTGTTCCGTAAGGAGTTACGCGGTGCACATCATACCTTTGGAAAGCTTTCCGAGATCTCTACGATAGGGGCAGCTAGTTGCTCGCTTTGGCCTTTTGGAGCCCTAAATCGAACGTTTAATCAGTTTCGGGCCACTTTTCTAGTTTAGCGCTATTTTTTCATCCCGGATCGTATGTCGTGAGCTGTTAAAAGAACAACAACCTTACTCACGGAACATTAGATGGCCCTACAACGAATTGAAATCTCGTCTTGCGAGTATGCTGGGATGGTGAAGCGGAGGGGTTGGCGTTAAGCCCAATGAGGCTTCTTAATGGGCCATCTCTCTAGGTTGGGACTGTGGATCATTAACACATAAAGAAATTGTGCCTCCAACATGACCAGTGCAATCATTCCAGCACTAATCCACCAGATCCCATTAGAACTCCGAAGTTAAGCATTCTTGGGCGAGAGTAGTACTAGGATGGGTGACCCCCTGGGAAGTCCTCGTGTTGCACCCCCCTTTTCAATTTTTTTTGCTCCGGTTAGGGTTGCCAAGATACTTTATCCGCCACATTTCTATTATCGAATCACATGGCACCTTGGCCAATACAACTTCGCTTCACATGGAGGCCGGGCCCGCAAACCGAGGGCGTAGGGCTTGTGACCAGGTCTCCGTCGCTCCGGTGCCCATAACTTTTGATCCGTAAGGAGTTACGCGGCGCACAGCATACTGTTGGAAAGCTCTCCGAGAGCTCTATGACATGGGCAGCTAGCTTGCTCGCTTTGCCCTATTTTGGAGCCCCAAAATCGAACGTTTTCATCAGTTTTGGGACACTTTTCTAGTTTAGCTCTATTTTTCCATCTTAGATCGTACGTCGTGAGCTGTTAAAAGAACAACAACCTTACTCGCGGGACATTAGAGGGCCCTACAATGCATTGAAATCTCGTCTTGCGAGTATGCTGGGTTGTTGAAGCGGATGGGTTATCGTTAAGCCCATTGGGCCTTCTTATTGGGCCACCTGTCTAGGTTGGGACTGTGAACCATTATCACATAAAAAAATTGTGCACTCAAAATGACGGGTGCGATCATACCAGCACAAATGCACCGGATCCCATCAGAACTCCGAAGTTAAGCGTGCTTGGGCGAGAGTAGTACTAGGATGGGTGACCCCCTGGGAAGTCCTCGTGTTGCACCCCCCTTTTCAATTTTTTTTGCTCCGGTTAGGGTTGCCAAGTTACTTTATCCACCACATTTCTATTATCGAATCCCACGGCACCTTGGGCAAGACAACTTCGCTTCACGTGGAGGCCGGGCCCGCAAACCGAGGGCGTAGGGCTTGTGAGCAGGTCTCCGTCGCTCCGGTGCCCATAACTTTTGAACCGTAAGGAGTTACGCGGCGCACAGCATACTGTTGGAAAGCTCTCCGAGAGCTCTACGACAGGGGCAGCTAGCTTGCTCGTTGTGCCCTTTTTTGGAGCCCAAAATCGAACGTTTTCATCAGTTTCGGGCCACTTTTCTGGTTTAGCTCTATTTTTCCATCCCGGATCGTACGTCGTGAGCTGTTAAAAGGACAACAACCTTACTCGCGGGACATTAGAGGGCCCTACAACGCATTGAAATCTCGTCTTGCGAGTATGCTGGGTTGTTGAAGCGGATGGGTTGTCGTTAAGTCCATTGGGCCTTCTTAATGGGCCATCTCTCTAGGCTGGGACTGTGAACCATTAACACATAAAGGAATTGTGCCGTCAACATGACGGGTACGATCATACCAGCACTAATGCACCGGATCCCATCAGAACTCCGAAGTTAAGCGTGCTTGGGCGAGAGTAGTACTAGGATGGGTGACCCCCTGGGAAGTCCTCGTGTTGCATCCCCCTTTGCAATTTTTTTTGCTCCGGTTAGGGTTGCCAAAATACTTTATCCACCACATTTCTATTATCGAATCCCACGGCACCTTGGGCAAGACAACTTCGCTTCACGTGGAGGTCGGGCCCGCAAACCGAGGACGTAGGACTTGTGAGGAGGTCTCCGTCACTCCGGTGCCCATAACTTTTGATCCGTAAGGAGTTACGCGGCGCACAACATACTGTTGGAAAGCTCTCCGAGAGCTCTACGACTAGGGCAGCTAGCTTGCTCGCTGTGCCCTTTTTTGGAGCCCAAAATCGAACGTTTTAATCAGTTTCGGGACACTTTTCTAGTTTAGCTCTATTTTTTCATCCTGGATCGCACGTCGTGAGCTGTTAAAAGAACGACGACCTTACTCGCGGGACATTAGAGGGCCTTGCAACGCATTGAAATCTTGTCTTACGAGTATGCTGGGTTGTTGAAGCGGATGGGTTGTCGTTAAGCCCATTGGGCCTTCTTAATGGGCCATCTCTCTATGCTGGGACTGTGAACCATTAACACATAATGGAATTGTGCCCCCAACATGGCGGGTGCGATCATACCAGCACTAATGTACCGGATCCCATCAGAACTCCGAAGTTAAGCGTGCTTGGGCGAGAGTAGTACTAGGATGGGAGACCCCCTGGGAAGTCCTCGTGTTGCACCCCCCTTTTCAATTTTTTTTGCTCCCTTTAGGGTTGCCAAGATACTTTATCCACCACATTTCTATTATCGAATTCTAAGTCACCTTGGGCAAGACAACTACGCTTCACGTGGAGGCCGGGCCCGCAAATCGAGGGCGTAGGGCTTCTGAGCAGGTCTCCGTCGCTCCGGTGCCTATAACTTTTGATCCGTAAGGAGTTACGAGGCGCACAGCATACTGTTGGAAAGCACTCCGAGAGCTCTACGACAAGGGCAGCTAGCTTGCTAGCTGTCCCTTTTTTTGGAGCCCAAAATCGAACGTTTTCATCAGTTTCAGCCCCACTTTTCTAGTTTAACTCTATATTTCCGTCCTAGATCGCACATCGTGAGCTGTTAAAAGAACAACAACCTTACTCGCGGGACACTAGAGGGCCCTACAACGCATTGAAATCTCGTCTTGCGAGTATGCTGGGTTGTTGAAGCGGATGGGTTGTCGTTAAGCCCATTGGTCCTTTTTAATGGGCCATCTCTCTAGGCTGGGACTGTGAACCATTAACACATAAAGGAATTGTGCCCTTAACATGACCGGTGCGATCATACCAGCACTAATGCACCGGATCCCATCAGAACTCCGAAGTTAAGCGTGCTTGGGCAAGAGTAGTACTAGGATGGGAGACCCCCTGGGAAGTCCTCGTGTTGCACCCCGCTTTTCAATTTTTTTTTCTCCGGTTAGTGTTGCCAAGATACTTTATCCACCACATTTCTATTATCGAATCCCACGGCACTTTGGGCAAGACAACTTCGCTTCACTTGGAGGCCGGGCCCGCAAACCGAGGGCGTAGGGCTTGTGAGCAGGTCTCCGTCGCTCCGGTGCCCATAACTTTTGATCCGTAAGGAGTTACACGGCGCACAGCATACTGTTGGAAAGCTCTCCGAGAGCTCTACGACAGGGGCAGCTAGCTTGCTCGCTGTACCCTTTTTTTAGCCCAAAATCGAATGTTTTCATCAGTTTTGGGCCACTTTTCTAGTTTAGCTCTATTTTTCCGTCTCGGATCGTATGTCGTGAGCTGTTAAAAGAACAACAACCTTACTCGCGGGACATTAGAGGGCCCTACAACGCATTGAAATCTCGTCTTGCGAGTATGCTGGGTTGTTGAAGCGGATGGGTTGTCGTTAAGCCCATTGGGCCTTCTTAATGGGCCATCTCTCAAGGCTGGGACTGTGAACCATTAACACATAAAGGAATTGTGCCGTCAACATGACGAGTGTGACCATACCAGCACTAATGCACCGAATCCCATCAGAACTCCGAAGTTAAGCATGCTTGGGCGAGAGTAGTACTAGGATGGGTGACCCCCTGGAAAGTCCTCGTGTTGCACCCCCCTTTTCAATTTTTTTTTCTCCGGTTAGGTTTGCCATGATACTTTATCCACCGCATTTCAATTATCGAATCCCACGGCACCTTGGGCAAGACAACTTCGCTTCACGTGGAGGCCGGGCCCGCAAACCGAGGGCGTAGGGCTTGTGAGCAGGTCTCCATCGCTCCAGTGCCCATAACTTTTGTTCCGTAAGGAGTTACGCGGCGCACAACATACTGTTGGAAAGCTCTCCGAGAGCTCTACGGTAAGGGCAGCTAGCTTGCTCGCTGTGCCCTTTTTTGGAGCCCAAAAACAAACGTTTTCATCAGTTTCGGGCCACTTTTCTAGTTTAGCTCTATTTTTCCGTCCCGGATCGTACGTCGTGAGCTGTTAAAAGGACAACAACCTTACTCGCGGGACATTAGAGGGCCCTACAATGCATTGAAATCTCGTCTTGCGAGTATGCTGGGTTGTTGAAGCGGATGGGTTGTCGTTAAGCCCATTGGGCCTTCTTAATGGGCTATCTCTCTAGGCTGGGACTGTGAACCATTAACACATAAAGGAATTGTGCCCTCAACATGACGGGTGCGATCATACCAGCACTAATGCACTGGATCCCATCAGAACTCCGAAGTTAAGCGTGCTTGGGCGAGAGTAGTACTAGGATGGGTGACCCCCTGGGAAGTCCTCGTGTTGCACCCCCCTTTTCAATTTTTTTTGGTCCGGTTAGGGTTGCCAAGATACTTTATCCACCACATTTCTATTATCGAATCCCACGACACATTTGGCAAGGCAACTTCGCTTCACGTGGAGGCCGGGCCCGCAAACCGAGGGCGTAGGGCTTGTGAGCAGGTCTCCGTCGCTCCGGTGCCCATAACTTTTGATCCGGAAAGAGTTACGCGACGTACATCATACTGTTGGAAAGCTTTGCGAGAGCTCTCTGACAGGGGCAGCTATCTTGCTCGCTGTGCCCCATTTTGGAGCCCAAAATCGAACGTTTTCATCAGTTTCGGGCCACTTTTCTAGTTTAGCTCTATTTTTTCGTCCCGGATCGTACGTCGTGAGCGATTAAAAGAACAACAACCTTACTTGCGGGACATTAGAGGGCCCTACAACGCATTGAAATCTCTTCTTGCGAGTATGCTGGGTTGTTGAAGCGGATGGGTTGTCGTTAAGCCCATTGGGCCTTCTTAATGGGCCATCTCTCTAGGCTGGGACTGTGAACCATTAACACATAAAGGAATTGTGCCGTCAACATGACGGGTGCGATCATACCAGCACTAATGCACCGGATCCCATCAGAACTCCGAAGTTAAGCGTGCTTGGGCGAGAGTAGTACTAGGATGGGTGACCCCCTGGGAAGTCCTCGTGTTGCACCCCCCTTTTCAATTTTTTTTGCTCCGGTTAGGGTTGCCAAGATACTTTATCCACCACATTTCTATTATCGAATCCCACGGCACCTTGGGCAAAACAACTTCGCTTCACGTGGAGGCCGGGCCCGCAAACCGAGGGCGTAGGGCTTGTGAGCAGGTCTCCGTCGCTCCGGTGCCCATAACTTTTGATCCGTAAGGAGTTACGCGGCGCACAACATACTGTTGGAAAGCTCTCCGAGAGCTCTACGACAGGGGCAGCTAGCTTGCTCACTGTGCCCTTTTTTGGAGCCCAAAATTGAACATTTTCATCAGTTTCGGGCCACTTTTCTAGTTTAGCTCTATTTTTCCATCCCGGATCGTACGTCGCAAGCTATTAAAAGGATGACTACCTTACTCACGGAACATTAGAGGGCCTCACAATGCATTGAAATCTCGTCTTGCGAGGATGTTGGGTTGTTGAAGCGGATGGGTTGTCGTTAAGCCCAGTGGGCCTTCTTAATGGGCCATCTCTCTGGGCTGGGACTGTGAACCCTTAACACATAAAGGAATTGTGCCGTCAACATGGCGGGTGCGATCATACTAGCACTAATGCACCGGATCCCATCAGAACTCCGAAGTTAAGCGTGCTTGGGCAAGAGTAGTACTAGGATGGGTGACCCCCTGGGAAGTCCTCGTGTTGCACCCCCCTTTTCAATTTTTTTTACTCCGGTTAGCATTACCAAGATACTTTATCCCCCACATTTCTATTAACGAATACCACGGCACCTTGGGCAAGACAACTTCGCTTCACGTAGAGGCCAGGCCCGCAAACCGAGGGCGTAGGGCTTGCGAGCAGGTCTCCGTCGCTCCGGCGCCCATAACTTTTGATCCGTAAGGAGTTACGCGGCGCACAACATACTGTTGGAAAGCTCTCCGAGAGCTCTACGACATGGGCAGCTAGCTTGCCCGCTGTGCCCTTTTTTGGAGCCCAAAATCGAACGTTTTCATCAGTTTCGGGCAACTTTTCTAGTTTAGCTCTATTTTTCCGTCCCGGATCGTACGTCGTGAGCTGTTAAAAGGACAACAACCTTACTCGCGGGACATTAGAGGGCCCTACAATGCATTGAAATCTCGTCTTGCGAGTATGCTGGGTTGTTGAAGCGGATGGGTTGTCGTTAAGCCCATTGGGCCTTCTTAATGGGCCATCTCTCTAGGCTGGGACTGTGAACCATTAACACATAAAGGAATTGTGCCCTCAACATGACGGGTGCGATCATACCAGCACTAATGCACCGGATCCCATCAGAACTCCGAAGTTAAGCGTGCTTGGGCGAGAGTAGTACTAGGATGGGTGACCCCTTGGGAAGTCCTCGTGTTGCACCCCCCTTTTCAATTTTTTTTTCTCCGGTTAGGGTTGCCAAGATACTTTATCCACCACATTTCTATTATCGAATCCCACGGCACCTTGGGCAAGACAACTTCGCTTCACGTGGAGGCCGGGCCCGCAAACCGAGGGCGTAGGGCTTGTGAGCAGGTCTCCGTCGCTCCGGTGCCCATAACTTTTGATCCGTAAGGAGTTACGCGGCGCACAGCATACTGTTGGAAAGCTCTCCGAGAGCTCTACGACAGGGGCAGCTAGCTTGCTCGCTGTGCCCTTTTTTGGAGCCCAAAATCGAATGTTTTCATCAGTTTCGGGCCACTTTTCTAGTTTAGCTCTATTTTTCTATCCCGGATCGTACGTCGTGAGCTGTTAAAAGAACAACAACCTTACTCGCGGGACATTAGAGGGCCCTACAACGCATTGAAATCTCGTCTTGCGAGTATGCTGGGTTGTTGAAGCGGATGGGTTGTCGTTAAGCCCATTGGGCCTTCTTAATGGGCCATCTCTCAAGGCTGGGACTGTGAACCATTAACACATAAAGGAATTGTGCCGTCAACATGACGGGTGCGATCATACCAGCACTAATGCACCGGATCCCATCAGAACTCCGAAGTTAAGCGTGCTTGGGCGAGAGTAGTACTAGGATGGGAGACCCCCTGGGAAGTCCTCGTGTTGCACCCACAATTTCAATTTTTTTTGCTCCGGTTAGGGTTGCCAAGATACTTTATCCACCACATTTCTATTATCGAATCCCACGGCACCTTGGGCAAGACAACTTCGCTTCACGTGGAGGCCGGGCCCGCAAACCGACGGCGTAGGGCTTGTGAGCAGGTCTCCGTCGCTCTGGTGCCCATAACTTTTGATCCGTAAGGAGTTACGCGGCGCACAACATACTGTTGGAAAGCTCTCCGAGAGCTCTACGACAAGGGTAGCTAGCTTGCTCGCTATGCCCTTTTTTGGAGCCCAAAATCGAACGTTTTCATCAGTTTCGGGCCACTTTTCTAGTTTAGCTCTATTTTTCCGTCCCGGATCGTATGTCGTGAGCTGTTAAAAGGACAACAACCTTACTCGCGGGACATTAGAGGGCCCTACAACGCATTGAAATCTCGTCTTGCGAGTATGCTGGGTTGTTGAAGCGGATGGGTTGTCGTTAAGCCCATTGGGCCTTCTTAATGGGCCATCTCTCTAGGCTGGGACTGTGAACCATTAACACATAAAGGAATTGTGCCCTCAACATGACGGGTGCGATCATACCAGCACTAATGCACCGGATCCCATCAGAACTCCGAAGTTAAGCGTGCTTGGGCGAGAGTAGTACTAGGATGGGTGACCCCCTGGGAAGTCCTCGTGTTGCACCCCCCTTTTCAATTTTTTTTGCTCCGGTTAGGGTTGCCAAGATACTTTATCCACCACATTTCTATTATCAAATCCCACGGCACCTTGGGCAAGACAACTTCGCTTCATGTGGAGGCCGGGCCCGCAAACCGAGGGCGTAGGGCTTGTGAGCAGGTCTCCGTCGCTCCGGTGTTCATAACTTTTAATCCGTAAGGAGTTACGCGGCGCACAGCATACTGTTGGAAAGCTCTCCGAGAGCTCTACGACAGGGGCAGGTAGATGGCTCTCTGTGCCCTTTTTTGGAGCCCAAAATTGAATGTTTTCATCAGTTTCGGATCACTTTTCTAGTTTAGCTTTATTTTTCCGTCCCGGATCGTACGTCGTGAGCTGTTAAAAGAACAACAACCTTTCTATTATCGAATGGCACGGCACCTTGGGCAAGACAACTTCGCTTCACGTGGAGGCCGGGCCCGCAAACTGAGTGCGTAGGGCTTGTGAGCAGGTCTCCGTCGCTCCGGTGCCCATAAGTTTTGATCCGTAAGGAGTTACGCGGCGCACGACATACTGTTGGAAAGCTCTCCCAGAGCTCTACGACAAGGGTAGCTAGCTTGCTTGCTATGCCCTTTTTTGGAGCCCAAAATCGAACGTTTTCATCAGTTTTGGGCCACTTTTCTAGTTTAGCTCTATTTTTCCGTCCCGGATCGTATGTCGTGAGCTGTTAAAAGGACAACAACCTTACTCGCGGGACATTAGAGGGCCCTACAATGCATTGAAATCTCATCTTGCGAGTATGCTGGGTTGTTGAAGCGGATGGGTTGTCGTTAAGCCCATTGGGCCTTCTTAATGGGCCATCTCTCTAGGCTGGGACTGTGAACCATTAACACATAAAGGAATTGGGCCGTCAACATGACGCGTGCGATCACACGAGCACTAATGCACCTGATCCCATCAGAACTCCGAAGTTAAGCATGCTTGGGCGAGAGTAGTACTAGGATGGGTGACCCCCTGGAAAGCCCTCGTGTTGCACCCCCCTTTTCAATTTTTTTTTGCTCCGGTTAGGGTTACCAAGATACTTTATCCACCACATTTCTATTATCGAATCCCACGGCACCTTGGCCAATACAACTTCGCTTCACGTGGAGGCCGGGCCCGCAAACCGAGGGCGTAGTTCTTGTGAGCAGGTCTCCGTCGCTCCAGTGCCTATAACTTTTGATCCGTAAGGAGTTACGCGGCGCACAGCATACTGTTGGAAAGCTCTCCGAGAGCTCTACGACAAGGGCAGCGAGCTTGCTCGCTGTGCCCTTTTTTGGAGCTCAAAATGGAATGTTTTCATCAGTTTCGGTCCACTTTTCTAATTTAGCTCATTTTTTCCGTCCCGGATCGTACGTCGTGAGATGTTAAAAGGACAACAACCTTACTCGCGGGACATTAGAGGGCCCTACAATGCATTGAAATCTCGTCTTGCGAGTATGCTGGGTTGTTGAAGCGGATGGGTTGTCGTTAAGCCCATTGGGCCTTCTTAATGGGCCATCTCTCTAGGCTGGGACTGTGAACCATTAACACATAAAGGAATTGTGCCCTCAACATGACGGGTGCGATCATACCAGCACTAATGCACCGGATCCCATCAGAACACCGAAGTTAAGGGTGCTTGGGCGAGAGTAGTACTAGGATGGGTGACGCCCTTGGAAGTTCTCGTGTTGCACCCCCCTTTTCAATTCTTTTTGCACCGGTTAGGGTTGCCAAGATACTTTATCCACAACATTTCTATTATCGAATCCCAAGGCACCTTGGGCAAGACAACATCGCTTCACATGGAGGCCAGGCCTGCAAACCGAGGGCGTAGGGCTTGTGAGCAGGTGTCCGTCGCTCCGGTGCCTATAACTTTTGATCCGTAAGGAGTTACGCTGCGCACAGTATACTTTTGGAAAGCTCTCCGAGACCTCTACGACTGGGGCAGCTAGCTTGCTTGCTATGCCCTTTTTTGGAGCCCAAAATCGAACGTTTTCATCGGTTTTGGGCCACTTTTCTAGTTTAGCTCTATTTTTCTGTCCCGGATCGTACGTCGTGAGCTGTTAAAAGGACAACAACCTTACTCGCGGGACATTAGATGGCCCTATAACGCATTGAAATCTCATCTTGCGATTATGCTGGGTTGTTGAAGCGGATGGGTTGTCGTTAAGCCCATTGGGCCTTCTTAATGGGCCATCTCTCTAGGCTGGGACTGTGAACCATTAACACATAAAGGAATTGTGCCGTCAACATGACGGGTGCGATCATACCAGCACTAATGCACCGGATCCCATCAGAACTCCGAAGTTAAGCGTGCTTGGGCGAGAGTAGTACTAGGATGGGTGACCCCCTGGGAATTCCTCGTGTTGCACCCCCCTTTTCAATTTTTTTTGCTCCGGTTAGGGTTGCCAAGATACTTTATCCACCACATTTCTATTATCGAATCCCACGGCATCTTGGGCAAGACAACTTTGCTTCACATGGAGCCCGGGCCCTCAAACCGAGGGCGTAGGGCTTGTGAGTAGGTCTCCGTTGCTCCGGTGCCCATAACTTTTGATCCGTAAGGAGTTACGCGGCGCACAGCATACTGCTGGAAAGCTCTCCGAGAGCTCTACGACAGGGGCAACTAGCTTGCTCGCTGTGCCCTTTTTTGGACCCAAAAATCGAATGTTTTGATCAGTTTCGGGCCACTTTTCTAGTTTAGCCCTATTTTTTCGTCCCGGATCGTACGTCGTGAGCTGTTAAAAGGACAACAACCTTACTCGCGGGACATTAGAGGGCCCTACAACGCATTGAAATCTCGTCTTGCGAGTATGCTGGGTTGTTGAAGCAGATGGGTTGTCGTTAAGCCCATTGGGCCTTCTTAATGGGCCATCTCTCTAGGCTGGGACTGTGAACCATTAACACATAAAGGAATTGTGCCCTCAACATGACGGGTGCGATCATACCAGCACTAATGCACCGGATCCCATCAGAACTCCGAAGTTAAGCGTGCTTGGGCGAGAGTAGTACTAGGATGGGTGATGCCCTGGAAAGTCCTCGTGTTGCACCTCCCTTTTCAATTTTTTTTGCTCCGATCAAGCTTTCCAAGATGCTTTATCCATCACATTTCTATTACCGAATCCCACGACACCTTGGGCAAGAGAACGTCACTTCACGTAGAGGCGGGGCACCCAAACCGAGGGCGTAGGGCTTGTGAGCAAGTCTCCGTCGCTCCAGTGCCTATAACTTTTGATCCGTAAGGAGTTACGCGGCGCACAGCACACTGTTGGAAAGCTCTCCGAGTGCTCTACGACAGGGGCAGCTAGCTTGCTCGCTGTGCCCTTTTTTGGAGCCCAAAATCGAACATTTTCATCAGTTTCGACCCACTTTTCTAATTTAGCACTATTTTTCCGTCCCAGATCGTACGTCGCGAGCCGTTAAAAGGACGACAACCTTACTCGCGGGACATTAGAGGGCCCTACAACGCATTGAAATCTCGTCTTGCGAGTATGTTGGGTTGTTGAAGCAGATGTGTTTTCGTTAAGCCCATTGGGCCTTCTTAATGGGCCATCTCTTTAGGCTGGGACTGTGAACCACTAACACATAAAGGAATTGTGCCCTCAACATGACGGGTGCGATCATACCAGCACTAATGCACCGGATCCCATTAGAACTCTGAAGTTAAGCGTGCTTGGGCGAGAGTAGTACAAGGATGGGTGACCCCCAGGGAAGTCCTCGTGTTGCACCCCACTTTTCAATTTTTTTTGCTCCGGTTAGGGTTGCCAAGATACTTTATCCACCACATTTCTATTATCGAATCCCACGGCACCTTGGGCAAGACAACTTCGCTTCACGTGTAGGCCGGGCCAGCAAACCGAGGGCGTAGGTCTTGTGAGCAGGTCTCCGTCGATCCGGCGCCCATAACTTTTGAACCGTAAGGAGTTACGTAGCGCACAACATACTGTTGGAATGCTCTCCGAGAGCTCTACGACAAGGGCAGCTAGTTTGCTCGCTGTGCCCTTTTTTGGAGCCCAAAATCGAATGTTTTCATCACTTTCGGGCCACTTTTCTGGTTTTGCTCTATTTTTTCGTCCCGGATCGTACGTTGTGAGCTGTTAAAAGGACAACAACCTTACTCACGGGACATTAGAGGGCCCTACAACGCATCGAAATCTCATCTTGTGAGGATGGTGGGTTGTTGAAGCAGATGGGTTGTTGTTAAGCCCATTGGGCCTTCTGAATGGGCCATCTCTGTAGGCTGGATCTGTGAACCGTTAACATATAAAGGAATTGTGCCCTCAATATGACGGGTGCGATCATACCAGCAATAATGCACCGGATCCCATCAGAACTCCGAAGTAAAGCGTGCTTGGTTGTGAGTAGTACTAGGATGGGTGACCCCCTGGGAAGTCCTCGTTTTGCACCCCCCTTTTCAATTTTTTTTGCTCCTGTTAGGGTTGCCAAGATACTTTATCCACCACATTTCTATTATCGAATCCCACGGCACCTCGGGCAAGACAACTTCGCTTCACATGTAGGCCGGGCCCGCAAACCAAGGGCGTAGGGCTTGTGAGCAGCTCTCCGTCGCTCCAGTGCCCATAACTTTTTATCCGTAAGGAGTTACGCGGCGCACAGCATACTGTTGGAAAGCTCTCTTAGAGCTCTACGACAAGGGCAGCTAGTTTGCTCGTTATACCTTTTTTTGGAGCCCAAAATCGAATGTTTTCATCAGTTTCGGGCCACTTTTCTTGTTTTGCTCTATTTTTCCGTCCCGGATCGTACGTCGTGTGCTGTTAAAAGGACAACAACCTTACTCGAGGGACATTAGAGGGCCCTACAACGCATTGAAATCTGGTCTTGCGAGTATGCTGGGTTGTTGAAGCGGATGGGTTGTCGTTAAGCCCATTGGGCCTTCTTAATGGGCCATCTCTCTAGGCTGGGACTGTGAACCATTAACACATAAAGGAATTGTGCCCTAAACATGACGGGTGCGATCATACCAGCACTAATGCACCGGATCCCATCAGAACTCCGAAGTTAAGCGTGCTTAGGCGAGAGTAGTACTAGGATGGGTGACCCCCTGGGAAGTCCTCATGTTGCACCCCCCTTTTCAATTTTTTTGCTCCCGTTAGGGTTGCCAAGAAACTTTATCCACCACATTTCTATTATCGAATCCCACGACACCTTGGGCAAGACAACTACGCTTCACGTGGTGGCCGGGCCCGCAAACCGGGGGCGTAAGGCTTGTGAGCAGGTATCCGTCGCTCCGGTGCCCATAACTTTTGATCCGAAAGGAGTTACGTGGCGTACAACATTCTGTTGGAAAGCTCTCTGAGAGCTCTACGACAGGGGCAGCTAGCTTGCTCGCTGTGCCCTTTTTTGGAGCCCAAAATAGAACGTTTTCATCAATTTCTGGCCACTTTTCTAGTATAGCTCTATTTTTCCGTCCCGGATCGTACGTCGTGTGCTGTTAAAAGGACAATAACCTTACTCGTGGGACATTAGTGGGCCCTAGAACGCATTGAAATCTCGTCTTGCGAATATGCTGGGTTGTTGAAGCGGATGGGTTGTCGTTAAGCCCATTGGGCCTTCTTAATGGGCCATCTCTCTAGGCTGGGACTGTGAACCATTAACACATAAAGGAATTGTGCCGTCAACATGGCGGGTGAGATTATACCAGCACTAATGCACCGGATCCCATTAGAACTCCGAACTTAAGCATGCTTGGGCGAGAGTAGTACTAGGATGGGTTACCCCCTGGGAACTCCTCGTGTTGCACCCCCCTTTTCAATTTTTTTTGCTCCGGTTAGGGTTACCAAGATACTTTATCCACCGTATTTCATTTATCGAATCCCACGGCACCTTGGGCAAGACAGCTTCGCTTCACGTTGTGGCCGGGCCAGCAAACCGAGGGCGTAGGGCTTATGAGCAGGTCTCCGTAGCTCCGGTGCCCATAACTTTTGTTCCGTAAGGCATTACGCGGTGCACAACATACAGTTGGAAAGCTCTCCGAGAGCTCTACGACAAGGGCAGCTAGCTTACTTGTTGTGCCCTTTTTTGTAGCCCAAAATTGAAGGTTTTCATCAGTTTTGGACCATTTTTCTACTTTAGCTATATTTTTCCGTCCCGGATCGTACGTCGTGAGCTGTTAAAAGAACAACAACCTTACTCACGGGACATTAGAGTGCCCTACAACGCATTGAAATCTCGTCTTGCGAGTATGCTGGGTTGTTGAAGCGGATGGGTTGTCGTTAAGCCTATTGGGCCTTCTCAATGGGCCATCTCTCTAGGATGGGACAGTGAACCGTTAACAAATAAAGGAATTCTGCCCTAAACATGATGGGTTCGATCATACCAGCACTAATGCACCGGATCCCATAAGAACTCCGAAGTTAAGCGTGCTTGGGCGAGAGTAGTGCTAGGATGGGTGACCCCCTGGGAAATCCTCGAGTTGCACCCCCCTTTTCAATTTTTTTTGCTCCAGTTTTGGTTGCCAAGATACTTTATCCACCACATTTCTATTATCGAATCCCACGGCACATTGGGCAAGACAACTTCGCTTCACGTGGAGGCTAGGCCCGCAAACCGAGGGCGTAGGGCTTGTGAGCAGGTCTCCGTCGTTCCGGTGCTCATAACTTTTGATCCGTAAGGAGTTACGCGGCGCACAGCATACTGTTGGAAAGCTCTCCGAGAGCTCTACTACAGGGGTAGCTAGTTTGCTCGCTCTGCCCTTTTTTGGAGCCCAAAATCGAACATTTTCATCAATTTCGAGCCACTTTTCTAATTTAGCTCAATCTTTTCATCTCGGATCGTACATCGTGAGCTGTTAAAAGGACAACAACCTTACTCGCGGGACATTAGAGGGCCCTACAACGCATTGAAATCTCGTCTTGCGAGTATGCTCGGTTGTTGAAGCGGATGGGTTGTCGTTAAGCCCATTGGGCCTTCTTAATGGGCCATCTCTCTAGGCTGGAACAGTGAACCATTAACACATAAAGGAATTGTGCCCTCAACATGAAGAGTGCGATCATACAAGTACTAATGCACCGGTTCCCATTAGAACTCCGAAGTTAAGCGTGCTTAGGCGAGAGTAGTACTAGGATGGGTGACCCCCTGGGAAGTCCCCGTGTTGCACCCTCCTTTTCAATTTTTTTTGCTCCGGTTAGGGTTGCCAAGATACTTTATCCACCACATTTCTATTATCGAATCCCATGGCACCTTGGGCAAGACAACTTCGCTTCACGTGGAGGCCGGGCCCGCAAACCGAGGGCGTAGGGCTTGTGAGCAGGTCTCCGTCGCTCCGGTGCCCATAACTTTTGATCCGTAAGGAGTTACGCGGCGCACAACATACTGTTGGAAAGCTCTCCTAGAGCTCTACGACAGGGGCAGCAAGCTTGCTCGCTGTGCCCTTTTTTGGAGCCCAAAATCGAACGTTTTCATCAGTTTCGGGCCACTTTTCTAGTTTTGCTCTATTTTTCCGTCCTGAATCGTACGTCGTGAGCTGTTAAGAGGACAACAACCTTACTCGTGGGACATTAGAGGGCCCTACAACGCATTGAAATCTCGTCTTGAGAGTATGCTGGGTTGTTGAAGCGGATGGGTTGTCGTTAAGCCCATTGGGCCTTCTTAATGGGCCATCTCTCTAGGCTGGGACTGTGAACCATTAACACATAAAGGAATTGTGCCCTCAACATGACGGGTGTGATCATACCAGCACTAATGCACCGGATCCCATCAGAACTCCGAAGTTAAGCGTGCTTGGGCGAGAGTAGTACTAGGAGGGGTGACCCCCTGGGAAGTCCTCGTGTTGTACCCTCATTTTCAATTTTTTTTGCTCTGGTTAGGGTTGCCAAGATACTTTATCCACCACATTTCTATTATCGAATCCCACGGCAACTTGGGCATGACAACTTCGCTTCACGTGGAGGCCGGGCCTGCAAACCGAGGACGTAGGGCTTGTGAGCAGGTCTCCGTCGCTCCGATGCCCATAACTGTTGATCCGTAAGGACTTACGCGGCGCATAGCATACTGTTGGAAAGCTCTCCTAGAGCTCTACAATGGGAGCAGTAAGCGTGCTTACTGTGCCCTTTTTTCGAGCCCAAAATCGAACGTTTTCATCAGTTTCGGTCCACTTTTATAGTTTAGCTCTATTTTTCGTCCCGGATCATACATCGTGAGATGTTAAAAAGACGACAACCTTACTCGCGGGACATTAGAGGGCCCTACAACGCATTGAAATCTCGTCTTGCGAGGATACTGGGTTGTCGTTAAGCCCATTGGGCCTTCTTAATGGGCCATCTCTCTAGGCTGCGACTGTGAACCATTAACACATAAAGGAATTGTGCCCTCAACATGACGGGTGGGATCATACCAGCACTAATGCACCGGAACCCATCAGAACTCCGAAGTTAAGCGTGCTTGGGCGAGACTAGTACTAGGATGGGTGACCCCTGGGAAGTCCTCGTGTTGCACCTACCTTTTCAATTATTTTTACTCCGGTTTGGGTTGCCAAGATACTTTATCCACCACATTTCTATTATCGAATCCCACGGCACCTTGGGCAAGACAACTTCGCTTCACGTGGAGGCCAGGCCCGCAAACCGAGGGCGTAGGGCTTTTGAGCAGGTCTCCGTCGCTCCGGTGCCCATAACTTTTGATCCGTAAGGAGTTACGCGGCGAACAGCATACTGTTGGAAAGCTCTCCGAGAGCTCTACGACAGGGGCAGCTTGCTTGCTCGCTGTGCCCTTTTTTGTAGCCCAAAATCGAACGTTTTCATCAATTTTGGGCCACTTTTCTTGTTTAGCTCTATTTTTTCATCCCGAATCGTACGTCGTGAGCTGTTAAAAGGACAACAACTTTACTCGCGGGACATTAGAGGGCCCTACAACGCATTGAAATCTCGTCTTGCCAGTATGCTGGGTTGTTGAAGCGGATGGGTTGTCGTTAAGCCCATTGGGCCTTCTTAATGGGCCATCTCTCTAGGCTGGGACTGTGAACCTTTAACACATAAAGGAATTGTGCCCTCAATATGACGGGTGCGATCATACCAGCACTAATGCACCGGATCCCATCAGAACTCTGAAGTTAAGCGTGCTTGGGCGAGAGTAGTACTAGGAATGGTGACCCCCTGGGAAATCCTGATGTTGCACCCACCTTTTCAATTATTTTTGCACCGGTTAGGGTTGCCATGATATTTTATCCACCACATTTCTATTATCGAATCCCACGGCACCTTGGGCAAGACAACTTCGCTTCTCGTGGAGGCCGGGCCCGTAAACCGAGGGCGTAGGGCTTATGAGCCGGTCTCCGTCTCTTCGGTGCCCATAACTTTTGATCTGTAAGGAGTTACGCGGCGCACAGCATACTGTTGGAAAGCTCTCCGAGAGCTCTACGACAAGGGCAGCTAGCTTGCTCGTTGTGCCCTTTTTTGGAGCCCAAAATCGAACGTTTTCATCAGTTTTGGGCCACTTTTCTAGTTTAGCTCTATTTTTCCGTCCCGGATCGTACGTCGTGAGCTGTTAAAAGGACAACAACCTTACTCGCGGGACATTAGAGGGCCCTACAACGCATTGAAATCTCGTCTTGCGAGTATGCTGGGTTGTTGAAGCGGATGGGTTGTCGTTAAGCCCATTGGGCCTTCTTAATGGGCCATCTCTCTAGGCTGGGACTGTGAACCATTAACAAATAAAGGAATTGTGCCGTCAACATGACGGGGGCGATCATACCAGCACTAATGTACCGGATCCTATCAGAACTCCGAAGTTAAGCGTGCTTGGGCGAGAATAGTACTAGGATGGGTGACCCCCTGGGAAGTCCTAGTGTTGCACCCCCCTTTTCAATTTTTTTTGCTCCGGTTAGGGTGAATCCCACGGCACCTTGGCCAAGACAATTTCACTTCACGTGGAGGCCGGGCCCGCAAACCGAGGGCGTAGGGCTTGTGAGCAGGTCTCCATCACTCCGGTGCCCATAACTTTTGATCCGTAAGGAGTTACGCGGCGCACAGCATACTGTTGGAAAGCTCTCCGAGAGCTCTACGACAGGGGCAGCTAGCTTGCTTGCTGTGCCCTTTTTTGGAGACCAAAATCAAACGTTTTCATCAGTTTTTGGCCACTTTTCTTGTTTAGCTCTATTTTTTCATCCCGGATCGTACGTCGTGAGCTGTTAAAAGGACAACAACCTTACTCGTGGGACATTAGAGGGCCCTACAACGCATTGAAATCTCATCTTGTGTGTATGCTGGGTTGTTGAAGCGGATGGGTTGTCGTTAAGCCCATTGGGCCTTCTTAATGGGCCATCTCTCTAGGCTGGGACTGTGAACCATTAACACATAAAGGAATTGTGCCCTCAATATGACGGGTGCGATCATACCAGCACTAATGCACCGGATCCCATCAGAACTCCGAAGTTAAGCGTGATTGGGCGAGAGTAGTACTAGGATGGGTGACCCCTGGGAAATCCTCATGTTGCACCCCCATTTTCAATTTTTTTGCTCGGGCTTGGGTTGCCAAGATACTTTCCCCCCCACCTTCCTATTATCGACTCCCACGGCACCTTGGGCAAGACAACTTCGCTTCACGTGGAGGCTGGGCCCGCAAACCGAGGGCGTAGGGCTTGTGAGCAGGTCTCCGTCGCTCCGGTGCCCATAACTTTTGATCCGTAAGGAGTTACGCGGCGCACAGCATACTGTTGGAAAGCTCTCCGAGAGCTCTACGACAAGGGCAGCCAGCTTGCTCGTTCTGCCCTTTTTTGGAGCACAAAATCGAACGTTTTCATCATTTTCGGGCCACTTTTCTAGTTTAGCTCTATTTTTTCGTCCCGGATCGTACGTCGTGAGCTGTTAAAAGGACAACAACCTTACTCGCGGGACATTAGAGGGCCCTACAACGCATTGAAATCTCGTCTTGCGAGTATGCTGGGTTGTTGAAGCGGATGGGTTGTCGTTAAGCCCATTGGGCCTTCTTAATGGGCCATCTCTCTAGGCTGGGACTGTGAACTATTAACACATAAAGGAATTGTGCCGTCAACATGATGGGTGCGATCAAACCAGCACTAATGCACCAGATCCCATCAGAACTCCAAAGTTAAGCGTGCTTGGGTGAGAGTAGTATTAGGATGGGTGACCCCCTGGTAAGTCCTCGTGTTGTACCCCCTTTTCAATTTTTTTTGCTCCGGTTAGGGTTGCTAAGATACTTTATCCACTAAATTTCTATTATCGAATCCCACGGCACCTTGGGCAAGACAACATCGCTTCACATGGAGGCCGGGCCTTAAACCGAGGGCGTAGGGCTTGTGAGCAGGCCTCCGTCGGTCTGGCGCTCCGGCGCCCATAACTTTTGATCCGTAAGGAGTTACGCGGCGCACAACATACTGTTGGAAAGCTCTCCGAGTGCTCTACGACATGAGCAGCTAGCTTGCTCGTTGTGCCCTTTTATGGAGCACAAAATCGAACATTTTCATCAATTTCAGGCCACTTTTCTAGTTTAGCTCTATTTTTCCGTCCCGGATCGTACGTCGTGAGCTGTTAATAGGACAACAACCTTACTCGCAAGACATTAGAGGGCCATACAATGCATTTAAATCTCGTCTTGCGAGTATGCTGTGTTGTTGAAGCGGATGGTTTGTCATTAAGGCCAATGGGCTTTCTTAATGGGCCATCTCTCTAGGCTGGGACTGTGAACCATTAACACATAAAGGAATTGTGCCGTCAACATGACGGGTGCGATCATACCAGCACTAATGTACCGGATCCTATCAGAACTCCGAAGTTAAGCGTGCTTGGGCGAGAGTAGTAATAGGATGGGCGACCCCCTGGGAAGTCCTGATGTTGCACCCACCTTTTCAATTATTTTTGCTCCGGTTAGGGTTGCCAAGATACTTTATCCACCACATTTCTATTATCGAATCCCACGGCACCTTGGGCAAGACAACTTCGCTTCACGTGGAGGGCGAGCCCGCAAACCGAGGGCGTTGGGCTTGTTAGCAGGTCTCGTCGCTCCGGTGCCTATAACTTTTGATCCGTAAGGAGTTACGCGGTGCACAGCATACTGTTGAAAAGCTCTCCAAGACCTCTACGACTGGTGCAACTAGATTGCTCGCTATGCCCTTTTTTGGAGCCCAAAATCGAATGTTTTCATGAGTTTCGGGCCACTTTTCTAGATTTCCTCTATTTTTCCGTCCCGGATCGTACGTCGTGAGCTTTTAAAAGGACAACAACCTTACTCGCGGGACATTAGAGGGCCCTACAACGCATTGGAATCTCGTCTTGCGAGTATGCTGGGTTGTTGAAGCGGATGGGTTTTCGTTAAGCCCATTGGGCCTTCTTAATAGGCCATCTCTCTAGGCTGGGACTGTGAACCATTAACACATAAAGGAATTGTGCCCTCAACATGACGGGTGCGATCATACCAGCACTAATGCACCGGATCCCATCAGAACTCCGAAGTTAAGCGTGCTTGGGCGAGAGTAGTACTAGGATGGGTGACCCCCTGGGAAGTCCTCGTGTTGCACCCCCCTTTTCAATTTTTTTTGCTCCGGTTAGGGTTGCCAAGATACTTTATCCACCACATTTCTATTATCGAATCCCACGGCACCTTGGGCAAGACAACTTCGCTTCACGTGGAGGCCGGGCCCGCAAACCGAGGGCGTAGGGCTTGTGAGCAGGTCTCCGTCGCTCCGGTGCCCATAACTTTTGATTCGTAAGAAGTTATGCAGCACACATCATACTGTTGGATAGCTCTCTGAGAGCTCTACGACAGGGGCAGCTAGCTTGCTCGCTGTGCTCTTTTTTGGAGCCCAAAATCGAACGTTTTCATCAGTTTCGGGCCACTTTTCTAGTTTAGCTCTATTTTTTCGTCCCGGATCGTACGTCGTGAGCTGTTAAAAAGACAACAACCTTACTCGTGGGACATTAGAGGGCCCTACAACGCATTGAAATCTCGTCTTGCGAGTATGCTGGGTTGTTGAAGCTGATGGGTTGTCGTTAAGTCCATTGGGCCTTCTTAATGGGCCATCTCTCTAGGCTGCGACTGTGAACCACTAACACATAAAGGAATTGTGCCCTCAACATGACTGGTGCGATCATACCAGCACGAATGTACCGGATCCCATCAGAACTCCGATGTTAAGCGTGCTTGGGCGAGAGTAGTATTAGGATGGGTGACCCCTTGGGAAGTCCTCGTTTTGCACCCCCTTTTCAATTTTTTTTGCTCCGGTTGGGGTTGCCAAGATACTTTATCCACCATATTTCTATTATCGAATCTCATGGCACCTTGGGCAAGACAACTTCGCTTCACGTGGAGGCCGGGCCCGCAAACTGAGGGCGTAAGGCTTGTGAGCAGGTCTCCGTTGCTCCGGCACCCATAACTTTAGATCCGTAAGGAGTTACGCGGCGCACAGCATACTGTTGAAAAGCTCTCCGAGACCTCTACGACAGGGGCAACTAAATTGCTCGCTGTGCCCTTTTTTGGAGCCAAAAATCGAACGTTTTCATCAGTTTCGGGCCACTTTTCTGGTTTTGCTCTATTTTTCCGTCCCGGATCGTACGTCGTGAGCTGTTAAAAGGACAACAACCTTACTCGTGTTACATTAGAGGGCCCTACAACGCATTGAAATCTCGTCTTGCGAGTATGCTGGGTTGTTGAAGCGGATGGGTTGTCGTTAAGCCCATTGGGCCTTCTTAATGGGCCATCTCTCTAGGCTGGGACTGTGAACCATTAACACATAAAGGAATTGTGCCCTCAACATGACGGGTGCGATCATACCAGCACTAATGCACCGGATCCCATCAAAACTCCGAAGTTAAGCATGCTTGGGCGAGAGTAGTACTAGGATGGGTGACCCCCTGGGAAGTCCTCGTGTTGCACCCCACTTTTCAATTTTTTTTGCTCCGGTTAGCGTTGCCAAGATACTTTATCCACCACATTTCTATTATCGAATCCCACGGCAGCTTGGGCAAGACAACTTCGCTTCACGTGGAGGCCGGGCCCGCAAACCGAGGGCGTAGGGCTTGTGAGCAAGTCTCTGTCGCTCCGGTGTCCATAACTTTTGATTCGTAAGGAGTTACGCGGCACAGAACATACTGTTGGAAAGCTCTCTGAGAGCTCTACGACAGGGGCAGCTAGCTTGCTCTCTGTGCCCTTTTTTGGAGCCCAAAATCGAACATTTTCATTAGTTTCGGGCCATTTTTCTAGATTAGCTCTATTTTTCCGTCCCAGATCGTACGTCGTTAGCTGTTAAAAGGACAACAACCTTACTCGCGGGACATTAGAGGGCCCTACAATGCATTGAAATCTCGTCTTGCGAGTATGCTGGGTTGTTGAAGCGGATGGGTTGTCGTTAAGCCCATTGGGCCTTCTTAATAGGCCATCTCTCTAGGCTGGGACTGTGAACCATTAACACATAAAGGAATTGTGCCCTCAACATGATGGGTGCGATCATACCAGCACTAATGCACCGGATCCCATCAGAACTCCGAAGTTAAGCGTGCTTGGGCGAGAGTAGTACTAGGATGGGTGACCCCTTAGGAAGTCCTCGTGTTGCACCCCCCTTTTCAATTTTTTTTGCTCCGGTTAGGGTTGCCAAGATACTTTATCCACCATATTTCTATTATCGAATCCCACGGCACCTTGGGCAAGACAACTTCGCTTCACGTGGAGGCTGGGCCCGCAAACCGAGGGCGTAGGGCTTGTGAGCAGGTCTCCGTCGCTCCAGTGCCCATAACTTTTGATCCGTAAGGAGTTACGCGGCGCACAGCATACTGTTGGAAAGCTCTCCGAGAGCTCTACGACAAGGGCAGCTAGCTTGCTCGCTGTGCCCTTTTTTGGAGCCCAAAATCGAACGTTTTCATCAGTTTCGGGCCACTTTTCTAGTTTATCTCTATTTTTCCGTCCCGGATCGTACGTCGTGAGCTGTTAAAAGGACAACAACCTTACTCGCGGGACATTAGAGGGCCCTACAACGCATTGAAATCTCGTCTTGCGAGTATGCTGGGTTGTTGAAGCGGATGGGTTGTCGTTAAGCCCATTGGGCCTTCTTAATGGGCCATCTCTCTAGGCTGGGACTGTGAACCATTAACACATAAAGGAATTGTGCCCTCAACATGACGGGTGCGATCATACCAGCACTAATGCACCGGATCCCATCAGAACTCCGAAGTTAAGCGTGCTTGGGCGAGAGTAGTACTAGGATGGGTGACCCCCTAGGAAGTCCTCATGTTGCACCCCCCCTTTTCGATTTTTTTTTGCTCCAGTTAGGGTTGCCAAGATACTTTATCCACCACATTTCTATTATCGAATCCCACGGCACCTTGGGCAAGACAACTTCGCTTCACGTGGAGGCCGGGCCCGCAAACCGAGGGCATAGGGCTTGTGAGCAGGTCTCCGTCGCTCCGGTGCCCATAACTTTTGATCCGTAAGGAGTTACGCGGCGCACAACATACTGTTGGAAAGCTCTCCGAGAGCTCTACGATAGGAGCAGGTAGCTTGCTCGTTGTGCCCTTTTTTGGAGCCCAAAATCGAACATTTTCATCTATTTCGGGCCACTATTCAAGTTTAGCTCTATTTTTCGGTCCCGGATCGTACGTCGTGAGTTGTTAAAAGGACAACAACCTTACTCGCGGGACATTAGAGGGCCCTACAATGCATTGAAATCTCGTCTTGCGAGTATGCTGGGTTGTTGAAGCGGATGGGTTGTCGTTAAGCCCATTGGGCCTTCTTAATAGGCCATCTCTCTAGGCTGGGACTGTGAACCATTAACACATAAAGGAATTGTGCCCTCAACATGACGGGTGCGATCATACCAGCACTAATGCACCAGATCCCATCAGAACTCCGAAGTTAAGCGTGCTTGGGCGAGAGTAGTACTAGGATGGGATACCCCTTAGGAAGTCCTCGTGTTGTACCCCCTTTTCAATTTTTTTTGCTCCGGTTAGGGTTGCCAAGATACTTTATCCACCACATTTCTATTATCGAATCCCACGACACCTTGGGCAAGACAACTTCGCTTCACGTGGAGGCTGGGCCCGCAAACCGAGGGCGTAGGGTTTATGAGCAGGTCTCCGTCGCTCCGGTGCCCATAACTTTTGATCCGTAAGGAGTTACGCAGCGCACAGCATACTGTTGGAAAGCTCTCCGAGAGCTTTACGACAGGGGCAGCCAGATTGCTCGCTTTGCCCTTTTTTGGAGCCCAAAATCGAATGTTTTCATCAATTTCGGGCTACTTTTCTTGTTTAGCTCTATTTTTCCGTCCCGGATCGTACGTCGTGAGCTGTTAAAAGGACAACCTTACTCGCGGGACATTAGAGGGCCCTACAACGCATTGAAATCTCGTTTTGCGAGTATGATGGGTTGTTGAAGAAGATGGGTTGTCGTTAAGTCCATTGGGCCTTCTTAATGGGCCATCTCTCTAGGCTGGGATTGTGAACCATTAACACATAAAGGAATTGTGCCCTCAACATGACGGGTGCGATCATACCAGCACAAAAGCACAGGATCCCATCAGAACACCAAAGTTATGCCTGCTTGGGCGAGAGTAGCACTAGGATGGATGACACCCTGGGAAGTCCTCATATTGCACCAATTTTTTCAATTATTTTTACTCCGGTTATGGTTACCAAGATACTTTATCCACCACATTTCTATTATCGAATCCCATGGCAGCTTGGGCAAGACAACTTCGCTTCACGTGGAGGTCGGGCCCGCAAACCGAGGCCATAGGGTTTGTGATGAGGTCTCCGTCGCTCCAGTGCCCATAACTTTTGATCCGTAAGGAGTTACGCAGCGCACAACATACTGTTGGAAAGCTCTCTGAGACCTCTACTACAGGCGTAGCTAGCTTGCTCGCTGTGCCCTTTTTTGGACCCCAAAATAGAACGTTTTCATCAGTTTCGGGCCACTTTTCTAGTTTAGCTCTATTTTTCCGTCCTGGATCGTACGTCGTGAGCTGTTAAAACGACAACAACCTTACTCGCGGGACATTAGAGGGTCGTACAACGCATTGAAATCTCGTCTTTCGAGTATAGTGGGTTGTTGAAGCGGATGGGTTGTCGTTAAGCCCATTGGGCCTTCTTAATGGGCCATCTCTCTAGGCTTGGACTGTGAACCATTAACACATAACGGAATTATGCCGTCAACATGGCGGGTGCGATCATACCAGCACTAATGCACCGGATCCCATCAGAACTCCGAGTTTAAGCGTGCTTGGGCGAGAGTAGTACTAGGATGGGTGACCCCCTGGGAAGTCCTCATATTGCACCCCCCTTTTCAATTTTTTTTGCTCCGGTTAGGGTTGCCAAGATACTTTATCTACCACATTTCTATTATCGAATCACACGACACCTTGGGCAAGACAACTTCGCTTCACGTGGAGGCCGGGCCCGCAAACCGAGGGCGTAGGGCTTGTGAGCAGGTCTCCGTCGCTTCGGTGCCCATTACTTTTGATCCGTAAGGAGTTACGCGACGCACAACATACTGTTGGAATGCTCTCCGAGACCTCTACGACAGGGGATGCTAGCTTGCTCGATGTGCCCTTTTTTGGAGCCCAAAATCGAACATTTTCATCAGTTTTGGGCCACTTTTCTAGTTTAGCTTTATTTTTCCGTCCCGGATCGTACGTCGTGAGCTGTTAAAAGGACAACAACCTTACTCGCAGGACATTAGTGGTCCCTACAATGCATTAAAATCTCGTCTTGCGAGTATGCTGGGTTGTTGAAGCAGATGTGTTGTCGTTAAGCCCATTGGGACTTCTTAATGGGCCATCTCTTTAGGCTGGGACTGTGAACCATTAACACATAAAGGAATTGTGCCCTCAACATGACGGGTGCGATCATACCAGCATTAATGCACCGGATCCCATCAGAACTCCGAAGTTAAGCGTGCTTGGGCGAGAGTAGTACTAGGATGGGTGACCCCCTGGGAAGTCCTCGTGTTGCACCCCCCTTTTCAATTTTTTTTGCTCCGGATAGGGTTGCCAAGATACTTTATCCACCACATTTCTATTATCGAATCCTACGTCACCTTTGGGCAAGACAACTTCGCTTCACGTGGAGCCCGGGCCCGCAAACCGAGGGCGTAGGGCTTGTGAGCAGGTCTCCGTCGCTCCGGTGCCCATAACTTTTGAGCCGTAAGGAGTTACACGGCGCACAGCATACTGTTGGAAAGCTCTCCGAGACGTCTACGACAGGGGTAGCTAGCTTGCTCGCTGTGCCCTTTTTTGAACACCAAAATCGAACATTTTCATCAGTTTCGGGACATTTTTCTAGTTTGGCTCTATTTTTCCGTCCCGGATCGTACGTAGTGAGCTGTTAAAAGGACAACAACCTTACTCGCGGGACATTAGAGGGCCCTACAACGCATTGAAATCTCATCTTGCGAGTATGCTGGGTTGTTGAAGCGGATGGGTTGTCGTTAAGCCCATTGGGCCTTCTTAATGGGCCATCTCTCTTGGCTGGGACTGTGAACCATTAACACATAAAGGAATTGTGCCGTCAACATGACGGGTGCGATCATACCAGCACTAATGCACCGGATCCCATCAGAACTCCGAAGTTAAGCGTGCTTGGGCGAGAGTAGTACTAGGATGGGTGACCCCCTGGGAAGTCCTCGTGTTGCACCCCCCTTTTCAATTTTTTTTTCTCCGGTTAGGGTTGCCAAGATACTTTATCCACCACATTTCTATTATCGAATCCCACGGCACCTTAGGCAAGACAACTTCGATTCTCGTGGAGGCCGGGCCCGCAAACCGGGGGCACAGGGCTTGTGAGCAGGTCTCCGTCACTCCGGTGCCCATAACTTTTGATCCGTAAGGAGTTACACGGCGCATAGCATACTGTTGGAAAGCTGTCCGAGGCCTCTACGACAGGGGCAGCTAGCTTGCTCGCTGTGCCCTTTTTTGGACCCCAAATTCGAACATTTTCATCTATTTCGGGCCACTTTTCTGGTTTAGCTCTATTTTTTCGTCTTGGATCGTACGTCGTGAGCTGTTAAAAGTACAACAACCTTAGTTGCGGGATATTAGAGGGCCCTACAACGCATTGAAATCTCATCTTGCGAGTATACTGGGTTGTTGAAGCGGATGGGTTGTCGTTAAGTCCATTGGGCCTTCTTAATGGGCCATCTCTCTAGGCTGGGACTGTGAACCATTAACACATAAAGGAATTGTGCCGTCAACATGACGGGTGCGATCATACCAGCACTAATGCACCGGATCCCATCAGAACTCCAAAGTTGAGCGTGCTTCGGCGAGAGTAGTACTAGGATGGGTGACCCCCTGGGAAGTCCTCGTGTTGCACCCCACTTTTCAATTTTTTTTGCTCCGGTTAGGGTTGCCAAGATACTTTATCCACCACATTTCTATTATCGAATCCCACGTCACCTTGGGACAGACAAATTCGCTTCATGTGGAGGCCGGGCCCTGCAAACCGAGGGCATAGGGCTTGTGAGCAGGTCTCCGTCGCTCCGGTGCCCATAACTTTTGATCCGTAAGGAGTTACGCGGCGCACAGCATACTGTTGGAAAGCTCTCTGAGAGCTCTACGACAAGAGCAGCTAGCTAGCTCGCTGTGCCCTTTTTTGGAGCCCAAAATTGAATGTTTTCTTCAGTTTCGGGCCACTTTTATAGTTTAGCTCTATTTTTCCATCCCGGATCGTACGTCGTGAGCTGTTAAAAGGACAACAACCTTACTCGCGGGACATTAGAGGGCCCTACAATGCATTGAAATCTCGTCTTGCGAGTATGCTGGGTTGTTGAAGCGGATGGGTTGTCGTTAAGCCCATTGGGCCTTCTTAATGGGCCATCTCTTTAGGCTGACTCTGTGAACCGTTAACACATAAGGGATTGCTGCCCTCAACATGACGGGTGTGATCATCCTAGCACTAATGCACCGGATCCCATCAGAACACCGAAGTTAAGCGTGCTTGGGCAAGAGTAGTACTAAGATGGGTAACCCCCTGGGAAGACCTCGTGTTGCACCCCACTTTTCAATATTTTTTGCTCCGGTTAGGGTTGCCAAGATACTTTATCCACCACATTTCTATTATCGAATCCCACCGCACCTTGGGCAAGACAACTTCGATTAACGTGGAGGCCGGGCCTGCAAACCGAGGGCATAGGGCTTGTGAGTAGGCCTCCGTCGCTACGGTGCCCATAACTTTTGATCTGTAAGGAGTTACGTGTCTCACAGCATACTGTTGGAAAGCTCTCCGAGACCTCTACGACAGTGGTAACTAGCTTGCTCGTTGTGCCCTTTTTTTGAGCCCAAAATCAAATGTTTTCATCAGTTTCGGGCCACTTTTCTAGTTTTGCTCTATTTTTCCGTCCCGGATCGTACGTCGTGAGCTGTTAAAAGAACAACAACCTTACTCACGAGATAATAGAGGGCCCTACAACGCATTGAAATCTCGTCTTGTGAGTATGCTGGGTTGTTAAAGCGGATGGGTTGTCGTTAAGCCCATTGGGCCTTCTTAATGGGCCATCTCTCTACGCTGCGACTGTGAACCATTAACACAAAAAGGAATTGTGCCCTCAACATGACGGGTGCGATCATAACAGCACTAATGCATCGGATCCCATCAGAACTCCGAAGTTAAGCGTGCTTGGACGAGAGTAGTACTAGGATGGGTGACCCCCTGGGAAGTCCTCATATTGCACCCCCCTTTTCAATTTTTTTTGCTCCGGTTTGGGTTGCCATGATACTTTATCCACCACATTTCTATTATCGTATCACACGACACCTTGGGCAAGACAACTTCTCTTCACGTGGAGGCCGAGCCCGCAAACCGAGGGCGTAGGGCTTGTGAACAGGTCTCCGTCGCTCCGGTGCCCATAACTATTGATCCGTAAGGAGTTACGCCGCGCACAACATACTGTTGGAAAGCTCTCCAAGACCTCTACGGCAGGGGCAGCTAGCTTGATCGCTGTGCCCTTTTTTGGACCCCAAAATCGAAAGTTTTCCTCAGTTTCGGGCCACTTTTCTATTTTAGCTCTATTTTTCCGTCCGGGATCGTACGTCGTGAGCTGTTAAAAGGACAACAACCTTACTCGCGGGACATTAGAGGGCCCTACAACGCATTGAAATCTCGTCTTGCGAGTATGCTGGGTTGTTGAAGCGGATGGGTTGTCGTTCAGCCCATTAGGCCTTCTTAATGGGCCATCTCTCTAGGCTGGGACTGTGAACCATTAACACATAAAAGAATTGTGCCGTCAACATGGCGGGTGCGATCATACCAGCTCTAATGCATCGGATCCCATTAGAACTCCGAAGTTAAGCGTGCTTGGGCGAGAGTAGTACTAGGATGGGTGACCCCTTGGGAAGTGCTCGTGTTGCACCCCCCTTTTCAATTTTTTTTGCTCCGGATAGGGTTGCCAAGATACTTTATCCACCACATTTCTATTATCGAATCCTACGTCACCTTTGGGCAAGACAACTTCGCTTCACGTGGAGGCCGGGACCGCAAACCGAGGGCGTAGGGCTTGTGAGCAGGTCTCCGTCGCTCCGGTGCCCATAACTTTTGATCCGTAAGGAGTTACGCGGCGCACAGCATACTGTTGGAAAGCTCTCCGAAACCTCTACGACAAGGGCAGCTAGCTTGCTCGCTATGCGCTTTTTTGGACCCCAAAATCGAACGTTTTTATCAGTTTCGGGCCACTTTTCTAGTTTAGCTCTATTTTTCCGTCGCGGATCGTACGTCGTGAGCTGTTAAAAGGACAATAACCTTACTCGCGGGATATTAGAGGGCCCTACAACACATTGAAATCTCGTCTTGCGAGTATGCTGGGTTGTTAAAGCGGATGGGTTGTCGTTAAGCCCATTGGGCCTTCTTAATGGGCCATCTCTCTAGGCTGGGACTGTGAACCATTAACACATAAAGGAATTGTGCCGTCAACATAACGGGGGCAATCATACCAGCATTAATGCACCGGATCCCATCAGAACTCCGAAGTTAAGCGTGCTTGGGCGAGAGTAGTACTAGGATGGGTGACCCCCTGGGAAGTCCTCGTGTTGCTCCCTCCTTTTCAATTTTTTTTGCTCCAGTTGTGGTTGCCAAGATACTTTATCCACTGCATTTCAATTATCGAATCCCACGGCACCTTGGGCAAGACAACTTCACTACACGTGGAGGCCGGGCCCGTAAACCGAGAGCGTAGGGCTTGTGAGCTGGTCTCCGTCGCTCCGGTGCCCATAACTTTTCATCCGTAAGGAGTTACGCGGCGTACAACATACTGTTGGAAAGCTCTCCGAGAGCTCTACGACTGGGGCAGCTAGCTTGCTCGCTGTGCCCTTTTTTGGACCCCAAATTCGAACATTTTCATCTATTTCGGGCCACTTTTCTGGTTTAGCTCTATTTTTTCGTCTTGGATCGTACGTCGTGAGCTGTTAAAAGTACAACAACCTTACTCGCCGGACATTAGAGGGCCCTACAATGTATTGAAATCTCGTCTTGCGAGTATGCTGGGTTGTTGAAGCGGATGGGTTGTCGTTATGCCTATTGGGCCTTCTAAATGAGCCATCTCTCTAGGTTGGGACTGTGAACCCATAACACATAAAGGAATTGTGCCGTCAACATGGCGGGTGCGATCATACCAGCACTAATGCACCGGATTCCATGAGAACTCCGAAGTTAAACGTGCTTGGGCGAGAGCAGTACTAGGATGGGTGACCCCCTGGGAAGTCCTCGTGTTGCACCCCCCTTTTCAATTTTTTTTGCTCCGGATAGGGTTGCCAAGATACTTTATCCACCACATTTCTATTATCGAATCCTACGTCACCTTGGGCAAGACAACTTCGCTTCACGTGGAGGCCGGGCCCGCAAACCGAGGGAGTAGGGCTTGTGAGCAGGTCTCTGTCGCTTCGGTGCCCATAACTTTTGATCCGTAAGGAGTTACGCGGCGCACAGCATACTGTTGGAAAGCTCTATGAGGGCTCTACAACAGGGGCAGCAAGCTTGCTCGCTTTGCCCCTTATTGGAGTCCAAAATCGAACGTTTTCATCAGTTTCGGGCCACTTTTCTACTTTAGCTCTATTTTTTCGTCCCGGATCGTACGTCGTGAGCTGTTAAAAGGACAACAACCTTACTCGCAGGACATTAGAGGTCCCTACAACGCATTGAAATCTCGTCTTGCGAGTATGCTGGGTTGTTGAAGCAGATGTGTTGTCGTTAAGCCCATTGGGCCTTCTTAATGGGCCATCTCTTTAGGCTGGGACTGTGAACCACTAACACATAAAGGAATTGTGCCCTCAACATGACGGGTGCGATCATACCAGCACTAATGCATGGGATCCCATCAGAACTCCGAAGTTAAGCGTGCTTGGGCGATAGTAGTACTAGGATGGGTGACCCCCTGGGAAGTCCTCGTGTTGCACCCCAGTTTTCAATTTTTTTTGCTCCGGTTAGGGTTGCCAAGATACTTTATCTACCACATTTCTATTATCGAATCCCACGGCACCTTGGGCAAGACAACTTTGATTCACGAGGTGGCCGGGCCCGCAAACCGAGGGTGTAGGGCTTGTGAGCAGGTCTCCGTCGCTCCGGTGCCCATAACTTTTGATCCGTAAGGAGTTACGCGGCGCACAACATACTGTTGGAAAGCTCTCCGAGAGCTCTACGACAGGGGCAGCTAGATTGCTTGCTATGCCCTTTTTTGGACCCAAAAATCGAACATTTTCATCAGTTTCGGGCCACTTTTCTAGTTTAGCTCTATTTTCCGTCCCAGATCGTACGTCGTGAGCTGTTAAAAGGACAACAACCTTACTCGCGGGACATTAGAGGGCCCTACAACGCATTGAAATCTCGTCTTGCGAGTATGCTGGGTTGTTGAAGCGGATGGGTTGTCGTTAAGCCCATTGGGCCTTCTTAATAGGCCATCTCTCTAGGCTGGGACTGTGAACCATTAACACATAAAGGAATTGTGCCGTCAACATGACGGGTGCGATCATACCAGCACTAATGCACTGGATACCATTAGAACTCCGAAGTTAAGCGTGCTTGGGCGAGAGTAGTACTAGGATGGGTGACCCCCTGGGAAGTCCTCGTGTTGCACCCCCCTTTTCAATTTTTTTTGCTCCGGTCAGGGTTGCCAAGATACTTTATCCACCACATTTCTATTATCGAATCCTACGTCACCTTGGGCAAGACAACTTCGCTTCACGTGGAGGCCGAGCCCGCAAACCGAGGGCGTAGAGCATGTCAGCAGGTCTCCGTCGCTCCGGTACCCATAACTTTTGATCTGTAAGGAGTTACGCGGCGCACAGCATACTGTTGGAAAGCTCTCCGAGAGCTCTACGACAGGGGCAGCTAGCTTGCTCGCTGTGCCTTTTTTGGAGCCCAAAATCGAATGTTTTCATCAGTTTTGGTCTACTTTTCTAGTTTAGCTCAATTTTTCCGTCCCGGATAGTACGTCGTGAGTTGTTAAAAGAACAACAACCTTACTCGCGGGACATTAGAGGGCCCTACAATGCATTGACATCTTGTCATGCCAGGATGCTAGGTTGTTGAAGCGGATGGGTTGTCGTTAAGCTCATTTGGCGTTCTAAATGGGCATCTCTCTAGGTTGGGTCTGTGAACCATTAACACATAAAGGAATTGTGCCCTCAACAAGACGGGTGCGATCATACCAGCACTAATGCACCGGATCCCATCAGAACTCAGAAGTTACGCGTGCTTGGGCGAGAGTAGTACTAGGATAGGTAACCCCCTGGGAAGTCCTCGTGTTGCACCCCCCTTTTCAATTTTTTTTGCTCCGGTTAGGGTTGCCAAGATACTTTATCCACCACATTTCTATTATCGAATCCCACGGCACCTTGGGCAAGACAACTTCGCTTCACGTGGAGGCCGGGCCTGCAAACCGAGGGCGTTGGGCTTGTGAGTAGGTCTCCGTCGCTCCGGTGCCCATAACTTTTGATCCGTAAGGAGTTACGCGGCGCACAACATACTGTTGGAAAGCTCTCCGAGACCTCTACGATAGGGGCAGCTAGCTTGCTCACTGTGCCCTTTTTTGGAGCCCAAAATCGAATGTTTTCATCAGTTTCGGGCCACTTTTCTTGTTTAGCTCTATTTTTCCGTCCCGGATCGTACGTCGTGTGCTGTTAAAAGGACAACAACCTTACTCGAGGGACATTAGAGGGCCCTACAACGCATTGAAATCTCGTCTTGCGAGTATGCTGGGTTGTTGAAGCGGATGGGTTGTCGTTAAGCCCATTGGGCCTTCTTAATGGGCCATCTCTCTAGGCTGCGACTGTGAACCATTAACACATAAAGGAATTGTGCCGTCAACATGACGGGTGCGATCATACCAGAACTAATGCATCGGATCCCATCAGAACTCCGAAGTTAAGCGTGCTTGGGCGAGAGTAGTACTAGGATGGGTAAGCCCCTAGGAAGTCCTCATATTGCACCCCCATTTTCAATTTTTTTTGCTCCGGTTAGGGTTGCCAAGATACTTTATCCACCACATTTCTATTATCGAATCCCACGGCACCTTGGGCAAGACAACTTCGCTTCACGTGGAGGCCGGGCCCGCAAACCGAGGGCGTAGGGCTTGTGAGCAGGTCTCCGTCGCTCCAGTGCCCATAACTTTTGATCCGTAAGGAGTTACGCGGCGTACAACATACTGTTGGAAAGCTCTCCGAGAGCTCTACGACAGGGGCAGCTAGCTTGCTCGCTGTGCCCTTTTTTGGAGCCCAAAATCGAACATTTTCATCAGTTTCGGGCCACTTTTCTAGTTTAGCTCTATTTTTCCGTCCCGGATCGTACGTCGTGAGCTGTTAAAAGGACAACAACCTTACTCGCAGGACATTAGAGGGCCCTACAACGCATTGAAATCTCGTCTTGCGAGTATGCTGGGTTGTTGAAGCGGATGGGTTGTCGTTAAGCCCATTGGGCCTTCTTAATGGGCCATCTCTCTAGGCTGGGACTGTGAACCATTAACACATAAAAGAATTGTGCCCTCAACATGACGGGTGCGATCATACCAGCACTAATGCACCGGATCCCATCAGAACTCCGAAGTTAAGCGTGCTTGGGCGAGAGTAGTACTAGGATGGGTGACCCCCTGGGAAGTCCTCGTGTTGCACCCCCATTTTCAATTTTTTTTGCTCCGGTTAGGGTTGCCAAGATACTTTATCCACCACATTTCTATTATCGAATCCCACGACACCTTGGCCAAGACAACTTCGCTTCACGTGGAGGCCGGGCCCGCAAACCGAGGGCGTAGGGCTTGTGAGCAGGTCTCCGTCGCTCCGGTGCCCATAAATTTTGATCCGTAAGGAGTTACGCGGCGCACAGCATACTGTTGGAAAGCTCTCTGAGACCTCTACGACAGGGGCAGCTAGCTTGCTTGCTATGCCCTTATTTGGACCCCAAAATCGAATGTTTTCATCAGTTTAGGGCCACTTTTCTGGTTTAGCTCTATTTTTCCGTCCCGGATCGTACGTCGTGAGTTGTTAAAAGGACAACAACCTTACTCGCGGGACATTAGAGGACCCTACACTGCATTGAAAACTCGTCTTGCGGGTATGCTGGGTTGTTAAAGCAGATGGGTTGTCGTTAAGCCCATTGGGCCTTCTTACTGGGCCATCTGTCTAGGCTGGGACTGTGAACCATTAACACATAAAGGAATTGTGCCGTCAACATGACGGGTGCGATCATACCAGCACTAATGCACCGGATCCCATCAGAACTCCGAAGTTAAGCGTGCTTGGGCGAGAGTAGTACTAGAATGGGTGACCCCCTGGGAAGTCCTCGTGTTGGACCCACCTTTTCAATTATTTTTGCTCCGGTTTGGGTTGCCAAGATACTTTATCCACCACATTTCTATTATCGAATCCCACGGCACCTTGGGCAAGACAACTTCGCTTCACGTGGAGGCCGGGCCCGCAAACCGAGGGCGTAGGGCTTGTGAGCAGGTCTCCGTCGCTCCGATGCCCATAACTTTTGATCCGTAAGGAGTTACACGGCGCACAGCATACTGTTGGAAAGCTCTCCGAGAGCTCTACGACAAGGGCAACTAGCTTGCTCGGTGTGCCCTTTTTTGGAGCCCAAAATCGAACATTTTCATCAGTTTTGGGCCACTTTTCTGATTTGGCTCTATTTTTTCAGTCCCAGATCGTACGTCGTGAGCTGTTAAAACGACAACAACCTTACTCGCGGGACATTAGAGGACCCTACAACATATTGAAATCTCGTCTTGCGAGAATGCTGGATTGTTGAAGCAGATGGGTTGTCGTTAAGCCCATTGGGCCTTCTGAATAGGCCATCTCTCTAGGCTGCGACTGTGAACCATTAACACATAAAGGAATTGTGCCGTCAACATGACGGGTGCAATCATACCAGCACTAATGCACCGGATCCCATCAGAACTCCGAAGTTAAGCGTGCTTGGGCGAGAGTAGTACTAGGATGGGTGACCCCCTGGGAAGTCCTCGTGTTGCACCCCCATTTTCAATTTTTTTTGCTCCGGTTAGGGTTGCCAAGATACTTTATCCACCACATTTCTATTATCGAATCCCACGGCACCTTGGCCAAGACAACTTCGCTTCACGTGGAGGCCGGGCCCGCAAACCGAGGGCGTAGGGCTTGTGAGCAGGTCTCCGTCGCTCCGGTGCCCATAACTTTTGATCCGTAAGGAGTTACGCGGCGCACAGCATACTGTTGGAAAGCTCTCCGAGAGCTCTACGACAAGGGCAGCTAGCTTGCTCGCTGTGCCATTTTTTGGAGCCCAAAATCTAACGTTTTCATCAGTTTCGGGCCACTTTTCTAGTTTAGCACTATTTTTCCGTCCCGGATCGTACGTCGTGAGCTGTTAAAAGGACAACAACCTTACTCGCGGGACATTAGAGGGCCCTACAACGCATTGAAATCTCGTCTTGCGAGTATGCTGGGTTGTTGAAGCGGATGGGTTGTCGTTAAGCCAATTGGGCCTTCTTAATGGGCCATCTCTCAAGGCTGGGACTGTGAACCATTAACACATAAAGGAATTGTGCCCTCACCATGACGGGTGCGATCATACCAACACTAATGCACCGAATCCCATTAGAACTCCGAAGTTAAGCGTGCTTGGGCAAGAGTAGTACTAGGATGGGTGACCCCGTGGAAAGTCCTCGTGTTGCACCCCCCTTTTCAATTTTTTTTTGCTCCGGTTAGGGTTGCCAAGATACTTTATCCACCACATTTCTATTATCGAATCCCACGGCACCTTGGGCAAGACAACTTCGATTAAAGTGGAGGCCGGGCCCGCAAACCGAGGGCGTAGGGCTTGTGAGCAGGTCTCCGTCGCTCCGGTGCCTATAACTTTTGATCCGTAAGGAGTTACGCGGCGCACAGCATACTGTTGGAAAGCTCTCCTAGAGCTCTACGACAGGGGCAGCTAGCTTGCTCGCTGTGCCCTTTTTTGGAGCCCAAAATCGAATGTTTTCATCAGTTTCGGACCACTTTTCTAATTTAGCTCTATTTTTCCGTCACGGATCGTACGTCGTGAGCTGTTAAAAGGACAACAACCTTACTCGCGGGACATTAGAGGGCCCTACACCGCATTGAAAACTCGTCTTGCGAGTATGCTGGGTTGTTGAAGCGGATGGGTAGTCGTTAAGTCCATTGGGCCTTCTTAATGGGCCATCTCTCTATGCTGGGACTGTGAACCATTAACACATAAAGGAATTGTGCCATTAACATGACGGGTGCGATCATTCCAGTATTAATGCGCCGGATACCAACAGAACTGTGAAGTTAAACGTGCTTGGGCGAGAGTAGTACTAGGATGGGTGACCCCCTGGGAAGTCCTCGTGTTGCACCCCCTTTTCAATTTTTTTTTGCTCCGGGTTGGGTTGCCAAGATGCTGTATCCACCACATTTCTATTATCGTATCACACGGCACCTTGGGCAAGATAAGTTCGCTTCACGTGGAGGACGGGCCCGCAAACCAAGGGCGTAGGTCTTGTGAGCAGGTCTCCGTCGCTCTGGCGCCCATAACTTTTGATTCGTAAGGAGTTACGCGGCGCACAGCATACTGTTGGAAAGCACTCTGAGAGCTCTGCGACGGGAGCAGCTAGCTTGCTCGCTTTGCCCTGTTTTGGAGCCCAAAATCGAACGTTTTCATCAGTTTGGGCCACTTTTCTAATTTAGCTCTATTTTTTAGTCCCGGATCGTACGTCGTGAGCTGTTAAGAAGACAACAACATTACTCGCTGGACATTAGAGGGCCCTACAACACATAGAAATCTCGTCTTGCAAGGATGCTGGGTTGTTGAAGTGGATGGGTTGTAGTTAAGCCCATTGGGCCTTCTTAATAAGCCATCTCTCTAGGCTGGCACTGTGAACCATTAACACATAAACGAATTGTGACCTTAACATGATGGGTGCGATCACACCAGCACTAATGCACCGGATCCCATCAGAACTCCAAAGTTAAGCGTGCTTGGGCGAGAGTAGTACTAGGATGGGTGACCCCCTGGAAAGTCCTCGTGTTGCACCCATCTTTTCAATTTCTTTTGCTCCGGTTAGGGTTGCCAAGATACTTTATCCACTGCATTTCTATTATCAAATCCCACGGCACCATGGGCAAAACAACTTCGCTTCACATGGAGGCCGAGCCCGCAAACCGAGGGCGTAAGGCTTGTGAGCAGGTCTCCGTCGCTCCACCGCCCATAACTTTTGATCCGTAAGGAGTTACGCGGCGCACAGCATACTGTTGGAAAGCTCTCCGAGAGCTCTACGTCGGGGGCAGCTAGCTTGAGCGCTGTGCCATTTTTTGGAGACCAAAATCGAATGTTTTCATCAGTTTCGGCCCACTTTTATAGTTTAGCTCCATTTTTTCGTCCCGGATCGTACGTCGTAAGTTTTTAAAAGGACAACAACCTTACTCACGGGACATTAGAGGGCCCTACAACGCATTGAAATCTCGTCTTGCGAGTATGCTGGGTTGTTGAAGCAGATGGGTTGTCGTTAAGCCCATTGGGCCTTCTTAATGGGCCATCTCTCTAGGCTGGGACTGTGAACCATTAACACATAAAGGAATTGTGCCGTCAACATGACGGGTGCGATCATACCAGCACTAATGCACCGGATCCCATCAGAACTCTGAAGTTAAGCGTGCTTGGGCGAGAGTAGTACTAGGATGGGTGATCTCCTGGAAAGTCCTCGTGTTGCACCCCATTTTCAATTTTTTTTTTCTTCGGTTAGGGTTGCCAAGATACTTTATCCACCACATTTCTATTATCGAATCCCACGGCACCTTGGGCAAAACAACTTCGCTTCACAAGGAGGCCGGGCCCGCAAACCGAGGGCGTAGTGCTTGTGAGCAGGTCTCCGTCGCTCCGGTGCCCATAACTTTTGATCCGTAAGGAGTTACGCGGCGCACAGCATACTGTTGGAAAGCTCTCCGAGAGCTCTATGATAGGGGCAGCAAGCTAGCTTGCTGTGCCCTTTTTTGGAGCCCAAAATCGAATGTTTTCATCAGTTTCGGGCCACTTTTATGGTTTAGCTCTATTTTTCCGTCCCGGATCGTACGTCGTGAGCTGTTAAAAGGACAACAACCTTACTCGCGGGACATTAGAGGGCCCTATAACGCATTGAAATCTCGTTTTGCGAGTATGCTGGGTTGTTGAAGTGGAAGGGTTGTCGTTAAGCCCATTGGGCCTTCTTAATGGGCCATCTCTCTAGGCTGGGACCGTGAAACGTTAACAAATAAAGGAATTGTGCCCTCAACATGACGGGTGCGATCATACCTGCACTAATGCACCGGATTCCATCAGAACTCCGAAGTTAAGCGTGCTTGGGCGAAAGTAGTACTAGAATGGGTGACCCCTTGGGAAGTCCTCGTGTTGCACCGCCCTTTTCAATTTTTTTTGCTCCGGTTAGGGTTGCCAAGATACTTTATCCACCACATTTCTATTATCGAATCCCACGGCACCTTGGGCAAGACAACTTCGCTTCATGTGGAGGGCGGGCCCGCAAACCGAGGGCGTAGGGCTTGTGAGCAGGTCTCCGTCGCTCCGGTGCCCATAACTTTTGATCCGTAAGGAATTACGCAGCGCACAACATACTGTTGGAAAGCTCTCCGAGTCCTCTACGATAGGGGCAGCTAGCTTGCTCGTTGTGCCCTTTCTTGGGGCCCAAAATTGAATGTTTTCATCAGTTTCGGGACACTTTTCTAGTTTAGCTCTATTTTTCCGTCCCGGATCGTACGTCTTGAGCTGTTAAATGGACAACAACCTTACTCGCGGGACATTAGAGGGCCCTCCAACGCATTGAAATCTCGTCTTACGAGTATGTTGGGTTGTTGAAGCGGATGGGTTGTCGTTAAGCCCATTGGGCCTTCTGAATGGGCCATCTCTCTAGGCTGGGACTGTGAACCATTAACACATAAAGGAATTGTGCCATCAACATGGCGGGTGTGATCATACCAGCACTAATGTACCGGATCCCATCAGAGCTCCGAAGTTAAGCGTGCTTGGGCGATAGTAGTGCTAGGATGGGTGACCCCCTAGGAAGTCCTCGTGTTGCAGCCCCTTTTTAATTTTTTTTGCTCCGGTTAGGGTTGCCAAGATACTTTATCCACCACATTTCTATTATCGAATCCCATGGCACCTTGGGCAAGACAACTTCGCTTCACGTGGAGGCCGGGCCAGCAAACAGAGGGCGTAGGGCTTGTGAGCAGGTCTCCGTCGCTCCGGTGCCCATAACTTTTGATCCGTAAGGAGTTACGCGGCGCACTGCATACTGTTGGAAAGCTCTCAGAGAGCTCTACGACAGGGGCAGCTAGCTTGCTCGTTATGCCATTTTTTGGAGCCCAAAATCGAACGTTTTCATCAGTTTCGGGCCACTTTTCTAGTTTAGCTCTATTTTTCCGTCCCGGATCGTACGTCGTGAGCTGTTAAAAGGACAACAACCTTACTCGTGGGACATTAGATGGCCCTACAACGCATTGAAATCTCCTCTTGCGAGTAGGCTGGGTTGTTGAAGCGGATGGGTTGTCGTTAAGCCCATTGGGTCTTCTTAATGGGCCATCTCTCTAGGCTGGGACTGTGACTCATTAACACAAATGAATTGTGCCCTCAACATGCCGGGTGCGATCATACCAGCACTAATGCACCGGATCCCATTAAAACTCCAAAGTTAAGCGTGCTTGGGCGAGAGTAGTACTAGGATGCGTGACCCCCTGGGAAGTCCTCGTGTTGCACCCCACTTTTCAATTTTTTTTGCTCCGGTTAGGGTTGCCAAGATACTTTATCCACCACATTTCTATTATCGAATCCCACGGCACCTTGGGCAAGACAACTTTGCTTGACATGGAGGCTGGGCACGTAAATCGAGGGCGTAGGGCTTGTGAGCATGTCTCCGTCGCTCTAGTGCCCATAACTTTTGATCCGTAAGGAGTTACACGGCGCACAGCTTACTGTTGGAAAGCTCTCCGAGAGCTCTACTACAGTGGCAGCAAGCTTGCTCGCTGTCCCTTTTTTTGGAGCCCAAAATCGAATGTTTTCATCAGTTTCGAGCAACTTTTTCTAGTTTTACTCTATTTTTCCGTCCCCGACCGTACGTTGTGAGCTGTTAAAAGAACAACAACCTTACTCGCGGGACATTAGAGGGCCCTACAACGCATTGAAATCTCGTATTGCGAGTATGCTGGGTTGTTGAAGAGGATGGGCTATCGTTAAGCCCATTGGGCCTTCTTAATGGGACATCTCTCTAGGCTGGGACTGTGAACCATTAACACATAAAGGAATTGTGCCCTCAACATGACGGGTGCGATCGTACCAGCAATAATGCACCGGATCCCATCAGAACTCCGAAGTTAAGTGTGCTTGGGCAAGAGTAGTACTAGGATGGGTGACCCCCTGGGAAGTCCTCATATTGCACCCCCCTTTTCAATTTTTTTTGCTCCGGTTTGGGTTGCCATGATACTTTATCCACCACATTTCTATTATCGAATCCTACGTCACCTTGGGCAAGACAACTTCGCTTCACGTGGAGGCCGGGCCCGCAAACCGAGGGCGTAGGGCTTGTGAGGAGGTCTCCTTCGCTCCGGTGCCCATACCTTTTGATCCGTAAAGAGTTACGCGGCACACAACATACTGTTCGAAAGCTCTCCGAGACCTCTACGACAGGGCAGCTAGCTTGCTCGCTGTGCCCTTTTTTGGACCCCAAAATTGAACGTTTTCATCAGTTTCGGGCCAGTTTTCTATTTTAGCGCTATTTCTCCGTCCCGGATCGTACGTCGTGAGCTGTTAAAAGGACAACAACTTTACTCGCGGGACATTAGAGGGCCATACAACGCATTGAAATCTCATCTTGCGAGTATGCTGGGTTGTTGAAGCGGATGGGATGTCGTTAAGCCCATTGGGCCTTCTTAATGGGCCTTCTCTCTTGGCTGGGACTGTGAACCATTAACACATAAATGAATTGTACCGTCAACATGGCGGGTGCGATCATACCAGCACTAATGCACCGGATCCCATCAGAACTCCGAAGTTAAGCGTGCTTGGGCGAGAGTAGTACTAGGATGGGTGACCCCCTGGGAAGTCCTCGTGTTGCACCCCCCTTTTCAATTTTTTTTTCTCCGGTTAGGGTTGCCAAGATATTTTATCCACCACATTTCTATTATCGAATCCCACGGCACCTTGGGCAAGACAACTTCGCTTCACATGGAGGCCGAGCCCGCAAACTTAGGGCGTAGGGCTTGTGAGCAGGTCTCCGTCGCTCCGGCACCTATAACTTTTGATCTGTAAGGAGTTACGCAGCGCACAGTATACTGTTGGAAAGCTCTCCGAGAGCTCTACGACAAGGGCAGCTAGCTAGCTCGCTGTGCCCTTTTTTGGAGCCCAAAATCGAACGTTTTCATCAGTTTCGGGCCACTTTTCTAGTTTAGCTCTATTTTTCCGTCCCGGATCGTACGTCGTGAGCTGTTAAAAGGACAACAACTTTACTCGCGGGACATTAGAGGGCCCTACAACGCATTGAAATCTCGTCTTGCGAGTATGCTGGGTTGTTGAAGCGGATGGGTTGTCGTTATGCCCATTGGGCCTTCTTAATGGGCCATCTCTCTAGGCTGGGACTGTGAACCATTAACACATAAAGGAATTGTGCCCTCAACATGACAGGTGCGATCATACCAGCACTAATGCACCGGATCCCATCAGAACTCTGAAGTTAAGCGTGCTTGGGCGAGAGTAGTACTAGGATGGGTGACCCCTTGGGAAGTCCTCGTGTTGTACCCCCCTTTTCAATTTTTTTTGCTCCGGTTAGGGTTGCCAAGATACTTTATCCACCACATTTCTATTATCGAATCCCACGGCACCTTGGGCAAGACAACTTCGCTTCACGTGGAGGCCGGGCCCGCAAACCGAGGGCGTAGGGCTTGTGAGCAGGTCTCCGTCGCTCCGGTGCCCATAACTTTTGATCCGTAAGGAGTTACGCGGTGCACAGCATACTGTTGGAAAGCTCTCCAAGAGCTCTACGACGGGGGCAGCTAGCTTGCTCGCTGTGCCCTTTTTTGGAGCCCAAAATCGAATGTTTTCATCGGTTTCGGGCCACTTTTCTGGTTTAGCTCTATTTTTCCGTCCCGGATCGTACGTCGTGAGCTGTTAAAAGAACAACAATCTTATTCACGGGACATTAGAGGGCCCTACAACGGGTTGAAATCTCTTCTTGCGAGTATGATGGGTTGTTGAAGCGGATGGGTTGTTGTTAAGCCCATTGGGCCTTCATAATGGGCCATCCCTCTAGGCTGGGACTGTGAACCATTAATACATAAAGGAATTGTGCCCTCAACATGACGGGTGCGATCATACCAGCACTAATGCACCGGATCCCATCAGAACTCCGAAGTTAAGCGTGCTTGGGCGAGAGTAGTACTAGGATGGGTGACCCCCTGGGAAGTCCTAGTGTTGCACCCCCCTTTTCAATTTTTTTTGCTCCGGTTAGGGTTGCCAAGATACTTTATCCACCACATTTCTATTATCGAATCCCATGGCACCTTGGGCAAGACAACTTCGCTTCACGTGGAGGTCGGGCACACAAACTGAGGACGTAGGGCTTGTTAGCAGGTCTGCGTCGCTCCGGTGCCCATCACTTTTGATCCGTAAGGAGTTACACGGCGCACAGCAAACTGTTGGAAAGCTCCCCGAGAGCTCAACGACAGGGGCAGCTAGCTTGCTTGTTTTCCCCTTTTTTGGACCCTAAAGTCGAACATTTTCATCAATTTCGGGCCCCTTTTCTAGTTTAGCTATATTTTTTCATCCCGGATCGTACGTCGTGAGCTGTTAAAAGGACAACAACCTTACTCGTGGGACATTAGAGGGCCCTACAATGCATTGAAATCTTGTCTTTCGTGTATGCTGGGTTGTTGAAGAAGATGGGTTGTCGTTAAGTCCATTGGTTCTTCTTAATGGGCCATCTCTCTCGGCTGGGACTGGGAACCATTAACACATAAAGGAATTGTGCCCTCAACATGATGGGTGCGATCATACCAGCACTAATGCACCGGATCCCATCAGAACTCCGAAGTTAAGCGTGCTTGGGCGAGAGTAGTACTAGGATGGGTGACCCCCTGGGAAGTCCTCGTTTTGCACCCCCCTTTTCAATTTTTTTTCCCCGGTTAGGCTTATCAAGATCCTTTATCCATCACATTTCTATTACCGAATCCCACGGCACCTTGGGCAAGACAACTTCGCTTCACGTGGAGGCCGGGCCCGCAAACCGAGGGCGTAGGGCTTGTGAGTAGGTCTCCGTCGCTACGGTGCCCATAACTTTTGATCCGTAAGGAGTTACGCGGCGCACAACATACTGTTGGAAAGCTCTCCGAGAGCTCTACGGCAAGGGTAGCTAGCTTGCTCGCTGTACCCTTTTTTGGAGACCAAAACCGAACGTTTTAATCAGTTTCGGGCCACTTTTCTAGTTTAACTCTATTTTTCCGTCCCGGATCGTACGTCATGAGCTGTTAAAAGGACAACAACCTTACTCGCGGGACATTAGAGGGCCCTACAACGCATTGAAATCTCGTCTTGCGAGTATGCTGGGTTGTTGAAGCGGATGGGTTGTCGTTAAGCCCATTGGGCCTTCTTAATGGGCCATCTCTCTAGGCTGCGACTGTGAACCATTAACACATAAAGGAATTGTGCCCTCAACATGACGGGTGCGATCATACCAGAACTAATGCATCGGATCCCATCAGGACTCCGAGGTTAAGCGTGCTTGGGCGAGAGTAGTACTAGGATGGGTGACCCCCTGGTAAGTCCTCATATTGCACCCCGCTTTTCAATTTTTTTTGCTCCAGTTAGGGTTGCCAAGATACTTTATCCACCACATTTCTATTATCGAATCCCACAACACCTTGGGCAAGACAACTTCGCTTCACGTGGAGGCCGGGCCCGCAAACCGAGGGCGTAGGGCTTGTGAGCAGGTCTCCGTCGCTCCGGTGCCCATAACTTTTGATCCGTAAGGAGTTACGCGGCGCACAACATACTGTTGGAAAGCTCTCCGAGAGCTCTACAACAGGGGCAGCTAGCTTGCTCGCTGTGCCCTTTTTTGGAGCCCAAAATCGAACATTTTCATCAGTTTCGGGCCACTTTTCTAGTTTAGCTCTATTTTTCCGTCCCGGATCGTACGTCGTGAGCTGTTAAAAGGACAACAACCTTACTCGCGGGACATTAGAGGGCCCTACAACGCATTGAAATCTCGTCTTGCGAGTATGCTGGGTTGTTGAAGCGGATGGGTTGTCGTTAAGCCCATTGGGCCTTCTTAATGGGCCATCTCTCTAGGTTGGGACTGTGAACCATTAACACATAAAAGAATTGTGCCGTCAACATGACGGGTGCGATCATACCAGTACTAATGCACCGGATCCCATCAAAACTCCGAAGTTAAGCGTGCTTGGGCGAGAGTAGTACTAGGATGGATGACCCCCCGGAGAGTCCTCCAGTTGCACCCCCCTTTTCAATTTTTTTTACTCCGGTTAGGGTTGGCAAGATAATTTATCCACCACATTTCTATTATTGAACCCCACGCCACCTTGGACAAGACATCTTCGCTTCACGTGCAGGCCGGGCCAGCAAACCGAGGGCGTAGGGCTTGTGAGCAGGTCTCCGTCGCTCCGGTGCCCATAACTTTTGATCCGTAAGGAGTTACGCGGCGCACAGCATACTATTGGAAAGCTCTCCGAGAGCTCTACAAAAAGGGCAGCTAGCTTGCTTTCTGTGCCCTTTTTTAGAGCCCAAAATCGAACGTTTTCATCAGTTTCGGGCAACTTTTCTAAATTAGCTCTATTTTTCCGTCCCGGATCGTACGTCATGAGCTATTAAAATGACAACAACCTTACTCGCTTGACATTAGAGGGCCCTACAAAGCATTGAAATCTCGTCTTGCGAGTATGCTAGGTTGTTGAAGTGGATGGGTTGTCGTTAAGCCCATTGGGCCTTTTGAATGGGCCATCTCTCTAGGCTGGGACTGTGAACCATTAACACATAAAAGAATTGGGCCCTCAACATGACGGGTGCGATCATACCAGCACTAATGCACCGGATCCCATCAGAACTCCGAAGTTGAGCGTGCTTGGCCGAGAGTAGTATTAGGATGGGTGACCCCCTGGGAAGTCCTCGTGTTGCACCTCCCTTTTCAATTTTTTTTCCTCCGGTTAGGGTTGCCAAGATACTTTATCCACCACATTTCTATTATCGAATCCCACGGCAACTTGGGCAAGACAACTTCGCTTCACGTGGAGGCTGGGCCCGCAAACCGAGGGCGTAGGGCTTGTGAGCAGGTCTCCGTCGCTCCGGTGCCCACAACTTTTGATCCGTAAGGAGTTACGCGGCGCACAGCATACTGTTGGAAAGCACTACGAGAGCTCTACAACAGGGGCAGCTAGCTTGCTCGCTGTGCCCTTTTTTGGATCCCAAAATCAAACTTTTTCATCAGTTTCGGGCAACTTTTCTAGTTTAGCTCTATTTTTTCATCCCGGATCGTACGTCGCAAACTGTTAAAAGGACAACAACCTTACTCGCGTGACATTAGAGGGCCCTACAACGCATTGAAATCTGGTCTTGTGAGTATGCTGGGTTGTTGAAGCGGATGGGTTGTCTTTAAGCCCATTAGGCCTTCTTAATGGGCTATCTCTCTAGGCTGCGACTGTGAACCATTAACACATAAAGGAATGGTGCCCTCAACATGACGGGTGCAATCATACGAGCACTAATGCACCGGATCCCATCAGAACTCCGAAGTTAAGCATGCTCGGGCGAGAGTAGTTCTAGGATGGGTGACCCCCTGGGAAGTCCTCGTGTTGCACCCCCCTTTTCAATTTTTTTTGCTCCGGTTAGGGTTGCTAAGATACTTTATCCACCAAATTTCTATTATCGAATCCTACGTCACCTTGGGCAAGACAACTTCGCTTCACGTGGAGGCCGGGCCCACAAACCGAGGGCGTAGGGCTCGTGAGCAGGTCTCCGTCGCTCCGGTGCCTATAACTTTTGATCCGTAAGGAGTTACCAGGTGCACAACATACTGTTGGAATGCTCTCCGAGAGCTCTACGACGGGGGTAGCTAGCTTGCTCGCTGTGCCCTTTTTTCGAACCCAAAATTGAACCTTTTTATCAGTTTCGGGCCACTTTTCTAATTTAGCTCTATTTTTTCATCCTGGATCGTAGGTCGTGAGTTGTTAAAAAGACAACAACCCTACTCGCGGTACATTAGAGGGCCCTACAACGCATTGAAATCTCGTCTTGCTAGTATGCTGGGTTGTTGAAGCGGATGGGTTGTCGTTAAGCCCATTGGGCCTTCTTAATGGGCCATCTCTCTAGGCTGGGACTTTGAACCATTAACAGATAAAGAAATTGTGCCCTCAACAGGACGGGTGCGATCATACCAGCACTAATGCACCGGATCCCATCAGAACTCCGAAGTTAAGCGTGCTTGGGCAAGAGTAGTACTAGGATGGGTGACCCCCTGGGAAGTCCTCATGTTGCACCCACTTTTTCAATTTTTTTTGCCTCGGTTAGTCTTGCCAAGATACTTTATCCACCACATTTCTATTATCGAATCCCACGGCACCTTGGGCAAGACAACTTTGCTTCATGTGGAGGCCGGGCCCGCAAACTGAGGGCGTAGTGCTTGTCAGCAGGTCTCCGTCGCTCCGGTGCCCATAACTTTTGATCCGTGAGGAGTTACGCGGCGCACAGCATACTGTTGGAAAGCTCTCCGAGACCTCTACGACAGGGGCAGCTAGCTTGTTCGCTGTGCTCCTTTTTGGAGCCCAAAATCGAACGTTTTCATCAGTTTCGGGCCATTTTTCTAGTTTTGCTCTATTTTTCCGTCCCGGATCGTACTTCGTGAGCTGTTAAAAGGATAACAACCTTACTTGTGGGACATTAGAGGGCCCTACAACGCATTGAAATCTCATCTTGTGAGTATGCTGGGTTGTTGAAGCGGATGGGTTATCGTTAAGCCCATTGGGCCTTCTTAATGGGCCATCTCTCTAGGCTGGGACTGTGAACCATTAACACAGAAAGGAATCGTGCCGTCAACATGACGGGTGCGATCATACTAGCACTAATGCACCGGATCCCATTAGAACTCCGAAGTTAGGGGTGCTTGGGCGAGAGTAGTACTAGGATAGGTGACCCCCTGGGAAGTCCTTTTGTTGCACCCCTCTTTTCAATTTTTTTTGCTCCAGTTAGGGTTGCCAAGATACATTCTCCACCACATTTCTATTATCGAATCCCACGGCACCTTGGGCAAGACAACTTCGCTTCACGTGGAGGCCGGGCCTGCAAACCAAGGGCGTAAGGCTTGTGAGCGGGTCTCCGTCGCACCGGTGCCCATAACTTTTGATCCGTAAAGAGTTACGTTGCGCACAGCATACTGTTGGAAAGCACTCCGAGAGCTCTACGTCAGGGGCAGCTAGTTTGCTCGCCGTGCCCTTTTTTGGAGCCTAAAGTCGAACGTTTTCATCAGTTTCGGGCCACTTTTCTGGTTTAGCTCTATTTTTTCGTCTCGGATCGTACGTCGTGAGCTGTTAAAAGGACAACAACCTTACTCGCGTGACATTAGAGGGCCCTACAATGCATTGAAATCCCATCTTGCTTGTATGCTAGGTTGTTGAAGCGGATGGGTTATCGTTAAGCCCATTGGGCCTTCTTAATGGGCCATCTCTCTAGGCTGGGACTGTGAACCATTAACACATAAAGGAATTGTGCCCTCAACATGACGGGTGCGATCATACCACACTAATGCACCGGATCCCATCAGAACTCCGAAGTTAAGCGTGGTTGGGCTAGAGTAGTACTAGGATGGGTGACCCCCTGGGAAGTCCTCGTGTTGCACCCCCTTTTCAACTTGACGGGTGCGATCATACCAGCACTAATGCAACGGATCCCATCAGAACTCTGAAGTTAAGCGTGCTTGGGCGAGAGTAGTACTAGGATGGGTGACCCCCTGGGAAGTCCTCAAGTTGCACCCCCCTTTTCAATTTTTTTTGCTCTAGTTAGGGTTGCCAAGATACTTTATCCACCACATTTCTATTATCGAATCCCACGGCACCTTGGGCAAGACAACTTCGCTTAACATGGAAGCCGGCCCCGCAAACCGAGGGCGTAGGGCTTGTGAGCAAGTCTCCGTCGCTTCGGTGTCCATAACTTTTGATCCGTAAGGAGTTACACGGCACACAGCATACTGTTGGGAAGCTCTCCGAGAGCTCTACGAAAGGGGCAACTAACTTGCTCGATGTGCCCTTTTATGGAGCCCAAAATCGAACGTTTTCATCAGTTTCAGACCACTTTTCTAATTTAGCTCTATTTTTTCATCCCGGATCGTACTTCGTGAGCTGTTAAAAGGACAACAACCTTACTCGCGGGACATTAGACGGCCCAACAATGCATTGAAATCTCTTCTTGCGAGTATGCTGGGTTGTTAAAGCGGATGGGATGTCGTTAAGCCCATTGGGCCTTCTTAATGAGCCATCTCTCTAGGCTGGGACTGTGAACCATCAACACATAAAGGAATTGTGCCGTCAACATGACGGGTGCGATCATACCAGCACTAATGCACCGGATCCCATCAGAACTCCGAAGTTAAGCGTGCTTGGGCGAGAGTAGTACTAGGATGGGTGACCCCCTAGGAAGTCCTCGTGTTGCACCCCTTTTTTCAATTTTTTTTGTTCCGGTTAGCGTTGCCAAGATACTTTATCCACCACATTTATATAATATCGAGTCCCACGGCACCTTGGGCAAGACAACTTCGCCCCACGTGGAGGTCGGGCCCGCAAACTGAGGGCGTAGGGCTTGTGAGCAAGTCTCCGTCGCTCCGGTGCCCATAACTTTTGATTTGTAAGGAGTTACGCGGCGCACAACATACTGTTGGAAAGCTCTCCGAGACCTCTACAACAGGGACAGCTAGCTTGCTCGTGCCCTTTTTTGGAGCCCAAAATCGAACGTTTTCATTAGTTGCGGGCCATTTTTCTAGTTTAGCTCTATTTTTCCGTCCCAGATCGTACGTCGTGAGCTATTAAAAGAACAACAACCTTACTCGCGGGATATTAGAGGGCCCTACAACGCATTGAAATCTCATCTTGCGAGTATGCTGGGTTGTTGAAGCGGATGGGTTGTTTTTAAGCCCATTAGGCCTTCTTAATGGGCCATCTCTCTAGGCTGGGACTGTGAACCATTAACACATAAAGGAATTGTGCCCTTAATATGACGGGTGCGATCATACCAGCACTAATGCACCGGATCCCATCAGAACTCCGAAGTTAAGCGTGCTTGGGTGAGAGTAGTACTAGGATGGGTGACCTCCTGGGAAGTCCTCGTGTTGCACCACTTTTTCAATTTTTTTTGCCCCGGTTAGGAATGCCAAGATATTTTATCCACCACATTTTATTATCGAAACTCACGGCACCTTGGGCAAGACAACTTCGCTTCACGTGGAGGCCGGGCCCGCAAACCGAGGGCGTAGGGCTTGTGAGCAGGTCTCCGTCGCTCCGGTGCCCATAACTTTTGATCCGTAAGGAGTTACGCGGCGCACAGCATACTGTTGGAAAGCTCTCCGAGAGCTCTACGACAAGGGCAGCTAGTTTGCTCGCTGTGCCCTTTTTTGGAGCCCAAAATCGAACGTTTTCATCAGTTTCGGGCCACTTTTCTAGTTTAGCTCTATTTTTCCGTCCCGGATCGTACGTCGTGAGCTGTTAAAAGGACAACAACCTTACTCGCGGGACATTACAGGGCCCTACAACGCATTGAAATCTCGTCTTGCGAGTATGCTGGGTTGTTGAAGCGGATGGGTTGTCGTTAAGCCCATTGGGCCTTCTTAATGGGCCATCTCTCTAGGCTGGGACTGTGAGCCATTAACATATAAAGGAATTGTTCCCTCAACATAACGGGTGCGATCATACCAGCACTAATGCACCGAATCCCATCAGAAATCCGAAGTTAAGCGTGCTTGGGCAAGAGTAGTACTAGGATGCATGACCCCCTGGGAAGTCCTCGTGTTACACCCCCCTTTTCAATTTTTTTTGCTCCGGTTAGGGTTGCCAAGATAATTTATCCACCACATTTCTATTATCGAATCCCACGGTACCTTGGGCAAGACAACTTCGCTTCACGTGGGGGCCAGGCCCGCAAACCGAGGGCGTAGGGCTTGTGAGCAGGTCTCCGTCGCTCCGGTGCCCATAACTTTTGATCCGTAAGGAGTTACATGGCGCACAGCATACTGTTGGAAAGCTCTCCGAGAGCTCTACGACAGGGGCAGCTAGCTTGCTCGCTATGCCCTTTTTTGGACCCCAAAATTGAACGTTTTCATCAGTTTCGGGCCACTTTTCTAGTTTAGCTCTATTTTTTCATCCCGGATCGTACGTCGTGAGCTGTTAAAAGGACAACAACCTTACTCGCGGGACATTAGAGGGCCCTACAATGCATTGAAATCTCGTCTTGCGAGTATGCTGGGTTGTTGAAGCGGATGGGTTGTCGTTAAGCCCATTGGGCCTTCTTAATGGGCCATCTCTCTAGGCTGGGACTGTGAACCATTAACACATAAAGGAATTGTGCCCTCAACATGACGGGTGCGATCATACCAGCACTAATCCACTGGATCCTATCAGAACTCCGAAGTTAAGCGTGCTTGGGCGATAGTAGTACTTGGATGGGAGACCCCCTGGGAAGTCCTCGTGTTGCACCCCCATTTTCAATTTTTTTTTCTCCGGTTAGGGTTACCAAGATACTTTATCCACCACATTTCTATTACCGAATCCCACGGCAACTTGGGCAAGACAACTTCGCTTTACGTGGATGCCGGGCCCGAAAACCGAGGGCGTAGGGCTTGTGAGTAGGTATCCGTCGCTCTGGTGCCAATAACTTTTGATCCGTAAGGAGGTACGCAGCACACAACATACTGTTGGAAAGTTTTTCGAGAGCTCTACGATAGGGGCAGCTAGCTTGCTCGATGTGCCCTTTTTTGGAGCGTAAAATCGAACGTTTTCATCAGTTTCGGGCAAATTTTCTAGTTTAGCTCTATTTTTCCGTCACAGATCGTACGTCATGAGCTGTTAAAAGGACAACAATCTTACTCGCGGGACATTAGAGGGCCCTACAACGCATTGAAATCTCGTTTGGCGAGTATGCTGGGTTATTGAAGCGGATGGGTTGTCGTTAAGCACATTGGGCCTTCTTAATGGGCCATCTCTCTAGGCTGGGACTGTGAACCATTAAAACATAATGGATTTTGCGCCGTCAACATGACGGGTGCGATCATACCAGCACTAATGAACCGAATCCCATCAGAACTCCGAAGTTAAGCTTGCTTGGGCAAGAGTAGTACTAGGATGGGAGACCCCCTGGGAAGTCCTCGTGTTGCACCCCCCTTTTCAATTTTTTTTGCTCCCTTTAGGGTTGCCAAGATACTTTATCCACCACATTTCTATTATCGAATCCTACGTAACCTTGGGCAAGACAACTACGCTTCACGTGGAGGCCGGGCCCGTAAATCGAGGGCGTAGGGCTTCTGAGCAGGTCTCCGTCGCTCCGGTGCCTATAACTTTTGATCCGTAAGGAGTTACGAGGCGCACAGCATACTGTTGGAAAGCACTCCGAGAGCTCTACGACAGGGGCAGCTAGCTTGCTCGCTATGCCCTTTTTTGGAGCCCAAAATCGAACGTTTTCATCAGTTTCGGGCCACTTTTCTTGTTTAGCCCTATTTTTTCGTCCCGGATCGTACGTCGTGAGCAGTTAAAAGGACAACAACCTTACTCGCGGGACATTAGAGGGCCCTACAACGCATTGAAATCTCGTCTTGCGAGTATGCTGGGTTGTTGAAGCGGATGGGTTGTCGTTAAGCCCATTGGGCCTTCTTAATGGGCCATCTCTCTAGGCTGGGACTGTGAACCATTAACACATAAAGGAATTGTGACGTCAACATGACGGGTGCGATCATACCAGCACTAATGCACCGGATCCCATCAGAACTCCGAAGTTAAGCGTGCTTGGGCGAGAGTAGTACTAGGATGGGTGACCCCCTGGGAAGTCCTCGTGTTGCACCCCCCTTTTCAATTTTTTTTTCTCCGGTTAGGGTTGCCAAGATACTTTATCCACCACATTTCTATTATCGAATCCCACGGCACCTTGGGCAAGACAACTTCGCTTCACGTGGGGGCCGGGCCCGCAAACCGAGGGCGTAGGGCTTGTGAGCAGGTCTCCGTCGCTCCGATGCCCATAACTTTTGATCCGTAAGGAGTTACGCGGCGCATATCATACTGTTGGAAAGCTCTCTGAGAGCTCTACGACATGGACAGCGAGCTTTCTCGCTGTGCCCTTTTTTGGACACCAAAATCGAACGTTTTCATCAGTTTCGGGCCATGTTTCTAATTTTGCTCTATTTTTTCATCCCGGATCGTACTTTGTGAGCTGTTAAAAAGACAACAACCCTATTCACTGGACATTAGAGGGCCCTAAAATTCATTGAAATCTCGTCTTGCGAGTATGTTGGGTTGTTGAAGCGGATGGGTTGTCGTTAAGCCCATTGGGCCTTCTTAATGGTCCATCTCTCTAGGCTGAGACTGTGAACCATTAACACATAATGGAATTGTGCGGTCAATATGACGGGTGCGATCATACCAGCACTAATGCACCGGATCCCATCAGAACTCCGAAGTTAAGCGTGCTTGGGCGAGAGTAGTACTAGGATGGGTGACCCTCTGGGAAGTCCTCGTGTTGCACCCCCTTGTCAATTTGTTTTGCTCTGGTTAGGGTTGCCAAGATACTTTATCCCCCACATTTCCATTATCGAATCCCACGGCACCATGGGCAAGACAACTTCGCTTTACGTGGAGGCCAGGCCCGCAAACCGAGGGCGTAGGGCTTGTGAGCAGGTCTCCGTCGTACTGGTGCCCATAACTTTCTATCTGTAAGGAATTACGCGGCGCACAACATACTCTTGGAAAGCTCTACGAGACCTCTACGACAGGGGCAGCTAGCTTGCTCGTGCCCTTTTTTGGAGCCCAAAATCGAACGTTTTCGTTAGTTACGGCCCACTTTTCTACTTTAGCTCTATTTTTCCGACCCGGATCGTACGTCGTGAGTTGTTAAAAGGACAACAACCTTACTCGCGGGACATTAGAGGGCCCTACAACGCATTGAAATCTCGTCTTGCGAGGATGCTGGGTTGTTGAAGTGGATGGGTTGTCGTTAAGCCCATTGGGCCTTCTTAATGGGCCATCTCTATAGGCTGGGACTGTGAACCATTAACACATAAAGGAATTGTGCCGTCAACATGACGGGTGCGATCATACCAGCACTAATGCACCGGATCCCATCAGAACTCCGAAGTTAAGCGTGCTTGGGCGAGAGTAGTACTAGGATGGGTGACCCCCTGGGAAGTCCTCGTGTTGCACCCCCCTTTTCAATTTTTTTTTCTCCAGTTAGGGTTGCCAAGATACTTTATCCACCACATTTCTATTATCGAATCCCACGGCACCTTGGGCAAGACAACTTCGCTTCACGTGGAGGCTGGGCCTGCAAACCGAGGGCGTAGGGCTTGTGAGCAGGTCTCCGTCGCTCCGGTGCCCATAACTTTTGATCCGTAAGGAGTTACGCGGCGCACAGCATACTGTTGGAAAGCTCTCCGAGAGCTCTACGACAGGGGCAGCTAGCTTGCTCGCTGTGCCCTTTTTTGGAGCCCAAAATCGAACGTTTTCATCAGTTTCGGGCCACTTTTCTATTTTAGGTCTTTTTTTCCGTCCCGGATCGTACGTCGTGAGCTATTAAAAGGACAACAACCTTACTCGCGTGACATTCGAGGGCCCTTCAACGCATTGAAATCTGTTCTTGCGAGTATGCTGGGTTGTTGAAGCGGATGGGTTGTCATTAAGCCCATTGGGCCTTCATAATGGGCCATCTCTCTAGGCTGGGACTGTGAACCTTTAACACAAAATGGAATTGTGCCCTCAACCTGACGGGTGCGATCATACCAGCACTAATGCACCGGATTCCATCAGAACTCCGAACTTAAGCGCGCTTGGGCGAGAGTAGCACTTGGATGGGTGACCCCCTGGGAAGTCCTCGTGTTGCACCCCTATTTTCAATTTTTTTACGTCCGGTTAGGGTTGCCAAGATACTTTATCCACCACATTTATATTATCGAATCCCACGGCAACTTGGGCAAGACAACTTCGCTTCATGTGGAGGCCGGGCTCGTAAACCGAGGGCGTAGGGCTTGTGAGCAGGTATCCGTCGCTCCGGTGCCAATAACTTTTGATCCGTAAGGAGTTACGCGGAAAAAGCATACTGTTGGAAAGCTCTCCGAGACCTCTACGACATGGGCATCTAGCTTGCTCACTTTGACCTTTTTTGGAGTGCAAAATCAAACTTTTTCATCAGTTTCGGGCCACTTTTCTAGTTTAGCTCTATTTTTTTGTCCCGGATCGTACATCGTGAGCTGTTAAAAGGACAACAACCTTACTCGTGGGACATTAGACGGCCCAACAACGCATTGAAATCTCGTCTTGCGAGTATGCTGGGTTGTTGAAGCGGATGGGTTGTCGTTAAGCCCATTGGGCCTTCTTAATGAGCCATCTCTCTAGGCTGGGACTGTGAACCATTAACACATAAAGGAATTGTGCCGTCAACATGACGGGTGAGATCATACCAGCACTAATGCACCGGATCCCATCAGAACTCCGAAGTTAAGTGTGCTTGGGCGAGAGTAGTACTAGGATGGGTGACCCCCTGGGAAGTCCTCGTGTTGCACCCCGCTTTTCAATTTTTTTTGCTCCGGTTAGGGTTGCCAAGGTACTTTATCCACCACATTTCTATTAACAAATCCCACGGCACATTGGGCAAGACAACTTCGCTTCACGTGGAGGCCGGGCCCGCAAACCAAGGGCATAGGGCTTGTGAGCAGGTCTCCATCGCTCCGGTGCCCATAACTTTTGATCCGTAAGGAGTTACGCGGCGCACAGCATACTGTTGGAAAGCTCTCCGAGTGCTCTACAACGGGGGCAGCCAGCTTGCTCAATATGCCCTTTTTTCGAGCCCAAAATCGAACTTTTTCATCAGTTTCGGGGCACTTTTATGGTTTAGCTGTATTTTTTCATCCCGGATCGTACGTCGTGAGCTGTTTAAAAGACAACAACTTTACTCGCGGGACATTAGAGGGCCCTACAATGCATTGAAATCTCGTCTTGCGAGGATGCTGGGTTGTTTAAGCAGATGGGTTATCGTTAAGCCCATTGGGCCTTCTTAATGGGCCATCTCTCTAGGTTGGGACTGTGAACCATTAACACATAAAGGAATTGTGCCCTCAACATGACGGGTGCGATCATACCAGCACTAAAGCACCGGATCCCATCAGAACTCCGAAGTTAAGCGCGCTTGGGGGATAGTAGTACTAGGATGGGTGACCCCCTGGGATGTCCTCCTGTTGCACCCCCCTTTTCAATTTTTTTTTCTTCGGTTAGGGTTGCCAAAATACTTTATCCACCACATTTCTATTATCGAATCCCACGGCACCTAGGGCAAGACAACTTCGCTTCACGTGGAGGCCGGGCCCGCAAACCGAGGGCATAGGGCTTGTGAGCAGCTCTCCGTCGCTCCGGTGCAAATAACTCTTAAGCCGTAAGGAGTTACGCGGTGCACAACATACTGTTGGAAAGCTCTCCGAGAGCTCAACGACAGGGGCAGCTAGTTTGCTCGTTGTGCCCTTTTTTGGAGCCCAAAATCAAACGTTTTCATCAGTTTTGGGCCACTTTTCTAGTTTAGCTCAATTTTTTCATCCCGGATCGTACGTCGTGAGCTGTTAAAAGGACAACAACCTTACTCGCGGGACATTAGAGGGCCCTACAACGCATTGAAATCTCGTCTTGCGAGTATGCTGGGTTGTTGAAGCGGATGGGTTGTCGTTAAGCCCATTGGGCCTTCTTAATGGGCCATCTCTCTAGGCTGGGACTGTGAACCATTAACACATAAAGGAATTGTGCCCTCAACATGACGGGTGCGATCATACCAGCACTAATGCACCGGATCCCATCAAAACTCCGAAGTTAAGCGTGCTTGGGCGAGAGTAGTACTAGGATGGGTGACCCCCTAGGAAGTCCTCGTGTTGCACCCCCCTTTTCAATTTTTTTTGCTCTGGTTAGGGTTGCCAAGATACTATATCCACCACATTTCTATTATCGAATCCCAAGGCACCTTGGGCAACACAACTTCGCTTCACGTGGAGGTCGGGCCTGCAAACCGAGGGCATAGGGCTTGTGAGCAGGACTCCGTCGCACCGGTGCCCATAACTTTTGATTCGTAAGGAGTTACACGGCGCACATCATACTGTTGGAAAGCTTTCCGAGAGCTCTACGATAGGGGCAGCTAGTTTGCTCGCTATGCCCTTTTTTGGAGCCCAAAATCGAGCGTTTTCATCAGTTTCGGCCCACTTTTCTAGTTTAGCTCTATTTTTCCGTCACGGATCGTACATCGTAAGCTGTTAAAAGTACAACAACCTTACACGTGGGACATTAGAGGGCCCTACAACGCATTGAAATCTCGTCTTGCGAGTATGCTGGGTTGTTGAAGCGGATGGGTTGTCGTTAAGCCCATTGGGCCTTCTTAATGGGCCATCTCTCTAGGTTTGGACTGTGAACCATTAACACTTAAAGGAATTGTGTCGTCAACATGACGGGTATGATCATACTAGCACTAATGCACCGGATCCTATCAGAACTCTGAAGTTAAGTGTGCTCAGGCAAGAGTAGTTCTAGGATGGGTGACCCCCTGGGATGTCCTCGTGTTGCACCCCCCTTTTCAATTTTTTTTGCTCCGGTTAGGGTTGCCAAGATACTTTATCCACCACATTTCTATTATCGTATCCTACGGCACCTTGGGCAAGACAACTTCGCTTCAAGTGGAGGCCGGGCCCGCAAATCGAGGGCGTAGGGCTTGTGAGCAGGTCTGCGTCGCTCCGGTGCACATAACTTTTGATCCGTAAGGAGTTATGTGGCGCACAGCAAACTGTTGTAAAGCTCTCCGAGAGCTCTACGACTAGTGCAGCTAGCTTGCTCGCTGTGCCCGTTTTTGGTGCCCAAAATCGAACGTTTTCATCAGTTTTGGGCCAGTTTTCTAGTTTAGCTCTATTTTTCCGTCCCGGATCGTACGTCGTGAGCGGTTAAAAGGACAACAACTTTACTCGTGGGACATTAGTGGGCCCTACCACGCATTGAAATCTCGTCTTGCGAGTATGCTGGGTTGTTGAAGCGGATGGGTTTTCGTTAAGCCCATTGGGCCTTCTTAATGAGCCATCTCTCTAGGCTGAGACTGTGAACCATTAACACATAAAAGATTTGTGCCCTCAACATGACGGGTGCGATCATACCAGCACTAATGCACCGGATCCCATCAGAACTCTGAAGTTAAGCGTGCTTGGGCGAGAGTAGTACTTGGATGGGTGACCCCCTGGGAACTCCTCGTGTTGAACCCCCATTTTCAATTTTTTTTGCTCCGGTTAGGGATGCCAAGATACTTTATCCACCACATTTATATAATATCGAATCCCAAGGCACCTTGGGCCAGACAACTTCGCTTCACGTGGAGGCCGGGCCCGCAAACCGAGGGCGTAGGGCTTGTGAGCAGGTCTTCGTCGCTCCGGTACCCATAACTTTTGATCCGTAAGGAGTTACCCGGCATACAACATACTGTTGGAAAGCTCTCCGAGCCCTCTACGACAGGGGCAGCTAGCTACTTGCTCTGCCCTTTTTTGGAGCCCAAAATCGAACGTTTTCATCAGTTTCGGGCCACTTTTCTAGTTTAGCTCTATTTTTCCCTCCCGGATCGTACGTCGTGAGTTGTTAAAAGGACAACAACCCTACTCGTGGGACATTTGAGGGCCCTACAACGCATTGAAATCTCGTCTTGCGAGTATGCTGGGTTGTTGAAGCGGATGGGTTGCCGTTAAGCCCATTGGGCCTTCTTAATGGGCCAGCTTTCTAGGCTGGGACTGTGAACCATTAAGACATAAAGGAATTGTGCCCTCAACATGCTGGGTGCCATCATACCAGCACTAATGCCCCAGCTCCCATCAGACCTCCGAAGTTAAGTGTGCTTGGGCGAGAGTAGTACTAGGATGGGTGACCCCCTGGGAAGTCCTCGTGTTGCACCGCCTTTTCAATTTTTTATGCTCTAGTTAGGGTTGCCAAGATACTTTATCCACCGCATTTCAATTATCGAATCCCACGGCACCTTGGGCAAGACAACTTCGTTTCACGTGGAGGCCGGGCCCGCAAACCGAGGGCGTAGGGCTTGTGAGCAAGTCTCCGTCGCTCCGGTGCCCATAACTTTTGATCCATAAGGAGTTACGCGCCACACAACATACTGTTGGAAAGCTCTCCAAGAGCTCTACGACGGGGGCATCTAGCTTTCTCGCTTTGACCTTTTTTGGAGGGCAAAATCGAACGTTTTCATCAATTTCGGGCCACTTTTCTAGTTTAGCTCTATTTTTTTGTCCCGGATCGTACATCGTGAGCAGTTAAAAGGACAACAACCTTACTCGCGGGACATTAGACGGCCCAAAAATGCATTGAAATCTCGTCTTGCGAGTATGCTGGCTTGTTGAAGCGGATGGGTTGTCGTTAAGCCCATTGGGCCTTCTTAATGAGCCATCTCTCTAGGCTGGGAATGTGAACCATTAACACATAAAGGTATTGTGCCGTCAACATGACGGGTGCGATCATACTAGTACTAATGCACCGGATCCCATCAGAACTCCGAAGATAAGCGTGCTTGGGCGAGAGTAATACTAGGATGGGTGACCCCCTGGGAAGTCCTCGTGTTGCACCCCCCTTTTCAATTTTTTTGGCCCCGGTTAGGGTTTCCATGATACTTTATGCACACCATTTCTATTATCGAATCCCACGGCTCCTTGGGCACGACAACTTCGCTTCACGTGGAGGTCGGGCCCGCAAACCGAGGGCGTAGGGCTTGTAAGCAAGTCTCCGTCGCTCCGGTGCCCATAACTTTTGATCCGTAAGGTATTATGCGGCGCACAGCATACTGTTGGAAAGCTCTCTGAGACCTCTACGACAGGGGCAGCTAGCTTGATGTGCCCTTTTTTGGAGCCCAAAATCGAACGTTTTCAGCAGTTTCGGGCCACTTTTCTTGTTTAGCTCTATTTTTCCGTCCCGGATCGTACGTCGTGAGCTGTTTAAAGGACAACAATCTTACTCGCGGGACATTAGAGGGCCCTACAACGCATAGAAATCTCGTCTTGCGAGTAGGCTGGGTTGTTGAAGCGGATGGGTTGTCGTTAAGCCCATTGGACCTTCTTAATGGGCCATCTCTCTAGGCTGGGCCTGTGAACCATTAACACATAAAGGAATTGTGTCGTCAACATGACGGGTACGATCATATCAGCACTAATACACCGGATCCCATTAGAACTCCGAAGTTAAGCGTGCTTGGGCGAGAGTAGTACTAGGATGGGTGACCCCCTGGGAAGTCCTCGTGTTGCACCCCCCTTTTCAATTTTTTTTGCTCTGGTTAGGGTTGCCAAGATACTTTATCCACCACATTTCTATTATCGAATCCCACGGCACCTTGGGCAAGACAACTTCGCTTCAGATGGCGGCTGGGCCCGCAAACTGATGGAGTAGGGCTCGTGGGCAGGTCTCCGTCGCTCCGCTGCCCATAACTTTTGATCCGTAAGGAGTCACGTGACACACAGCATACTGTTGGAATGCTCTCCGAGAGCTCTACGATGAGGCCAGCAAGCTTGCTCGCTGTGCCCATTTTTCGAGACCAAATTCGAACATTTTCATCAGTTTCGGGCCACTTTTCTGGTTTAGCTAAATTTTTCCGTCTCGGATCGTACGTCGTGAGCTATTAAAAGAACAACAACCTTACTCGCTGGACATTAGAGGGCCCTACAATGCATTGAAATCTCATCTTGCGAGTATGCTGGGTTGTTGAAGCGGATGGGTTGTCGTTAAGACCATTGGCCCTTCTTAATGGGCCATCTCTCTTGGCTGGGACTGTGAACCATTAACACATAAAGGAATTGTGCCGTCAACATGACGGGTGAGATCATACTAGCACTAATGCATCGGATCCCATCAGAACTCCGAAGTTAAGCGTGCTTGGGCGAGAGTAGTAATAGGATGGACGACCCCCTGGGAAGTCCTCGTGTTGTACCCCCCTTTACAATTTTTTTTTCTCCGGTTAGGGTTGCCAAGATACTTTATCCACCACATTTGTATTATCGAATCCCACGGCACCTTGGGCAAGACAACTTCACTTCACGTGGAGGCCGGGCCAGCAAACCAAGGGCGTAGGGCTTGTGAGCAGGTCTCCGTCGCTCCGGTGCCCATAACTTTTGATCCGTAAGGAGTTACGCTGTGCACAGCATACTGTTGGAAAGCTCTCCGAGAGCTCTACGACAGGGGCAGCTAGCTTGCTCGCTGTGCCCTTTTTTGGAGCCCAAAATCGAATATTTTCATCAGTTTCAGGCCACTTTTCTAGTTTAGCTCTATTTTTTCGTCCCGGATAGTACGTCGTGAGCTGTTAAAAAGACAACAACCTTACTCGTGGGACATTAGAGGGCCCTACAACGCATTGAAATCTCGTCTTGCGAGTCTGCTGGGTTGTTGAAGCGGATGGGCTGTCGTTAACCCCATTGGGCCTTCTTAATGGGCCATCTCTCTAGGCTGGGACTGTGAACCATTAACACATAAAGGAATTGTGCCCTCAACATGACGGGTGCGATCATACCAGCACTAATGCACCGGATCCCATCAGAACTCCGAAGCCAAGCGTGCTTGGGCGACAGTAGTAATAGGATGGGTGACCCCCTGGGAAGTCCTCGTGTTGCACCCCCATTTTCAATTTTTTTTGCTTCGGTTAGGGTTGCCAAGATACTTTATCCACCCCATTTATATTATCGAATCCCACGGCACCTTGGGCAAGACAACTTCGCTTCACGTGGTGGCCGGGCACACAAACCGAGGGCGTAGGGCTAGTTAGCAGGTCTGCGTCGCTCCGGTGCCCATAACTTTTGATCCGTAAGGAGTTGCGCGGCGCACAGCAAACTGTTGGAAAGCTTTCCGAGAGCTCAACGACAGGGGCAGCTCGCTTGCTTGTTGTGCCCTTTTTTGGACCATAAAATCGAACTTTTTCATCAATTTCGGGACCCTTTTCTAGTTTAGCTCTATTTTTCCGTCCCGGATCGTACGTCGTGAGCTGTTAAAAGGACAACAACCTTACTCACGGGACATTAGAGGGCCCTACAACGCATTGAAATCTCGTCTTGCGAGTATGCTGGGTTGTTGAAGTGGATGGGTTGTCGTTAAGCCCATTGGGCCTTCTTAATGGGCCATCTCTCTAGGCTGGGACTGTGAACCATTAACACATAAAGGAATTGTGCCCTCAACAAGACGGGTGCGATCATACCAGCACTAATGCACCGAATCCCATCAGAACTCCGAAGTTAAGCGCACTTGGGCGAGAGTAGTACTTGGATAGGTGATCCCATGGGAAGTCCTCGTGTTGCACCCCCCATTTCAATTTTTTTTGCTCCGGTTAGGGTTGCCAAGATACTTTATCCAACACATTTCTATTATCGAATCCCACGGCAACTTGGGCAAGACAACTTCGCTTCACGTGTATGCCGGGCCCGCAAACCGAGGGCGTAGGGCTTGTGAGTAGGTATCCGTCGCTCCGGTGCCCATAACTTTTGATCCGTAAGGAGTTACGCGGTGCACAGCATACTGTTGGAAAGCTCTCCGAGAGCTCTACGATAGGTGTAGCTAGCTTGCTCGCTGTGCCCCTTTTTGGAGCCCAAAATCGAACATTTTCATCAGTTTCGGGCCACTTTTCTAGTTTAGCTCTATATTTCCGTCACGGATCATACGTCGTGAGCTGTTAAAAGGACAACAACCTTACTCGCGGGACATTAGAGGCCCTACAATGCATTGAAATTTCGTCTTCCGAGTATGCTGGGTTGTTGAAACGGATGGGTTGTCGTTAAGCCCATTGGGCCTTCTTAATAGGCCATCTCTCTAGGCTGGGACTGTGAACCATTAACACATAAAGGATTTTGCGCCGTCAACATGACGGGTATGATTGTACTAGCACTAATGCACCGGATCCCATCAGAACTCCGAAGTTAAGCGTGCTTGGGCGAGAGTAGTACTAGGATGGGTGACCCCCTGGGAAGTCCTCATGTTGCACCCCCCTTTTCAATTTTTTTTGCTCCGGTTAGGGTTGCCAAGATACTTTATCCACCACATTTCTATTATCGAATCCCACGGCACCTTGGGCAAGACAACTTCGCTTCACGTGGAGGCCGGGCCTGCAAACCGAGGGCGTAGGGCTTGTGAGCAGGTCTCCGTCGCTCCGGTGCCCATAACTTTTGATCCGTAAGGAGTTACGCGGCGCACAGCATACTATTGGAAAGCTCTCCGAGAGCTCTATGACATGGGCAGCTAGCTTGCTCACTATGCCCTTTTTTGGAGCCCAAAATTGAACGTTTTCATCAGTTTCGGGCCACTTTTCTAGTTTAGCTCTATTTTTCCGTCCCGGATCGTACGTCGTGAGCTGTTAAAAGGACAACAACCTTACTCGCGGGACATTTGAGGGCCCTACAACGCATTGAAATCTCGTCTTGCGAGTATGCTGGGTTATTGAAGCGGATGGGTTGTCGTTAAGCCCAATTGGCCTTTTGAATGGGCCATCTCTCTGGGCTGAGACTGTTAACCATCAACACATAAAGGATTTGTGCCCTCAACATGACGGGTGCGATCATACCTGCACTAATGCACCGAATCTCATCAGAACTCTGAAGTCAAGCATGCTTGGGCGAGAGTAGTACTAGGACGGGTGACCCCCTGGGAAGTCCTCGTGTTGCACCCCCCTTTTCAATTTTTTTTGCTCCGGTTAGGGTTGCCAAGATACTTTATCCACCACATTTCTATTATCGAATCCCACGGCACCTTGAGCAAGACAACTTCGCTTCACGTGGAGGCCGGGCCCGCAAACCGAGGGCGTAGGCCTTGTGAGCAGGTCTCCGTCGCTCCGGTGCCCATAACTTTTGATCCGTAAGGAGTTACGCGGCGCACAGCATACTGTTGGAAAGCTCTCCGAGAGCTCTACGACAGGGGTAGATAGCTTGCTCGTTGTGCCCTTTTTTGGAGCCCAAAATAGAACGTTTTCATCAGTTTCGGGCCACTTTTCTAGTTTAGCTCTATTTTTCCGTCCCGGATCGTACGTCGTGAGCTGTTAAAAGGACAACAACCTTACTCGCGGGACATTAGAGGGCCCTACAATGCATTGAAATTTTGTCTTGCGAGTATGCTGGGTTGTTGAAGCGGATGGGTTGTCGTTAAGCCCATTGGGCCTTCTTAATGGGCCATCTCTCTAGGCTGGGACTGTGAACCATTAACACATAAAAGAATTGTGCCGTCAACATGACGGGTGCGATCATACCAGCACTAATGCACCGGATCCCATCAGAACTCCGAAGTTAAGCGTGCTTGGGCGAGAGTAGTACTAGGATGGGTGACCCCCTGGGAAGTCCTCGTGTTGCACCCCCCTTTTCAATTTTTTTTGCTCCGGTTAGGGTTGCCAAGATACTTTATCCACCACATTTCTATTATCGAATCCCACGGCACCTTGGGCAAGACAACTTCGCTTCACGTGGAGGCCGGGCCCGCAAACCGAGGGCGTAGGGCTTGTGAGCAGGTCTCCGTTGCTCCGGTGCCCATAACTTTTGATCCGTAAGGAGTTACGAGGCGCACAGCATACTGTTGGAAAGCTCTCCGAGACCTCTACGACAGGGGCAGCTAGCTTGCTCGCTGTGCCCTTTTTTGGACCCCAAAATCGAACGTTTTCATCAGTTTCGGGCCACTTTTCTAGTTTAGCTCTATTTTTCCGTCCCGGATCGTACGTCGTGAGCTGTTAAAAGTACAACAACCTTACTCGCGGGACATTAGAGGGCCCTACAACGCATTGAAATCTCGTCTTGCGAGTATGCTGGGTTGTTGAAGCGGATGGGTTGTCGTTAAGCCCATTGGGCCTTCTTAATGGGCCATCTCTCTAGGCTGGGACTGTGAACCATTAATTTGACGCCCGAGATTTAGCCAATTACTGTTGCATCCCTTGTTTGCGCTTTTACTTCTGTACTTTACTAACTGACTTCTGTAGCTACTATTCACTCCGTTTTCAAACTACATTCTATTAGTGAATTAACATTTTTATTAAATCGTATTAATTGTTAAAGGTGTGAGAAAAATATGCATTTGAACTAGAAGCGATAGGAATGCTCGTTTAGAAAATGATTTTTGTAGTTCAATGAATAGTGTTACGTAACATAACTTAGAGATTTAATAGGTAGCCTATGTTTCACACCTTAGGCTCGTTTTAAAGTTAACAATGCTCATTTTAGTAACCCATTTAATCACCCAACTTAGCCATTTAGTATATCTACTCAACACATGACCATTTAGCTCATAAAAAAAAAGAAAAAAGAGAGCAAATGCTGAAAAATCACTGTAGCAAATTCGAGAATAGTGTAGGAGGAGAATGAGAGGATTTTGCTCATCAAATCTTCAAGCCAAGCCAAGCCAAGCTAGGGGCAAGTATTTTAGGGTGTTTGCTAGCCTCCCGAGAGTTCCTACGCGCAGTTGGTGAGGGTTTTCATGACTTCTTATGCATATCTAAAATGTTACATTTTTCTTGATTTGTTGAAAATGTTATCAAATGCTATTGCAAAGCTTATCTATGCTATTATACCTTGTATATAAGTGCTAGAGAACACATTTGAGCTATTAGTTCACATTTTAAACGGTTGGAATCGTCATTTGAATTTATGAGGTGAATAGTGACATTTTTCTAGGGTTTTGTGTAATTGCACATATTAGCTTGATTCAACACTCCTAATAGATGCCTTAGGTGCTAATGAAGGTAGTCTAATAGCCCCGTGCACTTGAATTGCTCTAGAATCGCATAAAACGTGAAATAGCAGACTTTAACAAAGGGGTTTCGGGGTTCATGCGAATCCGGGTGGATTCGGGCTTCACTTCTAGTATTCTTAGGCTACCTAGGTACTATAGAAGCTTTGATAACCCTTGTTTGAAGCCCGGATAAGGTATGTGTAGTTTAAAGCCATAAGAGCAAATTTGGGGCTTTCGTGGTAATCGCGGGCGTTTGAATGAGTTAGAGGGTTGAGAGGGTACCTTGAGGGTTAGTTAGAAGGTTGTGAGAGTTTCCCTTGAAAATGGAATCATTAACCTTGGTTTGGAAGAGAAATAGTTTGAAAAATAAAGGGGTTTAGGTGCAATTTCGGTTGACTCACACTTCTAAACCCATGGCATGACTTCTTGAGTGTTTATATGTGGTTTCAAGTTGATTTGGAGCTTTTGGTATGATTCTATGCTTATTTTGTAAATGTCCCTTTGTAAAACTGCTTATTAGCTTATATAATTGCTTCTATTCTAACTGCCTCGAGGTCAACCTACTTTGTTGATCCTCCTATGTGTTAATGCTTATATTATTGCTATTAACTTGTCATTGTTAAGTGCATTGAATAGTGGTTGCGCAACCATAGTGTCAGGGGGGGATGTGTTGAATATCGGCTGGGCGGCAGAGGGCTTGGCGGTGGTTATTCAAACTGCGTGCGCTAGTCCCTGCTTGGCGTGGTCGCGGGATTGCCAGGGCATGTTGGGTCGTAGGAGTATCGCGGTACATCCAGAGTACACCCACTGGAGTGTTTGGGGTTATGCCGGCTTAGCGTGATCGTGATCGTGATCGTGGTTCGTGGATCGTGAATGAAGACCAGTGAAGATTGGTGTATAGGGGTTATGAGAAATGTATCCTTTCAAATATGTGGTTATTTAAGCTATCATTGTTTCTTGATTTGCTGAATGGTTATTGTTGTTGACTAGATTACTTGTCACATTGAACACCCTGGGACCTTATCCCTCACTGGGCAACAGTGGTTGCTCATACCTCGCTAACATGTTTCAGGTGGCGCAGTTGGAGGAGTTGCATTAGTTGCTGTGTCTAGTTGCTTGAGGTGGACTATGTTCTTGTTGATGAGAGTAGGACTTGTTTTCTTTACTTTATGTTCTATTTTGCAACCTAAGTGATATGTGTATATTATATAGTTTGCAAATTGAGGGATAGATGTTGTAGTGGTAGATTTAGAACCATGGCATGTAATAACTTATATTTCTGCTATTAGCTGCTTCGCATGCTTGGGAGTGAATGACTGGTTGTTTTCAATTTCTAAGAATACTTAAAAGCTATCATGGAGTGGCATGATAAGCGGTTTTGTAAAGAGTTAAGTTATGAATGCATGCTTGTCTGTATCTAAACTATTTGTATGTCTTAAGGCTCGGATGGCCTTAAAGCTAAGATCTTTAGTTATAAATGAATGTCTTGTTATGTTGTGGCTTTAGTGAGTGTTTACAGGTTTTCAGAAGGTCCACGTTACAGGGGAGGCTCTGTCCGTGTGCCGGGTCCTGACTTAACCATTAGGAAAAATTTTGTGACCGGGCTTGGTATTGGGTTGAGAATAGCATGGTTATTAGAGCCTCCGGTCTCGTGAGGGATCAGGGCGTAACAATTAACACATAAAGGAATTGTGCCGTCAACATGACGGGTGCGATCATACCGGCACTAATGCACCGGATCCCATCAGAACTCTGAAGTTAAGTGTGCTTCGGCGAGAGTAGTACTAGGATGGGTGACACCCTGGGAAGTCGTCGTGTTACACCCCCCTTTTCAATTTTTTTTTCTCCGGTTAGGGTTGCCAAGATACTTTATCCACCACATTTCTATTATCGAATCCCACGGCACCTTGAGCAAGACAACTACGCTTCACGTGGAGGCAGGCCCGCAAACCGAGGGCGTAGGGCTTGTGAGCAGGTCTCCGTCGCTCTGGAGCCCATAACTTTTGATCCGTAAGGAGTTACGCGGCGCACAGCATACTGTTGCAAAGCTCTCCGAGAGCTGTACAAAAGGGGCAGCTGGCTTGCTTGCTGTGCCCTTTTTTGGAGCCCAAAATCGAACGTTTTAATCAGGTTCGGGCCACTTTTCTAGTTTAGCTCTATTTTTCTGTCCCGGATCGTACGTCGTGAGCTGTTAAAAGAACAACAACCTTACTCGTGGGACATTAGAGGGCCCTACAACGCATTGAAATCACGTCTTGCGAGTATGTTGGGTTGTTGAAGAGGATGTGTTGTCGTTAAGTCCATTGGGCCTTCTTAATGGGCCATCTCTTTAGGCTAGGTCTGTGAACCATTAACACATAAAGGAATTGTGCCGTCAACATGACGGGTGCGACCATACCAGCAGTAATGCACCGGATCCCATCAGAACTCCGAAGTTAAGCGTTCTTGGGCGAGAGTAGTACTAGGATGGGTGACCCCCTGGGAAGTCCTCGTGTTGCACACCCCTTTTCATTTTTTTTTTGCTCCGGTAAGGGTTGCCAAGATACTTCATCCACCACATTTCTATTATCGAATCGCATGGCACCTTGGGCAAGAAAACTTCGCTTCACGTGGAGGCCGGGCCCGCATACCGAGGGCGTAGGGCTTGTGAGCAGGACTCCGTCACTCCGGTATCCATAACTTTTGATCCGTAAGGAGTTACGCGGCGTACAGCATACTGTTGGAAAGCTCTCCGAGAGGTCTACGACAGAGGCAGCTAGCTTGCTCGCTGTGCCCTTTTTTGGAGCCCAAAATCGAACGTTTTCAGCAGTTTCGGGCCACTTTTCTAGTTTAGCTCTATTTTTCCGTCCCGGATCGTACGTCGTGAGCTGTTAAAAGTACAACAACCTTACTCGCGGGACATTAGAGGGGCCTACAATGCATTGAAATCTCGTCTTGCGAGTATGCTGGGTTGTTGAAGCGGATGGGTTGTCGTTAAGCCCATTGGGCCTTCTTAATGGGCCATCTCTCTAGGCTGGGACTGTGAACCATTAACACATAAAGGAATTGTGCCCTCAACATGACGGGTGCGATCATACCAGCACTAATGCACTGGATCCCATCAGAACTCCGAAGTTGAGCGTGCTTGGGCGAGAGTAGTAGTAGGATGGGTGACCCCTAGGGAAGTCCTCGTGTTGCACCCCCCGTTTTCAATTTTTTTTGCTCCGGTTAGGGTTGCCAAGATACTTTATCCACCACATTTTTATTATCGAATCCCACGGCACCTTGGGCAAGACAACTTCGCTTCACGTGGAGGTCGGGCCCGCAAACCGAGGGCGTAAGGATTGTGAGCAGGTCTCCGTCGCTCTGGGGCCCATAACTTTTGATCCGTAAGGAGTTACGCGGCGCACGGCATACTGTTGGAAAGCTCTCCGAGAGCTCTACGACAGGGGCAGCCAGTGTTCTCGCTGCGACATTTTTTGGAGCCCAAAATCGAACGTTTTCATTAGTTTCGGGCCACTTTTCTAGTTTAGCTTTATTTTTCGGTCCCGGATCGTACATCGTGAGCTGTTAAAAGGACAACAACCTTACTCTCGGGACATGAGAGGGCCCTACAACGCATAGAAATCTTGTCTTGCGAGTATGCTGGGTTGTTGAAGCGGATGGGTTATCATTAAGCCCATTGGGCCTTCTTAATAGGCCATCTCTCTAGGCTGGGACTGTGAACCATTAACACGTAAAGGAATTGTGCCCTCAACATGACGGGTGCGATCATACCAGCACTAATGCACCGGATCCCATCAGAACTCCGAAGTTAAGCGAGCTTGGGCGAGAGTAGTACTAGGATAGGTGACCCCTTGGGAAGTCCTCGTGTTGCACCCCCCTTTTCAATTTTTTTTGCTCCGGTTAGGGTTGTTGGGATACTTTATCCACCACATATCTATTATCGAATCCCACGGCACCTTGGGCAAGACAACTTCGCTTCACGTGGAAGCCGGGGCTGCAAACCGAGGGCATAGGGCTTATGAGCAGGTCTCCGTCGCTCCAGTGCCCGTAACTTTTGGTCCGTAAGGAGTTACCCGGCGCACAGCATACTGTTGGAAAGCTCTCTGAGCCCTCTACGACAGGGGCAGCGAGCTAGCTTGCAGTATCCTTTTTTGGACCCCAAAATCGACCGTTTTCATCAGTTTCGGGCCACTTTTCTAGTTTAGCTCTATTTTTCCGTCCTGGATCGTACGTCGTGAGCTGTTAAAAGTATAACAACCTTACTTGCGGGACATTAGAGGGCCCTACAACGCATTGAAATCTCGTCTTGCGAGTATGCTGGGTTGTTGAAGCGGATGGGTTGTCGTTAAGTCCATTGGGCCTTCTTAATGGGCCATCTCTCTAGGCTGGGACTGTGAACCATTAACACATAAAGGAATTGTGCCGTCAACATGACGGGTGCGATCATACCAGCACTAATGCACCGGATCCAATTAGAACTCCGAAGTTAAGCGTGCTTGGGCGAGAGTAGTACTAAGATGGGTGACCCCCTGGAAAGTCCTCGTGTTGCACCCCCATTTTCAATTTTTTTTGCTCCGGTTAGGGTTGCCAAGATACTTTATCCACCACATTTCTATTATCGAATCCCACGGCACCTTGGTCAAGACAACTTCGCTTCACGTGGAGGTCGAGCCCGCAAACCGAGGGCGTAGGGCTTGTGAGCAGGTCTCCGTCGCTCCGGTGCCCATAACTTTTGATCCTTAAGGAGTTACGCGGCGCACAGCATACTGTTGGAAAGCTCTCCGAGACCTCTACGACAGGGGCAGCTAGTTTGCTCGCTATGCCCTTTTTTGAAGCCCAAAATCGAACGTTTTCATCAGTTTCGGGCCACTTTTCTAGTTTAGCTCTATTTTTCCGTCCCGGATCGTACGTCGTGAGCTGTTAAAAGGACAACAACCTTACTCGCGGGAAATTAGAGGGCCCTACAACGCATAGAAATCTCGTCTTGCGAGTATGCTGGGTTGTTGAAGCGGATGGGTTGTCGTTAAGCCCATTGGGCCTTCTTAATGGGCCATCTCTCTAGGCTTCGACTGTGAACCATTAACACATAAAGGAATTGTGCCCTCAACATGACGGGTGCGATCATACCATCATTAATGTACCGGATCCCATCAGAACTCCGAAGTTAAGCGCGCTTGGGCGAGAGTAGTATTAGGATGGGTGACCCCCTGGGAAGTCCTCGTGTTGCACCCCCCTTTTCAATTTTTTTTGCTCCAGTTAGGGTTGCCAAGATACTTCATCCACCACATTTCTATTATCGAATCCCACGGCACCATGGGCAAGACAACTTCGCTTCACGTGGAGGCCGGGTCTGCAAATCGAGGGTGTAGGGCTTGTGAGCAGGACTCCGTCGCTCCGGTATCCATAACTTTTGATCTGTAAGGAGTTACGCGACGCACAGCATACTGTTTGAAACCTCTCCGAGAGCTCTACGACAGGGGCAGCTAGCTTGCTCGCTGTGCCCTTTTTTGGAGCCCAAAATCGAACGTTTTCATCAATTTCGGGCCACTTTTCTAGTTTAGCTCTATTTTTCCGTCGCGGATCGTACGTCGTGAGCTGTTAAAAGTACAACATCCTTACTCGCGGGACATTAGAGGGGCCTACAACGCATTGAAATCTCGTCTTGTGAGTATGCTGGGTTGTTGAAGCGGATGGGTTGTCGTTAAGCCCATTGGGCCTTCTTAATGGGCCATCTCTCTAGGCTGGGACTGTGAACCATTAACACATAAAGGAATTGTGCCGTCAACATGACGGGTGAGATCATACTAGCACTAATGCATCGGATCCCATCAGAACTCCGAAGTTAAGCGTGCTTGGGCGAGAGTAGTAATAGGATGGGTGACCCCTAGGGAAGTCCTCGTGTTGCACCCCACTTTTCAATTTTTTTTTCTCCGGTTAGGGTTGCCAAGATACTTTGTCCACCACATTTCTATTATCGAATCCCACGGCACCTTGGGCAAGACAACTTCGCTTCACGTGGAGGCTGGGCCCGTAAACCGAGGGCGTAGGGCTTGTGAGCAGGTCTCCGTCGCTCCGGTGCCCATAACTTTTTATCCGTAAGGAGTTACGCGGCGCACAGCATACTGTTGGAAAGCTCTTTGAGAACTCTACGATAGGGGCAGCTAGCTTGCTCGCTGTGCCCCTTTTTGGAGCCCAAAATCGAACATTTTCATCAGTTTCGGGCCACTTTTCTAGTTTAGCTCTATATTTCAGTCCCGTATCGTACGTCGTGAGCTGTTAAAAGGACAACAACCTTACTCGCGGGACATTAGAGGCCCTACAATGCATTGAAATTTCGTCTTCCGAGTATGCTGGGTTGTTGAAACGGATGGGTTGTCGTTAAGCCCATTGGGCCTTCTTAATAGGCCATCTCTCTAGGCTGGGACTGTGAACCATTAACACATAAAGGAATTGTGCCGTCAACATGATGGGTGCGATCATACCAGCACTAATGCACCGGATCGCATCAGAACTCCGAAGTTAAGCGTGCTTGGGCGAGAGTAGTACTAGGATGGGTGACCCCCTGGGAAGTCCTCGTGTTGCACCCCCCTTTTCAACTTTTTTTGCTCCGGTTAGGGTTGCCAAGATACTTTATCCACCACATTTCTATTATCGAATCCCACGGCACCTTGGGCAAGACAACATCGATTCACCTGGAAGCTAGGCCAGCAAACCGAGGGCGTAGGGCTTATGAGCAGGTCTCCGTCGCTCCGGTGCCCACAACTTTTGATCCGTAAGGAGTTACGAGGCGCACAGCATACTGTTGGAAAGCTCTCCGAGACCTCTACCACAGGGGCAGCTAGCTTGCTTGCAGTACCCATTTTTGGACCCCAAAATTGAACGTTTTCATCAGTTTCGGGACACTTTTCTAGTTTAGCTCTATTTTTCCATCCCGGATCGTACGTCGTGAGCTGTTAAAAGAACAAGAACCTTACTTGCGGGACATTAGAGGGCCCTACAACGCATTGAAATCTCGTCTTGCGAGTATGCTGGGTTGTTGAAGCGGATGGGTTGTCGTTAAGTCCATTGGGCCTTCTTAATGGGCCATCTCTCTAGGCTGGGACTGTGAACCATTAACACATAAAGGAATTGTGCCCTCAACATGACGGGTACGATCATACCAGTACTAATGCACCAGATCCCATCCGAACTCCGAAGTTAAGCGTGCTTGGGCGAGAGTAGTACTAGGATGGGTGACCCCCTGGGAAGTCCTCGTGTTGCACCTCCCTTTTCAATTTTTTTTGCTCCGGTTAGGGTTGCCAAGATACTTTATCCACCACATTTCTATTATCGAATCCCACGGCACCTTGGTCTAGAAAACTTCGCTTCACGTGGAGGGCGGGCCCGCAAACCGAGGGCGTTAGGCTTGTGAGCAGGTATCCGCCGCTCCGGCGCCCATAACTTTTGATCCGTAAGGAGTTACGCGACGCACAGCATACTGTTGGAAAGCTCTCTGAGAGCTCTACGACGGGTGGAGCTTGCTTGCTCACTGTACCCTTTTTTGGAGCCCAAAATTGAACGTTTTCATCCGTTATGGCCAACTTTTATAATTTAGCTCTATTTTTCCGTCCCGGATCGTACGTCGTGAGCTGTTAAAAGGACAACAACCTTACTCGTGGGACATTAGAGGGCCCTACAACGCATTTAAATCTCGTCTTGCGAGTATGCTGGGTTGTTGAAGTGGATGGGTTGTCGTTAAGCCCATTGGGCCTTCTTAATGGTCCATCTCTCTAGGCTGGGACTGTGAACCATTAACACATAAAGGAATTGTGCCGTCAACATGACGGGTGCGATCATACCAGCACTAATGCACCGGATCCCATCAGAACTCCGAAGTTAAGCGTGCTTGGGCGAGAGTAGTACTAGGATGGGTGACCCCCTGGGAAGTCCTCGTGTTGCACCCCCCTTTTCAATTTTTTTTGCTCCGGTTAGGGTTGCCAAGATACTTTATCCACCACATTTCTATTATCGAATCCCACGGCACCTTGGGCAAGACAACTTCCCTTCACGTGGGGGCCGGTCCCACAAACCGAGGGCGTAGGGCTTGTGAGCAGGTCTCCGTCGCTCTGGTGCCCATAACTTTTGATCCGTAAGAAGTTACGCGGTGCACAGCATACTGTTGGAAAGTTCTCTGAGAGCTCTACGACAGGGGCAGGTAGCTTGCTCGCTGTGCCCTTTTTTGGAGCCCAAAATTGAACGTTTTCATCATTTTCGGGCCACTTTTCTGGTTTAGCTCAGTTTTTTCGTCCCGGATCGTACGTCGTGAGCTGTTAAAAGGACAACAACCATACTCGCGGGACATTGGAGGGCCCTACAATGCATTGAAATCTTATCTTGCGAGTATGCATGGTTGTTGAAGCGGATGGGTTGTCGTTAAACCCATTGGGCCTTCTGAATGGGCCATCTCTCTAGTCTGGGACTGTGAACCATTAACACATAAAGGAATTGTGCCGTCAACATGACGGGTGCGATCATACTAGCACTAATGCAGCAGATCCCATCAGAACTCCGAAGTTAAGCGTGCTTGGGCGAGAGTAGTCCTAGGATGGGTGACCCCCAAGGAAGTCCTCGTATTGCTCCCCCCTTTTCAATTTTTTTTTCTCCGGTTAGGGTTGCCAAGATACTTTATCCACTACATTTCTATTATCGAATCCCACGGCACCTTGGGCAAGACAACTTCGCTTCACGTGGAGGCCGGGCCCACAAACCGAGGGCGTAGGACTTATGAGTAGCTCTCCGTCGCTACAGTGCCCATAACTTTTGATCCGTAAGGAGTTACGCCGCCCACAGCATACTGTTGGAAAGCTCTCCGAGAGCTCTACGATAGGGGCAGCTAGCTTGCCCGTTATGCCCTTTTTTGGAGCCCAAAATTGAAAGTTTTCATCAGTTTTGGGCCACTTTTCTAGTTTAGCTCTATTTTTCCGTCCCGGATCGTACGTCGTGAGATGTTAAAAAGACAACAACCTTACTCGCGGGACATTATAGGGCCCTACAACACATTGAAATCTCGTCTTGCGAGTATGCTGGGTTGTTGAAGCTGATGGGTTGTCGTTAAGCCCAATGGGCCTTCTTAAAGGGCCATCTCTCTCGACCGGGACTGGGAACCATTAATACATAAAGGAATTGTGCCCTCAACATGATGGGTGCGATCATACCAACAGTAATGCACCGGATCCCATCAGAACTCCGAAGTTAAGCGTGCTTGGGCGAGAGTAGTACTAGGATGGGTGACCCCCTGGGAAGTCCTCGTGTTGCACCCCCCTTTTCAATTATTTTTGCTCCGGTTAGGGTTGCCAAGATACTTTTTCCACCACATTTCTATAATCGAATCCCATGGCACCTTGGACAAGACAACTTCGCTTCACATGGAGGCCGGGCCTACAAACCGAGGGCGTAGGGCCTGTGAGAAGGTATGCGTCGCTCCGGTGCCCATAACTTTTGATCCGTAAGGAGTTACGCGGTGCACAGCATACTGTTGGAAAGCTCTCCGAGAGCTCTACGACAGGGGCAGCTAGCTTGCTCGCTGTGCCCTTTTTTGGAGCCCAAAATCGAACGTTTTCATCAGTTTCGGGCCACTTTTCTAGTTTAGCTCAGTTTTTCCGTCCCGGATCGTACGTCGTGAGCTGTTAAAAGGACAACAACCTTACTCGCGGGACATTAGAGGGCCCTACAACGCATTGAAATCTCGTCTTGCAAGTATGCTGGGTTGTTGAAGCGGATGGGTTGTCGTTAAGCCCATTGGGCCTTCTGAATGGGCCATCTCTCTAGGCTGGGACTGTGAACCATTAACACATAAATGAATTGTGCCGTCAACATGACGGGTGCGATCATACCAGCACTAATGCACCGGATCCCATCAGAACTCCGAAGTTAAGCGTGCTTGGGCGAGAGTAGTACTAGGATGGGTGACCCCCTGGGAAGTCCTCGTGTTGCTCCCCCCTTTTCAATTTTTTTTTCTCCGGTTAGGGTTGCCAAGATACTTTATCCACCACATTTCTATTATCGAATCCCACGGCACCTTGGGCAAGACAACTTCGCTTCACGTGGAGGCCGGGCCCGCAAACCGAGGGCGTAGGGCTTGTGAGCAGGTCTCCGTCGCTCCGGTGCCCATAACTTTTGATCCGTAAGGAGTTACGCGGCGCACAACATACTATTGGAAAGCTCTCCGAGAGCTCTACGACAGGGGCAGATAGCTTGCTCGCTGTGCCCTTTTTTGGAGCCCAAAATAGAACGTTTTCATTAGTTTCGGACCACTTTTCTAGTTTAGCTCTATTTTTCCATCCCGGATCGTACGTCGTGAGCTGTTAAAAGGACAACAACCTTGCTCGCATGACATTAGAGGGCCCTACAATGCATTGAAATTTTGTCTTGCGAGTATGCTGGGTTGTTGAAGCGGATGGGTTGTCGTTAAGCCCATTGGGCCTTCTTAATGGGCCATCTCTCTAGGCTGGGACTGTGAACCATTAACACATAAAGGAATTGTGCCGTCAACATGACGGGTGCGATCATACCAGCACTAATGCATCGGATCCCATCAGAACTCCGAAGTTAAGCGTGCTTGGGCGAGAGTAGTACTAGGATGGGTGACCCCCTGGGAAGTCCTCGTGTTGCACCCCCCTTTTCAATTTTTTTTTCTCCGGTTAGGGTTGCCAAGATACTTTATCCACCGAATTTCTATTATCGAATCCCATGGCACCTTGGGCATGACAACTTCGCTTCACGTGGAGGTCGAGCCCGCAAACCGAGGGCGTAGGGCTTGTGAGCAAGTCTCCGTCGCTCTGGTGCCCATAACTTTTGATTCGTAAGGAGTTACGCGGCGCACAGCATACTGTTGGAAAGCTCTCCGAGACCTCTACAACAGGGGCAGCTAGTTTGCTCGCTGTGCCCTTTTTTGAATCCCAAAATAGAACGTTTTCATCAGTTTCGGGACACTTTTCTTGTTGAGCTCTATTTTTTCGCCCCAAATCGTACGTCGTGAGCTGTTAAAAGGACAACAACCTCACTCGCGGGAAATTAGAGGGCCCTACAACGCATAAAAATCTCGTCTTGCGAGTATGAAGAGTTCTTGAAGCGGATGGGTTGTCGTTAAGCCCATTGGGCCTTCTTAATGGGCCATCTCTCTAGACTGCGACTGTGAACCATTAACACATAAAGGAATTGTGCTCTCAACATGACGTGTGCGATCATACCAGCACTAATGCACTGGATCCCATCTGAACTCCGAAGTTAAGCGTGCTTGGGCGAGAGTAGTACTAGGATGGGTGACCCCCTGGGAAGTCCTCGTGTTGCACCCCCCTTTTCATTTTTTTTTTGCTCCGGTTAGGGTTGCCAAGATACTTTATCCACCACATTTCTATTATCGAATCCCACGGCAGCTTGGTCAAGACAACTTCGCTTCACGTGGAGGTCGAGCCTGCAAACCGAGGGCGTAGGGCTTGTGACCAGGTCTCCGTCGCTCCGGTGCCCATAACTTTTGATCCGTAAGGAGTTACGCGGCGTACAACATACTGTTGGAAAGCTCTACGAGAGCTCTACAACAGGGGCAGCTAGCTTGCTCCCTGTGCGCTTTTTTGAAGCCCAAAATAGAACATTTTCATAAGTATCAGGCCACTTTTCTAGTTTAGCTCTATTTTTCTGTCCCGGATCGTACGTCGTGATCTGTTAAAAGGACAACAACCTTACTCACGGGAAATTAGAGGGCCCTACAACGCGTAGAAATCTCTTCTTGCAAGTATGCTGGGTTGTTGAAGCGGATGGGTTGTCGTTAAGCCCATTGGACCTTCTGAATGTGCCATCTCTCTAGGCTGGGACTGTGAACCATTAACACATAAAGGAATTGTACCTTCAACATGACGGGTGCGATCATACCAGCACTAATGCACCGGATCCCATCAGAACTCCGAAGTTAAGCGTGCTTGGGCGAGAGTAGTACTAGGATGGGTGACCCCCTGGGAAGTCCTCGTGTTGCACCCCCCTTTTCAATTTTTTTTGCAGCGGTTAGGGTTGCCAAGATACTTTATCCACCACATTTCTATTATCGAATCCCATGGCACCTTGGGCAAGACAACTTCGCTTCACATGGAGGCCGGGCCCGCAAACCGAGGGCGTAGGGCTTGTGAGCATGTCTCCATCGCTACGGTGCCCATAACTTTTGATCCGTAAGGAGTTACGCGGCGCACATCATACTGTTGGAAAGCTCTCGGAGACCTCTACGACAGAGGCAGCTAGCTTGCTCGCTATGCCTTTTTTTGGTTCCCAAAATAGAACGTTTTCATCAGTTTCGGGCCACTTTTCTAGTTTAGCTCTATTTTTTCCTCCTGGATCGTACGTCGTGAGCTGTTAAAAGGACAACAACCATACTCGTAGGACATTAGTGGGCCCTACAACGCATAGAAATCTCATCTTGCGACTATGCTGGGTTGTTGAAGCGGATGGGTTGTCGTTAAGCCCATTGGGCCTTCTGAATGGGCCATCTCTCTAGGCTGGGACTGTGAACCATTAACACATAAAGGAATTGTGCCGTCAACATGACGGGTGCGATCATACCAGCACTAATGCACCGGATCCCATCAGAACTCCGAAGTTAAGCGTGCTTGGGCGAGAGTAGTACTAGGATGGGTGACCCCCTGGGAAGTCCTCGTGTTGTTCCCCCCTTTTCAATTTTTTTTTCTCCGGTTAGGGTTGCCAAGATACTTTATCCACCACATTTCTATTATCGAATCCCACGGTACCTTGGGCAAGACAACTTCGCTTCACGTGGAGGCCGAGCCCGCAAGTCGAGGGCGTAGGGCTTGTGAGCAGGTCTCCGTCGCTCCTGTGCCCATAACTTTTGATCCGTAAGGAGTTACGCGGCGCACAACATACTGTTGGAAAGCTCTCCGAGAGCTCTACGACAGGGGTAGATAGCTTGCTCGTTGTGCCCTTTTTTGGCAGCCAAAATAGAACGTTTTCATCAGTTTCAGGCCACTTTTCTAGTTTAGCTCAATTTTTCCGTCCCGGATCGTACGTCGTGAGCTGTTAAAAGGACAACAACCTTACTCGCGGGACATTAGAGGGCCCAACAATGCATTCAAATTTTGTCTTGCGAGTATGCTGGGTTGTTGAAGCGAATGGGTTGTCGTTAAGCCCATTGGGCCTTCTTAATGGGCCATCTCTCTAGGCTGGGACTGTGAACCATTAACACATAAAGGAATTGTGCCCTCAACATGACGGGTGCGATCATACCAGCACTAATGCACCGGATCCCATTAGAACTCTGAAGTTAAGCGTGCTGGGGCGAGAGTAGTACTAAGATGGGTGACTCCCGGGAAGTCCTCGTGTTGCATCCCCATTTTCAATTTTTTTTGCTCCGGTTAGGGTTGCCAAGATACTTTATCCACCCCATTTCAATTATCGAATCCAACGGCACATTGGGCAAGACAACTTCGCTTCACGTGGAGGCCGGGCCCACAATCCGAGGGCGTAGGGCTTGTGAGCAGGTCTGCGTCGCTCCGGTGCACATAACTTTTGATCCGTAAGTAGTTACGCGGCGCACTGCATATTGTTGGAAAGCTCTCCGAGAGCTCTACGACAGTGGCAGCTAGCTTGCTCGTTGTGCCCTTTTTTGGAGCCCAAAATCGAATGTTTTCATCAGTTTCGGACCACTTTTCTAGTTTAGCTATATTTTTTCGTCCCGGATCGTACGTCGTGAGCTGTTAAAAGGACAACAACCTTACTCGCGGGACATTAGAGGGCCCTACAACGCATTGAAATCTCGTCTTGCGAGTATGCTGGGTTGTTGAAGTGGATGGGTTGTCGTTAAGCCCATTGGGCCTTCTTAATGGGCCATCTCTCTAGGCTGGGACTGTGAACCATTAACACATAAAGGAATTGTGCCGTCAACATGACGGGTGCGATCATACCAGCACTAATGCACCGGATCCCATCAGAACTCTGAAGTTAAGCGTGCTTGGGCGAGAGTAGTACTAGGATGGGTGACCCCCTAGGAAGTCCTCGTGTTGCACCCCCTTTTCAATTTTTTTTGCTCCGGTTAGGGTTGCCAAGATACTTTATCCACCACATTTCTATTATCGAATCCCACGGCACCTTGGGCAAGACAACTTCACTTCACGTGGAGGCTGAGCCCGCAAACCGAGGACGTAGGGCTTGTTAGCAGGTCTCCGTCGCTCCGGTGCCTATAACTTTTGATCCGTAAGGAGTTACGGGGCGCACAGTATACTGTTGGAAAGCTCTCCGAGAGCTCTACGACGGGGGTAGTAATCTTGCTTGCTGTGCCCTTTTTTGGACCCCAAAATCGAACGTTTTCAAGAGTTTCGGGCCACTTTTCTAGTTTAGCTCTATTTTTTCATCCCGGATCGTACGTCGTGAGCTGTTAAATGTACAACAACCTTACTCGCGGGACATTAGAGGGCCCTACAACGCATTGAAATCTCGTCTTGCGAGTATGCTGGGTTGTTGAAGCAGATGGGTTGTCGTTAAGCCCATTGGGCCTTCTTAATGGACCATCTCTCTAGGCTGGGACTGTAAACCATTAACACATAAAGGAATTGTGCCGTCAACATGATGGGTGCGATCATACCAGCACTAATTCACCGGATCCCATCAGAACTCCGAAGTTAAGCGTGCTTGGGCGAGAGTAGTACTAGGATGGGTGACTCCCTGGGAAGTCCTCGTGTTGCCCCCCCATTTTTTAATTTTTTTTGCTCCGGTTAGAGTTACCAAGATACTTTATCCACCACATTTCAATTATCGAATCCCACGGCACCTTGGGCAAGACAACTTCGCTTGACATGGAGGCCGGGCCCGCAAACCGAGGGCGTAGGGCTTGTGAGCAGGTCTCCGTCGCTCCGGTGCCCATAACTTTTGATCCGTAAGGGGTTACGCGGCGCACAACATACTGTTGGAAAGCTCTCCGAGACCTCTACGATATGTGCTGCTAGCTTGCTCCCTGTGCCCTATTTTGGACACCAAAATCGAACGTTTTCATCAGTTTCGGGCCACTTTTCTAATTTAGCTCTATTTTTTCATCCCGGATCGTACGTCGTGAGCTGTTAAAAATACAACAACCTTACTCGCGGGACATTAGAGGGCCCTACAACGCATTGAAATCTCGTCTTGCGAGGATGCTGGGTTGTTGAAGCGGATGGGTTGTCGTTAAGCCCATTGGGCCTTCTTAATGGGCCATCTCTCTAGGCTGGGACTGTGAACCATTAACACATAAAGTAATTGTGCCCTCAACATGACGGGTGCGATCATACCAGCACTAATGCACCAGATCCCAACAGTACTCTGAAGTTAATCGTGCTTGGGCGAGAGTAGTACTCGGATGGGTGAGCCCCTGGGAAGTCCTCGTGTTGCACCCCCATTTTCAATTTTTTTTGCTCCGGTTATGGTTACCAAGATACTTTATCCACCACATTTCTATTATCGAATCCCATGGCAGCTTGGGCAAGACAACTTCGCTTCACGTGGAGGTCGGGCCCGCAAACCGAGGCCATAGGGTTTGTGATGAGGTCTCCGTCGCTCCAGTGCCCATAACTTTTGATCCGTAAGGAGTTACGCAGCGCACAACATACTGTTGGAAAGCTCTCCGAGAGCTCTACGACAGGGGTAGCTAGCTTGCTCACTGTGCCCTTTTTTGGAGCCCAAAATCGAACGTTTTCATCAGTTTCGGGCCACTTTTATAGTTTAGCTCTATTTTTCCGTCCCGGATCGTACGTCGTGAGCTGTTAAAAGGACAACAACCTTACACGTAGGACATTAGAGGGCCCTACAACGCATTGAAATCTCATTTTGCGAGTATGCAGGGTTGTTGAAGCGGATGGGTTGTCGTTAAGCCCATTGGGCCTTCTTAATGGGCCATCTCTCTAGGCTGGAACTGTGAACCATTAACACATAAAGGAATTGTGCCGCCAACATGACGGGTGCAATCATACCAGTACTAATGCACCGGATCCCATCAGAACTCTGAAGTTAAGCGTGCTTGGGCGAGAGTAGTACTAGGATGGGTGACCCCCTGGGAAGTCCTCGTGTTGCACCTCCCTTTTCAATTTTTTTTGCTCCGGTTAGGGTTGCCAAGATACTTTATCCACCACATTTCTATTATCGAATCCCACGGCACCTTGGGCAAGACAACTTCACTTCACGTGGTGGCCGGGCCCGCAAACCGAGGGCGTAGGGCTTGTGAGCAGGTCTCCGTCGCTCCGGTGCCCATAACTTTTGATCCGTAAGGAGTTACGCGGCGCACAGCATACTGTTGGAAAGCTCTCCGAGAGCTCTACGACAGGGGCAGCTAGCTTGCTCGCTGTGCCCTTTTTTGGACCCCAAAATCGAACGTTTTCATCAGTTTCGGGCCACTTTTCTAGTTTAGCTCTATTTTTCCGCCTCGGATCGTACGTCGTGAGTAGTTAAAAGGACAACAACCTTACTCGCCGGACATTAGAGGGCCCTACAACACATTGAAATCTCATCTTGCGAGTATGCTGGGTTGTTGAAGAGGATGGGTTGTCGTTAAGCCAATTGGGCCATCTTAATGGGCCAACTCTCTAGGCTGGGACTGTCAACAATTAACACATAAAGGAATTGGGCCGTTACCATGACGGGTGCGATCATACCAGCACTAATGCACCGGATCCCATCAGAACTCCGAAGTTAAGCGTGCTTGGGTGAGAATAGTATTAGGATGGGTGACCCCCTAGGAAGTCCTCGTGTTGCACCCCCCTTTTCAATTTTTTTTGCTCCGGTTAGGGTTGCCAAGATACTTTATCCACCACATTTCTATTATCGAATCCCACGGCACCTTGGGCAAGACAACTTCGCTTCACGTGGAGGCCGGGCCCGCAAACCGAGGGCGTAGGGCTTGTGAGCAGGTCTCCGTCGCTCCGGTGCCCATAACTTTTGATCCGTAAGGAGTTACGCGGCGCACAGCATACTGTTGGAAAGCTCTCCAAGAGCTCTACGACAGGGGCAGCTAGCTTGCTCGTTGTACCATTTTTTGGAGCCCAAAATCGAACGTTTTCATCAGTTTCAGGCCACTTTTCTGGTTTAGCTCTATTTTTCCGTCCCGGATCGTACGTCGTGAGCTGTTAAAAGGACTACAACCTTACTCGCGGGAAATTAAAGGGCTCTACAACGCATTGAAATCTCGTCTTGCGAGTATGCTGGGTTGTTGAAGCGGATGGGTTGTCATTAAGCCCATTGGGCCTTCTTAATGGGCCATCTCTCTAGGCTGGGACTGTGAACCATTAACACATAAAAGAATTGTGCCGTCAACATGACGGGAGCTATCATACCAGTACTAGTGCACCGGATCCCATCAGAACTCCGAAGTTAAGCGTGCTTGGGAGAGAGTGGCACTAGGATGGGTGGCCCCCTGGGAAATCCTCGTGTTGCACACTCTTTTCAATTTTTTTGCTCCGGTTAGGGTTGCCAAGATACTTTATCCCCCACATTTCTATTATCGAATCCCACGGCACCTTGGGCAAGACAACTTCACTTCACGTGGAGGCCGGGCCCGCAAACCTAGGGCGTAGGGCTTGTGAGCAGGTCTCTGTCGCTCCGGTGCCCATAACTTTTGATCGGTAAGGAGTTACGCGGCGCACAGCTTATTGTTGGAAAGCTCTCCGAGAGCTCTACGACAGGGGCAGCTAGCTTTCTCGTTGTGCCCTTTTTTGGAGCCCAAAATCGAACGTTTTCATCAGTTTCGATCCACTTTTCTAGTTTAGCTCTATTTTTCGGTCCCGGATAGTACGCCGTGACCTGTTAAAAGGACAACAAACTTACTAGCGGGACATTAGAGGGCCCTACAACACATTGAAATCTCGTCTTGCGAGGATGCTGCGTTGTTGAAGATGATGGGTTGTCGTTAAGCCCATTGGGCTTTTTGAATCGGCCATCTCTCTAGGCTGAGACTGTGAACTATTAACACATAAAGGAATTGTGCCCTCAACATGACGGGTGCGATCATACCAACACTAATGCACCGGATCCCTTCAGAACTCCGAAGTTAAGCATGCTTGGGCGAGAGTAGTACTAGGATAGGTGACCCCCTGGGAAGTCCTCATGTTGCACCCCCCTTTTCTATTTTTTTTGCTCCGGTTAGGGTTGCCAAGATACTTTATCCACCACATTTCTATTATCGAATCCCACGGAACCTTAGGCAAGACAACTTCGGTTCATGTGGAGGCCGGGCCCGCAAACTAAGGGCGTAGGGCTTGTGAGCAGGTCTCCGTCGCTGCGGTGCCCATAACTTTTGATCCGTAATGAGTTACGCAGCGCACAGCATACTGTTGGAAGGCTCTCCAAGAGCTCTACGATAGGGGCAGCTAGCTTTCTCGTTGTGCCCATTTTTGGAGTACAAAATTTAACGTTTTCATTAGTTTTTGGCCACTTTTCTACTTTTGCTCTGCTTTTTCGTCCCGGATCGTAGGTCGTGAGCTGTTAAAAGGACAACAACCTTACTCGTGGGACATTAGAGGGCCCTACAACGCATTGAAATATCGCCTTGCAAGTATGCTGGGTTGTTGAAGCGGATGGGTTGTCGTTAAGCCCATTGGGCCTTCTTAATGGGCCATTTCTCTAGGCTGGGACTGTGAACCATTAACACATAAAGGAATTGTGCCCTCAACATGACGGGTGCGATCATACCAGCACTAATGCACCGGATCCCATCAGAACTCTGAAGTTAAGCGTGCTTGGGCGAGAGTAGTACTAGGATGGGTGACCCCTTGGGAAGTCCTCGTGTTGCACCCCCCTTTTCAATTTTTTTTGCTCTGGTTAGGGTTGACAAGATACTTTATCCACCACATTTCTATTATCGAATCCCACGGCACCTTGGGCAAGACAACTTCGCTTCACGTGGAGGCCGGGCCCGCAAACCGAGGGCGTAGGGCTTGTGAGCAGGTCTCCGTCGCTCCGGTGCCCATAACTTTTGATCCGTAAGGAGTTACGCGGCGTACATCATACTGTTGTAAAGCTCTCCGAGAGCTCTACGACAGGGGCAGCTAACTTGCTCGCTATGCCCTTTTTTGGAGCCCAAAATCGAACGTTTTCATCAGTTTCGGGCCACTTTTCAAATTTAGCTCTATTTTTTCATCTCGGATCGTACGTCGTGAGCTGTTAAAAGGACAACAACCTTACTCGCAGAACATTAGAGGGCCCTACAATGCATTGAAATCTCGTCTTGCGAGTATGCTGGGTTGTTGAAGCGGATGGGTTGTCATTAAGCCCATTGGGCCTTCTTAATGGGCCATCTCTCTAGGCTGGGACTGTGAACCATTAACACATAAAGGAATTGTGCCCTCAACATGACGGGTGCGATCATATCAGCACTAATGCACCGGATCCCATCAGAACTCCGAAGTTAAGCGTGCTTGGGCGAGAGTAGTACTAGGATGGGTGACCCTTGGGAAGTCCTCGTGTTGCACCCCCCTTTTCAATTTTTTTTACTCTGGTTAGGGTTGCCAAGATACTTTATCCACAGCATTTCTATTATCGAATCCCACGGCACCTTGGGCAATACAACTTCGCTTCACGTCGAGGCCAGGCCCGCAAACCGAGGGCGTAGGGCTTGTGAGCAGGTCTCCGTCGTTCCGGTGCCCATAACTTTTGATCCGTAAGGAGTTACGTAGCGCACAGCATACTGTTGGAAAGCTCTCTGAGACCTCTACGACAGGGGCGACAAGCTTGCTCGCTTTACCCTTTTTTGGACCCCAAAATCGAACGTTTTCATTACTTTCGGGCCACTTTTCTAGTTTAGCTCTATTTTTTCGTCCCGGATCGTACGTCGTGAGCTGTTAAAAGTACAACAACCTTACTCGCGGGACATTAGAGGGCCCTACAATGCATTGAAATCTCCTCTTGTGAGTATGCTGGGTTGTTGAAGCGGATGGGTTGTCGTTAAGTCCATTGGCCCTTCCTAATGGCCCCTCCCTCTAGGCTGGGACTGTGAACCATTAACACATAAAGAAATTGTGCCCTCAACATGACGGGTGCGATCATACCAGCACTAATGCACCGGATCCCATCAGAACTCCGAAGTTAAGTGTGCTTGGGCGAGAGTAGTACAAGGATGGGTGACCCCCTGGGAAGTCCTCATGTTGCACCCCCCTTTTCAATTTTTTTTGTTCCGGTTACGGTTGCCAAGATACTTTATACACCATATTTCTATTATCGAATCTCACGGCACCTTGGGCAAGACAACTTCGCTTCACGTGGAGGCTGGGCCAGCAAACCGATGGCGTAGGGCATGTGACCAGGTCTCCGTCGCTCCGGTGCATGTAACTTTTGATCCGCAAGGAGTTACGTGGCACACAGCATACTGTTGGAAAGCTCTCCAAGAGATCTACGATAGGGGCAGCTACCTTGGTCACTGTGCCCTTTTTTGGAGTCCAAAATCGAACGTTTTCATCAGTTTCGGTCCACTTTTCTAGTTTGGCTCTATTTTTCGGTCCCGGATCCTACGTCGAGAGCTGTTAAAAGGACAACAACCTTACTCGCGAGACAATAGTGGGCCCTATAACGCAGTGAAAGCTCATCTTGCGAGTATGCAGGGTTGTTGAAGCGGATGGGTTGTCTCTAAGTCCATTGGGCCTTCTTAAGGGGCCATCTCTCTTGGTTGGGACTGTGAACCATTAACAAATAAAGAAATTGTGCCGTCAACATGACGGGTGCGATCATACCAGCACTAATGCACCGGATCCCATCAGAACTTCGAAGTAAAGCGTGCTTGTGCGAGAATAGTACTAGGATGGGTGACCCCTTGGGAAGTCCTCGTGTTGCACCCACCTTTTCAATTTTTTTTGTTCTGGTTACGGTTGCCAAGATTCTTTATCCACCACATTTCTATTATCGAATCCCACAGCACCTTGGGCAAGACAACTTCGGTTAAGTGGAGGCCGAGCCCGCAAACCGAGGGCGTAGGGCTTGTGAGCAGGTCTCCGTCGCTCTGGTGCCCATAACTTTTGATCCGTAAGGAGTTACACGGCGCATAGCATACTGTTGGAAAGCTCTCCGAGAGCTCTACGACAGGGGCAGCTAGCTTGCTCTATGTGCCCTTTTTTGCAGCTCAAAATTGAACATTTTCATCAGTTTCGGGCCACTTTTCTAGTTTAGATCAATTTTTCCATCCCGGATTGTACGTCGTGAGATGTTAATAGGACAACAACCTTACTCGCGGGACATTAGAGGGCCCTACAACACATTGAAATCTCGTCTTGCGAGTATGCTGTGTTGTTGAAGCGAATGGGTTGTCGTTAAGCCCATTGGGCCTTCTTAATGGGCCATCACTCTAGGCTGGGACTATGAACCATTAACACATAAAGGAATTGTGCCCTCAACATGACGGGGGTTATCATACCAGCACTAATGCACCGGATCCCATCAGAACTCCGAAGTTAAGCGTGCTTGGGCGAGAGTAGTACTAGGATGGGTGACCCCCTGGGAAGTCCTCGTGTTGCACCCCCCTTTTCAATTTTTTTTGCTCCGGTTAGGGTTGCCAAGATACTTTATCCACCACATTTCTATTATCGAATCCCACGACACCTTGGGCAAGACAACTTCGCTTCACGTGGAGGCCGGGCCCGCAAACCGAGGGCGTAGGGCTTGTGAGCAGGTCTCCGTCGCTCCGGTGCCCATAACTTTTGATCCGTAAGGAGTTACGTGGCGCACAGCATACTGTTGGAAAGCTCTCCGAGAGCTCTACGACAAGGGCAGCTAGCTTGGTCAATGTGCACTTTTTTGGAGCCCAAAATCGAACGTTTTCATCAGTTTCGTGCCACTTTTTTGGTTTAGCTCTATTTTTCCGTCCCGGATCGTACGTCGTGAGATGTTAAAGGGACAACAACCTTACTCGCGGGACATTAGAGGGCCCTACAACGCATTGAAATCTCGTCTTGCGAGTATGCTGGGTTGTTGAAGCGGATGGGTTGTCGCTAAGTCCATTGGGCCTTCTTAATGGGCCATCTCTCTAGGTTGGGACTGTGAACCATTAACACATAAAGGAATTGTGCCGTCAACATGACGGGTGCGATCATACCAGCACTAATGCACCGGATCCCATCAGAACTCCGAAGTTAAGCGTGCTCGGGCGAGGGTAGTACTAGGATGGGTGACCCCGTAGGAAGTCCTCGTGTTGGACCCCCCTTTTCAATTTTTTTTGTTCCGGTTAGGGTTGCCAAGATACTTTATCAACCACATTTCTAATAGCGAATCCCACGGCACCTTGGGCAAGACAACTTCGCTTCACGTGGAGGCCGGGCCTGCAAACCGAGGGCGTAGGGCTTGTGAGCAGGTCTCCGTCGTTCCGGTGCCCATAACTTTTGTTCCGTAGGGAGTTACACGGCGCACAGCATACTGTTGGAAAGCTCTCCGAGAGCTCTACCACAGGGGCAGCAAGCTCGCTCGCTGTGCCCTTTTTTGGAGGCCAAAATTGAACGTTTTCATCAGTTTCAGGCCACTTTTCTTGTTTAGATCAATTTTTCCATCCAGGATCGTACGTCGTGAGCTGTTAAAAGGATAACAACCTTACTCACGGGACATTAGAGGGCCCAACAACGCATTGAAATCTCGTCTTGCAAGTATGCTGGGTTGTTGAATCAGATGGGTTGTCGTTAAGCGCATTGGGCCTTCTTAATGGGCCATCTCTCTAGGCTGGGACTGTGAACCATTAACCCATAAAGGAATTGTGCCCTCAACAAGACTGGTGCGATCATACCAGCACTAATGCACCAGATCCCATCAGAACTCCGAAGTTAAGCGTGCTTGGGCGAGAGTAGTACTAGGATGGGTGACCCCCTTGGAAGTCCTCGTGTTGCACCCCCCTTTTCAATTTTTTTTCCTTCGGTTAGGGTTGCCAAGATAGTTTATCAACCGCATTTCAATTATCGAATCCCACGGCAGCTTGGGCAGGACAACTTCGCTTCACGTGGAGGTCGGGCCCGCAAACCGAGGGCGTAGGGCTAGTGAGCAGGTCTCCGTCGCTCCGGTGCCCATAACTTTTGATCCGTAAGGAGTTGCACAGCGCACAACATACTGTTGGTAAGCTCTCCGAGAGCTCTACGACAGGGTTATCAAGCTTGCTTATTGAGCCCTTTTTAGGAGCCCAAAATCGAACGTTTTCATCAATTTCGGGGCACTTTTCTAGTTTAACTCCATTTTTCCGTCCCGGATCGTACGTCGTGAGCTATTAAAAGGATAACAACCTTACTCGCGGGATATTAGAGGGCCCTACAACGCATTGAAATCTTGTCTTGCGAGTATGTTGGGTTGTTGAAGCGGATGGGTTGTCGTTAAGCCCATTGGGCCTTCTTAATGGGCCATCTCTCTAGGCTGGGTTTGTGAACCGTTAACACATAAAGGAATTGTGCCCTCAACATGACAGGTGCGATCATACCAGCTCTAATGCATCGGATAACATTAGAACTCCGAAGTTAAGCGTGCTTGGGCGAGAGTAGTACTAGGATAGGTGACCCCCTGGGAAGTCCTCGTGTCGCACCCCCCTTTTCAATCTTTTTTTCTCCGGTTAGGGTTGCCAAGATACTTTATCCACACATTTCTATTATCGAATCCCACGGCACCTTGGGCAAGACAACTTCGCTTTCCGTGGAGGCCAAGCCCGCAAACCGAGGGCGTAGGGCTTGTGAGCAGGTCTCCGTCGCTCCGGTGCCCATAACTTTTGATCCGTAAGGAGTTACGCGGCGCACAACATACTGTTGGAAAGCTCTCCGAGAGATCTACGATAGGGGCAACTAGCATGCTCCCTCTACCCATTTTTGGAGCCCAAAAATGAATGTTTTCATCAGTTTCGGGCCACTTTTCTAGTTGGCTCTATTTTTCCGTCCCGGATCGTACGTCGTGAGCTGTTAAAAGGACAACAACCTTACTCGCAGAACATTAGAGGGCCCTAAAACGCATTGAAATCTTGTCTTGCGAGTATGCTGGGTTGTTGAAGCGGATGGGTTGTCGTTAAGCCCATTGGGCCTTCTTAATGGGCCATCTCTCTAGGTTGGGACTGTGAACCATTAACACATAAAGGAATTGTGCCCTCAACATGACGGGTGCGATCATACCAGCACTAATGCACCGGATCCCATCAGAACTCCGAAGTTAAGCGTGCTTGGGCGAGAGTAGTACTAGGATGGGTGACCCCCTGGGAAGTCCTCGTGTTGTACCCCCCTTTTTAATTTTTTTTGCTCCGGTTAGGGTTGCCAGGATACTTTATCCACCACATTTCTATTATCGAATCCCACGGCACCTTGCGCAAGACAACTTCGCTTTACGTGGAAGCCAGGCAAGCAAACCGAGGGCGTAGGACTTGTGACCAGGTTACTGTCGCTCCGGTGCCCATAACTTTTGATCCGTAAGTAGTTACACGGCGCACAACATACTGTTGGAAAGCTCTCCGAGAGCTCTAAGACAGGGGCATCTAGCTTGCTCGTTGTTCCCTTTTTTGGAGCCCAAATTGAACGTTTTCCTCAGTTTCGGGCGACTTTTCTAGTTTAGCTCTATTTTCCATCCCGGATCGTACGTCGTGAGCTGTTAAAAGGACAACAACCTTACTCACGGGACATTAGAGGGCCCTACAACGCATTGAAATCTCGTCTTGCGAGTATACTGGGTTGTTGAAGCGGATGGGTAGTCGTTAAGTCCATTGGGCCTTCTTAATGGGCCATCTCTCAATGCTGGGACAGTGAACCATTAACACATAAAGGAATTGTGCCCTTAACATGACGGGTGCGATCATACCAGCTCTAATGCACCAGATACCATTAGAACTCCGAAGTTAAGCGTGCTTTGGCGAGAGTAGTACTAGGATGGGTAACCCCCTGGGAAGTCCTCGTGTTGCATCCCACTTTTCAATTTTTTTTCTCCGGTTAGGGTTGCCAAGATACTTTATCCACCACATTTCTATTATCGAATCCCACGGCACCTTGGGTAAGACAACTTCGCTTCACGTGGAGGCGAGCCCGCAATCCTAGGGCGTAGCGCTTGTTAGAAGGTCTCCGTCGCTCCGGTGCACATAACTTTTGATCCGTAAGGAGTTACGCGGCGCACAGCATACTGTTGGAAAGCTCTCCGAGAGCTCTACGACAAGGGCAGCTAGCTCGCTCGCTGTGCCCTTTTTTGGAGCCCAAATCGAACGTTTTCATCAGTTTCGGGCCACTTTTCTAGTTTAGCTCTATTTTTCCGTCCCGGATCGTACGTCGTGAGCTGTTAAAAGGACAACAACCTTACTCGCGGGACATTAGAGGGCCCTAAAACGCATTGAAATCTAGTCTTGCGAGTATGCTGGGTTGTTGAAGCGGATGGGTTGTCGCTAAGTCCATTGGGCCTTCTTAAGGGGCCATCTCTCTTGGTTGGGACTTTGAACCATTAACACATAAAGGAATTGGGCCGTCAACATGACAGGTGCCATCGTACCAGCACAAATGCACCGGATCCCATCAGAACTTCGAAGTTAAGCGTGCTTGTGCGAGAGTAGTACTAGGATGGGTGACCCCTTGGGAAGTCCTCGTGTTGCACCCCCCTTTTCAATTTTTTTTGCCCTGGTTAGTGTTGCCAAGATACTTTATCCACCACATTTCTATAGTCGATTCCCACGGCAACTGGGGCAAGACAACTTCGCTTCACGTGGATGCCGGGCCCGCAAACCGAGGGCGTAGGGCTTGTGAGCAGGTCTCCGTCGCTCCGGTGCCATAACTTTTGATCCGTAAGGAGTTACACGGCGCACAGCATACTGTTGGAAAGCTCTCCGAGAGCTCTACCACAGGGGCAGCCAGCTTGCTCGCTTTGCCCATTTTTGGAGACCAAAATCGAACATTTTCATCTGTTTTGGCCACTTTTCTAGTTTAGCTCAATTTTTCCATCCCGGATCGTACGTCGTGAGTTGTTAAAAGGACAACAACCTTACTCGCGGGACATTAGAGGGCCCTACAACGCATTGAAATCTCGTCTTGCGAGTATGCTGGGTTGTTGAAGCGGATGGGTTGTCGTTAAGCCCATTGGGCCTTCTTAATGGGCCATCTCTCTAGGCTGGGACTGTGAACCATTAACACATAAAGGAATTGTGCCCTCAACATGACGGGTGCGATCATACCAGCACTAATGCACCGGATCCCATCAGAACTCCGAAGTTAAGCGTGCTTGGGCGAGAGTAGTACTAGGATAGGTGACCCCCTGCGAAGTCCTCGTGTTGCACCCCCCTTTTCAATTTTTTTTTCTCCGGTTAGGGTTGCCAACATACTTTATCCACCACATTTCTATTATCGAATCCAATGGCACCTTGGGCAAGACAAATTCGCTTCACGTGGAGGCCGGGCCTGCAAACCGAGGTCGTAGGGCTTGAAAGCAGGTCTCCGTCGCTCCGGTGTTCATAACTTTCGATCCGTAAGGAGTTACGCGGCGCACAGCATACTGTTGGAAAGCTCTCCGAGAGCTCTACGACAGGGGCAACTAGCTTGTTCGCTGCGCCCTTTTTTGGAGCCCAAAATAGAACATTTTCATCAGTTTCGGGCCACTTTTCTGGTTTAGCTCTATTTTTCCGTCCCGGATCGTACGTCGTGAGATGTTAAAAGAACAACAACCTTACTCGCGGGACATTAGAGGGCCCTACAACGCATTGAAATCTCGTCTTGCGAGTATGCTGGGTTGTTGAAGCGGATGGGTTGTCGTTAAGCCCATTGGGCCTTCTTAATGGGCCATCTCTCTAGGCTGGGATTGTGAACCATTAACACATAAAGGAATTGTGCCCTCAACATGATGGGTGCGATCATACCAGCACTAATGCACCGGATCCCATCAGAACTCCGAAGTTTAGTGTGCTTGGGCGAGCGTAGTACTAGGATGGGTAACCCGATGGGAAATCCTCGTGTTGCACCCTTCTTTTGAATTTTTTTTGCTCTGGTTAGGGTTGCCAAGAAACTTTATCCACCACATTTCTATTATCAAATCCCACGGAACCATGGGCAAGACAACTTCGCTTCACGTGGTGGCTGGGCCCGCAAACCGAGGGCGTAGGGCTTGTGAGCAGGGCTCCGTCGCTCCGGTGCACATAACTTTTGATCCGTAACGAGTTAGGCGGCACATAGCATACTGTTGGAAAGCTCTCCGAGAGCTCTACGACAGGGGCAGCTAGCTTGCTCGCTATTCCTTTTTTTGTACCCCAAAATCGAACGTTTTCATCAGTTTTGGACCACTTTTCTAGTTTAGATCTAATTTTCCGTCCCGGATCGTACGTCGTGAGCTGTTAAAAGGACAACAACCTTACTCGCGGGACATTAGAGGGCCCTACAACGCATTGAAATCTCGTCTTGCGAGTATGCTGGGTTGTTGAAGCGGATGGGTTGTCGTTAAGTCCATTGGGCCTTCTTAATGGGCCATCTCTCTAGGCTGGGACTGTGAACCATTAACACATAAAGGAATTGTGCCGTCAACATGACGGGTGCGATCATACCAGCACTAATGCACCGGATCCCATCAGAACTCCGAAGTTAAGCGTGCTTGGGCGAGAGTAGTACTAGGATGGGTGACCCCCTAGGAAGTCCTCGTGTTGCACCCCCTTTTCAATTTTTTTTGCTCCGGTTAGGGTTGCCAAGATACTTTATCCACCACATTTCTATTATCGAATCCCACGGCACCTTGGGCAAGACAACTTCGCTTCACGTGGAGGCCGGGCCCACAAACCGAGGGCGTAGGGCTTGTGAGCAGGTCTCCGTCGCTCCGGTGCCCATAACTTTTGATCCGTAAGGAGTTACGTGGTGGACATCATACTGTTGTAAAGCTCTCCGAGAGCTCTACGACAGGGGCAGATAGCTAGCTCGCTGTGCCCATTTTTGGTGCCCAAAATCGAATGTTTTCATCATTTTCGGGCCACTTTTCTAGTTTAGCTCTATTTCTCCGTCCCGGATCGTTCGTCGTGAGCTGTTAAAAGTACAACAACCTTACTCGCGGGACATTAGAGGGCCCTACAACGCATTGAAATCTCGTCTTGCGAGTATGCTGGGTTGTTGAAGCGGATGGGTTGTCGTTAAGCCCATTGGGCCTTCTTAATGGGCCATATCTCTAGGCTGGGACTGTGAACCATTAACACATAAAGGAATTGTGCCCTCAACATGACGGGTGCGATCATACCAGCACTAATGCACCGGATCCCATCAGAACTCCGAAGTTAAGCGTGCTTGGGCGAGAGTAGTACTAGGATGGGTGACCCCCTGGGAAGTCCTCGTGTTGCACCCCTGTTTTCAATTTTGTTGCTCCGGTTAGGGTTGCCAAGAAAGTTTATCCACCATATTTCTATTATCGAATCCCACGGCACCTTGGTCAAGACAACTTCGCTTCATGTGGAGGTCGGGCCAGCAAACCGAGGGCGTAGGGCTTGTGAGCAATTCTCCGTCGCTACGGTGCCCATAACTTTTGATCCGTAAAGAGTTACGCGACGCACTGCATACTGTTGAAAAGCTCTCCGAGACCTCTACGATAAGGGAATCTAGCTTGTTCGTTGTGCCCTTTTTTGGAGCTCAAAATCGAACGGTTTCATCAGTTTCGGGCCACTTTTCTAGTTTAGCTCTATTTTTCCGTCCTGGATCGTACGTCATGAGCTGTTAAAAGGACAACAACCTTACACGCGGGACATTAGAGGGCCCTACAACGCATTGAAATCTCGTCTTGCGAGTATGCTGGGTTGTTGAAGCGGATGGGTTGTCGTTAAGCCCATTGGGCCTTCTTAATGGGCCATCTCTCTAGGCTGGGACTGTGAACCATTAACACATAAAGGAATTGTGCCCTCAACATGACGGGTGCGATCATACCAGCACTAATGCACCGGATCCCATCAGAACTCCGAAGTTAAGCGTGCTTGGGCAAGAGTAACACCAGGATGGGTGACTCCCTGGGAAGTCCTCGTGTTGCACCCCCCTTTACAATTTTTTTTGCTCCGGTTAGGGTTGCCAAGATACTTTATCCACCACATTTCTATTATCGAATCCCACGGCACCATGGGCAAGACAACTTCGCTTCACGTGGAGGCCGGGACCGCAAACCGAGGGCGTAGGGCTTGTGAGCAGGGCTCCGTCGCTCCGGTGCCCATAACTTTTGATCCGTAAGGAGTTACGCGGCGCACAGCATACTGTTGGAAAGCTCTCCGAGAGCTCTACGACAGGGGCAGCTAGCTTGCTCGCTGTGCCCTTTTTTGGAGCCCAAAATCGAACGTTTTCATCAGTTTCAGACCACTTTTCTAGTTTAGCTCTATTTTTTCGTCCCGGATCGTACGTCGTGAGCTGTTAAAAGGACAACAACCTTACTCGCGGGACATTAGAGGGCCCTACAACGCATTGAAATCTCGTCTTGCGAGTATGCTGGGTTGTTGAAGCGGATGGGTTGTCGTTAAGTCCATTGGGCCTTCTTAATGGGCCATCTCTCTAGGTTGGGACTGTGAACCATTAACACATAAAGGAATTGTGCCGTCAACATGACGGGTACGATTATACCAGCACTAATGCACTGGATCCCATCAGAACTCTGAAGTTAAGCATGCTTGGGCGAGAGTAGTACTAGGATGGGTGACCCCCTGGGAAGTCCTTGTGTTGCACCCTTTTTTTCAATTTTTTTTTCTCCGGTTAGGGTTGCCAAGATACTTTATCCACCACATTTCTATTATCGAATCCCACGGCACCTTGGGCAAGACAACTTCGCTTCACGTGGAGGCCGGGCCCGCAAACCGAGGGCGTAGGGCTTGTGAGCAGGTCTCCGTCGCTCCGGTGCCCATAACTTTTGATCCGTAAGGAGTTACACGGCGCACAGCATACTGTTGGAAAGCTCTCCGAGAGCTCTACGACAGGGGCAGCTAGCTTGCTCGATTTGCCCTTTTTTGGAGCCCAAAATCGAACGTTTTCATCAGTTTCGGGCCACTTTTCTAGTTTAGATCAATTTTTCCATCCCGGATCGTACGTCGTGAGCTGTTAAAAGGACAACAACCTTACTCGCGGGACATTAGAGGGCCCTACAATGCATTGAAATCTCATCTTGCGAGTATGCTGGGTTGTTGAAGCGGATGGGTTGTCGTTAAGCCCATTGGGCCTTCTTAATGGGCCATCTCGCTAGGCTGGGACTGTGAACCATTAACACATAAAGGAATTGTGCCCTCAACATGACGGGTGCGATCATACCAGCACTAATGCACCGGATCCCATCAGAACTCCGAAGTTAAGCGTGCTTGGGCGAGAGTAGTACTAGGATGGGTGACCCCCTGGGAAGTCCTCGTGTTGCACCCCCTTTTCAATATTTTTTTCTCCGGTTAGGGTTGTCAAGATACTTTATCTACCACATTTCTATTATCGAATCCCATGGCACCTTGGGTAAGACAACTTGGCTTCACGTGGAGGACGGGCCCGCAAATCGATGGCGTAGGGCATGTGAGCAGGTCTCCGTCGCTCCGGCACCCATAACTTTTGATCCGAAAGGAGTTACGCGGGGCACAGCAAACTGTTGGAAAGCTCTCCGAGAGTTCTACGACGGGGGCAACCAGCTTGCTCGTTGTGCCCTTTTTTGGAGCCCAAAATCGAACGTTTTCATCAGTTTCTGGCCACTTTTCTAATTTAGCTCTATTTTTCGTCCCAGATCGTACGTCGTGAGCTGTTAAAAGGACAACAACCTTACTCGCGGGACATTAGAGGGCCCTACAACGCATTGAAATCTCATCTTGCGAGTATGCTTGGTTGTTGAAGCGGATGGGTTGTCGTTAAGCCCATTGGGCCTCCTTAATGGGCCATCTCTCTAGACTGGGACTGTGAACCATTAATACATGAAGGAATTGTGCCGTCAACATGATGGGTGCGATCGTACCAGCTCTAATTCACAGGATACCATTAGAACTCGGAAGTTAAGCGTGCTTGGGCGAGAGTAGTACTAGGATGCGTGACCCCCTGGGAAGTCCTCGTGTTGCACCCCCCTTTTCAATTTTTTTTGCTCCGGTTAGGGTTGCCAAGATACTTTATCCACCACATTTCTATTATCGAATCCCACGGCACCATGGGCAAGACAACTTCGCTTCACGTGGAGGCCGGGCCCGCAAACCGAGGGCGTAGGGCTTGTGAGCAGGTGTCCGTCGCTCCAGCGCCCACAACTTTTGATCCGTAAGGAGTTACGTGGTGCACAGCATACTGTTGGACAGCTCTCCGAGAGCTCTACGACGGGGGCTGCTAGCTTGCTCGCTGTGCCCTTTATTAGAGCCCAAAATCGAACGTTTTCATCAGTTTCGGGCCACTTTTCTAGTTTAGCTCTATTTTTCCGTCCCGGATCGTACGTCGTGAGCTGTTAAAAGGACAACAACCTTTCTCGCGGGACATTAGAGGGCCCTACAACACATTGAAATCTCTTCTTGCAAGTATGCTGGGTTGTTGTTAAGCCCATTGGGCCTCCTTAATGGGCCATCTCTCTAGGCTGGGACTGTGAACCATTAACACATAAAGGAATTGTGCCCTCAACATGACGGGTGCGATCATACCAGCTCTAAAGCACCGGATACCATTAGAACTCCGAAGTTAAGCGTGCTTGGGTGAGAGTATTACTAGGATGGGTGACCCCCTGGGAAGTGAGCCTGTTGCACCCCCATTTTCAATTTTTTTTTCTCCGGTTAGGGTTGCCAAGATACTTTATCCACCACATTTCTATTATCGAATCCCACGGCACCTTGGGCAAGACAACTTCGCTTCACGTGGAGGCCGGGTGTCACGCCCCAACCCGGCCAATAAGGTTAGACTAGGGTGTGAACTAAACATTCAAGTCACGTCTCGTACTTAACTGTTTATAAAGATTTAACACTTATTGTTTTTAGCCTAAACTCCAAAGTTTTCCGGAAAATCGGCAACATAACGGCTGTAATTGGACTCTTTGGTTTGACCTAATTCTCTAAACGCCTCAATTATTCCAATCATTAATCCAATTTCATTAAGGACTCCTATTTGTCACCAACCAATTTGCCTACTAGTTTATCTTGAAACTCTCGTTTGGTTAATAAGCCTAACATGATAACTATGCCCCGTTTATTTTTCAATTTCCTATCATTCAAGTACCTATTATCCTTTAGTTTGAAAATGAACACATAAGTGAAATTAGATAGAATTAACTTAGTTGATTGTTCATCTAGTGGTTTGAATGCCTACGATAACTACTAATTAAGAAAACGAAAGCAAACAACCAAATAAAAGTTCGTCCGGTTATAGATAGTACAATCTCAGAATTAGACCCAAATTACAACAGGGTCATTTACATCAATAAACAACGAGCAACATAAAAGAAATAGTCTTCAAGTAGCATAGTTCACAAATAGCCATAATCACGCAAGGCACACAAGACAGGCAATCACTCCAGGAGTTCATCGTTAGGCACACCGTCCTCGGGTATCTATACCTGTTCTTCTTCACCTGTGATGAAAAAGAGGGTGAGTCCTTATGAACTCAGCGAGGGGGAACGAGAAATACGTTTTGAAACTCGTTTTCCGGTTCAATTTATGAAAACTCTTTTTGAGAACATGTCACGTATTACAAATAATAAGGTACGCAATTATAAGAAACAAATCGAGTAACGGATACAAAGTAAGGGAACAGAAATGCCAGTCTTTCCTCCCCGAAGTTCTCTAGGAACCAAGCGAGAGTACTTATACACATAGTAAAAAGGATACGGTGAGCATTTGCTCTCAATGTCACTTTCGATTCATTTGGTGCGGCCGACTTCAATACTCCACTTATCGCTCCCAATTGGGTGTACTCCGGATGTACCCCGAAACCTACGACCCAACTCTCCGAGGGTGAAATGCCAAGCGAGAGAGGGAATTGGACCATGGTAGTCACGGTAACACCGGCAAGCCCGATGCCGCCCGGCGTGCGTGAAACACTACCATGCCACACTGAAAGGTTGCAACCTCGTATACAATGCCCATTTTTGTCATTTAACATTTCACATTAGGAGGTCAACAAAGTAGGTTGCCTCCGAGCAAGTATATGATCACATTTTGACATATTGGCATATAAGGCATTGTAAGAACATATAATCATTTCATATATCCATTTGAAAGCAATTAAACTTTATCGGGCAGCCAAGTAATCATGTTCAAATAAACCATTGAATATCTTTTAACAATTCACATTAGGAGGACAACAAAGTAGGTTGCCTCCGAGCAATTTCAAGATCACATATTGCCAAGTAAATGAACGAGGCATGCTTGACATGAAATTTCACTTTGTAGAACACATAGAGTCATATGAACATTAAACGGGCAGCCATGTAACACATGCAAGTCAAGCCATATAACTCATTTCGAAGTCCACGTAATCAAGTGATACGATTATTCAACATGCAACAACATCTACGTGGTGGTTTCGGATGCAAGAAAAGCCTATTTGTCAACATGCAATGATCAAAATTACATTTAAGCTTATAAGACATTTACGGACAGCCCACTAAGCATATAATTTCCACACAATATCTAAATGATCAACACTTAGCAAGACTACCTAGTCATTAGGGTTTCCGTTTCATGCTTAACCATGTGATTAAACCCTAAGTCAACTCAAGTTCATTCACAAGTCATGCATCATTCAATTCAAACATCCTCAAGTACTCAAAACAGTCCACACAACATCCCAACACCACAATTCCAAGAAATTAGCACCACAAGAGGGGTTACAACAATTTTCCAAGCATATAACTAAGTGAAACCTTTACTGCAATAGGCTGTTTTCCCACAATCAATAGGATAATCAAACAATCTCAAAATTCAGTGAATAAGATGTCAAATTAAATCTTAAGAAGTTAACTAAACTCAGAAACAAACCTTGCATCAATTGGAGTTCAGAATCATTAGTTATGGCCGAAACAGTGAGGTAGCACAAAACTGTCCAGATTTGCACACTTTTCAGAAATTGACGTTTTCGAGGTCCTTAGATTCATTTTTAGCTTTGGTCCATTTCTGACAAAATTGTCCAGAACTGAAAAATATAATAGCACACCAATTTTCGTGCATTTTGGACAACATTTACTAAGTCAAACATGGTTCGCTCCACAAGGTCAGTGCATCTGCCAAAACCTGATTCATTTTCTCAGATTTCCAGATTTGGTCATATTTTAATGATTTGCCATTTTGAGGATCTTAGAGTCAAATTTATCTTCGGCCTATTTCTGGGAAAAATGTTCAAAACTGTCCAAAATAGTCACCCACCAATTTTCAAGCATTTTCAACATCATTTGCCTAGCTAAACTTACCTCGAACAGACTAGTCAGAGAGCTGTCATCCACTTCGACTTCACCTAGCATCATTTTCAAGCCAAGATCTTGCCATGCATGGTTGTTTAAGCTTATGAACGACCATATAGCTCAAGTACAGAAGCAAATACACACATTTATGAGCATGCATGTGAAATTTCAAAGAGTTTTCAAAAGCTTTTAACCCTCACCTTTGCAATCAACCAAAAGATGCACAAAAACCTTGTTGAGGCTCAAATTTCTTCCTCTTCTTGCTTAGCCGAGTTTCCAACTTGGTTTTCTCTATTTTTCCTAGCCTAGTAAGCAATCTCTTAGTACATGCAAGTAGTTAGTGTGAGGCCCGACCTCGATTTGCGTGCGAAACCTAACTTTGTGTGCCCTAACCTAGATTTGCGTTCCATGACCTAGGTTTGAGAATTGTATTTAGTTTTGTGTGCCTTGCATTGAATTTCGTGCATTCATATAGAGTTACGTGCGTTTGTCTCGTAGTTCGTGTCCTACCTCGAAGTGCGTGCCCTAAACCTAGAAAAGCGTGCCTACACACTAATCAAGAAAGCATCTTTCACGAAACACTAGACTATTAAACAATTCTACAAAATTCACTAACAATATAATAATCAAAATTCCATTCACTAGAAGACAAAAATGCACCAAAAACAAAATATTCCTTATTATTTATCCATTATTCTTTTTGCACCTTTAAGATACAATTAGAATAATGCTTAAGATGACAAAAATTCGGCCAATTCATTAGCTTTGGCCGACCACTAAGAGCATTGGTCTAACAATTGCATATTTTATTCATAGTCTTAGTCAAACACTTAGCATGATGCATTAAAAAATTGCTCAAATTGCACCCAATTTCTTCACCATTCTCGGCCATAGCATTTTGCCCATGCTTAACATTTCAAATTAAAGAATTTTGAAGACAAAGGCTGAAAATTGGCTGCCCAATGCCGACATACACCTCAAAAATTGCCAAGACCATCATTTCTTTGTCATTTCTCTCATTTCCTCTCACAAACTCTCTCTCCTCTCATTCTTCTCTCTCCATTTCGGTCCTTGGCTGAACTCTCATCATCCTTGTTCATCCTCATCACACCTTGGTCGAGTAAGGCAAGCAAACCACCAAGAAAACCAAGCAATCAAGCTAGAGTTCGAAAATTTTTCTTGCATGCGCATTTGAAGCTTCATTTCGGCTTTAGGTAAACTTCTTGACATTCATTTCTTTTCTTCATGTTTTGACTACATGCATGCACTAAGAGGTTGATCACTAGGCTAGGAAAAATAGAGAAAAACCAAGTTGAAATCTCAGCCAAGCAAGGAGAAGAACAGATTTGAACTTCAACCGGGTTTTTGAACATAGTTTGGTTGATTGCAAAGGTGAGGGTTAAAAGCTTTTGAAAACTCTTTGAAATTTCACATGCATGTTCACAAATGAGTATATTTGCTTCTGTACTTGAGTTATGTGGTCGTCCATGAGCTTAAACAACCATGCATGGCAAGAACTTGGCTTGAAAATGATGCTAGGTGAAGTCGAATTTATGTGACAGCTCTCTGACCAGTCTGTTCGAGGTAAGTTTAGCTAAGCAAATGGTGTTGAAAATGATTGAAAATTGGTAGGTGACTAGTTTGGGCAGTTTTGAACATTTTTCCCAGAAATAGGTCGAAGCAAATTTTGACTCTAAGGTCCTCAAAATGGCAAATCATTAAAATGTGACCAAATCTGGAAATCTGGAAAAATGAATCAGGTTTTGTCAGATGCACTGACCTTGTGGAACGAACCATATTTGACTTAGTAAATGTTGTCCAAAATGCATGAAATTTGGTGTACGGATATATTTTTCAGTTCTGGACAACTTTGTCAGAAATAGATGAAAGCTAAAAATGAATCTAAGGACCTCAAAAACGTCATTTTCTGAAAAGTGTCCAAATCTGGACAGTTTTGTGTTACCTCACTGTTTCGGTTATAACTAATGATTCTGAACTCCAATTGATGCAAGGCTTGTTTCTGATTTTAGTTAACTTCTTAAGATTTAATTTGACATCTTATTTACTGAATTTGGAGAATTTTTGATTATTCGATTGATTGTGAGAAAACAGCCTATTGCAGTGAGAGTTCCACTTAGCTATGTGCTTGGAAAACTACTGTAACCTCTTTTGTGGCACTAATTGCTTGGAAATGTGGTGTTGGAACATTATGTGGACTGTTTTGAGCACTTGAGGTTGTATGAATTGATTGATGCATGACTTGGTAATGATGTTAAGTTGACTTAGGGTTTTGATCGCACGATTATGCATGAAATAGAAACCCTAATGACTAAGTATTCTTGCTAAGTGTTAACCATTGGATATTGTGAGGAAACTGTACGTTGCGTGGGCTGCCCGTAACTGTTTTATAACTTTAAAAGTGATCTTGACCACTGCATGTTGACAAATAAGCTTTTCTTGCATTTGAACCCATGTTGATATCATTGCATGTTGAGTAATCTTATCACTTGATTGCGTGGACTATTTAATGAGTTATATGGCCTGTTTTACATGTGTTACATGGCTGCCCGTTTAATTTCCATATAACTCTCTATGCCTTTCAAGTGAAAATTCTTGTCTTATCGTGTCCTGCTTGTTTATCTGTCAATGTGCAATCTTATGACTCTCCGGAGGCGACCTACTTTGTTGTCCTCCTTCTGTGATATATATTACCTGTCATAAATGTGCATTGCATTCAAGGTTGCAACCTTTCCTGTCGGCATGGTAGCGATCACGTACGCCGGGCGGCATCGGGCTTGCCGGTGATACCGTGACCACCATGGTCCCATTCCCTCTCTCGCTTGGGGGCTAGACTTCCTCGGAGAGTTGGGTCGTAGGATTTTTGGGGTACATCCGGAGTACACCCACTTGGTGTGTTTGGGGGATGATTTGAAGTCGGCCGCAACAGTTGATCCTGGATCTGATCTGAGAGCAAAAGCTCACCGTATCCTTTTTATTATATGTATAAGTACTCCCGCTTGGATCCTAGAGAACCTCGGGGAGGAAAGACTGGTATTCCTGTTTCTGTATTTGTATTTCTGTACTTGTACTTCTGTTGTATTCATGTTTGAAAAAGGAATTTTCATAAGTTTAACCGAAAAATGAGTTTCAAACTTATTTCTCGTTCCCCCTCGCTGAGTTCATAAGGACTCACCCTCTTTCATCATTTCAGGTGAAGAAGAACAGGCACAGGAACCCGAGCTCAATGTACCTAATGATGAACCTCTGGAATGATTGCTTGTTATCGTTGTTTTGCTTGAACGTGACTTCTTGTGAACTTTTGTTACTTAAAGACTATTTCCCTTATGTTGTTGTTGCTTCTGATGTAAAAGATCCCCGCTGTAATTTGGGGTCTAATTTTGGGTTGTACTTATTTTAAGTAGACTGATACCAGACATGACACTACTATGATCATTTTGCTCTCACTCCCGCTAGTATCTATCACAGGTTGTGATGCTTAGTTAAGAAATAGGTTAATGAACTTATCCAATCTCAGCAGGTACTCGCTTATAAGCTAAGATCAACAGGTATATTTTGAAATGAGGATAAATGAACAAACGAGACATAGTATCATGTTAGGTTATAAATCAAACGGGACGTCGAATTAACCAATAGGCAATTCAATTGATGGAATAATAGTAATCTTAGCTGGAATTGAATTTGAAATGGTAAATTTTGAGGCTGTTAGGAAATTTAGGTCAAAACAAAGAGCTCAATTACAGCCGTCATGCTGCCGGATTTCCGGAAAGTTTTGGAGTCTAGAATAAAACGTTAAGTGTTAAACCTCCTAGAATGATTAAGAATGTGAAAGGACTTGATTGTTTAGATCACACCCTAGTCTAACCTTATAGGCCGGGTTGGGGCGTGACACCTTAGAAGAATGGTATCAGAGCTTAGATTGCTTAAGCCGGGTTTAACTCTCGGACCGTGGGTAGAGCCCTAAGATAATTAGGATGACTTGTTTATGTGTTAAATGTACCTTCTATGCTCTATGTGCTTAAGTGACTTATATGCCTTAAATGTTTTTAGAATTGTATCTATAATATGTTGCATATCTTATGCATTAGATTCTTAATTATCATATTTCAATAAATTGTGCCTATAGATGGCTGGCCCTAGTACCCGTACTACTAATAGGAGTGGTGAACCTCAAGAGACCGGGGATGCTTATCAGACTAATCCCGGTATAACTATGTTTAACATGATGGCAATTGCCATGGATCGTGTGTCACGTGTGATGGAGCGTCAGGATGCTCGTGAGGCCAACAACAACATCAACAACAGGAATGAGGGTGACCATGGGAGACACAGCAGAATGAGGGAATTCCTTGACTTTCGCCCATCTAAATTCTACGGAGAAGCTGATGATGAGAAAGCAGAGGCTTGGCTGTCTGAGATCGAGAAGATTTTTAGGCCACTTGATTATACAGATGAAGAGAAATTGGAGTTTGCTGTATTTCTGTTGCACGGGGATGCCGAGCATTGGTGGCACACTGTAGAGGCACTATGGGAGACTGATCAGACACCTCGCTTGTGGGGTAATTTTGTTAAGGCATTTAAGGAAAAATATGTACCTGCAGTTTCTAGGCAGAGGCGGATCGAGGAGTTCATGCACTTGACCCAGGGTAATATGACGGTGGCCCAGTACGAGGCTCGTTTTGACCGACTGTCCCGTTATGCTCAGTATATGGTTTGTACTCCGGAGGCAAAAATGTGGAAATTTACTATTGGTTTGAGGCCAGAGATTCAGGACCAGTTAGCTTCTCACGACTTCGATACTTATTCTGCTCTCTTTGCTGCTGCCTCTCGAGTTGAGAAGAGGAAACTAGATGGAGCCGATTCGAGTCAGCCGAGCAAGAAACCTTACCAGCCTCCAGGTCAGCAGAGGAAGTTTCAGAGTCAGAGTCGCAGTCAGGGCCAGAGCCAGAACAGACCAGGGAATAATCGTGGCCCGACTAAAGCGCCATCAGCCTCTTCCACCCGCGGATCCACAGGTAGTTCACCTGCTACTCAGTCCGTCAACTGCTCATATTGTGACAGGAAGGGGCATACCGAGGCCCAGTGTTGGAGAAAGTTGGGACGATGTATGAGGTGCGGCAGTGATCAGCACCAGATCAAGGATTGCCCTAAACGTCAGGCAGGGCAGAATCAGGGTAAACCAGCCGGTAGAGGTAAGACTCCAGTTCCCAGGGTCCAGGCCCGAGCCTATGCTATCGAGTGCGAGGAAATCCCAGATGAGACCGCTGTTGTTGAAGGTACATTATTCATACTGAATCAACCTGTTAAGGTGTTAATTGATCCGGGTGCTACTCATTCATTTATTACTCCATTATGTGTGGAACGTGTGAAATTGAAAGTTGTATGTTTTCCATTTGAAGTAGAAGTTGGTACTCCAATGGGTTCTAAGCTTGTAACTAGTTCAGCTTGTAAAGCATGTAAAATCCAAATTAAGGATAGGGAATTCTCGGCCAATCTTATTGTATTACCTTTTCGAGACTACGAGGTCATTTTAGGGATGGACTGGCTGGCAAAACATCATGTCCAACTGGATTGCCGGGCGAAGATCATAACGTTCCGGGTACCTGATCAACCGATACTGGAGATTATGGGTCGAAGAGATTTCACCGGGAGTTCCATCATTTCATCTACAAAAGAAGTGAAGTCCTTGAGGAAAGGATGCAGCGGATACTTGGCTTACCTTATCAACAAGCCGTCGGATAAAGCTAAGTTGGAGGAGATGCCTATAATAAAAGATTATGCAGATGTGTTCCCTGAAGAGTTACCCAGCTTGCCCCCAAATCGGGAGATCGAGTTTGTTATTGAATTGCTACCTGGCGCCCAGCCGATATCAAAAGATCCCTATCGTATGGCACCGGCCAAGCTACAAGAATTAAAGGACCAATTGCAAGGATTGCTGAAGAAGGGATTTGTACAACCGAGCTCTTCACCGTGGGGTGCGCCCGTGCTATTTGTTAAGAAGAAAGACGGAACGTTGAGGCTATGCATTGACTACCGAGGATTGAACCAAGTGACTGTCAAGAATAAATACCCACTTCCCCTGATTGACGAGTTATTTGATCAACTGCAAGGAGCCAAAGTGTATTCGAAACTCGACTTGAGGCAAGGGTATTATCAGTTGCGGATCAAGAAGGAAGATGTGCCTAAAACGGCTTTCAGGACGAGATATGGGCACTATGAATATGTAGTGATGCCTTTTGGACTAACTAATGCCCCTGCAGCCTTTATGGATTTGATGCATAGGGTGTTTCAACCCTACTTGGACCAATTTGTGGTGATCTTCATTGATGATATTTTGGTATACTCGAAATCGGAGGCGGAGCATGAGCAACATCTGCGGTTGGTACTGCAGAAACTTCGAGAGCATCGATTGTATGCAAAGTTTAGCAAGTGTGAATTCTGGTTGCAGCAGATTGCATTTTTGGGGCATATCATATCCCAAGAGGGAATAGCGGTAGATCCAGCAAAGATCGATGCAGTGATGTCTTGGAAGAAGCCGAAAAATGTTACGGAAGTCCGGAGTTTTCTTGGTCTAGCCGGCTATTATCGGAGGTTCGTGAAGGATTTCTCTAAGATTGCAGGACCGCTTACAAAGCTCACTCAAAAGAAAACCAAGTTCGTGTGGGATGATAAGTGTGAGAACAGCTTCCAAGAGTTGAAGAAGAGATTGACTACTGCACCAGTTCTTGCATTGCCTGAAGGGAGTCAAGGTTTCGTAATCTATAGTGATGCTTCGAAAGAAGGATTGGGATGTGTATTGATGCAAAATGGAAGAGTTATTGCATATGCTTCTAGGAAACCAAAACCGTATGAGACGAATTACCCGACGCATGACTTGGAGTTAGCGGCTATTGTGTTTGCACTCAAGAAATGGAGGCATTATCTGTGGGGTAACAAGTTTGAGGTATTTACCGATCATAAGAGCTTGAAATACTTGTTTTCTCAAAAGGAGTTGAATATGAGGCAAAGGCGGTGGATGGAGCTTTTGGATGATTATAACTGCTCAATTAATTATGTGCCCGGTAAGGCGAACGTAGTTGCAGATGCCTTAAGCAGAAAAGCAAGCATGGCGAAACTGGAAGTCAAGGTGCAGGAGTTGTTGGAGGAAGCGTTTCTATGGAAACCACAATTGACTCAGAAGGGGTTACTTTTTGCCACTACCCAAGTTCAATCGACTTTGTTATCTGAGTTACGAGAGGCTCAACAGAAGGACCAACAATTTCAAAAGATTAAGGAAAGCAATGCAGATTTCAAGTTTCACGACGATGGTGTTTGGAGGTTTAGGAACCGGGTTTGTGTTCCCAATGAGCCAGAGCTGAAAAAGAAGATTCTTGAGGAAGCACATAATTCAAGATATACTATTCACCCCGGTGGAACCAAGATGTACCGGGATTTGAAGCAACACTATTGGTGGAATAACATGAAAAGAGAAATTGCGGAGTTTGTAGCACGGTGTTTAACCTGCCAGAGAGTCAAAGCGGAACATCAACGACCCGCAGGTTTACTTCAGCCGTTGGAAATTCCTCAATGGAAATGGGAACATATCACTATGGATTTTGTTATGGACCTGCCTAGATCACAGAAGGGTCGTGACGCCGCTTGGGTTATAGTAGATAGATTGACTAAGTCGGCACACTTTTTACCAATAAACAAGGAGGATAATCCTGAGAAACTGGGAGAGATGTATGTGGCGGAGGTTGTAAGATTACACGGGATGCCTGTGAGTATTGTATCGGATAGGGATCCTCGTTTTACTTCCCGATTTTGGAAGAGATTGCAAGAAGCTTTGGGAACGAAATTGAGTTTTAGCACGGCTTATCACCCTCAGACGGATGGTCAATCGGAGAGAACTATTCAGATTTTGGAGGACATGCTGAGGGCATGTGTGTTGGACTTCGGGAAAGGTTGGGAGAAATATCTATCTCTAGCAGAGTTCGCCTACAACAATAGTTATCAGGCCACGATCGGGATGGCCCCATTTGAGGCGCTGTATGGACGGAAATGTCGATCACCAATTTACTGGGATGAAGTAGGTGAGGCGAGGACTTTTGACCCGACCCTTTTACCTGAACTGATGAAAACTGTTGATAACATCAACCTCATCCGGAAACGGATGCTTACCGCCCAGAGCAGGCAGAAGAGTTATGCAGACCGACGGAGACGGAGTCTCGAGTTTGAGGTTGGCGACAGAGTGTTCTTGAAGATATCACCCCGGAGGGGACTGATTAAACAGGGCAAGGGTGGAAAGTTGAGCCCGAGATTTGTAGGACCGTTTGAGATAGTTGAGAAGGTTGGCAAGTTGGCGTATCGCCTAGCACTACCCCAGAACCTCTCCAATGTTCATGACGTCTTTCATGTGTCGATGCTGCGGAAGTATCATCCTGACCCGTCGCATATCTTGGAGCCAGAGCCGTTGCAGCTTCGGGAAAACTTGTCTTACGAGGAGAAGCCCATTCGGATCCTAGACCAGCAGGATCGGGAGTTGCGCAACAGAACTATACCGATGGTGAAAGTGCTGTGGGATCATCATGGAGTTGAAGAAGCAACGTGGGAAAGGCGAGACCAGATGGAGCAGCAATATCCAGCATTATTACAAGGTAATATTGAATTTCGGGACGAAATTCTTTTAAGGAGGGGAGGATGTGAGGCCCGACCTCGATTTGCGTGCGAAACCTAACTTCGTGTGCCCTAACCTAGATTTGCGTTCCATGACCTAGGTTTGAGAATTGTATTTAGTTTTGTGTGCCTTGCATTGAATTTCGTGCATTCATATAGAGTTACGTGCGTTTGCTTGAAAAACGTGCATTCGTCTCGTAGTTCATGTCCTACCTCGAAGTGCGGGCTCTAGACCTAGAAAAGCGTGCCTACACACTAATCAAGAAAGCATCTTTCACGAAACACTAGACTATTAAACAATTCTACAAAATTCACTAACAATATAATAATCAAAATTCCATTCACTAGAAGACAAAAATGCACCAAAAACAAAACATTCCTTATTATTTATCCATTATTCTTTTTGCACCTTTAAGATACAATAGAATAATGCTTAAGATGACAAAAATTCGGCCAATTCATTAGCTTTGGCCGACCACTAAGAGCATTAGTCTAACAATTGCATATTTTATTCATAGTCTTAGTCAAACACTTAGCATGATGCATTAAAAAATTGCTCAAATTGCTCCCAATTTCTTCACCATTCTCGGCCATTGCATTTTACCCATGCTTAACATTTCAAATTAAAGAATTTTGAAGACAAAGGCTGAAAATGGGCTGCCCAATGCCGACATACACCTCAAAAATTGCCAAGACCATCATTTCTTTGTCATTTCTCTCATTTCCTCTCACAAACTCTCTCTCCTCTCATTCTTCTCTCTCCATTTCGGTCCTTGGCTGAACTCTCATCATCCTTGTTCATCCTCATCACACCTTGGTCGAGCAAGGCAAGCAAACCACCAAGAAAACCAAGCAATCAAGCTAGAGTTCGAAAATTTTTCTTGCATGCGCATTTGAAGCTTCATTTCGGCTTTAGGTAAGCTTCTTGACATTCATTTCTTTTCTTCATGTTTTGACTACATGCATGCACTAAGAGGTTGATCACTAGGCTAGGAAAAATAGAGAAAAACCAAGTTGAAATCTCACCCAAACAAGGAGAGGAACAGTTTTGAGCTTCATGCGGGTTTTTGAACATAGCTTGGTTGATTGCAAAGGTGAGGGTTAAAAGCTTTTGAAAACTCTTTGAAATTTCACATGCATGTTCACAAATGAGTATATTTGCTTCTGTACTTGAGTTATGTGGTCGCCCATGAGCTTAAACAACCATGCATGGCAAGAACTTGGATTGAAAATGATGCTAGGTGAAGTCGAATTTATGTGACAGCTCTCTGACCAGTCTGTTCGAGGTAAGTTTAGCTAAGAAAATGGTGTTTCAAATGCTTGAAAATTGGTGGGTGACTAGTTTGGGCAGTTTTGAACATTTTTCCCAGAAATAGGTCGAAGTAAATTTTGACTCTAAGATCCTCAAAATGGCAAATCATTAAAATGTGACCAAATCTGGAAATCTGGAAAAATGAATCAGGTTTTGGCAGATGCACTGACCTTGTGGAACGAACCATATTTGACTTAGTAAATGTTGTCCAAAATGCATGAAAATTGGTGTGCAGCTATATTTTTCTGGACAACTTTTTCAGAAATAGACCAAAGCTAAAAATGAATCTAAGGACCTCAAAAACGTCATTTTCTGAAAAGTGTCCAAATCTGGACAGTTTTGTGTTACCTCACTGTTTCGGTTATAACTAATGATTCTGAACTCCAATTGATGCAAGGCTTGTTTCTGATTTTAGTTAACTTCTTAAGATTTAATTTGACATCTTATTTACTGAATTTGGAGATTGTTTGATTATTCGATTGATTGTGAGAAAACAGCCTATTGCAGTGAGAGTTCCACTTAGCTATGTGCTTGGAAAACTATTGTAACCTCTTTTGTGGCACTAATTGCTTGGAAATGTGGTGTTGGAACATTATGTGGACTGTTTTGAGCACTTGAGGTTGTATGAATTGATTGATGCATGACTTGGGAATGATGTTAAGTTGACTTAGGGTTTTGATCGCACGATTATGCATGAAATAGAAACCCTAATGACTAAGTATTCTTGCTAAGTGTTAACCATTGGATATTGTGAGGAAACTGTATGTTGCGTGGGCTGCCCGTAACTGTTTTATAACTTTAAAAGTGATCTTGACCACTGCATGTTGACAAATAAGCTTTTCTTGCATTTGAACCCATGTTGATATCATTGCATGTTGAGTAGTCTTATCACTTGATTGCGTGGACTATTTAATGAGTTATATGGCCTGTTTTACATGTGTTACATGGCTGCCCGTTTAATTTCCATATAACTCTATATGCCTTTCAAGTGAAAATTCATGTCTTATCGTGACCTGCTTGTTTATCTGTCAATGTGCAATCTTATGACCGTCCGGAGGCGACCTACTTTGTTGTCCTCCTTCTGTGATATATATTACCTGTCATAAATGTGCATTGCATACAAGGTTGCAACCTTTCCTGTCGGCATGGTAGCGATCACGTACGCCGGGCGGCATCGGGCTTGCCGGTGATACCGTGACCACCATGGTCCCATTCCCTCTCTCGCTTGGGGGCTAGACTTCCTCGGAGAGTTGGGTCATAGGATTTTGGGGTACATCCGGAGTACACCCACTTGGTGTGTTTGGGGGATGATTTGAAGTCGGCCGCAACAGTTGATCCTGGATCTGATCTGAGAGCAAAAGCTCACCGTATCCTTTTTATTATATGTATAAGTACTCCCGCTTGGATCCTAGAGAACCTCGGGGAGGAAAGACTGGTATTCCTGTTTCTGTATTTGTATTTCTGTACTTGTACTTCTGTTGTATTCATGTTTGAAAAAGGGATTTTCATAAGTTTAACCGGAAAATGAGTTTCAAACTTATTTCTCGTTCCCCCTCGCTGAGTTCATAAGGACTCACCCTCTTTCATCATTTCAGGTGAAGAAGAACAGGCACAGGAACCCGAGCTCAATGTACCTAATGATGAACCTCTGGAATGATTGCTTGTTATCGTTGTTTTGCTTGAACGTGACTTCTTGTGAACTTTTGTTACTTAAAGACTATTTCCCTTATGTTGTTGTTGCTTGTGATGTAAAAGACCCCCGCTGTAATTTGGGGTCTAATTTTGGATTGTACTTATTTTAAGTAGACTGATACCAGACATGACACTACTATGATCGTTTTGCTTTCACTGCCGCTAGTATCTATCACAGGTTATGATGCTTAGTTAAGAAATAGGTTAATGAACTTATCCAATCTCAGCAGGTACTCGCTTATAAGCTAAGATCAACAGGTATATTTTGAAATGAGGATAAATGAACAAACGAGACATAGTATCATGTTAGGTTATAAATCAAACGGGACGTCGAATTAACCAATAGGCAATTCAATTGATGGAATAATAGTAATCTTAGCTGGAATTGAATTTGAAATGGTAAATTTTGAGGCTGTTAGGAAATTTAGGTCAAAACAAAGAGCTCAATTACAGCCGTCATGCTGCCGGATTTCCGGAAAGTTTTGGAGTCTAGAATAAAACGTTAAGTGTTAAACCTCCTAGAATGATTAAGAATGTGAAAGGACTTGATTGTTTAGATCACACCCTAGTCTAACCTTTATAGTCCGGGTTGGGGTGTGACAGTTAGGACTTGAAGAAAAGAAATGGAAGCTTAGTAACTCACCTAGGCCGAAAATGAAGCTTCAATGCACATGCATGAGTGATTTTTGCATCCTAGCTTGTTCGGTTGAGGTCCTTTGCTTGTGGCTTGCTTGGTTTAGCTATGGTGTGAAGAAGAGAAGCTATGGAGATGAAGAACTCAGCCAAAACCGAAATGGAGAGAGAAAATGAGAGGGAAAGAGAGAAATGTGAGGAAAGTGAGAGAAATGAGAGAAAAATGAGGCTTTTGCAATTTTTTGAGCATGTGGTCAGCCTTGGGCTTCCAAATCTGAATTTTTGTGTCTTCAAGGTGGAATTTGAAATGTTAGCATGGGCCATGAGTGGTTTGGTCGAAAATGAGAGGAAATTGAGGTGGTTTTGGGCAATTTTTTATGCTTTGATAAGTGTTTTTGTGTCATGACTTGTCTAGAATTATTTTGAATTAAACATGCATGCAAAAATCTGATTTTGTGTCATCTTTTGAATTGTTTTAACATGTGTGTAAGAGAATGTTGGGTATTTAGGGATTTTAGGTAGAATAGAATATAGGGTATGTTTAGAGGTTGGTGAGATTTTGTCTTGTAGTGAGTTTAAAATATAATATTTAGGTGTTAGTGGATTTTGTAGAGATTTGAATTAGGATTATAATAATAGTTAGTGGATTGTGTAGGATTATTTTATTGTCTTATGCTTTGTGTAGGATTCTTTCTTGATCAACGTGGTGGCACGGATTTCTAGGTCTAGGGCAGGAATTACGAGGTAGGCACGGTCTACGAGGTAAGACACGAACTTCAAGACTAATGCACGTACTTCAAGACTAATGCATGTACTTCAAGACTAATGCACAGATTTCAATGCAAATGCACGCAATCCCTAGATAAATGTACGTAAACCAATACAAGGCACGTAATTCAAGACACGACTCTTAAACCTAGGTTAAAGCACGCAGTTCAAGGTTAATGCACACGAAACAAAGAGACACACGCAAATCAAGGTCTCGCATGTAAATTAAGGTCATGGCATGTTTATCTAGGTATCGCACGTATATCGAGGATTAGGGCACACAATTTTAGGTTAAGACACGTATAACGAGGTATGCACAAAAACCAAGACAGGACACGTAATCCTAGGTCGGTCATATAATTTTAGGTCTAAGGCGCGCAAATCGAGGTAAGACACGTTATTCGGTGTCGGGCCTCACATCCTCCCCTCCTTAAAAGAATTTCGTCCCGAAATTCATTCTTACTTGTTAAGGTCATTTAGACGGATTCCGACCATTGTCATTTTCAACTCCGGGTCGTCCTTTGCTCTGTGATCTCTCTTACCACAACGAATTCACTTCCTAGCTTTCTCCAATCATTTAATTCGGTGTGACCCCTACATTTACAGTTCGTTCCTTTGAACAACTCTCTTTTCTCCAATTGATCTTAAGGTCGAGTTCATTAACTAAGGTTAGAATCTCCAAACATAGTCATCAAAACTGCATCGGTATCCTAACAATAGAACTATAACTCCAAAATCATGACTCATGTTGTATCAATCTCGCATCCATACCTCAAAAGGAATATCACAATAATACCGCAATCTTATGGTTACATACACTAATTTCAAGATGATAGGTCTATATCCGATTTACATATCATATCTACTAGCTTCAAATTGTTAGCACGTAAGACATACACATGTTATGGATTATTTCCACAATACGACTCTATTTTCAGGAAAAACTCTCCAAACAAACTGATCCATCTCAAATCGTCATCTATCGATGGTATTATAGCCCTTCTTATCTCTCTGGTACATTAGATTAGCAAATCTTCTAATGACTAGTCTCCTAATCATAGGCTTCTATTCACTAACATCCTTTCCCAGCTTCGTTAACCTTCATGCCCGTAATCAAGGAGAAAGACTGTTGAGGTTCATGAAACTCAAACTCTAAGGTTTATTAAGTACCACCAACAAATTGCCATTGAAATTGCATGAGTAACTAATAATGTAGCACAAGTTCAACTTTGCAGTAGGCTTCAGCAGCTTGTGGTCCACAATTTTTTTCCATATTCAAAGCTCTATTTTTAAGTCACGAGGCTTCAGAACTTTCTTTTAATCTTATCCAAATTTCACAACACAAATAGCTTCAACCTGAACTAAATTCTGCTCACCTTAATCCACGGCTACGTCATACTTCAGAAGACCATGGTGCTACTCACTTAGCGACCTAGTCCTCCTTTCCAACACTCAATGCCCGCCAATATATCTTCGACATTAATGTTACTAAGCTGGGTTCATCACCATGTAAGTGATATCAATACTCTACTAGGTTACCGACCGTACAACAACAATCCTAGGACTATAAATGGGTACCGAAATGACCGAGCTCATAAAATACTTACACAAGATAACTTCAAGGTTGTATCAACATAAGAATTATAACCACAATATAATCTAATAGAACTTCAAAAGTAATCAATTACTTATTTAACTATCACTACAAAATTCACCCCTCTTATTCGACGACCACAATTCGAAGTCTCCAACTGCTAGTTTCTAGAAGTGAAACGGTGCACATAGATACGGTGGTCTAACAATAGTCTCTTGGGTCATCATGACTCTGATTTATCTCTATCTTACTCTCTTCGTTTACATGTTCAACTAACTAAGAACATCAAGACTCATCGACCTTAGGTTCTAGGGTTCACCATGAATCATCATGCATACTTACGATTAGCTATTTAGGATTACTAATCATATCCTAACGACTCCACTTTGCAACCAGATGCTTAATATCATTTCGATGGTTTATATAATAGGTCCATCGGTATTACTTAGAGATATATGCTTCCTAATATCCTCTAGGGTATCCAAACAACGAGTGCATAGAATGACTTACTTACATAATCACAACTAAATCTGAGAGGTGCCAAATTAATACCATGATTCTTAATATAACCAATATCCAACTTAGGACCTTAGCAACATCATCTAATACATAATTCAATACCTTACACTTCCATTCGACCAAACATTTAGGTATAGTCTTCCGAACACGAGTTCTCGTTACACGAATTCCTCGATTCCAATATCCCCATATCTTGTTATACTAAAGATTCATCAATCTTGTTAAACTTAATCTCTAGAGTTGCCTACATGTCTCGAGGTTATCCATTGTTAAGTTACCTAAACACGTTATTCACACCTTAATAATCTAACCCCTATCGCCCATTTCCACGAGTTCATACCTTAATTTCTAGGTCACAAACTTACCATTGAGTGAACTTGAAACTCGTTAATATACACCTTATTAGGTTCAACGATGCTTAATTCCAATCAAGTAAGGATTCAATCGTACAAGTATATTGCCAACTTCTTAGATAGCCTATCGAGCCAATTTTAAGATGTGAGAAATGGATTCAAAGAAACCTCCAAGTCAACTTCCACTATCAGCACATGAGAATATATACTACTCTACATATTTAATAGTATGTTCTTATATCTTAAGCGAAGTTGTATGTCATTAAACTTTATACTTGAACCATAATTAGAAGAACGGTTTAACGGAATCAATAACTTCATAGCTATAAAATTCACAACTTAATCACAAGAATAGGTATTTCAAAAATAAGGAGAAACTTTACCTCAACAATTATACCCAGGTTACGCATTTGATACATATGCATATCCAATAATACATACTATCCATCGAGTACTTGTGAAGATGCCAGAAATCTCTAATCGAGATTTTTCGTTCTTCCTGCATGAATTTACTTCCCTGAAAGTCCTAATTCTAACTATCTATGTGTATAAACAGTCATTTATGGTTATATAACATGCATATGTATCAAGAAAGAAGTATAAAGGTATGCATGCATTATTGAGGGCACTAACGTGTCGGTGTGCATGACACATAATACATATAGTCCACAAAGGCACATAGTATTCAATTCTCAAAGCAATTAAAGCACATTAGCACACATTAACTCATATAAACAAGACATCACAATTACCTTAGGGCTTCTACCCATGGTCCAAGAGTTGAACCTGACTAACGCCTAGTTACTAAACTAAGCTCTGATACCATTCTTATATAAGGTGTCACGCCCCAACCCGGCCAATAAGGTTAGACTAGGGTGTGAACTAAACATTCAAGTCACGTCTCGTACTTAACTGTTTATAAAGATTTAACACTTATCGTTTTTAGCCTAAACTCCAAAGTTTTCTGGAAAACCGGCAACATAACGGCTGTAATTGGACTCTTTGGTTTGACCTAATTCTCTAAACGCCTCAATTATTCCAATCATTAATCCAATTTCATTAAGGACTCCTATTTGTCACCAACCAATTTGCCTACTAGTTTATCTTGAAACTCTCGTTTGGTTAATAAGCCTAACATGATAACTATGCCCCGTTTATTTTTCAATTTCCTATCATGCAAGTACCTATTATCCTTTAGTTTGCAAATGAACACCAAAGTGAAATTAGATAGAATTAACTTAGTTGATTGTTAATCTAGTGGTTTGAATGCCTACGATAACTACTAATTAAGAAAATGAAAGCAAACAACCAAATAAAAGTTCGTCCGGTTATAGATAGTACAATCTCAGAATTAGACCCAAATTACAACGGGGTCATTTACATCAATAAACAACGAGCAACATAAAAGAAATAGTCTTCAAGTAGCATAGTTCACAAATAGCCATAATCACGCAAGGCACACAAGACAGGCAATCACTCCAGGGGTTCATAGTTAGGCACACCGTTCTCGGGTACCTGTACCTGTTCTTCTTCACCTGTGATGAAAAAGAGGGTGAGTCCTTATGAACTCAGCGAGGGGGAACGAGAAATACGTTTTGAAACTCGTTTTCCGGTTCAATTTATGAAAACTCTTTTTGAGAACATGTCACGTATTACAAATAATAAGGTACGCAATTATAAGAAACAAATCGAGTAACGGATACAAAGTAAGGGAACAGAAATGCCAGTCTTTCCTCCCCGAAGTTCTCTAGGAACCAAGCGAGAGTACTTATACACATAGTAAAAACGATACGGTGAGCATTTGCTCTCAATGTCAATTTCGATTCATTTGGTGCGGCCCACTTCAATACTCCACTTATCGCTCCCAATTGGGTGTCCTCCGGATGTAACCCGGAACCTACGACCCAACTCTCCGAGGGTGAAATGCCAAGCGAGAGAGGGAATTGGACCATGGTAGTCACGGTAACACCGGCAAGCCCGATGCCGCCCGGCGTGCGTGAAACACTACCATGCCACACTGAAAGGTTGCAACCTCGTATACAATGCCCATTTTTGTCATTTAACATTTCACATTAGGAGGTCAACAAAGTAGGTTGCCTCCGAGCAAATATATGATCACATTTTGACATATTGGCATATAAGGCATTGTAAGAACATATAATCATTTCATATATCCATTTGAAAGCAATTAAACTTTATCGGGCAGCCAAGTAATCATGTTCAAATAAACCATTGAATATCTTTTAACAATTCACATTAGGAGGACAACAAAGTAGGTAGCCTCCGAGCAATTTCAAGATCACATATTGCCAAGTAAACGAACGAGGCATGCTTGACATGAAATTTCACTTTGTAGAACACATAGAGTCATATGAACATTAAACGGGCAGCCATGTAACACATGCAAGTCAAGCCATATAACTCATTTCGAAGTCCACGTAATCAAGTGATACGATTATTCAACATGCAACAACATCTACGTGGTGGTTTCGGATGCAAGAAAAGCCTATTTGTCAACATGCAATGATCAAAATTACATTTAAGCTTATAAGACATTTACGGGCAGCCCACTAAGAATATAATTTCCACACAATATCTAAATGATCAACACTTAGCAAGACTACCTAGTCATTAGGGTTTCCGTTTCATGCTTAACCATGTGATTAAACCCTAAGTCAACTCAAGTTCATTCACAAGTCATGCATCATTCAATTCAAACATCCTCAAGTACTCAAAACAGTCCACACAACATCCCAACACCACAATTCCAAGAAATTAGCACCACAAGAGGGGTTACAACAATTTTCCAAGCATATAACTAAGTGAAACCTTTACTGCAATAGGCTGTTTTCCCACAATCAATAGGATAATCAAACAATCTCAAAATTCAGTGAATAAGATGTCAAATTAAAGCTTAAGAAGTTAGATAAACTCAGAAACAAACCTTGCATCAATTGGAGTTCAGAATCATTAGTTATGGCCGAAACAGTGAGGTAGCACAAAACTGTCCAGATTTGCACACTTTTCAGAAATTGACGTTTTTGAGGTTCTTAGAGTCATTTTTAGCTTTGGTCCATTTCTGACAAAATTGTCCAGAACTGAAAAATCTAATTGCACACCAATTTTCGTGCATTTTGGACAACATTTACTAAGTCCAACATGGTTCGTTCCACAAGGTCAGTGCATCTGCCAAAACCTGATTCATTTTCCCAGATTTCCAGATTTGGTCATATTTTAATGATTTGCCATTTTTAGGATCTTAGAGTCAAATTTAGCTTCGGCCTATTTCTAGGAAAAATGTTCAAAACTGTCCAAATTAGTCACCCACCAATTTTCAAGCATTTTCAACATCATTTGCTTAGCTAAACTTACCTCGAACAGACTGGTCAGAGAGCTGTCATCCACTTCGACTTCACCTAGCATCATTTTCAAGCCAAGATCTTGCCATGCATGGTTGTTTAAGCTTATGAACGACCATATAGCTCAAGTACAGAAGCAAATACACACATTTATGAGCATGCATGTGAAATTTCAAAGAGTTTTCAAAAGCTTTTAACCCTCACCTTTGCAATCAACCAAAAGATGCACAAAAACCTTGTTGAGGCTCAAATTTCTTCCTCTTCTTGCTTAGCCGAGTTTCCAACTTGGTTTTCTCTATTTTTCCTAGCCTAGTAAGCAATCTCTTAGTACATGCATGTAGTTAGGACTTGAAGAAAAGAAATGGAAGCTTAGTAACTCACCTAGGCCGAAAATGAAGCTTCAATGCACATGCATGAGTGATTTTTGCATCCTAGCTTGTTCGGTTGAGGTCCTTTGCTTGTGGCTTGCTTGGTTTAGCTATGGTGTGAAGAAGAGAAGCTATGGAGATGAAGAACTCAGCCAAAACCGAAATGGAGAGAGAAAATGAGAGGGAGAGAGAGAAATGTGAGGAAAGTGAGAGAAATGAGAGAAAAATGAGGCTTTTGCAATTTTTTGAGCATGTGGTCAGCCTTGGGCTTCCAAATCTGAATTTTTGTGTCTTCAAGGTGGAATTTGAAATGTTAGCATGGGCCATGAGTGGTTTGGTCGAAAATGAGAGGAAATTGAGGTGGTTTTGGGCAATTTTTTATGCTTTGATAAGTGTTTTTGTGTCATGACTTGTCTAGAATTATTTTGAATTAAACATGCATGCAAAAATCTGATTTTGTGTCATCTTTTGAATTGTTTTAACATGTGTGTAAGAGAATGTTGGGTATTTAGGGATTTTAGGTAGAATAGAATATAGGGTATGTTTAGAGGTTGGTGAGATTTTGTCTTGTAGTGAGTTTAAAATATAATATTTAGGTGTTAGTGGATTTTGTAGAGATTTGAATTAGGATTATAATAATAGTTAGTGGATTGTGTAGGATTATTTTATTGTCTTATGCTTTGTGTAGGATTCTTTCTTGATCAACGTGGTGGCACGGATTCCTAGGTCTAGGGCACGAATTACGAGGTAGACACGATCTACGAGGTAAGACACGAACTTCAAGACTAATGCACGTACTTCAAGACTAATGCACAGATTTCAATGCAAATGCACGCAATCCCTAGATAAATGTACGTAAACCAATACAAGGCACGTAATTCAAGACACGACTCTTAAACCTAGGTTAAAGCACGCAGTTCAAGGTTAATGCACACGAAACAAAGAGACACACGCAAATCAAGGTCTCGCATGTAAATTAAGGTCATGGCATGTTTATCTAGGTATCGCACGTATATCGAGGATTAGGGCACACAATTTTAGGTTAAGGCACGTATAACGAGGTATGCACAAAAACCAAGACAGGACACGTAATCCTAGGTCGGTCATATAATTTTAGGTCTAAGGCACGCAAATCGAGGTAAGACACGTTATTCGGTGTCGGGCCTCACACCGGGCCCACTAACCGAGGGTGTAGGGCTCGTGAGCAGGTCTCCGTCGCTCCGGTGCCCATAACTTTTGATCCGTAAGTAGTTACGCGGCGCACAACATCATGTTGGAAAGCTCTCCGAAAGCTCTACGACAGGGGCAGCTAGCTTGCTCGCTGTGCCCTTTTTTGGAGCCCAAAATCGAACGTTTTGATCCGTTTCGAGCCACTTTTCTACTTTAGCTCTATTTTTTCGTCCCGGATCGTACGTCGTGAGCTGTTAAAAGGATAACAACCTAACTCGCGGGACATTAGAGGGCCCTACAACGCATTGAAATCTCGTCTTGCGAGTATGCTGGGTTGTTGAAGCGGATGGGTTGTCGTTAAGCCCATTGGGCCATCTTAATGGGCCATCTCTCTAGGCTGGGACTGTGAACCATTAACACATAAAGGAATTGTGCCCTCAACATGACGGGTGCCATCATACCAGCACTAATACACCGGATCCCATCAGTACTCCGAAGTTAAGCGTGCTTGGGCGATAGTAGTTCTAGGATGGGTGACCCCCTGGGAAGTCCTCGTGTTGCACCCCCTTTTCAATTTTTTTTGCTCCAGATAGTGTTGCCAAGATACTTTATCCACCACATTTCTATTATCGAATCCCAAGGCACCTTGGGCAATACAACTTCGCTTCATGTGGAGTGCGAGCCCGCAAACCGAGGGCGTAGAGCTTGTGAGCAGGTCTCCGTCGCTCCGGCACCCATAACTTTTGATCCGTATGGAGTTACGCAGCGTACAGCATACTGTTGGAATGCTCTTCAAGAGCTCTACGACGGGTGCAGCTAGCTTGCTCGCTGTGCCCTTTTTTGGAGCCCAAAATTGAACGTTTTTATCAGTTTCAGCCCATTTTTCTAGTTTAGCTCTATTTTTCCGTCCCAGATCGTAAGTCGTGAGCTGTTAAAAAGACAACAACCCTACTCGCGGGACATTAGAGGGCCCCACAACGCATTGAAATCTCGTCTTGCGAGGATGCTGGGTTGTTGAAGCGGATGGGTTGTCGTTAAGCCCATTGGGCCTCCTTAATGGGCCATCTCTCTAGGCTGGGACTGTGAACCATTAACACATAAAGGAATTGTGCTCTCAACATGACGGGTGCGATCATACAAGCACTAATGCACCAGATACCATTAGAACTCCAAAGTTAAGCGTGCTTGGGCAAGAGTAGTACTAGGATGGGTGACCCCCTGGGATGTCCTCGTGTTGCACGCCCCTTTTCAATTTTTTTTTGCTCCGGTTAGGGTTGCCAAGATACTTTATCTACCACATTTCTATTATCGAATCCCACGGCACCTTGGGCAAGACAACTTCGCTTCACGTGGAGGCCGGGCCCGCAAACCAAGGGCTTAGGGCTTGTGATCCGTAAGGAGTTACGCAGCGCACAGCATACTGTTGGAAAGCTCTCCGATAGTTCTACGACAGGGGCTACTAGCTTGCTCGCTGTGCCCTTTTTTGGAGCCCAAAATCAAATGTTTTCATCAGTTTCGGACCACTTTTCTAGTTTAGCTCTATTTTTCTGTCCCGGATCGTACGTCGTGAGCTGTTAAAAGGACAACAACCTTACTCGCGGGACATTAGAGGGCCCTACAACGCATTGAAATCTCGTCTTGCGAGTATACTGGGTTGTTGAAGCGGATGGGTTGTCGTTAAGCCCATTGGGCCTTCTTAATGGGCCATCTCTCTAGGCTGGGACTGTGAACCATTAACACATAAAGGAATTGTGCCGTCAACATGACGGGTGCGATCATACCAGCACTAATGCACCGGATCCCATCAGAAATCCGAAGTTAAGCGTGCTTGGGCTAGAGTAGTACTAGGATGGGTGACCCCCTGGAAAGTCCTCGTGTTGCACCCCCTTTTTCAATTTTTTTTGCTCCGGTTAGGGTTGCCAAGATGCTTTATCCACCACATTACTATTATCGAATCCCACGGCACCTTGGGCAAGACAACTTCGCTTCACGTGGAGGCCGGGACCGCAAACCGAGGGCGTAGGGCTTGTGAGCAGGTCTCCGTCGCTCCGGTGCCCATAACTTTTGATCCGTAAGGAGTTACGCGGCGCACAGCTTACTGTTGGAAAGCTCTCCGAGAGCTCTACGACAGCGGCAGCTAGCTTGCTCGCTGTGCCATTTTTTGGAGCCCAAAATTGAACGTTTTCATCAGTTTCGGACCACTTTTCTAGTTCTATTTTTCCTTCCCGGATCGTACGTCGTGAGCTGTTAAAAGGACAACAACCTTACTCGCGGGACATTAGAGGGCCCTACAACGCATTGAAATCTCGTCTTGCGAGTATGCTGGGTTGTTGAAGCGGATGGGTTGTCGTTAAGCCCATTGGGCCTCCTTAATGGGCCATCTCTCTAGGCTGGGACTGTGAACCATTAACACATAAAGGAATTGTGCTCTCAACATGACGGGTGCGATCATACCAGCACTAATGCACCGGATACCATTAGAACTCCGAAGTTAAGCGTGCTTGGGCAAGAGTAGTACTAGGATGGGTGACCCCCTGGGATGTCCTCGTGTTGTACCCCCCTTTCAAATTTTTTTGCTCCGGTTAGGGTTGCCAAGATATTTTATCCACCACATTTCTATTATCGAATCCCACGGCACCTTGGGCAAGACAACTTCGCTTCACGTGTAGGCCGGGCCAGCAAACCGAGGGCGTAGGTCTTGTGATCCGTAAGGAGTTATGCAGCGCACAACATACTGTTGGAAAGCTCTCTGGGAGCTCTACGACAGGGGCAGCTAGCTTGCTCGCTGTGCCCTTTTTTGGAGCCCAAAATCGAACGTTTTCATCAGTTTTGGGCCACTTTTCTAGTTTAGCTCAATTTTTTCGTCCCGGATCGTACGTCGTGAGCTGTTAAAAGGACAACAACCTTACTCGCGGGACATTAGAGGGCCCTACAACGCATTGAAATCTCGTCTTGCGAGTATGCTGGGTTGTTGAAGCGGATGGGTTGTTGTTAAGCCCATTGGGCCTTCTTAATGGGCCATCTCTCTAGGCTGGGACTGTGAACCATTAACACATAAAGGAATTGTGCCGTCAACATGACGGGTGCGATCATACCAGCACTAATGCACCGGATCCCATCAGAACTCCGAAGTTAAGCGTGCTTGGGCGAGAGTAGTACTAGGATGGGTGACCCCCTGGGAAGTCCTCGTGTTGCACCCCCCTTTTCAATTTTTTTTGCTCCGGTTAGGGTTGCCAAGATACTTTATCCACCACATTTCTATTATCGAATCCCTCGGCACCTTGGGCAAGACAACTTCGCTTCACGTGGAGGCCGGGCCCGCAAACCGAGGGCGTAGGGCTTGTAAGCAGGTCTCCGTTGCTCCGGTGCCCATAACTTTTGATCCGTAAGGAGTTACGCGGCGCACAGCATACTGTTGGAAAGCTCTCCGAGAGCTCTACGACAGGGGCAGCTAGCTTGCTCGCTGTGCCCTTTTTTGGAGCCCAAAATCGAACGTTTTCATCAGTTTCGGGCCACTTTTCTAATTTAGCTCTATTTTTTCGTCCCAGATCGTACGTCGTGAGCTGTTAAAAAGACAACAACCTTACTCGCGGGACATTAGAGGGCCCTACAATTCATTGAAATCTCGTCTTGCGAGTATGCTGGGTTGTTGAAGCGGATGGGTTGTCGTTAAGCCCATTGGGCCTTCTTAATGGGCCATCTTTCTAGGCTGGGACTGTGAACCATTAACACATAAAGGAATTGTGCCCTCAACATGACGGGTGCGATCATACCAGCACTAATGCACCGGAGCCCATCAGAACTCCAAAGTTAAGCGTGCTTGGGCGAGAGTATTACTAGGATGGGTGATCCCCTGGGAAGTCCTTGCGTTGCACCCCAATTTTCAATTTTTTTTCTACGGTTCGGGTTGCCATGATACTTTATCCGCCACATTTCTATTATCGAATCCCACGGCACCTTGGTCTAGAAAACTTCGCTTCACGTGGAGGCCGGGCCCGCAAACCGAGGGCGTAGGGCTTGTGAGTAGGTCTCCGTCGCTCCGGTGCCCATAACTTTTGATCCGTAAGGAGTCACGCGTCGCACAGCATACTGTTTGAAAGCTCTCCAAGAGCTCTACGACATGGGCAGCTAGCTTGCTAGCTTTGCCCTTTTTTGGAGCCCAAAATCGAACGTTTTCATCAGTTTTGGGCCACTTTTCTAGTTTAGCTCTATTTTTCCGTCCCGGATCGTACGTCGTGAGCTGTTAAAAGGACAACAACCTTACTCGCGGGACATTAGAGGGCCCTACAATGCATTGAAATCTCGTCTTGTGACTATGCTGGGTTGTTGAAGCAGATGGGTTGTCGTTAAGCCCATTGGGCCTTCTTAATGGGCCATCTCTCTAGGCTGGGACTGTGAATCATTAACACATAAAGGAATTGTGCCCTCAACATGTCGGGTGCGATCATACCAGCACTAATGCACCGGATCCCATCAGAACTTCGAAGTTAAGCGTGATTGGGCAAGAGTAGTACTAGGATGGGTGACCCCCTGGGAAGTCCTCGTGTTGTACCCCCCTTTTCAATTTTTTTTGCTCCGGTTAGGGTTGCCAAGATACTTTATCCACCGCATTTCTATTATCAAATCCCACGACACCATGGGCAAGACAACTTCACTTCACGTGGAGGCCGGGCCCAAAAACCGAGTGCGTAGGGCTTGTGAGCAGGGTTCCGTCGCTCCGGTGCCTATAACTTTTGATCCGTAAGGAGTTACGCGGCGCACAGCATACTGTTGGAAAGCTCTCCAAGAGCTCTACGACACGGGCAGCTAGCTTGCTCACTATGCCGTTTTTTGGAGCCCAAAATCGAACGTTTTCATCAGTTTCGGTCCACTTTTCTTGTTTAGCTCTATTTTTCTGTCCCGGATCGTACGTCGTGAACTGTTAAAAGGACAACAACCTTACTCGCCGGACATTAGAGGGCCCTACATAACATAGAAATCTCGTCTTGCGTGTATGCTAGGTTGTTGAAGCGGATGGGTTGTCGTTAAGCCCATTGGGCCTTCTTAATGGGCCATCTCTCTAGGCTGGGTCTGTGAACCATTAACACATAAAGGAATTGTGCCCTCAACATGACGGGTGCGATCATACCAGCACTAATGCACCAGATACCATTAGAACTCCGAAGTTCAGCATGCTTGGGCGAGAGTAGTACTAAGATAGGTGACCCCTTGGGAAATCCTCGTGTTGCACCCCTTTTAAATTTTTTTTGCTGCGGTTAGGGTTGCCAAGATACTTTATCCACCACATTTCTATTATCGAATCCCACAGCACCTTGGGCAAGACAACTTCGCTTCACGTGGAGGCCGGGCGCGCAAACCGAGGGCGTAGTAACAAGTTACGCGGCGCACAGCATACTGTTGGAAAGGTCTCCGAGAGCTCTACGACAGGGGCAGCTAGCTTGCTCGCTGTGCCCTTTTTTGGAGCCCAAAATCGAACGTTTTCATCAGTTTCGGGCCACTTTTCTAGTTTAGCTCTATTTTTCCGTCCCGGATCGTACGTCGTGAGCTGTTAAAAGAACAACAACCTTACTCACGGGACATTAGAGGGCCCTACAACGCATTGAAATCTCGTCTTGCGAGTATGCTGGGTTGTTGAAGCGGATGGGTTGTCGTTAAGTCTATTGGGCCTTCTTAATGGGCCATCTCTCTAGGCTGGGACTGTGAACCATTAACACATAAAGGAATTGTGCCGTCAACATGACGGGTGCAATCATACCAGCACTAATGCACCGGATCCCATCAGAACTCCGAAGTTAAGCGTGCTTGGGCGAGAGTAGTACTAGGATGGGTGACCCCCTGGGAAGTCCTCGTGTTGCACCCCCCTTTTCAATTTTTTTTGCTCCGGTTAGGGTTGCCAAGATACTTTATCCACCACATTTCTATTATTGAATCCCCCGGCACCTTGGACAAGACAACTTCGCTTCACATGGAGGCCGGGCCAGCCAACCGAGGGCGTAACGCTTCTGATCCGTAAGGAGTTACGCGGCGCATAGCATACTGTTGGAAAGCTCTCCGAGAGCTCTACGCCAGGTGCAGCTCTCTTGCTCGCTGTGCCCTTTTTTGGAGCTCAAAATCGAACGTTTTCATCAATTTCGGCCCACTTTTCTAATTTAGCGCTATTTTTTCGTCCTAGATCGTACGTCGTGATCTGTTAAAAGGACAACAACCTTACTCGTGGGACATTAGAGGGCCCTACAATGCATTGAAATCTCGTCTTGCGAGTATGCTGGGTTGTTGAAGCGGATGGGTAGTTGTTATGTCCATTGGGCCTTCTTAATGGGCCATCTCTCTAGGCTGGGACTGTGAACCATTAACACATAAAGCAATTGTGCCCTCAACATGACGGGTGCGATCATACCAGCACTAATGCACCGGATCCCAAACGAACTCCGAAGTTAAGCGTGCTTGGGCGAGAGTAGTACTAGGATGGGAGACCCCCTGGGAAGTCCTCGTGTTGCACCCCCTTTTTCAATTTTTTTTACTCCGGATAGGGTTGCCAAGATACTTTATCCACCACATTTCTATTATCGAATCCCACGGCACCTTGGGCAAGACAACTTCGCTTCACGTGGAGGTCGGGCCCGCAAATCGAGGGCGTAGGGCTTGTGAGAAGGCTCGGTCACTCCAGTGCCCATAACTTTTGATCCGTAAGGAGTAACACGGTGCACAGCATACTGTTGTAAAGCTGTCTGAGAGCTCTACGACAAGGGAAGCTATCTTGCTCGATGTGCAATTTTTTGGAGCCCAAAATCGAACGTTTTCATCAATTTTGGGCCACTTTTCTAGTTTACATCAATTTTTGCATCCCGGATCGTACGTCGTGAGCTGTTAAAAGGACAACAACCTTACTCGCGGGACATTTGAGGGCCCTACAACGCATTGAAATCTCGTCTTGCGAGTATGCTGGGTTGTTGAAGCGGATGGGTTGTCGTTAAGCCCATTGGGCCTTCTTAATGGGCCATCTCTCTAGGCTGGGACTGTGAACCATTAACACATAAAGGAATTGTGCCCTCAATATGACGGGTGCGATCATACCAGCACTAATGCACCGGATCCCATCAGAACTCCGAAGTTAAGCGTGCTTGGGCGAGAGTAGTACTAGGATGGGTGACCCCCTGGGAAGTCCTCGTGTTGCACCCCCTTTTTCAATTTTTTTTTCTCCGGTTAGGGTTGCCAAGATACTTTATCCACCACATTTCTATTATCGAATCCCACGGCACCTTGGGCAAGACAACTTTGCTTCACGTGGAGGCCGGGCCCGCAAACCGAGGGCGTAGGGCTTGTGAGCAGGTCTCTGTCGCTCCGGTGCCCATAACTTTTGATCCGTAAGGAGTTACGCGGCGCACAGCATACTGTTGGAAAGCTCTCCAAGAGCTCTACGACAGGGGCAGCCAGCTTGCTCGCTGTGCCCTTTTTTGGAGCCCAAAATCAAACATTTTCATCAGTTTCGGGCCACTTTTCTTGTTTAGCTCTATTTTTTCGTCCCGGATCGTACGTCGTGTGGTATTAAAAGAACAACAACCTTACTCGCGAGACATTCGAGGGCCCTACAACGCATTGAAATCTCGTCTTGCGAGGATGCTAGGTTGTTGAAGCAGATGGGTTGTCGTTAAGCCCATTGGGCCTTCTTAATGGGCCATCTCTCTAGGATGGGACTGTGAACCATTAACACATAAAGGAATTGTGCCCTCAACATGACGGGTGCGATCATACCAGCACTAATGCATCGGATTCCATTAGAACTCCGAAGTTAAGCGTGCTTGGGCGAGAGTAGTACTAGGATGGGTGAACCCCTGGGAAGTCCTCGTGTTGCACTCCCCTTTTAAATTTTTTTTGCTCCGGATAGGGTTTCCAAGATACTTTATCCACCACATTTTCATTATCGAATCCCACGGCACCTTGGGCAAGACAACTTCGCTTCACGTGCAGGCCGGGCCCGCAAAACCGAGGGCGTAGGGCTTGTGAGCTGGTATCCGTCGCTCCGGTGCCCATAACTTTTGATGCGTAAGGAGTTACGCGGCACACAACATACTGTTGGAAAGCTCTCCGAGACCTCTACGACAGGGGCAACTAGCTTGCTAGCTGTGTCCTTTTTTGGAGCCTAAAATCGAACGTTTTCATCTGTTTCGGGACACTTTTCTAGTTTAGCTCTATTTTTCCGTCACGGATCGTACGTCGTGAGCTGTTAAAAGAACAACAACCTTACTCGCGGGACATTAGACGCCCCACAATGCATTGAAATCTCGTCTTGCGAGTATGCTGGGTTGTTGAAGCGGATGGGTTGTCGTTAAGCCCATTGGGCCTTCTGAATGGGCCATCTCTCTAGGCTGGGACTATGAACCATTAACACATAAAGGAATTGTGCCATCAACATGACGGGTGCATTCATACGAGCACAAATGCACCGGATCCCATCAGAAATCCGAAGTTAAGCGTGCTTGGACGAGAGTAGTAATAGGATGGGTGACCCCCTGGGAAGTCCTCGTGTTGCTCCCCCCTTTTCAATTTTTTTTTTCTCCGGTTAGGGTTGCCAAGATACTTTATCCACCACATTTCTATTATCGAATCCCACGGCACCTTGTGCAAGACAACTTCGCTTCACGTGGAGGCTGGGCCCGCAAACCGAGGGCGTAGGGCTTGTGAGCAGGTCTCCGTCGCTCCGGTGCCCATAACTTTTGATCCGTAAGGAGTTACGCGGCGCACAACATACTGTTGGAAAGCTCTCCGGGAGCTCTACGATAGGGGCAACTACCTTGCTCGCTGTGCCCTTTTTTGGAGCCCAAAATCGAACGTTTTCATCAATTTTGGCCCACTTTTCTAGTTTAGCTATATTTTTCCGTCCCGGATCGTACGTCGTGAGCTATTAAAAGAACAACAAACTTACTCGCTGGACATTAGAGGGCCCTACAACACATTGAAATCTCGTCTTGCGAGTATGCTGGGTTTTTGAAGCGGATGGGTTGTCGTTAAGCCAATTGGGCCTCCTTAATGGGCCATCTCTCTAGGCTGGGACTGTGAACAATTAACACATAAAGGGATTGTGCCTCAACATTACGGGTGCGATCATACCAGCACTAATGCACCGGATATCATTAGAACTCCAAAGTTAAGCGTGCTTGGGCGAGAGTAGTACTAGGATGGGTGACCCCCTGGGAAGTCCTCGTGTTGTACACCCCTTTTCAATTTTTTTTGGTCCGGTTAGGGTTGCCAAGATACTTTATCCACCACATTTCTATTATCGAATCCCACGGCACCTTGGGCAAGACAACTTCGCTTCACGTAGAGGCCGGGCCCGCAAACCGAGGGCGTAGGGCTTGTGAGCAGGTCTCCGTCGCTCCGGTGCCCATAACTTTTGATCCGTAAGGAGTTACGTGGCGCACAGCATACTTCTGGGAAGCTCTCCGAGAGTTCTACGGCAGGGTCAGCCAGTTTGCTCGCTGTACCCTTTTTTACAGCCCGAAATCGAACGTTTTCATCAGTTTCGGACTACTTTTCTGGTTTAGCTCTATTTTTCCATCCCGGATCGTACGTCGTGAGCTGTTAAAAGAACAACAATCTTACTCGCGAGACATTGGAGGGCCCTACAACGCATTGAAATCTCGTCTTGCGAGTATGCTGGATAGTTGAACCGGATGGGTTGTCGTTAAGCCCATTGGGCCTTCTTAATGGGCCATCTCTCTAGGCTGGGACTATGAACCATTAACACATAAAGGAATTGTGCCCTCAACATGACGGGTGCGATCATACCAGCACTAATGCACCGGATCCCATCAGAACTCCGAAGTTAAGCGTGCTTGGGCGAGAGTAGTACTAGGATGGGTGACCCCCTGGGAAGTCCTCGTGTTGCACCCCCCTTTTTCAATTTTTTTTTCTCCGGTTAGGGTTGCCAAGATACTTTATCCACCACATTTCTATTATCGAATCCCACGGCACCTTGGGCAAGACAACTTCGCTTCACGTGGAGGCCGGGCCCGCAAACCGAGGGCGTAGGGCTTGTGAGCAGGTCTCCGTCGCTCCGGTGCCCATAACTTTTGATCCGTAAGGAGTTACGTGGCGCACAACATACTGTTGGAAAGCTCTCCGAGAGCTCTACGACAGGGGCAGCTAGCTTGCTCGCTGTGCCCTTTTTTGGAGCCCAAAATCGAATGTTTTCATCAGTTTCGGGCCACTTTTCTAGTTTAGCTCTATTTTTCCATCCCGGATCGTACGTCGTGAGCTGTTAAAAGGACAACAACCTTACTCGCGGGACATTAGAGGGCCCTACAACGCATTGAAATCTCGTCTTGCGAGTATGCTGGGTTGTTGAAGTGGATGGGTTGTCGTTAAGCCCATTGGGCCTTCTTAATGGGCTATCACTCTAGGCTGGGACTGTGAACTATTAACATATAAAGGAATTGTGCCGTCAACATGACGGGTGCGATCATACCAGCACTAATGCACCGGATCCCATCAGAACTCCGAAGTTAAGCGTGCTTGGAAGAGAGTAGTACTAGGATGGGTGACCCCTTGGGAAATCCTCGTGTTGCACCCCTCATTTTCAATTTTTTTTGCTCCGGTTAGGGTTGCCAAGATACTTTATCCACCACATTTCTATTATCGAATCCCTCAGCACCTTGGGTAAGCCAGCTTCGTTTCACGAGGAGGCCGGGCCCGCAAACTGAGGGCGTAGGGCTTATGAGCAGGTCTTTGTCGCTCCGGTGCCCATAACTTTTGATCCGTAAGGTGTTATGCGGCGCACAGCATACTGTTGAAAAGCTCTCCGAGAGCTCTACGACGGGGGTAGCTAGCATGCTCGCTGTGCCCTTTTTTTGAGCCGAAAATTGAACATTTTCATCAGTTTCGGGCCACTTTTCTAATTTAGCTCTATTTTTTTGTCTCGGATCGTACGTCGTGAGCTGTTAAAAAGACAACAACCTTACTCGCGGGACATTAGAGGGCCTTACAACGCATTGAAATCTCATCTTGCGAGTATGCTGGGTTCTTGAAGCGGATGGGTTGTCGTTAAGCCCATTGGGCCTTCTAAATGGGCCATCTCTCTAGGCTAGGTCTGTGAACCGTTAACACATAAAGGAATTGTGCCCTCAGAACTCCGAAGTTAAGCGTGCTTGGGCGAGAATATTACTAGGATGGGTGACCCCGTGGGAAGTCCTCGTGTTGCACCCACCTTTTCAATTTTTTTTGCTCCGGTTAGAGTTGCCAAGATACTTTATCCACCACATTTCTATTATCAAATCCCACGGCACCTTGGGCAAGACAACTTCGCTTCACTTAAAGGCCGGGCCCGCAAACCGAGGGCGTATGGTTTGTGACCAGGTCTCCGTCGCTCCGGTGCCCATAACTTTTGATCCGTAACGAGTTACGCAGCGCACAGCATACTGTTGGAAAGCTTTCCGACGGGTGCTGCTAGCTTGTTCGCTGTACCCTTTTTTGGACCCCAAAATCGAACGTTTTCTACTCTTTTGGGCCAATTTTCTGGTTTAGCTCTATTTTTCCGTCCTGGATCGTACGTCGTGAGCTATTAAAAGGACAACAACCTTACTCGCGGGACATTAGAGGGCCCTACAACGCATCGAAATCTCATCTTGCGAGGATGCTGGTTTGTTGAAGCGGATGGGTGGCCGTTAAGCCCATTGGGCCTTCTTAATGGGCCATCTCTCTAGGCTGGGACTGTGAACCATTAACACATAAAGGAATTGTGCCCTCAACATGATGGGTGCGATCATACCAGCACAAATGCACCGGATCCCATCAGAACTCCGAAGTTAAGCGTGCTTGGGCGAGAGTAGTACTAGGATGGGCGACCCCTTGGGAAGTCCTCGTGTTGCACCCCCATTTTCAATTTTTTTTTCTCCGGTTAGGGTTGAAAGATACTTTATCCACCACATTTCTATTATCGAATCCCACGGCTCCTTGGGCAAGACAACTTCGCTTCATGTGGAGGCCGGGCCCGCAAACCGAGGGCGTAGGGCTTTTGAGCAGGTCTCCGTTGCTCCGGTGCCCATAACTTTTGATCCGTAAGGAGTTACGCGGCGCACAACATACTGTTGGAAAGCACTCCTAGAGCTCTATGATAGGGGCAGCTAGCTTACTCGCTGTGCCCATTTTTGGAGCCCAAAATCGAACGTTTTCATCAATTTCGGGCCACTTTTCTGGTTTAGCTCTATTTTTCAGTCCCGGATCGTACGTAGTGAGCTGTTAAAAGGACAACAAATTTACTCGTGGGACATTAGAGGGCCTACAACGCATTGAAATCTCGTCTTGCAAGTATGCTGGGTTGTTGAAGCGGATGGGTTGTCGTTAAGCCCATTAGTCCTGCTTAATGGGCCATCTCTCTAGGTTGGGACTGTGAACCATTAACACATAAAGGAATTGTGCTCTCAACATGACGGGTGCGATAATACCAGCACTAATGCACCGGATCCCATCAGAACTCTGAAGTTAAGCGTGCTTGGGCAAGAGTAGTACTAGGATGGGTGCCCCCTTGGAAATCCTCGTGTTGCTCCCCCCTTTTCAATTTTTTTTTCTCCGGTTAGGGTTGAAAGATACTTTATCCACCACATTTCTATTATCGAATCCAACGGCATCTTGGGCAAGGCAACTTCGCTTCATGTAGAGGCCGGGCCCGCAAACTGAGGGCGTAGGACTTGTGAGCTGGTCTCCGTCGCTCCGGTGCCCATAACTTTTGATCCGTAAGGAGTTACGCTGCGCACAACATACTTCTGGAAAGCTCTCCGAGAGTTCTACGACAGGGGTAGCTAGCTTGCTCGCTGTACCCTTTTGTGGAGCTCAAAATCGAACGTTTTCATCAGTTTCGGGCAACTTTTCTGGTTTAGCCCTATTTTTTCGTCCCGTATCGTACGTCGTGAGCTGTTAAAAGGACAACAACCATACTCGCGGGACATTAGAGGGCCCTACAATGCATTGAAATCTCGTCTTGCGAGGATGCTGGGTTGTTGAATCGGATTGTTCGTCGTTAAGCCCATTGGGCCTTCTTAATGGGCCATCTCTCTAGGCTGCGACAGTGAACCATTAACACATAAAGGATTTGTACCCTCAACATGACAGGTGCGATCATACCAGCACTAATGCACCGGATCCCATTAGAACTTCGAAGTTAAGCGTGCTTGGGCGAGAGTAGTACTAGGATGGGTGACCCCCTGGGAAGTCCTCGTGTTGCACCCCCCTTTTCAATTTTTTTTTCTCCGGTTAGGGTTGCCAAGATACTTTATCCACCACATTTCTATTATCGAATCCCACGGCACCTTGGGCAAGACAACTTCGCTTCACGTGGAGGCCGGGCCCGCAAACCGAGGGCGTAGGGCTTGTGAGCAGGTCTCCGTCGCTCCGGTGCCCATAACTTTTGATCCGTAAGGAGTTACGCGGCGCACAGCATACTGTTGGAAAGCTCTCCGAGAGCTCTACGACAGGGGCAGCTAGCTTGCTCGCTGTGCCCTTTTTTGGAGCCCAAAATCGAACGTTTTCATCAGTTTCGGGCCACTTTTCTAGTTTAGCTCTATTTTTCCGTCCCGGATCGTACGTCGTGAGCTGTTAAAAGGACAACAACCTTACTCGCGGGACATTAGAGGGCCCTACAACGCATTGAAATCTCGTCTTGCGAGTATGCTGGGTTGTTGAAGCGGATGGGTTGTCGTTAAGCCCATTGGGCCTTCTTAATGGGCCATCTCTCTAGGCTGGGACTGTGAACCATTAACACATAAAGGAATTGTGCCGTCAACATGACGGGTGCGATCATACCAGCACTAATGCACCGGATCCCATCAGAACTCCGAAGTTAAGCGTGCTTGGGCAAGAGTAGTACTATGATGGGTGACCGCTTGGGAAGTCCTCGTGTTGTACCCCCCTTTTCAATTTTTTTTGCTCCGGTTAGGGTTGGCCAGATACTTTATCCACCATATTTCTATTATCGAATCCCAAGGCACCTTGGGCAATACAACTGCGCTTCACATGGAGGGCGGGCCCGCAAACCGAGGTTGTAGGGCTTGTGAGCAGGTATCCATCGCTCCGGCGCCAATAACTTTTGATCCGTAACGAGTTACGCGGCGCACGGCATACTGTTGGAAAGCTCTCTGAGAGCTCTATGACGGGTGTAGCAAGCTTGCTCGCTGTGCCCTTTTTTGGAGCCCAAAATCAAACGTTTTCATCAGTTTCGGGCCACTTTTCTAGTTTAGCTCTATTTTTCAGTCCCGGATCGTACGTCGTGAGCTGTTAAAAGGACAACAACCTTACTCGCGGGACATTAGAGGGCCCTACAACGCATTGAAATCTCGTCTTGCGAGTATGCTGGGTTGTTGAAGCTTATGGGTTATCGTTAAGCCTATTGGGCCTTCTGAATGGGCCATCTTTCTATGCTAGGACTGTGAACCATTAACATATAAAGTATTGTGCTGTCAACATGACGGGTGCGATCATACCAGCACTAATGGACCGGATCCCATCAGAACTCCAAAGTTAAGCGTGCTTGGGCGAGAGTAGTACTAGGATGGGTGACCCCCTGGGAAGTCCTCGTGTTGCACGCACCTTTTCAATTTTTTTTTCTCCTGTTAGAGTTGCGAAGATACTTTATCCACCACATTTCTATTATCGAATCCCACGGCACCTTGGGCAAGACAACTTCGCTTCACGTGGAGGCCGGGCCCGCAAGCCGAGGGCATAGGGCTTGTGAGCAGGTCTCCGTCGCTCCGGTGCCCATAACTTTTGATCTTTAAGGAGTTACGTGGCGCACAGCATACTGTTGGAAAGCTCTCCGAGAGCTCTACGACAGGTGAAGCGAGCATGCTCGCTGTGCCCTTTTTTGGAGCCCAAAATCGAACGTTTTCATCTGTTTCGGGCCACTTTTCTAGTTTAGCTCTATTTTTCCATCCCGGATCGTACGTCGTGAGCTATTAAAAGGACAACAACCTTACTCGCGGGACATTAGAGGGCCCTACAATGCATTGAAATCTCGTCTTGCGAGTATGCTGGGTTGTTGAAGCGGATGGGTTGTCATTAAGCCCATTGGGCCTTCTTAATGGGCCATCTCTCTAGGCTGGGACTGTGAACCATTGACACATAAAGGAATTATACCCTCAACATGACGGGTGCGATCATACCAGCACTAATGCACCGGATCCCATCAGAACTCCGAAGTTAAGCGTGCTTGGGCGAGAGTAGTAATAGGATGGGTGACCCCCTGGGAAGTCCTAGTGTTGCACCCCCCCTTTTCAATTTTTGTTGCTCCGGTTAGGGTTGCCAAGATACTTTATCCACCACATTTCTATTATCGAATTCCACGGAACCTTGGGCAAGACAACTTCGATTCACGTGGAGGCCGGGCCCGTAAACCGAGGGCGTAGGGCTTGTGAGCAGGGCTCCGTCGCTCCGGTGCCCATAACTTTTGATCCGTAAGAAGTTTCGGGGCGCGCAGCATACTGTTGGAAAGCTCTACGACAGGGGCAGCTAGCTTGATCGCTGTGCCCTTTTTTGGAGCCCAAAATCGAACGTTGTCATCAGTTTCGGGACACTTTTCTAGTTTAGCTCTATTTGTACGTCCCAGATCCTACGTCGTGAGCTGTTAAAAGAATAACAACCTTACTCGCGGGAAATTAGAGGGCACTACAACGCATTGAAATCTCGTCTTGCGAGTATGCTGGGTTGTTGAAGCGGATGGGTTGTCGTTAAGCCCATTAGGCCTTCTTAATGGGCCATCTTTCTAGGCTGGGACTGTGAACCATTAACACATAAAGTAATTGTGCCGTTAACATGACGGCTGCAATCATACCTGCACTAACGCACCGGATCCCATCAGAACTCAGAAGTTAAGCGTGCTTGGACGAGAGTAGTACTAGGATGGGTGACCCCCTGGGATTTCCTCGTGTTGCACCCCCCTTTTCAATTTTTTTTGCTCCGGTTAGGGTTGCCAAGAAACTTTATCCACCACATTTCTATTATCGAATCCCACGGCACCTTGGGCACGATACCTTCGCTTCACGTGGAGGCTGGGCCAGCAAACCGAGGGCGTAGGGCTGGTGACCAGGTCTCCAACGCTCCGTTGCCCATAACTTTTGATCAGTAACGAGTTACGTGGCGCACAACATACTGTTGGAAAGCTCTCCGAGAGCTCTACGACAAGGGTAGCTAGCTTGCTTGCTGTCTCCTTTTTTGGAGCCCAAAATCGAACGTTATCATCAGATTCGGGCCACTTTTCTAGTTTAGCTCTATTTTTCCGTCCCGGATCGTACGTCGTGAGCTGTTAAAAGGACAACAACCTTACTCGCGGGACATTAGAGGGCCCTACAACACATTGAAATCTCGTCTTGCGAGTATGCTGGGTTGTTGAAGCGGATGGGTTGTCGTTAAGCCCATTGGGCCTTCTTAATGGGCCATCTCTCTAGGCTGGGACTGTGAACCATTAACACATAAAGGAATTGTGCCCTCAACATGACGGGTGCGATCATACCAGCACTAATGCACCGGATCCCATCAGAACTCCGAAGTTAAGCGTGCTTGGGCGAGAGTAGTACTAGGATGGGTGACCCCCTGGGAAGTCCTCGTGTTGCACCCCCCTTTTCAATTTTTTTTGCTCCGGTTAGGGTTGCCAAGATACTTTATCCCCCGCATTTCTATTATCGAATCCCACGGCACCTTGGGCAAGACAACTTCGCTTCACGTGGAGGCCGGGCCCGCAAACCGAGGGCGTAGGGCTTGTGAGCAAGTCTCCGTTGCTCCGGTGCCCATAACTTTTGATCCGTAAGGAGTTACGCGGCGCACAACATACTGTTGGAAAGCTCTCCGAGACCTCTACGGCAGGGGCATATAGCTTGCTCGTTGTGCCCTTTTTTGGAGCCCAAAATAGAATATTTTCATCAGTTTCGGGCTACTTTTCTAGTTTAGCTCTATTTTTCCGTCCCGGATCGTACGTCGTGAGCTGTTAAAAGGACAACAACCTTACACGTGGGAAATTAGAGGGCCCAACAACGCATTGAAATCTCGTCTTGCGAGCATGCTGGGTTGTTGAAGCGGATGGGTTGTCGTTAAGCCCATTGGGCCTTCTTAATGGGCCATCTTTCTATGCTAGGACAGTGAACCATTAAAACAAAAAGTAATTGTGCCGTCAACATGACGGATACAATCATACCAGCACTAATGCACCGGATCTCATCAGAACTCCGAAGTTAATCGTGCTTGGGAGAGAGTAGTACTAGGATGGGTGACCCCCTGGGAAGTCCTCGTGTTGTACCCCCATTTTCAATTTTTTTTTCTCCGGTTAAGGTTGCCAAGATACTTTATCCACCATATTTCTATTATCGAATCCCAAGGCACCATGGGCAAGACAACTTCGCTTCACGTGGAGGCCGGGCCCGCAAACCGAGGGTGTAGGGCATGTGAGCAGGTATCAGTCGCTCCGGTGCCCATAACTTTTGATCCGTAAGGAGTTACGCGGCGCACAGCATACTGTTGGAAAGCTCTCCGAAAGCTCTACGACAGGGACAACTAGCTTGCTCGTTGTGCCCTTTTTTGGAGCCCAAAATCGAACATTTTCATCAGTTTCGGGCCACTTTTCTAGTTTAGCTCTATTTTTCCGTCCCGGATCGTACGTCGTGAGCTGTTAAAAGGACAACAACCTTACTCGCGGGACATTAGAGGGCCCTACAACGCATTGAAATCTCGTCTTGCGAGTATGCTGGGTTGTTGAAACGGATGGGTTGTCGTTAAGCCCATTGGGCCTTCTTAATGGGCCATCTCTCTAGGCTGGGACTGTGAACCATTAACACATAAAGGAATTGTGCCCTCAACATGACGGGTGCGATCATACCAGCACTAATGCACCGGATCCCATCAGAACTCCGAAGTTAAGCGTGCTTGGGCGAGAGTAGTACTAGGATGGGTGACCCCCTGGGAAGTCCTCGTGTTGCACCCCCCTTTTCAATTTTTTTTGCTTCGGTTAGGGTTGCCAAGATACTTTATGCACCACATTTCTATTATCGAATCCCACGGCACCATGGGCAAGACAACTTCGCTTCACGTGGAGGCCGGGACCACAAACCGAGGGCGTAGGGCTTGTGAGCAGGACTCCGTCGCTCCGGTGCCCACAACTTTTGATCCGCAAGGAGTTACGCGGCGCACAGCATACTGTTGGAAAGCTCTCTGAGACCTCTACGACAGGGGCAGCTTGCTTGCTCGCTGTAAACTTTTTTGGAGCCCAAAATCGAATGTTTTCATTTGTTTTGGACCACTTTTCTGGTTTGGCTCTATTTTTCCGTCCCGGATCGTACGTCGTGAGCTGTTAAAAGGACAATAACCTTACTCGCGGGACATTAGAGGGCCCTACAACGCATTGAAATCTCATCTTGCGAGTATGCTGGGTTGTTGAAGCGGATGGGTTGTCGTTAAGTCCATTGGGCCTTCTTAACGGGCCATCTTTCTAGGCTGGGACTGTGAACCATTAGCACATAAAGCAATTGTACCGTCAACATGACGGGGGCGATCATACCAGCACTAATGCACCGGATCCCAACAGAACTCCGAAGTTAAGCGGGCTTGGGTGAGTGTACTACTAGGAGGGGTGACCCCTGGGAAGTCCTCGTGTTGCACACCCCTTTTCAATTTTTTTTGCTCCGGTTAGGGTTGCCAAGATACTTTATCCACCGCATTTTTATTATCGAATCCCACGGCACCTTGGTCAAGACAACTTCGCTTCAAGTGGAGGCCGGGCCCGCAAACTGAGGGCGTAGGGCTTGTGAGCAGCTCTCCGTTGCTACGGTGCCCATAACTTTGGATCCGTAAAGAGTTACGCGGCGCATAACATATTGTTGGAAAGCTCTCCGAGAGCTCTATGACGGGGGCAGCCAGCTTGCTCGCTATGCCCTTTTTTGGAGCCCAAAATAGAACGTTTTCATCAGTTTCGGGCCACTTTTCTAGTTTAGCTCTATTTTTCCATCCCGGATCGTACGTCGTGAGCTGTTAAAAGGACAACAACCTTACTCGTGGGACATTAGAGGGCCCTACAACGCATTGAAATCTCGTCTTGCGAGTATGCTGGGTTGTTGAAGCGGATGGGTTGTCGTTAAGCCCATTGGGCCTTCTTAATGGGCCATCTCTCTAGGCTGGGACTGTGAACCATTAACACATAAAGGAATTGTGCCGTCAACATGACGGGTGTGATCATACCAGCACTAATGCACTGGATCCCATCAGAACTCCGAAGTTAAGCGTGCTTGGGCGAAAGTAGTACTAGGATGGGTGACCCCCTGGGAAGTCCTCGTGTTGCACCCCCCTTTTCAATTTTTTTTTCTCCGGTTAGGGTTGCCAAGATACTTTATCCACCACAATTCAATTATCGAATCTCACGGCACCTTGGGCAAGACATCTTCGCTTCACGTGGAGATCGGGCCCGCAAACCGAGGGCGTAGGGCTTGTGAGCAGGTCTCCATCGCTCAGGTGCCCATAACTTTTGATCCGTAAGGAGTTACGCGGCGCACAGCATACTGTTGGAAAGCTATCCGAGAGCTCTACGACAGGGGCAGCTAAGTTGCTCGCCATGCCCCTTTTTTGAGCCCAAAATCGAACGTTTTCATCAGTTTCGGGCCACTTTTCTAGTTTAGCTCTATTTTTTCGTCCCAAATTGTACGCCTTGAGCTGTTAAAAGGACAACAACCTTACTCACGGGACATTAGAGGGCCCTACAATGCATTGAAATCTCGTCGTGCGAGTATGATGGGTTGTTGAAGCAGATGGGTTGTCGTTAAGCCCATTGAGCCTTCTTAATGGGCCATCTCTCTAGGCTGGGACTGTGAACCGTTAACACATAAAGGAATTGTGCCCTCAACATGACGGGAGCGATCATACCAGCACTAATGCACCGGATGCCATCAGAACTCCAAAGTTAAGGGTGCTTGGGTGAGAGTAGTACACGGATGGGTGACTCCCTTGGAAGTCCTCGTGTTGCACCCCCCTTTTCAATTATTTTTGCTACGGTTAAGGTTGCCAAGATACTTTATCCACCACATTTCTATCACCGAATCCCACGGCACCCTGGGCAAGACAACTTCGCTTCACGTAGAGGCTGGGCCCGCAAACCGAGGGCGTAGGGCTTATGACCAGGTATCCGTCGTTCCCGTGCCCATAACTTTTGATCCGCAAGGAGTTACGCGGTGCAAAACATACTGTTGGAAAGAACTTCAAGAGCTCTACGACACGGGGCAGCTAGCATGCTGCTGTGCCCTTTTTTGGAGCCCAAAATCAAACGTTTTCATCAGTTTTAGGCCACTTTTCTTCTTTTGCTTTGTTTTTCCATCCCATATCGTACGTCGTGAGCTGTTAGAAGGACAACAACCTTACTCGCGGGACATTAGAGGGCCCTAAAACGCATAGAAATCTCGTACTACGAGTATACTGGGTTGTTGAAGCGGATGGGTTGTCGTTAAGCCCATTGGGCCTTCTTAATGGGCCATCTCTCTAGGCTGGACTGTGAACCATTAACACATAAAGGAATTGTGCCGTCAACATGACGGGTGCTATCATACCGGCACTAATGCACCGGATCCCATTACAACTCCGAAGTTAAACGAGCTTGGAAGAGAGTAGTGCTAGGATGGGTGAACCCTTGGGAAGTCCTCGTGTTGCACCCACTTTTTCAATTTTTTTTTTCTCCGGTTAGGGTTGCCAAGATACTTTATCCACCACATTTCTATTATCGAATCCCACGGCACCTTGGGCAAGAAAACTTCGCTTCACGTGGAGGCCGGGCCCGCAAACCGAGGGCGTAGGGCTTGTGAGCAGGTCTCCGTCGCTCCGGTGCCCATAAGTTTTGATCCGTAAGGAGTTACGCTGCGTAAAACATACAGTTGGAAAGCTCTCCGAGACCTCTACGACAGGGGCATCTAGCTTGCTCGCTGTGCCCTTTTTTGGAGCCCAAAATTGAACGTTTTCATTCATTTCGGACCACTTTTCTAGTTTAGCTCTATTTTTTCATCCCGGATCGTACGTCGTGAGCTGTTAAAAGGACAATAACCTTACTCGGGGGACATTAGAGGGCCCTACAACACATTGAAATCTCGTCTTGCGAGTATGCTGGGTTGTTGAAGCGGATGGGTTGTCGTTAAGTCCATTGGGCCTTCTTAGTGGGCCATCTTTCTAGGCTGGGACTGTGAACCATTAACACATAAAGGAATTGTGCCGTCAACATGAAGGGTAAGATCATACCAGCACTAATGCACCGGATCTCATCAGAACTCCAAAGTTAAGCGTGCTTGGGCGAGAGTAGTACAAGGATGGGTGACCCCCTGGGAAGTCCTCGTGTTGCACCCCCCTTTTCAATTTTTTTTGCTCCGGTTATGGTTGCCAAGATACTTTATCCACCGCATTTCTATTATCGAATCCCACGGCACCTTGGGCAAGACAACTTTGCTTCACGTGGAGGCCGAGCCCGCAAACTGAGGGCATACGGCTTGTGAGCAGGTCTCCGTCGCTCCGGTGCCCATAACTTTTGATCCGTAAGGAGTTATGCAGCGCACAACATACTGTTCGAAAGCTCTCCGAGAGCTCTATGACAGGGGCAGCTAGCTTGCTCGCTGTACCCTTTTTTGGACCCCAAAATCGAACGTTTTCATCAGTTTTGGGACACTTTTCTATTTTAGCTCTATTTTTCCGTCCCGGATCGTACGTCGTGAGCTGTTAAAAGGACAACAACCTTACTCGCTGGACATTAGAGGGCCACACAATGCATTGAAATCTCGTCTTGCGAGGATGTTGGGTTGTTGAAGCGGATGGGTTGTCGTTAAGCCCAGTGGGCCTTCTTAATGGGCCATCTCTCTGGGCTGGGACTGTGAACCGTTAACACATAAAGGAATTGTGCCCTCAAATTGACGGGTGCGATCATACCAGTATTAATGCACCGGATCGCATCATAACACCGAAGTTAAGCGTGCTTGGGCGAGAGTAGTACTAGGATGGGTGACCCCCTAGAAAGTCCTCGTGTTGCAACCCCTTTTCAATTTTTTTTGCTCCGGTTAGGGCTGCCAAGATACTTTATCCACCACATTTCTATTATCGAATCCCACGGCACCTTGGGCAAGACAACTTCGCTTCACGTGGAGGTCGGGCCCGCAAACCGAGGGCGTAGGGCTTTTGAGCAGGTCTCCGTCGCTCCGGCGCCCATAACTTTTGATTTGTAAGGAGTTACGCTCGCACATGATACTGTTGGAAAGCTCTCCGAGAGCTCTACGACTGTGGCAGCTAGCTTGCTCGCTGTGCCCTTTTTTAGAGCCCAAAATCGAACGTTTTCATCAGTTTCAGACCACTTTTCTAGTTTAGCTCTATTTTTCAATCCCGGATCGTACGTCGTGAGCTGTTAAAAGGACAATAACCTTACTCGCGGGACATTAGAGGGCCCTACAACGCATTGAAATCTCGTCTTGCGAGTATGCTGGGTTGTTGAAGCGGATGGGTTGTCGTTAAGTCCATTGGGCCTTATTAGTAGGCCATCTTTCTAGGCTGGGACTGTGAACCATTAACACATGAAGGAATTGTGCCGTCAACATGACGGGTGCTATCATACCAGCATTAATGCACCGGATCCCATCAGAACTCCGAAGTTAAGCGTGCTTGGGCGAGAGTAGTACAAGGATGGGTGACCCCCCGGGAAGTCCTCGTGTTGCACCCCCCTTTCCAATTTTTTTTGCTCTGGTTAGGGTTGCCAAGATACTTTATCCACCACATTTCTATTATCGAATCCCACGGCACCTTAGGCAAGACAACTTCGCTTCACGTCAAGGCCGGGCCCGCATACCGTGGGCGTAGGGCTTGTGAGCAGGTCTCCGTCACTCCGGTGGCCATAACTTTTGATCCGTAAGTAGTTACGCGGCGCACAACTTACTGTTGGAAAGCTCTCCGAGAGCTCTACGACAGGGGCAGCTAACTTGCTCGCTATGCCCTTTTTTGGGGCCCAAAGTCGAACGTTTTCATCAATTTCGGGCCACATTTCTTGTTTAGCTGTATTTTTTCTTCCCGGATCGTACGTCGTGAGCTGTTAAAAGGACAACAACCTTACTCGCGGGACATTAAAGGGCCGCTACAATGCATTGAAATCACGTCCTGCGAGTATGCTAGGTTGTTGAAGCGGATGGGTTGTCGTTAAGCCTATTGGCCTTCTTAATGGGCCATCTTTCTATGCTAGGACTGTGAACCATTAACACATAAAGTAATTGTGCCGTCAACATGACAGGTGCGATCATACCAGCACTAATGCATCAGATCCCATCAGAACTCCGAAGTTAATCGTGCTTGGGAGAGAGTAGTACTATGATGGGTGACCCCCTGGGAAGTCCTCGTGTTGCACCCCCCTTTTCAATTTTTTTTCTCCGGTTAGGGTTGCCAAGATACTTTATCCACCATATTTCTATTATTGAATCCCACAGCACCTTGGGAAAGACAACTTCACTTCACGTGGAGGCCGGGCCCGCAAACCGAGGGCGTAGGGCTTGTGAGCAGGTCTCCATCGCTCCGGTGCCCATAACTTTTGATCCGTAAGGAGTTACGCGGCGCACAGCATACTGTTGGAAAGCTCTCCGAGAGCTCTACGACAGGGGCAGCTAGCTTGCTCACTGTGCCCTTTTTTGGAGCCCAAAATCGAACGTTTTCATTAGTTTCGGACCACTTTTCTAGTTTAGCTCTATTTTTCCGTCCCGGATCGTACGTCGTGAGCTGTTAAAAGGACAACAACCTTACTCGCGGGACATTAGAGGGCCCTACAATGCATTGAAATCTCGTCTTGCGAGTATGCTAGGTTGTTGAAGCGGATGGGTTGTCGTTAAGCCTATTGGCCTTCTTAATGGGCCATCTTTCTATGCTAGGACTGTGAACCATTAACACATAAAGTAATTGTGCCGTCAACATGACAGGTGCGATCATACCAGCACTAATGCACCGGATCTCATCAGAACTCCGAAGTTAATCGTGCTTGGGAGAGAGTAGTACTAGGATGGGTGACCCCCTGGGAAGTCCTCGTATTGCACCCCCCTTTTCAATTTTTTTTCTCCGTTTAGGGTTGCCAAGATACTTTATCCACCACATTTCTATTATCGAATCCCACGGCCCCTTGGGCAAGACAACTTCGCTTCACGTGGAGGCCGGGCCCGCAAACCGAGGGCATAGGGCTTGTGAGCAGGTCTCCGTCGCTCCGGTGCCCATAACTTTTGATCCGTAAGGAGTTATGCAGCGCACAACATACTGTTGGAAAGCTCTCCGAGACCTCAACGACAGGGGCAGCTAGCTTGCTCGATGTACCCTTTTTTGGACCCCAAAATCAAACGTTTTCATCAGTTTGAGGACACTTTTCTATTTTAGCTCTATTTTTCCGTCCCGGATCGTACGTCGTGAGCTGTTAAAAGGACAACAACCTTACTTGCGGGACATTAGAGGGCCCTACAACGCATTGAAATCTCGTCTTGCGAGTATACTGGGTTGTTGAAGCGGATGGGTTGTCGTTAAGCGCATTGGGCCTTCTGAATGGGCCATCTCTCTAGGCAGGTACTGTGAACCATTAACACAAAAAGGAATTGTGCCCTCAACATGACGGGTGCGATCATGCTAGCACTATTGCACCGGATCCCATCAGAACTCCGAAGTTAAGCGTGCTTGGGCGAGAGTAGTACTAGGATGGGAGACCCCCTGGAAAGTCCTCGTGTTGCACCCCCATTTTCAATTTTTTTTGCTCCGGTTAGGGTTTCCAAGATACTTTATCCACCACATTTCTATTATCGAATCCCACGGCACCTTGGGCAAGATAACTTCGCTTCACGTGGATGCCGGGCCCGCAAACTGAGGGCGTAGGGCTTGTGAACAGGTCTTCGTCGCTCCGGTGCCCATAACTTTTGATCCGTAAGGAGTTACGCGGCGCACAGCATACTGTTGGAAAGCTTTCCGAGAGCTCTACGACAGGGGCAGCTAGCTTGCTCGCTGTGCCCTTTTATGGAGCCCAAAATCGAACGTTTTCATCAGTTTCAGACCACTTTTCTAATTTAGCTCTATTTTTCTGTCCCAGATCGTAGGTTGTGAGCTGTTAAAAGGACAACAACCTTACTCGCGGGACATTAGAGGGCCCTACAACTCATTGAAATCTCGTCTTGCGAGTATGCTGGGTTGTTGAAGCGGATGGGTTGTCGTTAAGCCCATTGGGCCTTCTTAATGGGCCATCTCTCTGGGCTGGGACTGTGAACCGTTAACACATAAAGGATTTGTACCCACAACATGACGGGTGCGATCATACCAGCACTAACACACCGGATCCCATCAGAACTCTGAAGTTAAGCGTGCTTGGGCGAGAGTAGTACTAGGATGGGTAACCCCCTTCGAAGTCCTCATGTTGCACCCCCCTTTTCAATTTTTTTGGCTCCAGTTAGGGTTGCCAAGATACTTTATCCACCACATTTCTATTACCAAATCCCACGGCACCTTGGGCAAGACGACTTCGCTTCACGTGGAGGCCGGGCCCGCAAACCGAGTACGTATTGCTTGTGAGCAGGTCTCCGTCGCTCCGGTGCCCATAACTTTTGATCCGTAAGGAGTTACGCGGCGTACATCATACTGTTGGAAAGCTCTCCGAGAGCTCTACGACAGGGGCAGCTCACTTGCTCGCTATGCCCTTTTTTGGTGCCCAAAATCGAACGTTTTCATCAGTTTTGTGCCAATTTTCTATTTTAGCTCTATTTTTTCATCCCGGACCGTACTTCGTGAGCTGTTAAAAGGACAACAACCTTACTCGCGGGACATTAGAGGGCCCTACAATGCATTGAAATCATGTCTTGCGAGTATGCTGGGTTGTTGAAGCGGATGGGTTGTCGTTAAGCCCATTGGGCCATCTTAATGGTCCATCTTTCTAGGCTGGGACTGTGAGCCATTAACACATAAAGGAATTGTGCCGTCAACATGACGGGTGCGATCATACCAGCACTAATTCACCGGATCCCATCAGAATTCTGAACTTAAGCGTGTTTGGGCGATAGTACTACTAGGATGTGTGACCCCTGGGATGTCCTTGTGTTGCACCCCCTTTTCAATTTTTTTTTCTCCGGTTAGGGTTGCCAAGATACTTTATCCACCACATTTCTATTATCGAATCCCACGGCACCTTGGGCAAGACAACTTCGCTTCACGAGGAGGTCGGGCCCGCAAACCGAGGGCGTAGGGCTTGTGAGCAGGGCTCCGTCGCTCCGGTGCCCATAAGTTATGATCCGTAAGGAGTTACGTGGCGAACAACATACTGTTGGAAAGCTCTCCGAGAGCTCTACGACAGGTGCAGCTAGCTTGCTCGCTGTGCCCTTTTTTGGAGCCCAAAATCAAACGTTTTCATTAGTTTGGGACCACTTTTCTAGTTTATCTCTATTTTTCCGTCCCTGATCGTACGTCGTGAGCTGTTAAAAGGACAACAACCTTACTCGCGGGACATTAGAGGGCCCTACAACGCATTGAAATCTCGTCTTGCGAGTATGCTGGGTTGTTGAAGCGGATGGGTTGTCGTTAAGTCCATTGGGCCTTCTTAATGGGCCATCTCTCTAGGCTGGGACTGTGAACCATTAACACATAAAGGAATTGTGCCGTCAACATGATGGGTGCGATCATACCAGCACTAATGCACCGGATCCCATCAGAACTCCGAAGTTAAGCGTGCTTGGGCGAGAGTAGTACTAGGATGGGTGACCCCCTGGGAAGTCCTCGTGTTGCACCCCCCTTTTCAATTTTTTTTGCTCCGGTTAGGGTTGCCAAGATACTTTATCCACCACATTTCTATTATCGAATCCCACGGCACCTTGGGCAAGACAACTTCGCTTCACATGGAGGCCGGGCCCGCAAACCGAGGGCGTAGGGCTGTCTTGGTCGCTCCGGTGCCCATAACTTTTGATCCGTAAGGAGTTACGCAGCGCACAACATACTGTTCGAAAGCTCTCCGAGACCCCTACGACAGGGGCAGCTAGCTTGCTCGCTGTACCCTTTTTTGGACCACAAAATCGAATGTTTTCATCAATTTTGGGACACTTTTCTATTTTAGCTCTATTTTTCCGTCCCGGATCGTACGTCGTGAGCTGTTAAAAGGACAACAACCTTACTCGCTGGACATTAGAGGGCCCTACAACGCATTGAAATCTCATCTTGCGAGTATGCTGGGTTGTTGAAGCGGATGGGTTGTCGTTAAGCCCATTGGGCCTTCTTAAGGGGCGATGTCTCTAGGCTGGGACTGTGGACCATTAGCACATGAAGGAATTGTGCCCTCAACATGATGGGTGCGATCATACCAACACTAATGCACCGGATCTCATCAGAACTCCGAAATTAAGCATGCTTGGGCGAGAGTAGTACTAGGATGGGTGACCCCCTGGGAAGTCCTCGTGTTGCACCCCCCTTTTCAATTTTTTTTGCTCCGGTTACGGTTGCCAAGATACTTTATCCACCACATTTCTATTTTCGAATCCCACGGCACCTTGGGCAAGACAACTTCGCTTCACGTGGAGGCAGGGCCCGCAAATCGAGGGCGTAGGGCTTGTGAGTAGGTCTGCGTCGCTCCGGTGCCAATAAATTTTGATCCGTAAGGAGTTACGCGGCGCACAGCATACTGTTGGAAAGCACTCCGAGAGCTCTACGACAGGTGCAGCGAGTTTGCTCGCTATGCCCTTTTTTTGAGCCCAAAATCGAACATTTTCATCAGGTTCGTGTCAACTTTTCTAGTTTAGTTCTTTTTTTTTGTACCGGATCGTACGTCGTGAGTTGTTAAAAGGAAAACAACCTTAATCGCGGGACATTAGAGGGCCATACAACGCATTAAAATCTCCTCTTGCAAGTATGCTAGGTTGTTGATCCGGATGGGTTGTCGTTAAGTCCATTGGGCCTTCTTAATGGGCCATCTCTCTAGGCTGGGACTGTGAACCATTAACACATAAAGGAATTGTGCCGTCAACATGACGGGTGCGATCATACCAGCACTAATGCACCGGATCCCATCAGAACTCCGAAGTTAAGCGTGCTTGGAAGAGAGTAGTACTAGGATGGATGACCCCCTGAGAAGTCCTCGTGTTGCACCCCCCTTTTCAATTTTTTTTTTTTTTCCGTTTAGGGTTGCCACGATACTTTCTCCACCACATTTCTATTATCGAATCCCACGGCCCCTTGGGCAAGACAACTTCGTTTCACGTGGAGGCCGGGCCCGCAAACCGAGGGCATAGGGCTTGTGAGCAGGTCTCCGTCGCTCCGGTGCCCATATCTTTTGATACGTAAGGAGTTACGCAGTGCACAACATATTGTTAGAAAGCTCTCCGAGACCTCTACGACAGGGGTAGCTAGCTTGCTCGATGTACCCTTTTTTGGACCCCAAAATCAAACGTTTTCATCAGTTTGAGGACACTTTTCTATTTTAGCTCTATTTTTCCGTCCCGGATCGTACGTCGTGAGCTGTTAAAAGGACAACAACCTTACTCGCGGGACATTAGAGGGCCCTACAACGCATTGAAATCTCGTCTTGCGAGTATGCTGGGTTGTTGAAGCGGATGGGTTGTCGTTAAGCCCATTGGGCCTTCTTAAAGGGCCATCTCTCTAGGCTGGGACTGTGAACCATTAACACATAAAGGAATTGTGCCCTCAACATGACGGGTGCGATCATACCAGCACTAATGCACCGGATCCCATCAGAACTCCGAAGTTAAGCGTGCTTGGGCGAGAGTAGTACTAGGATGGGTGACCCCCTGGGAAGTCCTCGTGTTGCTCCCCCCTTTTCAATTTTTTTTCTCCGGTTAGGGTTGCCAAGATACTTTATCCACCACATTTCTATTATCGAATCCCACGGCACCTTGGGCAAGACAACTTCGCTTCACGTGGAGGCCGGGCCCGCAAACCGAGGGCGTAGGGCTTGTGAGCAGGTCTCCGTCGCTTCGGTGCCCATAACTTTTGATCCGTAAGGAGTTACGCGGCGCACAGCATACTGTTGGAAAGCTCTCCGAGAGCTCTACGACAGGGGCAGCTAGCTTGCTCGTTGTGCCCTTTTTTGGAGCCCAAAATCGAACATTTTCATCAGTTTTGGGCCACTTTTCTAGTTTAGCTCTATTTTTTCATCCCGGATCGTACGTCGTGAGCTGTTAAAAGGACAACAACCTTACTCGCGGGACATTAGAGGGCCCTACAACGCATTGAAATCTCGTCTTGCGAGTATGCTGGGTTGTTGAAGCGGATGGGTTGTCGTTAAGTCCATTGGGCCTTCTTAATGGGCCATCTCTCTAGGCTGGGACTGTGAACCATTAACACATAAAGGAATTGTGCCGTCAACATGACGGGTGCGATCATACCAGCACTAATGCACCGGATCCCATCAGAACTCCGAAGTTAAGCGTGCTTGGGCGAGAGTAGTACTAGGATGGGTGACCCCTTGGGAAGTCCTCGTGTTGCACCCCCCTTTTCAATTTTTTTTGCTCCGGTTAGGGTTGCCAAGATACTTTATCCACCACATTTCTATTATCGAATCCCACGGCACCTTGGGCAAGACAACTTCGCTTCACGTGGAGGCCGGGCCCGCAAACCGAGGGTGTAGGGCTTGTGAGCAGGTCTCTGTCGCTCCGGTGCCCATAACTTTTGATCCGTAAGGAGTTACACGACGCACAACATACTGTTGGAAAGCTCTCCGAGAGCTCTACGACTGGGGCAGCTAGCTTGCTCGCTGTACCCTTTTTTGGAGCCCAAAATCGAACGTTTTCATCAGTTTCGGGCCACTTTTCTAGTTTAGCTCTATTTTTCCATCCCGGATCGTACGTCGTGAGCTGTTAAAAGGACAACAACTTTACTCGCGGGACATTAGAGGGCCCTACAACGCATTGAAATCTCGTCTTGCGAGTATGCTAGGTTGTTGAAGCGGATGGGTTGTCGTTAAGCCCATTGGGCCTTCTTAATGGGCCATCTCTCTAGGCTGGGACTGTGAACCATTAACACATAAAGGAATTGTGCCCTCAAGATGACGGGTGCAATCATACCAGCACTACTGCACCAGGTCCCATCAGAACTCCGAAGTTAAGCGTGCTTGGGCGAGAGTACTAATTGGATGGGTGACCCCCTGGGAAGTCCTCGTGTTGCACCACCCTTTTCAATTTTTTTTGCATCATTTAGGGTTGCCAAGATACTTTATCCACCACATTTCTATTATCGAATCCCACGGCACCTTGGGCAAGACAACTTCGCTTCACGTGGAGGCCGGGCCTGCAAACCGAGGGCGTAGGGCTTGTTAGCAGGTCTCCGTCGCTCCGGTGCCCATAACTTTTGATCCGTAAGGAGTTACGCGGCGCACAACATACTGTTGGAAAGCTCTACGAGAGCTCTACGACAGGGGCAGCTAGCTTGCTCGCTATGCCCTTTTTTGGAGCCCAAAATCGAACGTTTTCATCAGTTTCGGGCCACTTTTCTAGTTTAGCTCAAATTTTCCGTCCCGGATCGTACGTCGTGAGCTGTTAAAATAAAAACAACCTTACTCGCGGGACATTAGAGGGCCCTACAACGCATTGAAATCTCGTCTTGCGAGTATGCTGGGTTGTTGAAGCGGATGGGTTGTCGTTAAGCCCATTGGGCCTTCTTAATGGGCTATCTCTCTAGGCTGGGACTGTGAACCATTAACACATAGAAGAATTGTGCCCTCAACATGACGGGTGCGATCATACCAGCACTAATGCACCGGATCCCATCAGAACTCCGAAGTTAAGTGTCACTCCCCGACCCAACCCCCAAGCTAAAGGTTAAGTCCGGACCCGACACACGGATAAAGTCTCCCCTGTACCGTGGACATTCTGGATACCTGTAAACTTACAAATAAGGTAGCTACAAGGTAAACATACTTTTCATGGCTATATATAAAGATTCAAGGCCATCCGAGCCTTGAGGTAAACAATAATTCCCAAAACCACACAAGCATGCAAGAACTTTGTTTACAACATAGTCTAGCAGCAATGACATTCTAGAATTTCAATAAAAACAACTTAAAAGATAAGGCATTCTACATTAGCCATTCACTCCCCAAGCATGCAAGGAAATAAAACAGGAATAAAAGTTATTACAATACATGGGCTTCCAAATATACCACAATTAACAATCCTTCAAATTTACACAACAGGCATGTACATAGCCCTTAGGCCACAAAATAGGACACAAGATAATCAGTTGAGCCTTCCACAAGCAGCAAGAAATTAAACCACCTCAAGCTATCAGGCACAACAACTAAGGTAAAGGATCAATCTGAACTTCCTCCTCCTCAACTAACTCTACAAGCTGGGGATCACCCTCAGCGATTCCTGAAACATATATCGAGGTATGAGCAACCACTGTTGCCCAGTGAGGGATATAGTCCCGGGGCGTGCAATGCAACAGATAATACAGTTATACAACAATATCACTTAGACAATTTAAGAAACAATGATAACCTAAGTAACCACACATTTAAAAGGATACATTTCACACAATCCCCTATACACCAATCTTCACTGGTCTTCATTCACGATCCACGAACAACGAGCACAATCACGATAAGCCGGCATAATCCCCAAACACTCCAGTGGGTGTACTCTGGATGTACCCCGATAATCCTACGACCCAACATCCCCTGGCAATCTCCGGACCAGGTGAATGAGGGACTAGGGCACGGAGTTTGAATATCCACCTGCAAGCCCTCTACCGCCCAGCCGATATTCAACACATCCGCCCCTGAAACTATGGTTGCGCAACCACTATGCAATGTACTTAACAATGGCAAGTTAATAGCAATAATATAAGCATTAACACATAGGAGGATCAACAAAGTAGGTTGACCTCGATGCAATTAGAATGGGAGCAAGTATAGAGGCTAATAAGCAGTTTACAAAGGAACATATTCAAGCTAAACATAGACTTCTCCCAAAAGCTCCAAATCACCTAGAAACCCCATAAAAACACTTAAGGAGTCCTGCCATGGGTTTAGAAGTGTGAGCCAACCGAAATAGCTCATAAATCCCTTTTTTTTCAAACTATTTCTCTTCCAAACCAAGGTTAATGATTCCAATATCAAAGGAAACTCTCCCAACCTTCTAACTAACCCTCAAGGTACCCTCCCAACCCTCTAACTCATTCAAATGCCAGCGATTACCCCGAAATCCCCAAATTCCCTCTTATGGCTTTAAACTACACATACATTGTCCGGGCTTCAAACAAGGGATATCAAGGCTTCTATAGCACCTAGGTAGCCTAAGGATACTAGAATTGAAGCCCGAATCCACCCGGATTCACATTAACCTCGAAAGCCCCAAATTAAAGTCGGCTATTTTCCATTTTAAGCGATTTAAGGACATTGCAAGTGCATGGGGCTATTAGGTTAGCTTCACTAGCATCTAAGGCATCTATTAGAAGCATTAAATCAAGCTAATTCGAGCAATTACGCAAAACCCTAGAAAAAATGTCACTATTCACCCTAAAAAATCAAACTAACGATTCTAACCGTTTAAATTGCGAAACGATGGCTCAAATATGTTCTCTAGCCTTCATATACATGGTATAATAGCATAGATAACAAATACAATGACATTTGATCACATTTTCAACAAATCAAGAAATTGACAACTATTTAGAAATGCAAAAACAAGCCGTGAAATCCCTCACCAAAGCGCGTAAGAGCACCTAGGAACCTTGCACACACCCTACACTAGTTGCTCAAGGCTTGGAGAGGCTTGGTTTGAAGAGTTGAAGAAGAAAAATCTCTCCCAAAGCTGCTGCAGTGTTTCGGCCCTGCTACAGTGCAAATCAGCTTCTATTTTTTTGTTGTTGTGTGCTATATGAGCTAAAGTGTGAGTTGTTTTGGCTTTATAAAAGGTGGGGTCTAGTTTGGGCGTTTAGGTGGCTTTTAAAATGCGCGTAGTAAGCTTAAAAACGAGCCTAAGGTGAAACATGTGTGCTAGTTAATTAAATCTCTAAGTTAGTTACGTAACACTATTCACTCAACTACAAAAATCATTTTCTAAACGAGCTCTCCTAACGCCTTTAGCTCAAATGCACATTTTTTCCCACTACTTTTACAATTAATATGATTTAATAAAAATGTTAATCGAGTAATAAAATGCAGTTTAAAAATGGAGTGAATAGTAGCCACAAAAGTCAGTTAGTAAGGCACAGAAGTAAATGCGCAAACAAGGGATGCAACAGTAATTAAATGCATGGCTAAATCTCGGGCGTCACATCCTCTCCCCATTAATCTAATTGCGTCCACGCAATTCTTACATGATTCGGCGAATAACTCTGGATACCGTTCCCGCATCTGATCCTCTCTTTCCCATGTCGCATCCTCTACTCCGTGATGATCCCACAGAACTTTAACCATCAGAATGCTTTTAGTCCTCAGCTCCTGAACTTTCTGATCAACAATTCGAAGCGGTTTCTCTGTGTAGGTCAAAGTTTCACTGATCTCTAGCGGTTCCGGCTCAAGTATGTGAGAGGGATCTGGCTGATACTTCCGAAGCATGGAAACATGGAATACGTCATGAATTCTGCCCAGACTGGGAGGTAAAGCTAGACGATAAGCCAATTCACCAATAGTTTCAGTTATCTCAAATGGTCCCACATATCGAGGACTGAGTTTACCTCCTTTACCATGTCGAATCAAACCCTTGTGAGAAGAAATTTTCATAAATACTCGATCCCCTACAGTAAATTTCAGATCACCACGGCGTCTATCTGCATAACTCTTTTGCCAGCTCTGTGCTGTAAGCATTCTTTTTTTTGATAAGCTGCACATGATCAATCATTTTGTTCATTTCAGGTAAGAGAGTAGGGTCGATAGTCTTCATTTCACCAACATCATCCCAATAGAGAGGAGACCGGCATTTACGCCCATATAGTGCCTCATAAGGTGCCATACCAATAGTAGCTTGGTAACTATTGTTATAGGCGAACTCTGCTAGTGGCAAATACTTCTCCCAACTCTTACCGAAGTCCAGAATGCAAGCCCGTAACATATCCTCAAGGATTAAGATAGTTCTCTCGGATTGACCATCTGTCTGGGGATGATAAGCTGTACTGAAATTCAAAGTCGTGCCCAAAGCTTTCTGAATCTTCTGCCAGAACTGCGATGTGAATCTGGGATCTCTATCTGACACAATACTCTTTGGAATTCCATGAAGTCGGACAACATTCTCAATATACAACTCTACCAGTTTATCAAGAGAATTAGACTTCTTTTTAGCAATAAAGTGAGAAGTCTTGGTCAGTCTATCCACAATAACCCAAACTGAGTCATTCCCCTTCGAAGACCTCGGTAAATCTGATACGAAATCCATAGTAATATGATCCCATTTCCAAACAGGAATAGCCAAAGGCTGCAACAACCCTGCAGGTCTCTGATGTTCTGCTTTAACCTTCTGACAAGTAAGACATCGGGCAACATAGTCAGTAATTTCTCTCTTCATATTATTCCACCAGAAATTCTGCTTCAAATCTCTATACATTTTAGTACTGCCTGGATGGATAGTATATCTGGAACTGTGTGCCTCAGCAAGAATATCCTTCTTCAGAGTTGGATCATTCGGAATACAGATTCTACCTTTGAATTTGAGAATACCATCGCTATGCAGTTTGAAATCCGACTCTCCCCCTTTAGAATTCTCTAAGACTTTCAACAATTGAAGATCAGCCTGTTGAGCTTCCTGAATCCTGGATAATAACAGAGATTGAATCTGTAAACTTGCGAATTGAATACCAGAATTTGAAGTACTAGGCTTCCATAAGCACAATTCTTCCATGAATTCCCAATTCCTGATAATCAAGCTAGCAACAGTAGCCTTTCGGCTCAAAGCATCAGCAACAATATTGGCCTTACCTGGAAGATAGTTAATAGTGCAGTTATAGTCCTCAAGTAACTTTAGCCAACGTCTCTGCCTCATGTTCAACTCCTTCTGTGAAAACAGATATTTCAAGCTCTTATGATCTGTAAAGATTTCAAACTTGTTGCCCCAGAGATAATGACGCCATTTCTTTAATGCAAGAATGATAGCGGCAAGCTCAAGATCATGAGTCGGATAATTGAGTTCATAAGGTTTTAGTTTCCTGGAAGCATAAGCAATAACCCGGCCATTCTGCATCAATACACAACCCAAACCTTCTTTCGAGGCATCACTATAGATCACCAGATTATCATATCCCTTAGGTAACGCAAGGATAGGAGCTGTAGTCAATCTCTTCTTCAATTCCTGAAAGCTGGCCTCGCATTTATCATTCCAGTCAAATACGGTTTTCTTCTGAGTAAGTTGAGTTAAAGGCCCTGCAATCTTAGAGAAATCCTTGACAAACCTCCGATAATACCCAGCTAAACCAAGGAAGCTACGAATTTCTGTAACAGTTTCAGGTCGTTTCCAAGATAACACCACTTCAATCTTCATTGGATCAACAAAAATACAATCCTGCGAGATAATATGGCCAAGAAAAGCAACTTGCTTAAGCCAGAATTCACATTTGCTAAACTTTGCAAATAACTGATGCTCCTGAAGAGTCTGCAACACAATTCTGAGATGCTGTTCATGTTCCGCCTCTGATTTAGAATAGACAAGGATAACATCAATGAATATGACCACAAATTGGTCCAGATAAGGACGGAATACCCTCTGCATTAAGTCCATGAATGCGGCGGGAGCATTAGTAAGACCAAACGGCAAGACAACAAACTCATAATGGCCATATCGAGTTCTGAAAGCAGTTTTAGGAACATCATCTTTCTTAATCCTCAGCTGATAATAACCCTGCCTCAGATAAAATTTAGAGAATACCCTGGCACCTTGCAACTGATCAAATAACTCTTCGATTAAAGGCAAAGGATATTTATTTTTGATGGTTACCTGATTAAGACCTCGATAATCAATGCATAGGCGAAGAGATCCGTCTTTCTTTTTAACGAATAGAACTGGCGCACCCCACGGTGAAGAACTCGGCTGAATGAATCCCTTCTCAAGTAAGCCCTGCAATTGAACTTTCAATTCCTGCAACTCAGGTGGAGCCATTCTGTACGGAGTCCTAGAGATAGGTGAAGTCCCCGACAATAAATCAATCATGAACTCTATCTCTCTATCAGGCGGTAACCCAGGTAATTCCTCAGGAAAGACCCCCGGAAACTCCCTCACGATAGGTACATCATTCAATTTCAATTGATCCCCAGGTTGATTAATCAAAAATACAAGATAAGCCTCACAACCCTTGCTCATTAATTTAGATCGCCTAATAGAAGAATTCATAGGAGTTCGAGTTGATTTTCTACTACCAACTATTTTAAGTATAGGCTGGTCAGGCATTTCTAGATACACAATCTTCTTTCTACAATCAAGCTGGGCATAATATTTACTTAACCAATCCATCCCCAATATAATTTCAAAGTCATTGAAGGGTAGGATAATCAAATCAGCAGGAAAAACACGACCCTCAATAAATATACTACATGCTCTGCAAATAGATCTAGTAACAAACTTCGGACCCATAGGAGTATAAACCACAATCTCATGCAACAGTTTATCATGTTTCAGTTTAGCATTTTGTGCACAAGTAGGAGTAATAAAGGAATGCGAAGCCCCGGAATCAATTAAAACCTTAACTGATTGATCATTAAGAAGAAAAATACCTTCTACCACAGCGGTAGTATCCGGAAGCTCCTCAGCATCCAAAGCAAATACACAGGCCTGACCTCGTGGTGGTGGTGCTGCAGCTGGTGCCCTGGTCTGAGAGTTCTGAGCTGATGTCTGACCCCTAGGGTTCTTAAATTTCTGACAGTCCTTAACCCTGTGCTGATCACTGCCGCAACCTGTACACTTGTTATGTTTCTTCCAACAAACATCCTCAGTGTGGCCCTGACGCTGACAGAAGCTGCACTGCTGGTGACGTCTTGCAACAGTGCCTCTCGAATGAGCTCTGTAAGTAGAGGTAGCTGAACTACCCTGCTGCGAACAGGAAGCTGCTGGACGGAACTGACTCTGAGTCTGACTCTGAACTGGTCGTGCCTGAGTCTGAGTAGGCCCTGTATAACTCTGAGTCTGCCTCGGCTGTGAACTCTGCCCAACTGATACAGCCTGCCCCTGGTACCCTTGACTCTGAGACTGAAACCGTTTACTCGATTGACTGGTCTCGGCTAACACATCGGCCTTGCGTTTCTCATATCTCGAGGCGGCTCGGACAACCGCAGCATAGTTGGGAAAATCATTTGAAGACAAGTTCAGCATAATATCACTCCTCAAACCCAGGATGAACCTCTGGATCTTCATGTCCTCCGGCTGAATCAAAGCTGGTGCATAACGGGAAAGCCGGGTAAAAGTAGCCTCGTATTGATCTACCGTCATACTTCCCTGCTTCAAGTTTATGAACTCTGTTTGACGCCTCTCGCGGGCAACTACCGATATATACTTGTCTCGAAATTCTCAGACAAAGTCAGCCCATGAATGATGAACTCCCTCAACTCCCCATTTCTCACTGATGGTATTCCACCAATCTTCAGCATCACCCTCGAGAAGGAAAGTAGCATAAGTAATCTTCCTGTCATCATGGCACTCGAGTATTGCTGCCACTCTCTCAAACTTCCTTAGCCACATCTCAGCTTTCATATCGTCTGGCTCCCCAAAGAAAGTATAGGCCCCATGATGAATGAACCGGTCATACAGATTACCTCTGGTAGGGCCACTACCTCCGGCTCTCGCAGTCTGATTACCTCCAACGACCCCTGGCTGACCCTGTTGTGTAACAAACTAGGCGATAGTGTTCATAGCAGTGGCCATCGTGGACAAGATCTGTGCAGTGCTTGGTTCTTGAACCTGCGGTGCATTTTCGGCCACCTCAGCTTCTTGCCCATGAACCCCCTCGGGTTCTCCACCAACATTCGGATTATCAGTACGACGGCGGGGCCCCATCTCGAATAGCTAGAATGCAAAGTGTTATGACAGGTATATATATGTATATATGCAATTTATAAGTAAACACATAAAGAAAAGTCCAATTAGATTCACATAAAGTCAAGTACATAGAAGTTCAAATAAATATTCCACATTCTTGAAGTACACGTAAATCACTAGATCATACTTGACATTCTAGACTCTTGATATTCTATTTCCATGCTAGCATGTTCATTCCTTATTCAAATTCCACTTAGGCCAATCAAAATCAAAGACTCATGTATTCATAAAGTCACGTAACAAATCTCTACCCACAGACCAAGAAATTTAACCTGGCTTCATGCAATCTATAGCTCTGATACCACTTAAATGTCACGCCCCGACCTAACCCCCAAGCTAAAGGTTAAGTCCGGACCTGACACACGGACAGAGTCTCCCTTGTACCGTGGACATTCTGGATACCTGTAAACTTACAAATAAGGTAGCTACAAGGTAAACATACTTTTCATGGCTATATATAAAGATTCAAGGCCATCCGAGCCTTGAGGTAAACAATAATTCCCAAAACCACAAAAGCATGAAAGAACTTTGTTTACAACATAGTCTAGCAGCAATGACATTCTAGAATTTCAATAAAAACAACTTAAAAGATAAGGCATTCTACATTAGCCATTCACTCCCCAAGCATGCAAGGAAATAAAACAGGAATAAAAGTTATTACAATACATGGGCTTCCAAATATACCACAATTAACAATCCTTCAAATTTACACAACAGGCATGTACATAGCCCTTAGGCCACAAAATAGGACACAAGATAATCAGTTGAGCCTTCCACAAGCAGCAAGAAATTAAACCACCTCAAGCTATCAGGCACAGCAACTAAGGTAAAGGATCAATCTGAACTTCCTCCTCCTCAACTAACTCTACAAGCTGGGGATCACCCTCAGCGATTCCTGAAACATATATCGAGGTATGAGCAACCACTGTTGCCCAGTGAGGGATATAGTCCCGGGGCGTGCAATGCAACAGATATTACAGTTATACAACAATATCACTTAGACAATTTAAGAAACAATGATAACCTAAGTAACCACACATTTAAAAGGATACATTTCACACAATCCCCTATACACCAATCTTCACTGGTCTTCATTCATGATCCACGAACCACGAGCACGATCACGATAAGCCGACATAATCCCCAAACACTCCAGTGGGTGTACTCCGGATGTACCCCGATAATCCTACGACCCAACATCCCCTGGCAATCTCCGGACCAGGCGAATGAGGGACTAGGGCACGGAGTTTGAATATCCACCGGCAAGCCCTCTACCGCCCAGCCGATATTCAACACATCCGCCCCTGACACTATGGTTGCGCAACCACTATGCAATGCACTTAACAATGGCAAGTTAATAGCAATAATATAAGCATTAACACATAGGAGGATCAACAAAGTAGGTTGACCTCGATGCAATTAGAATAGAAGCAATTATAGAGGCTAATAAGCAGTTTACAAAGGAACATATACAAGCTAAGCATAGAATTATACCAAAAGCTCCAAATCAACTTGAAACCACATAAAAACACTTAAGGAGTCATGCCATGAGTTTAGAAGTGTGAGTCAACCGAAATAGCTCATAAATTCCTTTGTTTTTCAAACTATTTCTCTTCCAAACCAAGGTTAATGATTCCAATATCAAAGGAAACTCTCCCAACCTTCTAACTAACCCTCAAGGTACCCTCCCAACCCTCTAACTCATTCAAATGCCAGCGATTACCCCGAAATCCCCAAATTCCCTCTTATGGCTTTAAACTACACATACATTGTCCGGGCTTCAAACAAGGGATATCAAGGCTTCTATAGCACCTAGGTAGCCTAAGGATACTAGAATTGAAGCCCGAATCCACCCGGATTCTCATTAACCTCGAAAGCCCCAAATTAAAGTCGGCTATTTTCCATTTTAAGTGATTTAAGGACAATGCAAGTGCACGGGGCTATTAGGTTACCTTCACTAGCACCAAAGGCATCTATTAGAAGTATTAAATCAAGCTAATTCGAGCAATTACGCAAAACCCTAGAAAAAATGTCACTATTCACCCTAAAAATCAAACTAATGATTCTAACCGTTTAAATTGCGAAAAGATGGCTCAAATATGTTCTCTAGCATTCATATACATGGTATAATAGCATAGATAACAAATACAATGGCATCAAATCAAGAAATTGACAACTATTTAGAAATGCAAAAACAAGCCGTCAAATCCCTCACCAAAGCGCGTAGGAGCACCTAGGAACCTTGCACACACCCTACACTAGTTGCTCAAGGCTTGGAGAGGCTTGGTTTGAAGAGTTGAAGAAGAAAAATCTCTCCCAAAGCTGCTGCAGTGTTTCGGCCCTGCTACAGTGCAAATCAGCTTCTATTTTTTTGTTGTTGTGTGCTATATGAGCTAAAGTGTGAGTTGTTTTGGCTTTATAAAAGGTGGGGTCTAGTTTGGGCGTTTAGGTGGCTTTTAAAATGCGCGTAGTAAGCTTAAAAATGAGCCTAAGGTGAAACATGTGTGCTAGTTAATTAAATCTCTAAGTTAGTTACGTAACACTATTCACTCAACTACAAAAATCATTTTCTAAACGAGCTCTCCTAACGCCTTTAGCTCAAATGCACATTTTTTCCTACTACTTTTACAATTAATATGATTTAATAAAAATGTTAATCGAGTAATAAAATGCAGTTTAAAAATGGAGTGAATAGTAGCCACAAAAGTCAGTTAGTAAAGCACAGAAGTAAATGCGCAAACAAGGGATGCAACAATAATTAAATGTATGACTAAATCTCGGGCGTCACATTAAGCGTGCTTGGGCGAGAGTAGTACTAGGATGGGTGACCCCCTGGGAAGTCCTCGTGTTGCTCCCCCCTTTTCAATTTTTTTTCTCCTGTTAAGGTTGCCAAGATACGTTTTCCACCACATTTCTATTATCGAATCCCACGGCACCTAGGGCAAGACAACTTCGCTTCACGTGGAGGCCGGGCCGGCAAACCGAGGACGTAGGGCTTGTGAGCAGGTCTCCGTCGCTCCGGTTCCCATAACTTTTGATCCGTAAGGAGTTACGCGGCGTACATCATACTGTTGGAAAGCTCTCTAAGAGCTCTACGACAGGGGCAACTGGCTTGCTCGCTATGCCCTTTTTTGGAGGCCAAAATCGAACGTTTTAATCAGTTTTGGGCCGCTTTTCTAGTTTAGCTCTATTTTTCCGTCCCGGATCGTACGTCGTGAGCTGTTAAAAGGACAACAACCTTACTCGCGGGACATTAGAGGGCCCTACAACGCATTGAAATCTCGTCTTGCGAGTATGCTGGGTTGTTGAAGCGAATGGGTTGTCGTTAAGCCCATTGGGCCTTCTTAATGGGCCATCTCTCTAGGCTGGGACTGTGAACCATTAACACATAAAGGAATTGTGCCCTCAACATGACGGGTGCGATCATACCAGCACTAATGCACCGGATCCCATTAAAACTCCAAAGTTAAGCGTGCTTGGGCGAGAGTAGTACTAGGATGGGTGACCCCCTGGGAAGTCCTCGTGTTGCACCCCCCTTTTCAATTTTTTTTTCTCCGGTTAGGGTTGCCAAGATACTTTATCCACCACATTTCTATTATCGAATCCCACGGCACCTTGGGCAAGACAACTTCGCTTCACGTGGAGGCTGGGCCCGCAAACCGAGGGCGTAGGGCTTGTGAGCAGGTCTCCGTCGCTCCGGTGCCCATAACTTTTGATCCGTAAGGAGTTACGCGGTGCACAGCATACTGTTGGAAAGCTCTCCGAGAGCTCTACGACAGGGGCAGCTAGCTTGCTCGTTGTGCCCTTTTTTGGAGCCCAAAATCGAACGTTTTCATCAGTTTCGGGCCACTTTTCTAGTTTAGCTCTATTTTTCCGTCCCGGATCGTACGTCGTGAGCTGTTAAAAGGACAACAACCTTACTCGCGGGACATTAGATGGCCCTACAACGCATTGAAATCTCGTCTTGCGAGTATGCTGGGTTGTTGAAGCGGATGGGTTGTCGTTAAGCCCATTGGGCCTTCTTAATGGGCCATCTCTCTAGGCTGGGACTGTGAACCATTAACACATAAAGGAATTGTGCCGTCAACATGACGGGTGCGATCATACCAGCACTAATGCACCGGATCCCATCAGAACTCCGAAGTTAAGCGTGCTTGGGCGAGAGTAGTACTTGGATGGGTGACCCCCTGGAAAGACCTCGTGTTAGACCCCCATTTTCAATTTTTTTTGCTCCGGTTAGGATTGCAAAGATACTTTATCCACCACATTTCAATTATCGAATCCCACAACACCTGGGGCAAGACAATTTCGCTTCACGTGGAGGCCAGTCCCGCAAACCGATGGTGTAGGGCTTGTGAGCAGGTCTGCGTCGCTCCGGTGCCCATAACTTTTGATCCGTAAGGAGTTACGCGGCGCACAACATACTGTTGGAAAGCTCTCCGAGAGCTCTACGACAGGGGCAGCTAGCTTGCTCGCTGTACCCTTTTTTGGAGCCCAAAATCGAACGTTTTCATCAGTTTCGGGCCACTTTTCTAGTTTAGCTCTATTTTTCCGTCCCGGATCGTACGTCGTGAGCTGTTAAAAGGACAACAACCTTACTCGCGGGACATTAGAGGGCCCTACAACGCATTGAAATCTCGTCTTGCGAGTATGCTGGGTTGTTGAAGCGGATGGGTTGTCGTTAAGCCCATTGGGCCTTCTTAATGGGCCATCTCTCTAGGCTGGGACTGTGAACCATTAACACATAAAGGAATTGTGCCCTCAACATGACGGGTGCGATCATACCAGCACTAATGCACCAGACCCCATCAAAACACTGAAGTTAAGCGTGCTTGGGCGAGAGTAGTACTAGAACGGGTGACCCCATGGGAAGTCCTCGTGTTGCACCCCCCTTTTCAAATTTTTTTTCTCCGGTTAGGGTTGCCAAGATACTTTATCCACCACATTTCTATTATCGAATCCCACGGCACCTTGGGTAAAACAACTTCGCTTCACGTGGAGGCTGGGTCCGCAAACCGAGGGCGTAGGGCTTGTGAGCAGGTCTCCGTCGCTCCGGTGCCCATAACTTTTGATCCGTAAGGAGTTACGCGGTGCACAGCATACTGTTGGAAAGCTCTCTGAGAGCTCTACGACAGGTGGAACTAGCTTGCTCGCTGTACCCTTTTTTGGAGCCCAAAATCCAATGTTTTCATCAGTTTCGGGCCACATTTCTAGTTTAGCTCTATTTTTTCGTTCCGGATCGTACGTCGTGAGTTGTTAAAAGGACAACAACCTTACTCGTGGGACATTAGAGGGCCCTACAACGCATTGAAATCTCGTCTTGCGAGTATGCTAGGTTGTTGAAGCGGATGGGTTGTCGTTAAGCCCATTGGACCTTCTTAATGGGCCATCTCTCTAGGCTGGGACTGTGAACCATTAACACATAAAGGAATTGTGCCGTCAACATGACGGGTGCGATCATACAAGCACTAATGCACCGGATCCCATCAGAACTACGAAGTTAAGCGTGCTTGGGCGAGAGTAGTACTAGAATGGGTGACCCCCTGGAAAGTCCTCGTGTTGTACCCCCTTTTTCAATTTTTTTTTCTCCGGTTTGGGTTGCTAAGATACTTTATCCACCACTTTTCTATTATTGAATCCCACGGCACCTTGGGTAGGACAACTTCGCTTCACGTGGAGGCCGGGCCCGCAAACCGAGGGCGTAGGGCTTGTCAGCAGGTCTCCGTCGCTCCGGTGCCCATAACTTTTGATCCGTAAGGAGTTACGCGGCGCACAGCATACTGTTGGAAAGCTCTCCGAGAGCTCTACGACAGGGGCAGCTAGCTTGCTCGTTGTGCCCTTTTTTGGAGCCCAAAATCGAACGTTTTCATCAGTTTCGGGCCACTTTTCTAGTTTAGCTCTATTTTTCCGTCCCGGATCGTACGTCGTGAGCTGTTAAAAGGACAACAACCTTACTCGCGGGACATTAGAGGGCCCTACAATGCATTGAAATCTCGTCTTGCGAGTATGCTGGGTTGTTGAAGCGGATGGGTTGTCGTTAAGCCCATTGGGCCTTCTTAATGGGCCATCTCTCTAGGCTGGGACTGTGAACCATTAACACATAAAGGAATTGTGCCCTCAACATGACGGGTGCGATCATACCAGCACTAATGCACCGGATCCCATTAAAACTCCGAAGTTAAGCGTGCTTGGGCGAGAGTAGTACTAGTATGGGTGACCCCCTGGGAAGTCCTCGTGTTGCACCCCCCTTTTCAATTTTTTTTTCTCCGGTTAGGGTTGCCAAGATACTTTATCCACCACATTTCTATTATCGAATCCCACGGCACCTTGGGCAAAACAACTTCGCTTCACGTGGAGGCTGGGCCCGCAAACCGAGGGCGTAGGGCTTGTGAGCAGGTCTCCGTCGCTCCGGTGCCCATAACTTTTGATCCGTAAGGAGTTACGTGGCACACAACATACTGTTGGGAAGCTCTCCGAGAGCTCTACTACAGGGTCAGCTAGCTTGCTCGCTGTGCCCTTTTTTGGAGCCCAAGATCTTACGTTTTCATCCGTTTCTGGCCTCTTTTCTGCTTTAGCTCTATTTTTTCGTCCCGGATCGTACGTCGTGAGCTGTTAAAAGGACAACAACCTTACTCGTGGGACATTAGAGGGCCCTACAACGCATTGAAATCTTGTCTTGCGAGTATGCTGGGTTGTTGAAGCGGATGGGTTGTCGTTAAGCCCATTGGGCCTTCTTAATGGGCCATCTCTCTAGGCTGGGACTGTGAACCATTAATACATAAAGGAATTGTGCCCTCAACGTGACGGGTGCGATCATACCAACACTAATGCACCGGATCCCATTAAAACTCCGAACTTAAGCGTGCTTGGGCGAGAGTAGTACTAGTATGGGTGACCCCCTAGGAAGTCCTCGTGTTGCACCCCCCTTTTCAATTTCTTTTTCTCCGGTTAGGGTTGCCAAGATACTTTATCCACCACATTTATATTATCGAATCCCACGGAACCTTGGGCAAAACAACTTCGCTTCACGTGGAGTCTGGGCCCGCAAACCGAGGGCGTAGGGCTTGTGAGCAAGTCTCCGTCGCTCCGGTGCCCATAACTTTTGATCCGTAAGGAGTTACGCGGTGCACAGCATACTGTTGGAAAGCTCTCTGAGAGCTCTACCACAGGGGTAACTAGCTTGCTCGCTATGCCATTTTTTGGAGCCCAAAATCCAACCTTTTCATCAGTTTCGGGCCACTTTTCTAATTTAGCTCTATTTTTTCGTTCCGGATCGTACGTCGTGAGTTCTTAAAAGGACAACAACCATACTCGCGGGACATTAGAGGGCCCTACAACGCATTGAAATCTCGTCTTGCGAGTATGCGAGGTTGTTGAAGCGGATGGGTTGTCGTTAAGCCCATTGGACCTTCTTAATGGGCCATCTCTCTAGGCTGGGACTGTGAACCATTAACACATAAAGGAATTGTGCCATCAACATGACGGGTGCGATCATACCCGCACTAATGCACCGGATCCCATCAGAACTTCGAAGTTAAGCGTGCTAGGGCGAGAGTAGTACTAGGTGGGTGACCCCCTGGGAAGTCCTCGTGTTGTACCCCCCTTTTCAATTTTTTTTTCTCCGGTTAGGGTTGCCAAGTTATTTTATCCACCACATTTCTATTATCGAATCCCACGGCACCTTGGGCAAAACAACTTCGCTTCACGTGGAGGCTGGGCCCGCAAACCGAGGGCGTAGGGCTTGTGAGCAGGTCTCCGTCGCTCCGGTGCCCATAACTTTTGATCCGTAAGGAGTTACGCGGTCCACAGCATACTTTTGGAAAGCTCTCCGAGAGCTCTACGACAGGGGGAACTAGCTTGCTCGCTGTGCCCTTTTTTGGAGCCCAAAATCCAACGTTTTCATCAGTTTCGGGCCACTTTTCTAGTTTAGCTCTATTTTTCCGTTCCGGATCGTACGTCGTGAGCTGTTAAAAGGACAACAACCTTACTCGCTGGACATTAGAGGGCCCTACAACGCATTGAAATCTCGTCTTGCGAGTATGCTAGGTTGTTGAAGCGGATGGGTTGTCGTTAAGCCCATTGGGCCTTCTTAATGGGCCATCTCTCTAGGCTGGGACTGTGAACCATTAACACATAAAGGGATTGTGCCCTCAACATGACGGGTGCGATCATACCAGCACTAATGCACCGGATCCCATCAGAACTCCGAAGTTAAGCGTGCTTGGGCGAGAGTAGTACTAGGATGGGTGACCCCCTTGGAAGTCCTCGTGTTGTGCCCCTCTTTTCAATTTTTTTTACTCCGGTTAGGGTTGCCAAGATACTTTATCCACCACATTTCTATTATCGAATCCCACGGCACCTTGGGCCAGATAACTTCGCTTCAAGAGGAGGTCGGGCCCGCAAAACGAGGGCGTAGGGCTGATGAGCAGGTCTCCGTCGCTAGGGTGCCCATAACTTTTGATCCGTAAGGAGTTACGCGGCGCACAGCATACTGTTGGAAAGCTCTCCGAGAGCTCTACTACAGGGGTAGCTAGTTTGCTCGTTGTGCACTTTTTTGGAGCCAAAAATCGAACGTTTTCATAAGTTTCGGACCACTTTTCTATTTTAGCTCTATTTTTCCGTCACGGATCGTACGTCGTGAGCTGTTAAAAGGACAACAACCTTACTCGCGGGACATTAGAGGGCCCTACAACGCATTGAAATCTCGTCATGCGAGTATGCTGGGTTGTTGAAGCGGATGGGTTGTCGTTAAGCCCATTGGGCCTTCTTAATGTGCCATTTCTCTAGGCTGGGACTGTGAACCATTAACACATAAAGGAATTGTGCCATCAACATGACGGGTGCGATCATACCAGCACTAATGCACCGGATCCCATCAGAACTTCGAAGTTAAACGTGCTTGGGCGAGAGTAGTACTAGGATGGGTGACCCCCTGGGTAGTCCTCGTGTCGCACCCCCCTTTTCAATTTTTTTTTCTCCGGTTAGGGTTGCCAAGATACTTTATCCACCACATTTCTATTATCGAATCCCACGGCACCTTGGACAAGACAACTTCGCTTCACGTGGAGCCCGGGCCCGCAAACCGAGGGCGTAGGGCTTGTGAGCAGGTCTCCGTCGCTCCGGTGCCCATAACTTTTGATCCGTAAGGAGTTACGTGGCACACAGGAAACTTATGGAAAGCTCTCCGGGAGCTCTACAACAGGGGCAGCTAGTTTGCTCGTTTTGCACTTTTTTGCAGCCCAAAATCGAACGTTTTCATCAGTTTCGGGCCACTTTTCTAGTTTAGCTCTATTTTTCCGTCTCGGATCGTACGCCGTGAGTTGTTAAAAGGACAACAACCTTACTCGCGGGACATTAGATGGCCCTACAACGCATTGAAATCTCGTCTTGCGAGTATGCTGGGTTGTTGAAGCGGATGGGTTGTCGTTAAGCCCATTGGGCCTTCTTAATGGGCCATCTCTCTAGGCTGGGACTGTGAACCATTAACACATAAAGGAATTGTGCCCTCAACATGACGGGTGCGATCATACCAGCACTAATGCACCGGATCCCATCAGAACTTCGAAGTTAAGCGTGCTTGGGCGAGAGTAGTACTAGGATGGGTGACCCCCTGGGAAGTCCTCGTGTTGCACCCCCCTTTTCAATTTTTTTTGCTCCGGTTAGGGTTGCCAAGATACTTTATCCACCACATTTCTATTATCGAATCCCACGGCACCTTGGGCAAGACAACTTCGCTTCACGTGGAGGCCGAGCCCGCATACCGAGGGCGTAGGGCTTGTGAGCAGGTCTCCGTCGCTCCGGTGGCCATAACTTTTGATCCGTAAGGAGTTACGCGGTGCACAGCATACTGTTGGAAAGCTCTCCGAGAGCTCTACAACAGGGGTAGCTAGCTTGCTCGCTGTGCCCTTTTTTGGAGCCCAAAATGGAACGTTTTCATCAGTTTCGGGCCACTTTTCTAGTTTACCTCAATTTTTCCGTCCCGGATCGTACGTCGTCAGCTGTTAAAAGGACAACAACCTTACTCGCGGAACATTAGAGGGCCCTACAACGCATTGAAATCTCGTCTTCCGAGTATGCTAGGTTGTTGAAGGGGATGGGTTGTCGTTAAGCCCATTGGACCTTCTTAATGGGCCATCTCTCTAGGCTGGGACTGTGAACCATTAACACATAAAGGAATTGTGCCCTAAACATGACGGGTGCGATCATACCAGTACTAATGCACCGGATCCCATCAGAACTTCGAAGTTAAGCGTGCTTGGGCCAGAGTAGTACTAGGATGGGTGACCTCTAGGGAAGTCCTCGTGTTGCACACCCCTTTTCAATTTTTTTTTCTCCGGTTAGGGTTGCCAGGATACTTTATCCACCACATTTCTATTATCGAATCCCACGGCACCTTGGGCAAGACAACTTCGCTTCACGTGGAGGCCGAGCCCGCAAACCGAGGGCGTAGGGCTTGTGAGCAGGTCTCCGTCGCTCCGGTGCCCATAACTTTTGATCCGTAAGGAGTTACGCGGCGCACAACATACTGTTGGAAAGCTCTCCAAGAGCTCTATGACGGCGGCAGCTAGCTTGCTCGCTGTGCCCTTTTTTGGAGCCAAAAATTGAACGTTTTCATCAGTTTCGGGCCACTTTTCTAGTTTAGCTCTATTTTTCCGTCCTGGATTGTACGTCGTGAGCTGTTAAAAGGACAACAACCTTACTCGCGGGACATTAGAGGGCCATAAAATTCATTGAAATCTCGTCTTGCGAGTATGTTGGGTTGTTGAAGCGGATGGGTTGTCGTTAAGCCCATTGGGCCTTCTTAATGGGCCATCTCTCTAGGCTGGGACTGTGAACAATTAACACATAAAGAAATTGTGCCCTCAACATGACGGGTGCGATCATACCAGCAATAATGCACCGGATCCCATTAAAACTCCGAAGTTAAGCGTGCTTGGGCGAGAGTAGTACTAGTATGGGTGACCCCCTGGGAAGTCCTCGTGTTGCACCCCCCTTTTCAATTTTTTTTGCTCCGGTTAGGGTTGCCAAGATACTTTATCCACCACATTTCTATTATCGAATCCCACGGTACCTTGGGCAAAACAACTTCGCTTCACGTGGAGGCTGGGCTTGCAAACCGAGGGCGTAGGGCTTGTGAGCAGGTCTCCGTCGCTTCGGTGCCCATAACTTTTGATCCGTAAGGAGTTACGCGGCGCACAACATACTGTTGGAAAGCTCTCCGAGAGCTCTACGACTGGGGGAACTAGCTTGCTCGCTGTGCCCTTTTTTGGAGCCCAAAATCGAACGTTTTCATTAGTTTCGGGCCACTTTTCTACTTTAGCTCTATTTTTCTATCTCGGATCGTAGGTCGTGAGCTGTTAAAAGGACAACAACCTTACTCGCGAGACATTAGAGGGCCCTACAACGCATTGAAATCTCGTCTTGCGAGTATGCTGGGTTGTTGAAGCGGAGGGGTTGTCGTTAAGCACATTGGGCCTTCTTAATGGGCCATCTCTCTAGGCTGGGACTGTGAACCATTAACACATAAAGGAATTGTGCCCTCAACATGACGGGTGTGATCAAAGCAGCACTAATGCACCGGATCCCATTAAAACTCAGAGGTTAAGCGTGCTTGGGCGAGAGTAGTACTAGTATGGGTGACCCCCTAAGAAGTCCTCGTGTTGCACCCTCTTTTTCAATTTTTTTTTCTCCGGTTAGGGTTGCCAAGATACTTTATACACCAGATTTCTATTATCGAATCCCACGGCACCTTGGGCAAAACAACTTCGCTTCACGTGGAGGCTGGGCCCGCAAACCGAGGGCGTAGGGCTTGTGAGCAGGTCTCCGTCGCTCCGGTGCCCATAACTTTTGATCCGTAAGGAGTTACGCGGTGCACAACATACTTTTGGAAAGCTCTCCGAGAGCTCTACGACAGGGGGAACTAGCTTGCTCGTTGTGCCCTTTTTTGGAGCCCAAAATCTAACTTTTTCATCAATTTCGGGCCACTTTTCTAGTTTAGCCCTATTTTTCCGTTCTGGATCGTACGTCGTGAGCTGTTAAAAGGACAACAACCTTACTCGCGGGACATTAGAGGGCCCTACAATGCATTGAAATCTCGTCTGGCGAGTATGCTAGGTTGTTGAAGCAGATGGGTTGTCGTTAAGCCCATTGGACCTTCTTAATGGGCCATCTCTCTAGGCTGGGACTGTGAACCATTAACACATAAATGAGTTGTGCCCTCAACATGACGGGTATGATCATACCAGCACTAATGCACCGGATCCCATCAGAACTCCGAATATAAGCGTCCTTGGGCGAGAGTAGTACTATGATGGGTGACCCCCTGGGAAGTCCTTGGGTCGCACCCCCCTTTTCAATTTTTTTTGCTCTGGTTAGGGTTGCCAAAATACTTTATCCTCCACATTTCTATTATTGAATCCCACGGCACCTTGGGCAAGGCAACTTCGCTTCACGTGGAGGCCCGGCCCACAAACCGAGGGTGTAGGGCTTGTGAGCAGGTCTCCGTCGCTCCGGTGCCCATAACTTTCAATTCGTAAGGAGTTACGCGGCGCACAGCAAACTGTTGGAAAGCTCTCCGAGACGTCTACGACTGGGGCAGCTAGCTTGCTCGCTGTGCAGTTTTTTGGACCCCAAAATCGAACGTTTTGATCAGTTTCGGGCTACTTTTCTAGTTTAGCTCTATTTTTCGGTCCCAGATCGTACGTCGTGAGCTGTTAAAAGGACAACAACCTTACTCGCGGGACATTAGAGGGCCCTACAACGCATTGAAATCTCGTCTTGCGAGTATGCTGGGTTGTTGAACCGGATGGGTTGTCGTTAAGCCCATTGGGCCTTCTTAATGGGCCATCTCTCTAGGCTGGGACTGTGAACCATTAACACATAAAGGAATTGTGCCGTCAACATGATGGGTGCGATCATACCAGCACTAATGCACCGGATCCCATCAGAACTTCGAAGTTAAGCGTGCTTGGGCGAAAGTAGTACTAGGATGGGTGACCCCCTGGGAAGTCCTCGTGTTGCAGCCCCATTTTCAATTTTTTATTTCCGGTTAGGTTTGCCAAGATACTTTATCCACCACTTTTCAATTATCGAATCGCATGGCACCTTGGGCAAGACAACTTCGCTTCACGTGGAGGCTGGGCCCGCAAACCGAGGGCGTAGGGCTTGTAAGCAGGTCTCTGTCGCTCCGATGCCAATAACTTTTGACCCGTAAGGAGTTACGCGGCGCACAGCATACTGTTGGAAGGCTCTCCGAAAGCTCTGCGACAGAGGCAGCTAGCTTGCTCGCTGTACCCTTTTTTGGAGCCCAAAATTGAACATTTTCATCAGTTTCGGGCCACGTTTATAGTTTAGCTCTATTTTTCCGTCCCGGATCGTACGTCGTGAGCTGTTAAAAGGACAACAACCTTACTCGCGGGATATTAGAGGGCCCTACAACGCATTGAAATCTCGTCTTGCGAGTATGCTGGGTTGTTGAAGCGGATGGGTTGTCGTTAAGCCCATTGGGCCTTCTTAATGGGCCATCTCTCTAGGCTGGGACTGTGAACCATTAACACATAAAGGGATTGTGCCCTCAACATGACGGGTGCGATCATACCAGCACTAATGCACCGGATCCCATCAGAACTCCGAAGTTAAGCGTGCTTGGGCGAGAGTAGTACTAGGATGTGTGACCCCTTGGGAAGTCCCCGTGTCGCACCCCCCTTTTCAATTTTTTTTGCTCCAGTTAGGGTTGCCAAGATCCTTTATCCACCACATTTCTATTATCGAATCCCACGGCACCTTGGGCAAGACAACTTCGCTTCCCGTGGAGCCCGGGCCCGCAAACCGAGGGCGTAGGGCTTGTGAGCAGGTCTCCGTCGCTCCGGTGCCCATAACTTTTGATCGGTAAGGAGTTACGCGGTGCACAGCATATTGTTGGAAAGCTCTCCGAGAGCTCTACGACAGGGGCAGCTATCTTGCTCGTTTTACACTTTTTCGAAGCCAAAAATCGAACATTTTCATCAGTTTCGTGCCACTTTTCTAAATTAGCTCTATTTTTTCGCCTCGGATCGTACGTCGTGAGCCGTTAAAAAGGCAACAACCTTACGCGCGGGACATTAGAGTGCCCTACAACGCATTGGAATCTCGTCTTGCGAGGATGCTGGGTTGTTGAAGTGGATGGGTTGTTGTTAAGCCCATTGGGCCTTCTGAATGTGCCATCTCTCTAGGCTGGGTCTGTGAACCGTTAACACATAAAGGAATTGTGCCGTCAACATCACGGGTGCTATCATACCAGCACTAATGCACTGGATCCCATCAGAACTTCGAAGTTAAGCGTGCTTGGGCGAGAGTAGTACTAGGATGGGTGACCCCCTGGGAAGTCCTCGTGTCGCACCCCCCTTTTCAATTTTTTTTGCTCCGGTTAAGGTTTCCAAGACACTTTATCCGCCACATTTCTATTATCGAATCCCATGGCACCTTGGGTAAGACAACTTCGCTTAACGTGGAGCCCGGGACCGCAAACCGAGGGCGTAGGGCTTGTGTGCACGTCTCCGTCGCTCCGGTGCCCATAACTTTTGATCCGTAAGGAGTTACGCGGCGCACAACAAACTGTTGGAAAGCTCTCCGAGAGCTCTACGATAGGGGCAGCTAGCTTGCTCGTTCTGCCCTTTTTTGGAGCCCAAAATCGAACGTTTTCATCAGTTTCGGGCAACTTTTCTAGTTTAGCTCTATTTTTCCGTCCTGCATCGTACGTCGTGAGCTGTTAAAAGGACAACAACATTACTCACGGGACATTAGAGGGCCCTACAATGCATTGAAATCTCTTCTTGCGAGTATGCTGGGTTGTTGAAGCGAATGGGTTGTCATTAAGCCCATTGGGCCTTCTTAATGGGCCATCTCTCTAGGCTGGGATTGTGAACCATTAACACATAAAGGAATTGTGCTGTCAACATGACAGGTGCGATCATACCAGCACTAATGCATCGGATCCCATCAGAACTCCGAAGTTAAGCGTGCTTGGGCGAGAGTAGTAGTAGGATGGGTGACCCCCTGGGAAGTCCTCGTGTTGCACACCCTTTTTCAATTTTTTTTGCTCCGGTTAGGGTTGCCAAGATACTTTATCCACCACATTTCTATTATCGAATCCCACGGTACCTTGGGCAAGACAACTTCACTTCACGTGGAGGCCGAGCCCGCATACCGAGGGCGTAGGGCTTGTGAGCAGGTCTCTGTCGCTCCAGCGGCCATAACTTTTGATCCGTAAGGAGTTACGCAGCGCACAGCATACTGTTGGAAAGCTCTCCGAGAGCTCTACAACAGGGGCAGCTAGCTTGCTCGCTGTGCCCTTTTTTGGAGCCCAAAATCGAACGTTTTCATCAGTTTCGGGCCACTTTTCTAGTTTAGCTCTATTTTTCCGTCCCGGATCGTACGTCGTGAGCTGTTAAAAGGACAACAACCTTACTCGTGGGACATTAGAGGGCCCTACAATGCATTGAAATCTCGTCTTGCGTGTATGCTGGGTTGTTGAAGCGGATGGGTTGTCGTTAAGCCCATTGGGCCTTCTTAATGGGCCATCTCTCTAGGCTGGGACTGTGAACCATTAACACATAAAGGAATTGTGCCGTCAACATGACGGGTGCGATCATACCAGCACAAATGCACTGGATCCCATTAATACTCAGAGGTTAAGCGTGCTTGGGCGAGAGTAGTACTAGGATGGGTGACCCCTTGGGAAGTCCTCGTGTTGCATCCCCCTTTTCAATTTTTTTTTCTCCGGTTAGGGTTGCCAAGATACTTTATCCACCGCATTTCTATAATCGAATCCCACGGCACCTTGGGCAAAACAACTTCGCTTCACATGGAGGCTGGGCCCGCAAACCGATGGCGTAGGGCTTGTGAGCAGGTCTCCGTCGCTCCGGTGCCCATAACTTTTGATCCGTAAGGAGTTACGCGGTCCACAGCATACTTTTGGAAAGCTCTTCAAGAGCTCTACGACAAGGGGAACTAGCTTGCTCGCTGTGCTTTTTTTGGAGCCCAAAATCCAACGTTTTCATCAGTTTCGGGCCACTTTTCTAGTTTAGATATATTTTTTCCGTTCTGGATCGTACGTCGTGAGCTGTTAAAAGGACAATAACCTTACTCGCTGGACATTAGAGGGCCCTACAATGCATTGAAATCTCGTCTTGCGAGTATGCTAGGTTGTTGAAGCGGATGGGTTGTCGTTAAGCCCATTGGGCCTTCTTAATGGGCCATCTCTCTAGGCTGGGACTGTGAACCATTAACACATAAAGGGATTGTGCCCTCAACATGACGGGTGCGATCATACCAGCACTAATGCACCGGATCCCATCAGAACTCCGAAGTTAAGCGTGCTTGGGCGAGAGTAGTACTAGGATGGGTGACCCCCTGGGAAGTCCTCGTGTTGCACCCCCCTTTTCAATTTTTTTTGCTCCGGTTAGGGTTGCCAAGATACTTTATCCACCACATTTCTATTATCGAATCCCACGGCACCTTGGGCAAGACAACTTCGCTTCACGTGGAGCCCGGGCCCGCATACCGAGGGCGTAGGGCTTGTGAGCAGGTCTCCGTCGCTCCGGTGGCCATAACTTTTGATCCGTAAGGAGTTACGCGGCGCACAGCAAACTATTGGAAAGCTCTCCGAGAGCTCTACAACAGGGGTAGCTAGCCTGCTCGTTGTGCCCTTTTTTGGAGCCCAAAATCGAACGTTTTCATCAGTTTCGGGCCACTTTTCTAGTTTAGCTCTATTTTTCTGTCCCGGATCGTACGTCGTGAGCTGTTAAAAGGACAACAACCTTACTCGCGGGACATTAGAGGGCCCTACAACGCATTGAAATCTCGTCTTGCGAGTATGCTAGGTTGTTGAAGCGGATGGGTTGTCGTTAAGCCCATTGGACCTTCTTAATGGGCCATCTCTCTAGGCTGGGACTGTGAACCATTAACACATAAAGGAATTGTGCCCTCAACATGACGGGTGCGATCATACCAGCACTAATGCACCGGATCCCATCAGAACTTCGAAGTTAAGCGTGCTTGGGCGAGAGTAGTACTAGGATGGGTGACCCCCTGGGAAGTCCTCGTGTTGCTCCCCCATTTTAAATTTTTTTTGCTCCGGCTAGGGTTGCCAAGATACTTTATCTACCACATTTCTATTATCGAATCCCACGGCACCTTGGGCAAGACTACTTCGCTTCACGTGGAGGCCGAGCCCGCATACCGAGGTTGTAGGGCTTGTGAGCAGGTCTCCGTTGCTCTGGTGGCCAGAACTTTTGATCCGTAAGGAGTTACGCGGGGCACAGCATACTGTTGGAAAGCTCTCCGAGAGCTCTACGACAGGGTCAGCTAGCTTGCTCGCTTTGCCCTTTTTTGAAACCCAAAATCGAACGTTTTCATCAATTTCGGGCCACATTTCTACTTTAGCTCTATGTTTCCGTCCCGGATCGTACGTCGTGAGCTGTTAAAAGGACAACAACCTTACTCGTAGGACATTAGAGGGCCCTACAACGCATTGAAATCTCGTCTTGCGAGTATGCTGGGTTGTTGAAGCGGATGGGTTGTCGTTAAGCCCATTGGGCCTTCGTAATGGGCCATCTCTCTAGGCTGGGACTGTGAACCATTAACACAAAAAGGAATTGTGCGCTCAACATGACGGGTGCGATCATACCAGCACTAATGCACCGGATCCCATTAAAACTCCGAAGTTAAGCGTGCTTGGGCGAGAGTAGTACTAGGTTGGGTGACCCCCTGGGAAGTCCTCATGTTGCACCCCCCCCCTTTTCAATTTTTTTTGCTCCGGTTAGGGTTGCCAAGATACTTTATCCACCACATTTCTATTATCGAATCCCACAGCACCTTGGCCAAGACAACTTCGCTTCTCGTGGTGGCCGGGCCCGCATACCGAGGTAGTAGGGCTTGTGAGCAGATCTCCGTCGCTTCGGTGCCCATAACTTTTGATCCGTAAGGAGTTACGCGGTGCACAGCATACAGTTGGAAAGCTCTCCGAGAGTTCTACAACAGGGGCAGCGAGCTTGCTCGTTGTGCCCTTTTTTGGAGCCCAGAATCAAACGTTTTCATCAGTTTCGGGCCACTTTTCTTGTTTAGCTCTATTTTTCTGTCTCGGATCGTATGTCGTCAGCAGTTAAAAGGACAACAACCTTACTCGCGGGACATTAGAGTGCCCTACAACGTATTGAATCTTCGTCTTGCGAGTATGCTGGGTTGTTGAAGCGGATGGGGTGTCGTTAAGACCATTGGGCCTTCTTAATGGGCCATCTCTCTAGGCTGGGACTATGAACCATTAACACATAAAGGAATTGTGCCCGCAACATGACGGGTGCCATCATACCAGCACTAATGCACCGGATCCCATCAGAACTCCGAAGTCAAGCGTGCTTGGGCGAGAGTAGTACTAGGATGGGTGACCCCCTGGGAAGTCCTTGTGTTGCACCCCCCTTTTCAATTTTTTTTGCTCCGGTTAGGGTTGCCAAGATACTTTATCCACCACATTTCTATTATCGACTCCCACGGCACCTTGGGCAAGACAACTTCGCTTCACGTGGAGGCCGAGCCCGCATACCGAGGTTGTAGGGCTTGTGAGCAGGTCTCCGTCGCTCCGGTGCCCATAACTTTTGATCCATAAGGAGTTACACGGTGCAAAGCATACTGTTGGAAAGCTCTCCGAGAGCTCTACGACAGGGGCAGCTAGCTTGCTCGTTGTGCCCTTTTTTGGAGCCCAAAATTGAACGTTTTTATCAGTTTCGGGCCACTTTTCTAGTATAGCTCTATTTTTGTGTCCCGGATCATACGTTGTGAGCTGTTAAAAGGACAACAACCTTACTCGCGGGACATTAGAGGGCCCTACAACGCATTGAAATCTCATCTTGCGAGTATGCTGGGTTGTTGAAGCGGATGGGTTGTCGTTAAGCCCATTGGGCCTTTTTAATGGGCCACTTCTCTTGGCTGGGACTGTGAACCATTAACACATAAAGGAATTGTGCTGTCAACATGACGGGTGCGATCATACCAGCACTAATGCACCGGATCCCATCAGAACTTCGAAGTTAAGCGTGCTTGGGCGAGAGTAGTACTAGGATGGGTGACCCCCTGGGAAGTCCTCGTGTTGCACCCCCTTTTTCAATTTTTTTTTATCCTGTTAAGGTCGCCAAGATACTTTATCCACCACATTTCTATTATCGAATCCCACGGCACCTTGGGAAAGACAACTTCGCTTCACGTGGAGGCCGGGCCCGCAAACCGAGGGCGTAGGGCTTGTGAGCAGGTCTCCGTCGCTCGATGCCCATAACTTTTGATCCGTAAGGAGTTACGCGGCGCACAGCATACTGTTGGAAAGCTCTCCGAGAGCTCTACGACAGGGGCAGCTAGCTTGCTCGTTGTGCCCTTTTTTGGAGCCCAAAATCAAACTTTTTATCAGTTTCGGGCCGCTTTTCTACTTTAGCTCTATTTTTCCGTTCCGGATCGTACGTCGTGAGCTGTTAAAAGCACAACAACCTTACTCGTGGGACATTAGAGGTCCCTACAATGCATTGAAATCTCGTCTTGCGAGTATGCTAGGTTGTTGAAGCGGATGGGTTGTCGTTAAGCCCATTGGACCTTCTTAATGGGCCATCTCTCTAGGCTAGGACTGTGAACCATTAACACATAAAGGAATTATGCCCTCAACATGACGGGTGCGATCATACCAGCACTAATGCACCGGATCCCATTAAAACTCTGAAGTTAAGCGTGCTTGGTCGAGAGTAGTACTAGTATGGGTGACCCCCTGGGAAGTCCTCGTGTTACACCCCCCTTTGCAAATTTTTTTCTCCGGTTAGGATTGCCAAGATACTTTATCCACCACATTTCTATTATCGAATCCCACGGTACCTTGGGCAAAACAACTTCGCTTCACATGGAGGCTGGGCCCGCAAACCGAGGGCGTAGGGCTTGCGAGCAGGTCTCCATCGCTCCGGTGCCCATAACTTTTGATCCGTAAGGAGTTATGCTGTGCACAGCATACTTTTGGAAAGCTCTCCGAGAGCTCTATCACAGGGGGAACTTGCTTGCTCGCTGTGCCATTTTTTGGAGCCTAAAATCTAACGTTTTCATCAGTTTCGGGCCACTTTTCTAATTTAGCTCTATTTTTCCGTTTCGGATCGTACGTCGTGAGCTATTAAAAGGACAACAACCATACTCGCGGGACATTAGAGGGCCCTACAACGCATTGAAATCTCGTCTTGCGAGTATGCTAGGTTGTTGAAGCGGATGGGTTGTCGTTAAGCCACTTGGACCTTCTTAATGGGCCATCTCTCTAGGCTGGGACTGTGAACCATTAACACATAAAGGAATTGTGCCCTCAACATGACGGGTGCGATCATACCAGCACTAATGCACCGGATCCCATCAGAACTCCGAAGTTAAGCGTGCTTGGGCGAGAGTAGTACTAGGATGGGTGACCCCCTGGGAAGTCCTCGTGTTGCACCCCCTTTTCAATTTTTTTTGCTCCGGTTATGGTTGCCAAGATACTTTATCCACCACATTTCTATTATCGAATCCCACGGCACCTTGGGCAAGACAACTTCGCTTCACGTGGAGGCCGGGCCCGCAAACCGAGGGAGTAGGGCTTGTGAGCAGGTCTCCGTCGCTCCGGTGCCCATAACTTTTGATCCGTAAGGAGTTACGCGGCGCACAGCATACTGTTGGAAAGCTCTCCGGGAGCTCTACGATAGGGGTAGCTATCTTGCTCGTTGTGCCCTTTTTTGGAGCCCAAAATCGAATGTTTTCATCAGTTTCGGACCACTTTTCTAGTTTAGCTATATTTTTTCGTCCCGGATCATACTTCGTGAGCTGTTAAAAGGACAACAACCTTACTCGTTGGACATTAGAGGGCCCTACAACGCATTGAAATCTCGTTTTGCGAGTATGCTGGGTTGTTGAAGTGGATGGGTTGTCGTTAAGCCCAATGGGCCATCTTAATGGGCCATCTCTCTTGGCTGGGACTTTGAACCATTAACACATAAAGGAATTGTGCCCTCAACATGATGGGTGCGATCATTCCAGCACTAATGCATCGGATCCCATCAGAACTTTGAAGTTAAGCGTGCTTGGGCGAGAATAGTACTAGGATGGGTGACCCCCTGGGAAGTCCTCGTGTTGCTCCCCCCTTTTCAATTTTTTTTGCTCCGGTTAGGGTTTCCAAGATACTTTATCCGCCACATTTCTATTATCAAATCCCACGGCACCTTGGGCAAGACAACTTCGCTTCACGTGGAGCCTGGGCCCGCAAATCGGGGGCGTAGGGCTTTTGACCAAGTCTCTGTCGCTCCGGTGCCCATAACTTCTGATCCGTAAGGAGTTACTCGGTGCACAGCATACTCTTGGAAAGCTCTCCGAGAGATCTACGACAGGGGGAACTAGCTTGCTAGCTGTGCCCTTTTTTGGAGCCCAAAATCGAAAGTTTTCATAAGTTTCGGGCCACTTTTCTAGTTTAGCTCTATTTTTCCGTCCCGGATCGTATGACGTGAGCTGTTAAAAGGACAACAACCTTACTCGCGGGACATTAGAGGGCCCTACAACGCATTGAAATCTCGTCTTGCGAGTATGCTAGGTTGTTGAAGCGGATGGGTTGTCGTTCAGCCCATTGGACCTTCTTAATAGGCCATCTCTCTAGGTTGGGACTGTGAACCATTAACACTTAAAGGAATTGTGTCGTCAACATGACGGGTACGATCATACCAGCACTAATGCACTGGATCCCATCAGAACTTTGAAGTTAAGCGTGCTTGGGAGAGAGTAGTACTAGGATGGGTGACCCCCTGAGAAGTCCTCGTATTGCACCCCCCTTTTCAATTTTTTTTTCTCCGGTTAGGGTTGCCAAGATACTTTATCCACCACATTTCTATTATCGAATCCAACGGCACCTTGGGCAAGACAACTTCAATTCACGTGGAGGCCGGGCCCGCAAACCGGGGGCGTAGGGCTTGTGAGCAGGTCTCCATCGCTCCGGTTCCAATAACTTTTGATCCGTAAGTAGTTACGTGGCGCACACCATACTGTTGGAAAGCTCTCCGAGAGCTCTACTACAGGGGCAGCTTGCTTGCTTGCTGTGACCTTTTTAGAGCCCAAAATCGAATATTTTTATCAGTTTAAGGCCACTTTTTTAGTTTAGCTCTATTTTTCCGTCCTGGATCGTACGTCGTGAGCTGTTAAAAGGACAACAACCTTACTCGCGGGACATTAGAGGGCCCTAACACGCATTGAAATCTCGTCTTGCGAGTATGCTGGGTTGTTGAAGCAGATGGGTTGTCGTTAAGCCTATTGGGCCTTCTTAATTGGCCATCTCTCTAGGCTCGGACTGTAAACCATTAATACATAAAGGAATTGTTCCCTCAACATGACGGGTGCGATCATACCAGCACTAATGCACCGGATCCCATTAAAACTACGAAGTTAAGCGTGCTTGGGCGAGAATAGTACTAGTATGGGTGACCCCCTGGAAAGTCCTCGTGTTGCACCCCCCTTTTCAATTTTTTTTTCTCCGGTTAGGGTTGCCAAGATACTTTATCCACCACATTTCTATTATCGAATCCCACGGCACCTTGGGCAAGACAACTTCGCTTCACGTGGAGGCTGGGCCCGCAAACCGAGGGCGTAGGGCTTGTGAGCAGGTCTCCGTCGCTCCGATGCCCATAACTTTTGATCCGTAAGGAGTTACGCAGTGCACAGCATACTGTTGGAAAGCTCTCCGAGAGCTCTACAACAGGGGCAACTAGCTTGCTCACTGTGCCCTTTTTTGGAGCCCAAAATCGAACGTTTTCATCAGTTTCGGGCCACTTTTCAAGTTTAGCTATATTTTTTCGTTCCGGATCGTACGTCGTGAGCTGTTAAAAGGACAACAACCTTACTCGCGGGACATTAGACGGCCCTACAACGCATTCAAAACTCATATTGCGAGTATGCTAGATTGTTGAAGTGGATGGGTTGTCGTTAAGCCCATTGGGCCTTCTGAATGGGCCATCTCTTTAGGCTAGGACTGTGAACCATTAACACATAAAGGAATTGTGCCCTCAACATGATGGGTGCGATCATTCCAGCACTAATGCACTAGATCCTATCAGAACTTCAAAGTTAAGCGTGCTTGGGCGAGAGTAGTACTAGAATGGGTAACCCCTCGGGAAGTCCGCGTGTTGCACCCCCCTTTTCAATTTTTTTTGCTCCAGTTAGGGTTGCCAAGATACTTTATCCACCACATTTCTATTATCGAATCCCACGGCACCTTGGGCAAAACAAGTTCGCTTCACGAGGAGGCTGGGCCCGCAAACCGAGGGCATAGGGCTTGTGAGCAAGTCTCCGTCGCTCCGGTGCCCATAACTTTTGATCCGTAAGGAGTTACGCGGTGCATAGCATACTGTTGGAAAGCTCTCCGAGAGCTCTATCACAGGGGGAACTTGCTTGCTCGCTGTGCCATTTTTTGGAGCCTAAAATCTAACGTTTTCATCAGTTTCGGGCCACTTTTCTAATTTAGCTCTATTTTTTCGTCCCGGATCGTACGTCGTGAGCTGTTAAAAAGACAACAACCTTACTCGCGGGACATTAGAGGGCCCTACAATGCATTGAAATCTCGTCTTGCGAGGATGCTGGGTTGTTGAAGCGGATGGGTTGTCGTTAAGCCCGTTGGGCCTTCTTAATGGGCCATCTCTCTAGGCTGGGACTGTGAACCATTAACACATAAAGGAATTGTGCCCTCAACATGACGGGTGCGATCATACCAGCACTAATGCACCGGATCCCATCAGAACTCCGAAGTTAAGCGTGCTTGGGCGAGAGTAGTACTAGGATGGGTGACCCCCTGGGAAGTCCTCGTGTTGCACCCCCCTTTTCAATTTTTTTTGCTCCGGTTAGGGTTGCCAAGATACTTTATCCACCACATTTCTATTATCGAATCCAACGGCACCTTGGGCAAGACAACTTCGCTTCACGTGGAGGCTGGGCCAGCAAACCGAGGGCGTTGGGCTTGTGAGCAGGTCTCCGTCGCTCCGGTGCCCATAACTTTTGTTCCGTAAGGAGTTACGCGGCGCACATCATACTGTTGGGAAGCTCTCCGAGAGCTCTACGAAGAGGGCAGTGAGCTTGCTCGCTGTGCCCATTTTTCGAGCCCAAAATCGAAAGTTTTCATCAGTTTCGGGCCACCTTTCTAATTTAGCTCTAATTTTCCGTCCTGGATCGTATGTCGTGAGCTATTAAAAAGACAACAACCTAACTCGCGGGATAATATAGGGCCCTACAACGCATTTAAATCTCGTCTTGCAAGGATGCTGGGTTGTTGAAGCGGATAAGCCTATTCGGCCTTCTGAATGGGCCATCTCTCTAGGCTGGGTCTGTGAACCGTTAACACATAAAGAAATTGTGCCCTCAACATGACGGGTGCGATCATACTAGCACTAATGCACCGGATCCCATCAGAACTCCGAAGTTAAGCGTGCTTGGGCGAGAGTAGTACTCTGATGGGTGACCCCTTGGGAAGTCCTCGTGTTGCTCCCCCTTTTTCAATTTTTTTTGCTCCGGTTAGGGTTGCCAAGATACTTTATCCGCCACATTTCTATTATCAAATCCCACGGCACCTTGGGCAAGACAACTTCGCTTCACGTGGAGCCTGGGCCCGCAAACCAAGTGCGTAGGGCTTGTGAGCAAGTCTCCGTCGCTCCGGTGCCCATAACTTTTGATCCGTAAGGAGTTACACGGTGCACAGCATACTATTGTAAAGCTTTCCGAGAGCTCAACTACAGGGGCAGCTAGTTTGCTCGCTGTGCCCTTTTTTGGAGCCCAAAATCGAAAGTTTTCTTCAGTTTCGGGCCACTTTTCTAGTTTAGCTCTATTTTTTCGTCCCGGATCGTACGTGGTGAACTGTTAAAAGGACAACAACCTTACTCGCGCGACATTAGTGGGCCCTACAACGCGTTGAAATCTCGTCTTGCGAGTATGCTAGGTTGTTGTAGCGGATGGGTTGTCGTTAAGCCCATTGGGCCTTCTTAAAGGGCCCTCTCTAGGCTAGGACTGTGAACCATTAACACATAAAGGAATTGTACCGTCAACATGACGGGTGCGATCATACAAGCACTAATGCTCCGGATCCCATCAGAACTCCGAAGTTAAGCATGCTTGGGCGAGAGTAGTACTAGGATGGGTGACCCCTTGGGAAGTCCTCGTGTTGCTCCCCCCTTTTCAATTTTTTTTGCTCCGGTTAGGGTTGCCAAGATACTTTATCCACCACATTTCTATTATCGAATCCCACGACACCTTGGGCAAGACAACTTCACTTCACGTGGAGCCCGGGCCCGCAAACCGTGGGCGTAGGGCTTGTGAGCAGGTCTCCGTCGCTCCGGTGCCCATAACTTTTGATCCGTAAGGAGTTAGCAGTGCACAGCATACTTTTGGAAACCTCTCCGAGAGCTCTACGACAGGGGGAACTAGCTTGCTCGTTGTGCCTTTTTTTGGAACCCAAAATCGAACGTTTTCATCAGTTTCGGGCCACTTTTCTAGTTTTGCTCTATTTTTCCGTCCCGGATCGTACGTCGTGAGCTGTTAAAAGGACAACAACCTTACTCGCGGGACATTAGAGGGCCCTAACACGCATTGAAATCTTGTCTTGCAAGTATGCTTGGTTGTTGAAGCAGATGGGTTGTCGTTAAGCCCATTGGGCCTTCTTAATGGGCCATCTCTCTAGGCTCGGACTGTGAACCATTAACACATTTTGGAATTGTTCCCTCAACATGACGGATGCGATCATACCAGCACTAATGCACCGGATCCCATTAAAACTTCGAAGTTCAGCGTGCTTGGGCGAGAGTAGTACAAGTATGGGTGACCCCCTGGAAAGTCCTCGTGTTGCACCCCCCTTTTCAATTATTTTTCCTCCGGTTAGGGTTGCCAAGATACTTTGTCCACCACATTTCTATTATCGAATCCCACAGCACCTTGGGCAAGACAACTTCGCTTCACGTGGAGGCTGGGCCCGCAAACCGAGGGCGTAGGGCTTGTGAGCAGGTCTCCGTCGCTCCGGCGCACATAACTTTTGATCCGTAAGGAATTACGCAGTGCACAGCATACTGTTGGAAAGCTCTCCGAGAGCTCTACGACTGGGGCAGTGAGCTTGTTCGCTTTGCCCTTTTTTGGAGCCCAAAATCGAACGTTTTCATCAGTTTCGGATCACTTTTCTAGTTTAGCTCTATTTTTCCGTCCCGGATCGTAAGTCGTGAGCTGTTAACAGGACAACAACTTTACTCGCGGGACATTAGAGGGCCCTACAACGCATTGAAATCTCGTCTTGCGAGTATGCTGGGTTGTTGAAGCGGATGGGTTGTCGTTAAGCCCATTGGGCCTTCTTAATGGGCCATCTCTCTACGCTGGGACTGTGAACCATTAACACATAAAGGAATTGTGCCCTCAACATGACGGGTGCGATCATACCAGCACTAATGCACCGGATCCCATCAGAACTCCGAAGTTAAGCGTGCTTGGGCGAGAGTAGTACTAGGATGGGTGACCCCCTGGGAAGTCCTCGTGTTGCACCCCCCTTTTCAATTTTTTTTTCTCCGGTTATACTTTGTCCACCACATTTCTATTATCGAATCCCACGGCACCTTGGGCAAGACAACTTCGCTTCACGTGGAGGCCGGGCCCGCAAACCGAGTGCGTAGGGCTTGTGAGCAGGTCTCCGTCGCTCCGGTGCCCATAACTTTTGATCCGTAAGGAGTTACGCGGCGCACAGCATACTGTTGGAAAGCTCTCCGAGAGCTCTATGACAGGGGCAGCTAGCTTGCTCGTCGTGCCCTTTTTTCGAGCCCAAAATCGAACGTTTTCATCAGTTACGGGCCACTTTTCTAGTTTAGCTCTATTTTTTCGTCCCGGATCGTACGTCGTGAGCTGTTAAAAGGACAACAACCTTACTCGCGGGACATTAGAGGGCCCTACAATGCATTGAAATCTCGTCTTGCGAGTATGCTGGGTTGTTGAAGCGGATGGGTTGTCGTTAAGCCCATTGGGCCTTCTTAATGGGCCATCTCTCTAGGCTGGGACTGTGAACCATTAACACATAAAGGGATTGTGCCCTCAACATGACGGGTGCGATCATACCAGCACTAATGCACCGGATCCCATCAGAACTCCGAAGTTAAGCGTGCTTGGGCGAGAGTAGTACTAGGATGGGTGACCCCCTGGGAAGTCCTCGTGTAGCACCCCCCTTTTCAGTTTTTTTTGCTCCGGTTAGGGTTGCCAAGATACTTTATCCACCACATTTCTATTATCGAATCCCATAGCACCTTGGGCAAGACAACTTCGCTTCACGTGGAGGCCGAGCCCGCAAACCGAGGGCGTAGGGTTTGTGAACAGGTCTCCGTCGCTCCGGTGCCCATAACTTTTGATCCGTAAGGAGTTATGCGGTGCACAGCATACTGTTGGAAAGCTCTCCGAGAGCTCTACGACGGGTGCAACTAGCTTGCTCGCCGTGCCATTTTTTGGAGCCCAAAATCGAACGTTTTCATCAGTTTCGGGCCACTTTTCTAGTTTAACTCAATTTTTCCGTCCCGGATCGTACGTCGTGAGCTGTTAAAAGGACAACAACCTTACTCGCGGGACATTAGAGGGCCCTACAATGCATTGAAATCTCGTCTTGCGAGTATGCTGGGTTGTTGAAGCGGATGGGTTGTCGTTAAGCCCATTGGGCCTTCTTAATGGGCCATCTCTCTAGGCTGGGACTGTGAACCATTAACACATAAAGGGATTGTGCCCTCAACATGACGGGTGCGATCATACCAGCACTAATGCACCGGATCCCACCAGAACTCCGAAGTTAAGCGTGCTTAGGCGAGACTAGTACTAGGATGGGTGACCCCCTGTGATGTCCTCGTGTTGCACCTCTCTTTTCAATTTTTTTTGCTCCGGTTAGGGTTGCCAAGATACTTTATCCACCACATTTCTATTATCGAATCCCACGGCACCTTGGGCAAGACAACTTCGCTTCACGTGGAGGCCGGGCCCGCATACCGAGGGCGTAGGGCTTGTGAGCAGGTCTCCGTCGCTCCGGTGGCCATAACTTTTGATCCGTAAGGAGTTACGCGGCGCACAACTTACTGTTGGAAAGCTCTCCGAGAGCTCTACAACAGGGGCAGCTAGCTTACTTACTCTGCCATTTTTTTGGAGCCCAAAATCGAAAGTTTTCATCAGTTTCGGGCCACTTTTCTAATTTAGCTCTAATTTTCCATCCTGGATCGTATGTCGTGAGCTATTAAAAAGACAACAACCTAACTCGCGGGATAATACAGGGCCCTACAACGCATTGAAATCTCGTCTTGCAAGGATGCTGGGTTGTTGAAGCAGATGGGTTGTCGTTAAGCTGATTGGTCCTTCTTAATTGGCCATCTCTCTAGGCTGGGACTGTGAACCATTAACACATAAAGGAATTATGCCCTCACCATGACGGGTGCGATCACACCAGCACTAATGCACCGGATCCCATCAGAACTCCGAAGTTAAGCGTGCTTGGGCGAGAGTAGTACTCTGATGGGTGACCCCTTGGGAAGTCCTCGTGTTGCTCCCCCTTTTTCAATTTTTTTTGCTCCGGTTAGGGTTGCCAAGATACTTTATCCGCCACATTTCTATTATCAAATCCCACGGCACCTTGGGCAAGACAACTTCGCTTCACGTGGAGCCCGGGCCGGCAAACCGAATGCGTAGGGCTTGTGAGCAGGTCTCCGTCGCTCCGGTGCCCATAACTTTTGATCCGTAAGGAGTTACGCGGCGCACAGCATATTTTTGGAAAGCTCTCCGAGAGCTCTACGACGGGGGAAACTAGCTTGCTCGCCGTACCATTTTTTGGAGCCCAAATTTGAACGTTTTCATCAGTTTCGGGCCACTTTTCTTGTTTAGCTCTATTTTTCCGTCCCGGATCGTACGTCGTGAGCTGTTAAAAGGACAACAACCTTACTCACGGGACATTAGAGGGCCCTACAATGCATTGAAATCTCGTCTTACGGGTATGCTGGGTTGTTGAAGCGGATGGGTTGTCGTTAAGCCCATTGGGCCTTCTTAATGGGCCATCTCACTAGGCTGGGACTGTGAACCATTAACACATAAAGGGATTGTGCCCTCAACATGATGGTTGCGATCATACCAGCACTAATGCATCGGATCCCATCAGAACTCCGAAGTTAAGCGTGCTTGGACGAGAGTAGTACAAGGATGGGTGACCCCCTGGGAAGGCCTCGTGGTGCTCCCCCCTTTGCAATTTTTTTTGCTCCGGTTAGGGCTGCCAAGATACTTTCTCCACCACATTTCTATTATCGAATCCCACGGCACCTTGGGCAAGACAACTTCGCTTCACGTGGAGACCGGGCTCGCAAACCGAGGGCGTAGGGCTTGCGAGCAGGTGTCCGTCGCTCCGATGTTCATAACTTTTGATCAGTAAGGAGTTACGCGGCGCACAGCATACTGTTGGAAAGCTCTCCGAGAGCTCTACGACAGGGGCAGCTAGCTTGCTCGCTATGCCATTTTTTTGGAGCCCAAAATGAAACATTTTCATCATTTTCGGGCCACTTTTCTAGTTTAGCTCTGTTTTTGTGTCTCAGATCGTACGTCGTGAGCTGTTGAAAGGACGACAATCTTACTCGCAGGACATTAGAGGGCCCTACAACGCGTCGATATCTCGTCTTGCGAGGATGCTGGGTTGTTAAAGTGGATGGGTTGTCGTTAAGCCCATTGGGCCTTCTTAATAGGCCATCTCTCTGCGCTGGGACTGTGAACCATTAACACATAAAGGACTTGTGCCCTTAACATGAGGGGTGCGATCATACCAGCACTAATGCACCGGATCCCATCAGAACTCCGAAGTTAAGCGTGCTTGGGCGAGAGTAGTACTAGGATGGGTGACCCCCTGGGAAGTCCTCGTGTTGCTCCCCCCTTTTCAATTTTTTTTGCTCCGGTTAGGGTTTCCAAGATACTTTATCCGCCACATTTCTATTATCGAATCCCACGGCACCTTGGGCACGACAACTTCGCTTCACGTGGAGGTCGGGCCCGCAAACCAAGTGCGTAGGGCTTGTGAGCAAGTCTCCATCGCTCCGGTGCCCATAACTTTTGATACGTAAGGAGTTACACGGTGCACAGCATACTGTTGGAAAGCTCTCCGAGAGCTCTACGATAGGGGGAACTAGCTTGCACGCTTTGCCCTTTTTTGGAGCCCAAAATACAACGTTTTCATCAGTTTCGGGCCACTTTTCTAGTTTAGCTCTATTTTTCCGTCCCGGATCGTACGTCGTGAACTGTTAAAAGGATAACAACCTTACTCGCGGGACATTAGAGGGCCCAACAACACATTGAAATCTCGTCTTGCGAGTATGCTAGGTTGTTGAAGCGGATAGGTTGTCGTTAAGCCCATTGGGCCACCTTAATGGGCCATCTCTCTAGGCTAGGACTGTGAACCATTAACACATAAAGGAATTGTACCGTCAACATGACGGGTGCGATCATACAAGCACTAATGCTCCGGATCCCATCAGAACTCCGATGTTAAGCATGGTTTGGCGGGAGTAGTACTAAGATGGGTGACCCCCTGGGAAGTCCTCGTGTTGCACCCCCCTTTTCAATTTTTTTTTCTCCGGTTAGGGTTGCCAAGATACTTTATCCACCACATTTCTTTTATCGAATCCCACGGCACCTTGGGCAAGACAACTTCACTTCACGTGGAGCCCGGGCCCGCAAACCGAGGGCGTAGGGCTTGTGAGCAGGTCTCCGTCGCTCCGGTGCCCATAACTTTTGATCCGTAAGGAGTTACGCTGTGCACAGCATACTGTTGTAAAGCTCTTCGAGAGCTCTACGACAGGGGCAGCTAGCTTGCTCGCTATGCCCTTTTTTGTATCCCAAAATAGAACGTTTTCATCAGTTTCGGGCCACTTTTCTAGTTTAGCTCTATTTTTCTGTCCCGGATCGTACGTCGTGAGCTGTTAAACGAACAACAACCTTACTCGCGGGACATTAGAGGGCCCTAACACGCATTGAAATCTTGTCTTGCAAGTATGCTTGGTTGTTGAAGCAGATGGGTTGTCGTTAAGCCCATTGGGCCTTCTTAATGGGCCATCTCTCTAGGCCTGGACTGTGAACCATTAACACATAAAGGAATTGTACCCTCAACATGACGGGTGCGATCATACCAGCACTAATGCACCGGATCCCATTAAAACTCCGAAGTTAAGCGTGCTTGGGCGAGAGTAGTACTAGTATGGGTGACCCCCTGGGAAGTCCTCGTGTTGCACCCCCCTTTTCAATTTTTTTTTCTCCGGTTAGGGTTGCCAAGATACTTTATCCACCACATTTCTATTATCGAATCCCACGGCACCTTGGGCAAGACAACTTCGCTTCACGTGGAGGCCGGGCCCGCAAACCGAGGGCGTAGTGCTTATGAGCAGGTCTCCATCGCTCCGGTGCCCATAACTTTTGATCCGTAAAGAGTTACGCGGTGCACAGCATACTGTTGGAAAGCTCTCTAAGAGATCTACGACGGGGGCATCCAGCTTGCTCACTGTGCATTTTTTTGGAGCCCAAAATCGAATGTGTTCATCAGTTTCGGCACTCTTTTCTGATTTAGCACTATTTTTCCATCCCGGATCATACGTCGTGAGCTGTTAAAAGGACAACAACCTTACTCGCGGGACATTAGAGGGCCCTACAACGCATTGAAATCTCGTCTTGCGAGTATGCTGGGTTGTTGAAGCGGATGGGTTGTCGTTAAGCCCATTGGGCCTTCTTAATGGGCCATCTCTCTAGGCTGGGACTGTGAACCATTAACACATAAAGGAATTGTGCCCTCAACATGATGGGTGCGATCATACCAGCACTAATGCACCGGATCCCATCAGAACTCCGAAGTTAAGCGTGCTTGGGCGAGAGTAGTACTAGGATGGGTGACCCCCTGGGAAGTCCTCGTGTTGCACCCCCCTTTTCAATTTTTTTTTGCTCCGGTTATACTTTATCCACCACATTTCTATTATCGAATCCCACGGCACCTTGGGCAAGACAACTTCGCTTCACGTGGAGGCCGGGCCCGCAAACCGAGGGCGTAGGGCTTGTGAGCAGGTCTCCGTCGCTCCGGTGCCCATAACTTTTGATCCGTAAGGAGTTACGCGGCGCACAGCATACTGTTGGAAAGCTCTCCGAGAGCTCTATGACAGGGGCAGCTAGCTTGCTCGTTGTGCCCTTTTTTGGAGCCCAAAATCGAACGTTTTCATCAGTTTCGGGCCACTTTTCTAGTTTAGCTCTATTTTTTCGTCCCGGATCGTACGTCGTGAGCTGTTAAAAGGACAACAACCTTACTCGCGGGACATTAGATGGCCCTACAACGCATTGAAATCTCGTCTTGCGAGTATGCTGGGTTGTTGAAGTAGATGGGTTGTCGTTAAGCCCATTGGGCCTTCTTAATGGGCCATCTCTCTAGGCTGGGACTGTGAACCATTAACACATAAAGGAATTGTGCCGTCAACATGACGGGTGCGATCATACCAGCACTAATGCACCGGATCCCATCAGAACTCCGAAGTTAAGCGTGCTTGGGCGAGAGTAGTACTAGGATGGGTGACCCCCTGGGAAGTCCTCGTGTTGCACCCCCCTTTTCAATTTTTTTTGCTCCGGTTAGGGTTGCCAAGATACTTTATCCACCACATTTCTATTATCGAATCCCACGGCACCTTGGGCAAGACAACTTCGCTTCAGGTGGAGGCCGGGCCCGCAAACCGAGGGCGTAGGGCTTCTGAGCAGGTCTGCGTCCATCCGATGCCCATATCTTTTGATCCGTAAGGTGTTACGCGGCGCACAACATACTGTTGGAAAGCTCTCCGAGAGCTCTATGACAGGGGCAGCTAGCTTGCTCGTTGTGCCCTTTTTTGGAGCTCAAAATTGAACGTTTTCATCAGTTTCGGGCCACTTTTCTAGTTTAGCTCAGTTTTTCCATCCCGGATCGTACGTCGTGAGCTGTTAAAAGGACAACAATCTTACTCGCGGGACATTAGAGGGCCCTAAAACGCATTGAAATCTCGTCTTGTGAGGATGCTGGGTTGTTGAAGCGGATGGGTTGTCGTTAAGCCCATTGGGGCTTCTTAATGGGCCATCTCTCTAGGCTGGGACTGTGAACCCTTAACACATAAAGAAATTGTGCCCTCAACATGATGGGTACGATCATACCACTACTAATGCACCGGATCCCATCAGAACTCCGAAGTTAAGCGTGCTTGGGCGAGAGTAGTTCTAGGATGGGTGACCCCCTGGGAAGTCCTCGTGTTGCACCCCCCTTTTCAATTTTTTTTGCTCCGGTTAGGGTTGCCAAGATACTTTATCCACCACATTTCTATTATCGAATCCCACAGCACCTTGGGCAAGACAACTTCGCTTCACGTGGAGGCCGAGCCCGCAAACCGAGGGCGTAGGGCTTGTGAGCAGGTCTCCGTCGCTCCGGTGCCCATAACTTTTGATCCGTAAGGAGTTACGCGGCGCACAGCATATGTTGGAAAGCTCTCCGAGAGCTCTACGACAGGGGCTGCTAGCTTGCTCGTTGTGCCCTTTTTTGGAGCCCAAAATCGAACGTTTTCATCAGTTTCAGACCACTTTTCTGGTTTAGCTCTATTTTTCCGTCCCGGATCGTACGCCGTGAGCTGTTAAAAGGACAACAACCTTACTTGCGGGACATTAGAGGGCCCTACAACGCATTGAAATCTCGTCTTGCGAGTATGCTGGGTTGTTGAAGAGGATGGGTTGTCGTTAAGTCCACTAACACTTCTTAATGGGCCATCTCTCTAGGCTAGGACTGTGAACCATTAACACATAAAGGAATTGTGCCGTCAACATGACGGGTACGATCGTACCAGCACTAAAGCACCGGATCCCATCAGAACTCCGAAGTTAAGCGTGCTTGGGCGTGAGTAGTACTAGGATGGGTGACCCCCTGGGAAGTCCTCGTGTTTCACCCCCCTTTTCAATTTTTTTTGCTCCGGTTAGGGTTGCCAAGATACTTTATCCACCACATTTCTATTATCGAATCCCACGGCACCTTGGGTAAGACAACTTCGCTTCACGTGGAGGGCAGGCCCGCAAACCGAGGGCGTAGGGCTTTTGAGCAAGTCTCCGTCGCTCCGTCGCCCATAACTTTTGATCCGTAAAGAGTTACGTGGTGCACAGCATACTGTTGGAAAGCTCTCTGAGAGCTCTAGGATAGGGGCAGCTAGCTTGCTTGCTGTGCCCTTTTTTGGAGCCCAAAATCGATCATTTTCATCAGTTTCGGCCCACTTTTCTAGCTTAGCTATATTTTTCTGTCCCGAATCGTACTTCGTGAGCTGTTAATAGGACAATAACCGTACTCGCGGGAGATTAGTGGGCCCTACAACGCATTGAAATCCCGTCTTGCGAGTATGCTGTGTTGTTGAAGAGGATAGGTTGTCGTTAAGCCCATTGGGCCTTCTTAATGGGCCATATCTCTAGGGTGGGACTGTGACCCCTTAACACATAATGGAATTGTGCCCTCAACATGACGGGTGCGAGCCCACCAGCACTAATGCACCAGATCCCATTAGAACTCCGAAGTTAAGCGTGCTTGGGCGAGAGTAGTACTAGGATGGGTGACCCCCTGGGAAGTCCTCGTGTTGAACCCCCCTTTTCAATTTTTTTTGCTCAGGTTAGGGTTGCCAAGATACTTTATCCACCACATTTCTATTATCGAATCCTACGGCACCTTGGGCAAGACAACTTCGCTTCACTTGGAGGCCGGGCCCGCAAACAGAGGGCGTAGGGCTTGTGAGCAGGTCTCCGTCGCTCCGGTGCCCATAACTTTTGATCCGTAAGGAATTACGCGGTGCACAGCACACTGTTGGAAAGCTCTCCGAGAGCTCTACGACGGGAGCAGCAAGCTAGCTTGCTGTACCCTTTTTTCGAGTCCAAAATCGAACGGTTTCATCAGTTTCGGGCCACTTTTATAATTTAGCTCTATTTTTCCGTCTCGGATCATACGTCGTGAGCTGTTAAAAAGACAACAGCCTTACTCGCGGGACATTAGAGGGCCCTACAACGCATTAAAATCTCATCTTGCGAGGATGCTAGGTTGTTGAAGCGGATGGGTTGTCGTTAAGCCCATTGGGCCTTCTGAATGGGCCATCTCTCTAGGCTGGGTCTGTGAACCATTAACACATAAAGGAATTGTGCCCTCAACATGACAGGTGCGATCATAGTAGCACTAATGCACCGGATCCCATTAGAAGTCCGAAGTTAAGCGTGCTTGGGCGAGAGTAGTACTAGGATGGGTGACCCCCTGGGAAGTCCTCGTGTTGCTCCCCCCTTTTCAATTTTTTTTTCTACAGTTAGGGTTGCTAAGATACTTTATCCACCACATTTCTATTATCGAATCCCATGGCACCTTGGGCAAGACAACTTCGCTTCACGTGGTGGCCGGGCACACAAACCGAGGGCGTAGGGCTAGTTAGCAGGTCTGCGTCGCTCCGGTGCCCATAACTTTTGATCCGTAACGAGTTACGCGGCGCACAGCATACTGTTGGAAAGCTCTACGAGAGCTCTACGATGGGGGCAGCCAGCTTGCTCGCTGTGCCCTTTTTTGGATCCCAAAATCTAACGTTTTCATCAGTTTTATGCCACTTTTCTGATTTCGCTCTATATTTACGTCCCGGATCGTACGTCGTGAGTTGTTAAAAGGACAACAACCTTACTCGCGGGACATTAGAGGGCCCTACAATGCATTGAAATCTCGTCTTGTGAGTATGCTGGGTTGTTGAAGGAGATGGGTTGTCGTTAAGCCCATTGGGCCTTCTCAATGGGCCATCTCTCTGGGTTGGGACTATGAACCATTAACACATAAAGGATTTGTGCAGTCAACATGACGGGTGCAATCATACCAGCACTAATGCACCAGACCCCATCAGAACTCCGAAGATAAGCGTTCTTGGGCGAGAGTAGTACTAGGATAGGTGACCCCCTGGGAAGTCCTTTTTTGCACCCCCCTTTTCAATTTTTTTTGCTCCGGTTAGGGTAGCCAAGATACTTTATCCACCACATTTCTATTATCGAATCCCACGGCACCTTAGGCAAGACAACTTCGCTTCACGTCAAGGCCGGGCCCGCATACCGTGGGCGTAGGGCTTGTGAGCAGGTCTCCGTCGCTCCGGTGCCCATAACTTTTGATCCGTAAGGAGTTACGCGGCGCACAGCATACTGTTGGAAAGCTCTCCGAGAGCTCTACGACGGGGGCAGCTAGCTTGCTCGCTGTGCCGTTTTTTGGAGCCCAAAATCGAACGTTTTCATCAGTTTTGGCCCACTTTTCTAGTTTAGCTCTATTTCTCTGTACCTGATCGTACGTCGTGAGCTGTTAAAAGGACAACAACCTTACTCGCGGGACATTAGAGGGCCCTAAAACGCATTGAAATCTAGTCTTGTGAGTATGCTGGGTTGTTGAAGCGGATGGGTTGTCGTTAAGTCCATTGGGCCGTCTTAATGGGCCATCTCTCTAGGCTGGGACTGTGACCCATTAACATATAAAGGAATTCTGCCGTCAACATGACGGGTGCGATCATACCAGCACTAATGCACCGGATCCCATCAGAACTCCGAAGTTAAGCGTGCTTGGGCAAGAGTAGTACTAGGATGGGTGACCCCCTGGGAAGTCCTTGTGTTGCACCCCCCTTTTCAATTTTTTTTTTCTGCGGTTAGGGTTGCCAAGATACTTTATCCACCATATTTCTATTATCGAATCCCACGGCACCTTGGCCAATACAACTTCGCTTCACGTGGAGGCCGAGCCCGCAAACCGAGGGCGTAGGGCTTGTGAGCAAATCTCCGTCGCTTCAGTGCCCATAACTTTTGATCCGTAAGGAATTACGCAGGGCACAGCATACTGTTGGAAAGCACTCCGAGAGCTCTACGACAGGGGAAGCGAGCTGCCTCGCTGTGCCCTTTTTTGGAGCCCAAAATCAAACGTTTTCATCAGTTTCGGGCCACTTTTCTTGTTTAGCTCAATTTTTTCGTCCCGGATCGTACGTCGTGAGCTGTTAAAAGGACAACAACCTTACTCGCGGGACATTAGAGGGCCCTACAACGCATTGAAATCTCGTCTTGCGAGTATGCTGGGTTGTTGAAGCGGATGGGTTGTCGTTAAGCCCATTGGGCCTTCTTAATGGGCCATCTCTCTAGGCTGGGACTGTGAACCATTAACACATAAAGGAATTGTGCCCTCAACATGACGGGTGCGATCATACCAGCACTAATGCACCGGATCCCATCAGAACTCCGAAGTTAAGCGTGCTTGGGCGAGAGTAGTACTAGGATGGGTGACCCCCTGGGAAGTCCTCGTGTTGCACCCCTCTTTTCAATTTTTTTTGCTCCGGTTAGGGTTGCCAAGATAGTTTATCCACCACATTTCTATTATCGAATCCCACGGCACCTTGGCCAATACAACTTCGCTTCACGTGGAGGCTGAGCCCGCAAACCGAGGGCGTAGGGCTTGTGAGCAGTTCTCCGTCGCTCCGGTGCCTATAACTTTTGATCCGTAAGGAGTTACGCGGCGCACAGCATACTGTTGGAAAGCTCTCCGAGAGCTCTACAATAGAGGCTGCTAGCTTGCTCGCTGTGCCCTTTTTTCGAGACCAAAATCGAACCTTTTCATTAGTTTCGGGCCACTTTTCTAGTTTAGCTCAATTTTTTCGTCTCGGATCGTATGTCGTGAGCTGTTAAAAGACAACAACCTTACTCGCGGGACATTAGAGGGCCCTAAAACGCATTGAAATCTCGTCTTGCTAGTATGCTGGGATGTTGAAGCGGATGGGTTGTCGTTAAGCCCATTGGGCCTTCTTAATGGGCCATCTCTCTAGGCTGGGACTGTGAACCATTAACACATAAAGGAATTGTGCCCTCAACATGACAGGTGCGATCATACCAGTACTAATGCACCGGATCCCTTCAGAACTCCGAAGTTAAGCGTGCTTGGGCGAGAGTAGTACTAAGATGGGTGACCCCCTGGGAAGTCCTCGTTTTGCACCCCCCTTTTCAATTTTTTTTGCTCCGGTTAGGGTTGCCAAGATACTTTATCCACCAGATTTCTATTATCGAATACCACGGCACCTTGGCCAATACAACTTCGCTTCACGTGGAGGCCGGGCCCGCAAACCGAGGGCGTAGGGCTTGTGACCAGGTCTGCGTCGCTCCGGTGCACATAACTTTTGATCCGTAAGGAGTTACGCGGCGCACAGCATACTGTTGGAAAGCTCTCCGAGAGCTCTACGACAAGGGCAGCTAGCTCGCTCGCTATGCCTTTCTTTGGAGACCAAAATCGAATGTTTTCATCAGTTTCGGGCCACTTTTCTAGTTTAGCTCTATTTTTCCGTCCCGGATCGTACGTCGTGAGCTGTTAAAAGGACAACAACCTTACTCGCGGGACATTAGAGGGCCCTAAAACGCATTGAAATCTCGTCTTGCGAGTATGCTGGGTTGTTGAAGCGGATGGGTTGTCGTTAAGCCCATTGGGCCTTCTTAATGGGCCATCTCTCTAGGCTGGAACTGTGAACCATTAACACATAAAGGAATTGTGCCATCAACATGACAGGAGCGATCATACCAGTACTAATGCACCGGATCCCATCAGATCTCCGATGTTAAGCGTGCTTGGGCGAGAGTAGTACTAGGATGGGTGACCCCCTGGGAAGTCCTCGTGTTGCACCGCCCTTTTCAATTTTTTTTGCTGCGGTTAGGGTTGCCAAGATACTTTATCCACCACATTTCTATTATCGAATTCCACGTCACCTTGGGCAAGACAACTTCGCTTCACGTGGAGGCCAGGCCCGCTAACCGTGGGTGTAGGGCTTGTTGGCAGGTCTGCGTCGCTCCGGTGGCCATAACTTTTGATCCGTAAGGAGTTACGTGGCGCACAGCAAACATTTGGGAAGCTCTCCGAGAGCTCTACCACAGGGGCAGCTAGCTTGCTCACTGTGCCTTTTTTGAAGCCCAAAATCGAACGTTTTCATCAGTTTCGGACCACTTTTCTAGTTTAGATTTATTTTTCCGTCCCGGATCGTACGTCGTGAGCTGTTAAAAGCACAACAACCTTACTCGCGGGACAATAGAGGGCCCTACAACGCATTGAAATCTCGTCTTGCGAGTATGCTAGGTTGTTGAAGCAGATGGGTTGTCGTTAAGCCCATTGGGCCTTTTTAATAGGCCATCTGGGACTGGGAACCATTAACACATAAAGGAATTGTGCCATCAACTTGACTGGTTCGATCATAACAGCACTAATGCACCGGATCCCATCAGAACTCCGAAATTAAGCGTGCTTGGGCAAGTGTAGTACTAGGATGGGTGACCCCCTGGGAAGTCCTCGTGTTGCACCCCCATTTTCAATTTTTTTTGCTCCGGTTAGGGTTGCCAAGATACTTTATCCACCACATTTCTATTATCGAATCCCATGGCACCTTGGGCAAGACAACTTCGCTTCACGTGGAGGCCGGGCCCGCAAACCGAGGGCGTAGGGCTTGTGAGCAGGTCTCCGTCGCTCTGGTGCCCATAACTTTTGATCCGTAAGGAGTTACGCGGCGCACATCATACTGTTGGAAAGCTATCCGAGAGCTCTACGACAGGGGCAGCTAGCTTGCTCGTTGTGCCCTTTTTTAGAGCCCAAAATCAAACATTTTCATCAGTTTCGGGAGACTTTTCTAATTTCGCTCAATTTTTCCGTCCCAGAGCGTACGTCGTGAGTTGTTAAAAGGACAACAACCTTACTCGCGGGACATTAGAGGGCCCTACAACGCATTGAAATCTCGTCTTGCGAGTATGCTGGGCCTTCTTAATGGGCCATCTCTCTAGGCTGGGACTGTGAACCATTAACACATAAAGGAATTGTGCCCTCAACATGACGGGTGCGATCACACCAGCACTAATGCACCGGATCCCATTAGGACTCCGAAATTAAGCGTGCTTGGGCGAAAGTAGTACTAGGATGGGTGACCCCCTGGGAAGTCCTCGTATTGCACCCCCTTTTCAATTTTTTTTGCTCCGGTTAGGGTTGCCAAGATACTTTATCCACCAGATTTCTAATATCGAATACCACGGCACCTTGGCCAATACAACTTCGCTTCACGTGGAGGCCGGGCCCGCAAACCGAGGGAGTAGGGCTTGTGAGCAGGCCTCCGTCGCCCCGGTGCCTATAACTTTTGATCCGTAAGGAGTTACGCGGCGCACAGCATACTGTTGGAAAGCTCTCCGAGAGCTCTACGACAGGGGCAGCTAGCTTGCTCGCTGTGCCCTTTTTTTGAGCCCAAAATCGAAAGTTTTCATCAGTTTCGGGCCACTTTTCTAGTTTAGCTCTATTTTTCCGTCCCGAATCGTACGTCGTGAGCTGTTAAAAGGACAACAACTTTACTCACAGGACATTAGAGGGCCCTACAACGCATTGAAATCTCGTCTTGCGAGTATGCTTGGTTGTTGAAGCGGATGGGTTGTCGTTAAGCCCATTGGGCCTTATTAATGGGCATCTCTCTTGGCTGGGACTATGAACCATTAACACATAAAGGAATTGTGCCCTCAACATGACGGGTGCGATCATACCAGTACTAATGCACCGGATTCCATTAGAACTCCGAAGTTAAGCGTGCTTGGGCGAGAGTAGTACTAGGATTGGTGACCCCCTGGGAAGTCCTCGTGTTGCACCCCCCTTTTCAATTTTTTTTGCTCCGGTTAGGGTTGCCAAGATACTTTATCCACCACATTTCTATTATCGAATCCCACGGCACCTTGGGCAAGACAACTTCGCTTCACGTGGAGCCCGGGCCCGCAAACCGAGGGCGTAGGGCTTGTGAGCAGGTCTCCGTCGCTCCGGTGCCCATAACTTTTGATCCGTAAGGAGTTACGCGGCGCACAACATACTGTTGGAAAGCTCTCCGAGAGCTCTACGACTAGGGCAGCTTGCTTACTCGCTTTGCCCTTTTTTGGAGCCCATATTTGAACGTTTTAATCAGTTTCGGGCCAATTTTCTAATTTAGCTATATTTTTCCATCCCGGAGCGTAAGTCGTGTGCTGTTAAAAGGACAACAACCTTATTCGCGGGACATTAGAGGGCCCTACAATGCATTGAAATCTCGTCTTGCGAGTGTGCTAGGTTGTTGAAGCGGATGGGTTGTCGTTAAGCCTATTGGGCCTTCTGAATGGGCCATCTCTCTAGGCTGGGACTGTGAACCTTTAACACATAAAGGAATTGTGCCCGCAACATGACGGGTGCGATCATACCAGTACTAATGCACCGGATCCCATCAGAACTCCGAAGTTAAGCATGCTTGGGCGAGAGTAGTACTAGGATGGGTGACCCCCTGGGAAGTCCTCGTGTTGTACCCCCCTTTTCAATTTTTTTTGCTCCGGTTAGGGTTGCCAAGATACTTTATCCACCACATTTCTATTATCGAATCCCACGGCACCTTGGCCAATACAACTTCGCTTCACGTGGAGGCCGGGCCCGCAAACCGAGGGCGTAGGGCTTGTGAGCAGGTCTCCGTCGCTCCGGTGCCCATAACTTTTGATCCGTAAGGAGTTACGCGGCGCACATCATACTGTTGGAAAGCTCTCCGAGAGCTCTACGACAGGGGCAGCTAGCTTGCTCGCTGTGCCCTTTTTTGGAGCCCAAAATCGAACGTTTTCATCAGTTTCGGGCCACTTTTCTAATTTAGCTCAATTTTTCCGTCCCGGAGCGTACGTCGTGAGCTGTTAAAAGGACAACAACCTTACTCGCGGGACATTAGAGGGCCCTACAACGCATTGAAATCTCGTCTTCGAGTTTGCTGGGCCTTCTTAATGGGCCATCTCTCTAGGCTGGGACTGTGAACCATTAACACATAAAGGAATTGTGCCCTCAACATGACGGGTGCGATCACACCAGCACTAATGCACCGGATCCCATCAGAACTCCGAAGTTAAGCGTGCTTGGGCGAGAGTAGTACTAGGATGGGTGACCCCCTGGGAAGTCCTCGTGTTGCACCCCCTTTTCAATTTTTTTTTCTCCGGTTAGGGTTGCCAAGATACTTTATCCACCAGATTTCTATTATCGAATACCATGGCACCTTGGCCAATACAACTTCGCTTCACGTGGAGGCCGGGCCCGCAAATCGAGGGAGTAGGGCTTGTGAGCAGGCCTCCGTCGCCCTGGTGCCATAACTTTTGATCCGTAAGGAGTTACACTGCGCACAGCATATTGTTGGAAAGCTCTCCGAGAGCTCTACGACAGGTGTAGCTAACTTGCTCGCTGTACCTTTTTTTGGAGCATAAAATCGAACGTTTTCTTCAGTTTCGGGCCACTTTTCTAGCTTAGCTCTATTTTTCCGTCCCGGATCGTACGTCGTGAGTTGTTAAAAGGACAACAACATTACTCGCGGGACATTAGAGGGCCCTAAAACGCATTGAAATCTCGTCTTGCGAGTATGCTGGGTTGTTGAAGCGGATGGGTTGTCGTTAAGCCCATTGGGCCTTCTTAATGGGCCATCTCTCTAGGCTAGGACTGTGAACCATTAACACATAAAGGAATTGTGCCCTCAACATGATGGGTGCGATCATACCAGCACTAATGCACCGGATCCCATTAGAACTCCGAAGTTAAGCGTGCTTGGGCGAGAGTAGTACTAGGATTGGTGACCCCCTGGGAAGTCCTCGTGTTGCACCCCCCTTTTCAATTTTTTTTGCTCCGGTTAGGGTTGCCAAGATACTTTATCTACAACATTTCTATTATCGAATCCCACGGCACCTTGGGCAAGACAACTTCGCTTCACGTGGAGGCCGGGTCCTCAAACCGAGACCGTAGGGCTTGTGAGCTGGTCTCCGTCGCTCCGGTGCCCATAACTTTTCATCTGTAAGGAGTTACGCGACGCACATCATACTGTTGGAAAGCTCTCCGAGAGCTCTACGAAAGGGGCATCTAGCTTGCTCGCTATGCCCTTTTTTGGAGCCCAAAATTGAACGTTTTCATCAGTTTCAGGCTACTTTTCTAGTTTAGCTCAATTTTTCCGTCCCGGATCGTACGTCGTGAGCTGTTAAAAGGACAACAACCTTACTAGCGGGACATTAGAGGGCCCTACAATGCATTGAAATCTCGTCTTGCGAGTGTGCTAGGTTGTTGAAGCCGATTGGTTGTCGTTAAGCCCTTTGGGCCTTCTTAATGGGCCATCTCTCTAGGCTGGGACGGTGAACCATTAACACATAAAGGAATTGTGCCCTCAACATGACGGGTGCGATCACACCAGCACTAATTCACCGGATCCCATCAGAACTCCAAAGTTAAGCGTGCTTGGGCGAGAGTAGTACTAGGATGGGTGACCCCCTGGGAAGTCCTCGTGTTGTACCCCGCTTTTCAGTTTTTTTTGCTACGGTTAGGGTTGCCAAGATACTTTATTCACCACATTTCTATTATCGAATCCCACGGCACCTTGGCCAATAAAACTTCGCTTCACGTGGAGGCCGGGCATGCAAACGGAGGGCATAGGGCTTGTGAGCAGGTCTCCGTCGCTCCGGTGCCCATAACTTTTGAATCGTAAGGAGTTACGCGGCGCACAGCATATTGTTGGAAAGCTCTCCGAGGGCTCTACAACGGGGGCAAGCAGCTTGCTGGTTGTGCCCTTTTTTGGAGCCCGAAATCAAAAATATTCATCAGTTTCGGGCCACTTTTCCAGTTTAGCTCTATTTTTTCGTCCCGGATCGTACGTCGTGAGCTGTTAAATCGACAACAACCTTACTCGCGGGACATTAGAGGGCCCTACAACGCATTGAAATCTCGTCTTGCAACGATACTGGGTTGTTGAAGCGGATGGGTTTTCGTTAAGCCCATTGGGCCTTCTTAATGGGCCATCTCTTTAGGCTGGGACTATGAACCATTAACATATAAAGGAATTGTGCCCTCAACATGACGGGTGCGATCATACCAGTACTAATGCACCGGATCCCATCAGAACTCCGAAGTTAAGCGTGCTTGGGCGAGAGTAGTACTAGGATGGGTGACCCCCTGGGAAGTCCTCGTGTTGCACCCCCCTTTTCAATTTTTTTTGCTCCGGTTAGGGTTGCCAAGTTACTTTATCCACCACATTTCTATTATCGAATCCCACGGCACCTTGGCCAATACAACTTAGCTTCACATGGAGGCCGGGCCTGCAAACCGAGGGCGTAGGGCTTGTGAGCAGGTCTTCGTCGTTCCAGTGCCCAAAACTTTTGATCCGTAAGGAGTTACGCGGCGCACAGCATACTGTGGAAAGCTCTACGAGAGCTCTACGACAGGGGCATCTAGCTTGCTCGCTGTGCCCTTTTTTGGAGACAAAAATCGAACGTTTTCATCAGTTTCGGGCCACTTTTCTAGTTTAGCTCTATTTGTCCCTCCCATATCGTACGTCGTGAGCTGTTAAAAGAATGACAACCTTACTCGCGGGACATTAGAGGGCCCTACAACGCATTGAAATCTCGTCTTGCGAGTATGCTGGGTTGTTGAAGCGGATGGGTTGTCGTTAAGCCCATTGGGCCTCCTTAATGGGCCATCTCTCTAGGCAGGGACTGTGAACCATTAACACATAAAGGAATTGTGCCCTCAACATGACGGGTTCGATCATACCAGCACTAATGCACCGGATCCCATCAGAACTCCGAAGTTAAGCGTGCTTGGGCGAGAGTAGTACTAGTATGGATGACCCCCTGGGAAGTCCTCGTGTTGCACCCCCCTTTTTAATTTTTTTGCCCCGGTTAGGGTTGCCAAGATACTTTATCCACCACATTTCTATTATCGAATCCCACGGCACCTTGGCCAATACAACTTCGCTTCACGTGGAGGCCGGGCCCGCAAACCGAGGGCGTAGGGCTTGTGAGCAGGTCTCCATCGCTCCGGTGCCCATAACTTTTGATCCGTAAGGAGTTACGCGGCGCACAGCATACTGTTGGAAAGCTCTCTGAGAGCTCTACGACAGGGGCAGCTAGCTTGCTCGCTTTGCACTTTTTTGGAGCCCAAAACGAACGTTTTCATCAGTTTCGGTCCACTTTTCTAGTTTAGCTCTATTTTTTCGTCCTGGATCGCACGTCGTGAGCTGTTAAAAGAACAACAACCTTACTAGTGGGACATTAGAGGGCCTTACAACGCATTGAAATCTCGTCTTACGAGTATGCTGGGTTGTTGAAGCGGATGGGTTGTCGTTAAGCCCATTGGGCCTTCTTAATGGGCCATCTCTCTAGGCTGGGACTGTGAACCATTAACACATAAAGGAATTGTGCCCTCAACATGAAGGGTGCGATCATACCATCACTAATGCACCGGATCCCATCAGAACTCCGAAGTTAAGCGTGCTTGGGCGAGAGTAGTACTACGATGGGTGACCCATTGGGAAGTCCTCGTGTTGCACACCCCTTTTCAATTTTTTTTTGCTCCGGTTAGGGTTGCCAAGATACTTTATGCACCACATTTCTATTATCGAATCCCACGGCACCTTGGCCAATACAACTTCGCTTCACGTGGAAGCCGGGCCCGCAAACCGACGGCGTAGGGCTTGTGAACAGGTCTCCGTCGCTCCGGTGCCCATAACTTTTGATCCGTAAGTAGTTACGTGGTGCACAGCATACTGTTGGAAAGCTCTCCGAGAGCTCTACAACAGGCGCAGCTAGCTTGCTCGCTGTGCCCTTTTTTGGAGCCCAAAATCGAACGTTTTCATCAGTTTCGGGCCACTTTTCTAGTTTAGCTCTATTTTTCCGTCCCGGATCGTACGTCGTGAGCTGTTAAAAGGACAACAACCTTACTCGCGGGACATTAGAGGGCCCTACAACGCATTGAAATCTCATCTTGCGAGTATGCTGGGTTGTTGAAGCGGATGGGTTGTCGTTAAGCCCATTGGGCCTTCTTAATGGGCCATCTCTCTAGGCTGGGACTGTGAACCATTAACACATAAAGGAATTGTGCCCCCAACATGACGGGTGCGATCATACCAGTACTAATGCACCGGATCCCATCAGAACTCCGAAGTTAAGCGTGCTTGGGCGAGAGTAGTACTAGGATGGGTGACCCCCTGGGAAGTCCTCGTGTTGTACCCCCCTTTTCAATTTTTTTGCTCCGGTTAGGGTTGCCAAGATACTTTATCCACCACATTTCTATTATCGAATCCCACGGCACCTTGGCCAATACAACTTTGCTTCACGTGTAGGCCGGGCCTGCAAACCGAGGGCGTAGGGCTTGTGAGCAGGTCTCCGTCGCTCCGGTGCCCATAACTTTTGATCCGTAAGGAGTTACGCGACGCACAGCATACTGTTGGAAAGCTCTCCGAGAGCTCTATGACAGGGGCAGCTAGCATGCTCGCTGTGCCCTCTTTTGGAGCCCAATATCGAACGTTTTCATCAGTTTTGGGCCACTTTTCTAGTTTAGCTCCATTTTTCCGTCCCGGATCGTACGTCGTGAGCTGTTAAAAGGACAACAACCTTACTCGCAGGACATTAGAGGGCCCTACATCGCATTGAAATCTCGTCTTGCGAGTATGCTGGGTTGTTGAAGCGGATGGGTTGTCGTTAAGCCCATTGGGCCTTCTTAATGGGCCATCTCTCTAGGCTGGGACTGTGAACCATTAACACGTAAAGGAATTGTGCCGTCAACATGATGGGTGCGATCATACCAGCACTAATGCACCGGATCCCATCAGAACTCCGAAGTTAAGCGTGCTTGGGCGAGAGTAGTACTAGGATGGGTGACCCCCTGGGAAGTCCTCGTGTTGCACCCCCCTTTTCAATTTTTTTTGCTCCGGTTAAGGTTGCCAAGATACTTTATCCACCACATTTCTATTATCGAATCCCACGGCACCTTTAGCAAGACAACTTCGCTTCACGTGGAGGCCGGGCCCACAAATCGAGGGCGTAGGGCTTGTGAGCAGGTCTCCGTCGCTCCGGTGCCCATAACTTTTGATCTGTAAAGAGTTACGCGGCGCACAGCTTACTGTTGGAAAGCTCTCCGAGAGCTCTACAACAGGGGCAGCTAGCTTGCTCGCTGTGCACTTTTTTGGAGCCCAAAATCGAACGTTTTCATCAGTTTCGGGCCGCTTTTCTATTTTAGCTCTATTTTTCTGTCCCAGATCGTACGTCGTGAGCTGTTAAATGGACAACAACCTTACTCACGGGACATTAGAGGGCCCAACAACACATTGAAATCTCGTCTTGCGAGTATACTGGGTTGTTGAAGCGGATGGGTTGTCGTTAAGCCCATTGGGCCTTCTTAATGGGCCATCTCTCTAGGCTGGGACTGTGAACCATTAACACATAAAGGAATTGTGCCCTCAACATGACGGGTGCGATCATACCAGTACTAATGCACTGGATCCCATCAGAACTCCGAAGTTAAGCGTGCTTGGGCGAGAGTAGTACTAGGATGGGTAACCCCCTAGGAAGTCCTCGTGTTGCACCCCCCTTTTCAATTTTTTTTTGCTCCGGTTAGGGTTGCCAAGATACTTTATCCACCACATTTCTATTATCGAATCCCACGGCACCTTGGCCAATACAACTTTGCTTCACGTGTAGGCCGGGCCCGCAAACCGAGGGCGTAGGGCTTGTGAGCAGGTCTCCGTCGCTCCGGTGCCCATAACTTTTGATCCGTAAGGAGTTACGCGGCGCACAGCATACTGTTGGAAAGCTCTCCGAGAGCTCTACGACAGGGGCAGCTAGCTTGCTCGCTGTGCCCTTTTTTGGAGCCCAATATCGAACGTTTTCATCAGTTTCGAGCCACCTTTCTAGTTTAGCTCCATTTTTCCGTCCCGGACCGTACGTCGTGAGCTGTTAAAAGGACAACAACCTTACTCGCAGGACATTAGAGGGCACTACATTGCATTGAAATCTCGTCTTGCGAGTATGCTGGGTTGTTGAAGCGGATGGGTTGTCGTTAAGCCCATTGGGCCTTCTTAATGGGCCATCTCTCTAGGCTGGGACTGTGAACCATTAACACGTAAAGGAATTGTGCCCTCAACATGATGGGTGCGATCATACCAGCACTAATGCACCGGATCCCATCAGAACTCCGAAGTTAAGCGTGCTTGGGCGAGAGTAGTACTAGGATGGGTGACCCCCTAGGAAGTCCTCGTGTTGCACCCCCCTTTTCAATTTTTTTTGCTCCGGTTAAGGTTGCCAAGATACTTTATCCACCACATTTCTATTATCGAATCCCACGGCACCTTGGGCAAGACAACTTCGCTTCACGTGGAGGCCGGGCCCGCAAATCGAGGGCGTAGGGCTTGTGAGCAGGTCTCCGTCGCTCCGGTGCCCATAACTTTTGAACCGTAAAGAGTTACGCGGCACACAGCTTACTGTTGGAAAGCTCTCTGAGAGCTCTACGACAGGGGCAGCAAGCTTGCTCGCTGTGCCCTTTTTTGGAACCCAAAATTGAACGTTTTCATCAGTTTCGGGCCGTTTTTCTTGTTTTGCTCTATTTTTCTGTCCCAGATCGTACGTCGTGAGCTGTTAAATGGACAACAACCTTACTCGCGGGACATTAGAGGGCCCTACAACGCATTGAAATCTCGTCTTGCGAGTATACTGGGTTGTTGAAGCGGATGGGTTGTCGTTAAGCCCATTGGGCCTTCTTAATGGGCCATCTCTCTAGGCTGGGACTGTGAACCATTAACACATAAAGGAATTGTGCCCTCAACATGACGGGTGCGATCATACCAGTACTAATGCACTGGATCCCATCAGAACTCCGAAGTTAAGCGTGCTTGGTCGAGAGTAGTACTAAGATGGATGACCCTCTGGGAAGTCCTCGTGTTGCACACCCCTTTTCAATTTTTTTTGCTCCGGTTAGGGTTGCCAAGATACTTTATCCACCACATTTCTATTCTCGAATCCCACGGCACCTTGGGCAAGACAACTTCACTTCACGTGGAAGCCGGGCCAGCAAATCGAGGGCGTAGGGCTTGTGAGCAGGTATCCGTTGCTCCGGTGCCCTTATCTTTTGATCCGTAAGTAGTTCCCCAGAGCACAGCATACTGTTAGAAAGCTCTCCGAGAGCTCTACGACAGGGGCAGCTAGCTTGCTCGCTGTGCCCTTTTTTGTAGCCCAAAATCGAACGTTTTCATCAGGTTCGGGCTACTTTTCTAGTTTAGCTCTATTTTTCCATCCCGGATCGTACGTTGTGAGCTGTTAAATGGACAACAACCTTACTCGCGGGACATTAGAGGGCCCTACAACGCATTGAAATCTCGTCTTGCGAGTATGCTGGGTTGTTGAAGCGGATGGGTTGTCGTTAAGCCCATTGGGCCTTCTTAATGGGCCATCTCTCTAGGCTGGGACTGTGAACCATTAACACGTAAAGGAATTGTGCCGTCAACATGACGGGTGCGATCATACCAGTACTAATGCACCGGATCCCATCAGAATTCCGAAGTTAATCGTGCTTGGGCGAGAGTAGTACTAGGATGGGTGACCCCCTGGGAAGTCCTCGTGTTGCACCCCCCTTTTCAATTTTTTTTGCTCCGGTTAGGGTTTCCAAGATACTTTATCCACCACATTTCTATTATCGAATCACACGGCACCTTGGCCAATACAACTTCGCTTCACGTGGAGGCCGGGCCCGCAAACCGAGGGCGTAGGGCTTGTGAGCAGGTCTCCATCGCTTCGGTGCCCATAACTTTTGATCCGTAAGGACTTACGCGGCGTACAGCATACTATTGGAAAGCTCTCCGAGAGCTCTACGATAAGGGCAGCAGGCATGCTCGCTATGCCCTTTTTTGGAGCCCAAAATCAAACGTTTTCTTCATTTTCGGTCCACTTTTCTAGTTTAGCTCTATTTTTCTGTCCCGGATCGTACGTCGTGAGCTGTTAAAAGGACAACAACCTTACTCGCGGGACATTATAGGGCCCTACAACGCATTGAAATCTCGTCTTGCGAGTATGCTTGGTTGTTGAAGCGGATGGGTTGTCGTTAAGCCCATTGGGCCTTCTTAATGGGCCATCTCTCTAGGCTGGGACTGTGAACCATTAAAACATAAAAGAATTGTGCCCTCAACATGATGGGTATGATCATACCAGCACTAATGAACCGGATCCCATCAGATCTCTGAAGTTAAGCGTGCTTGGGCGAGAGTAGTACTAGGATGGGTGACCCCCTGGGAAGTCCTTGTGTTGCCCCCCCCTTTTCAATTTTTTTTGCTCCGGTTAGGGTTGCCAAGATACTTTATCCACCACATTTCTATTATCGAATCCCACGGCACCTTGGGCAAGACAACTTCGCTTCACGTGGAGGCCGGGCCCGCAAACCGAGGGCGTAGGGCTTGTGAGCAGGTCTCCGTCGCTCCGGTGCCCATAACTTTTGATCCGTAAGGAGTTACGCGGCGCACAGCATACTGTTGGAAAGCTCTCCGAGAGCTCTACGACAGGGGCAGCTAGCTTGCTCGTTGTACCCATTTTTGGAGCCCAAAATCGAACATTTTCATCAATTTCGGGCCACTTTTCTAGTTTAGCTCTATTTTTTCGTCCCGGATCGTACGTCGTGAGCTGTTAAAAGAACAACAACCTTACTCGCGGGACATTAGAGGGCCCTACAACGCATTGAAATCTCGTCTTGCGAGTATGCTGGGTTGTTGAAGCAGATGGGTTGTCGTTAAGCCCATTGGGCCTTCTTAATGGGCCATCTCTCTAGGCTGGGACTGTGAACCATTAACACATAAAGGAATTGTGCCCTCAACATGACGGGTGCGATCATACCAGCACTAATGCACCGGATCCCATCAGAACTCCGAAGTTAAGCGTGCTTGGGCGAGAGTAGTACTAGGATTGGTGACCCCATGGGAAATCCTCCTGTTGCACCCCCATTTTCAATTTCTTTTCTCTGGTTAGGGATACCAAGATACTTTATCCACCACATTTCTATTATCGAATCCCACGGCACCTTGGCCAATACAACTTCGCTTCACGTGGAGGCCGGGCCCGCAAACCGAGGGCGTAGGGCTTGTGAGCAGGTCTCCGTCGCTCCAGTGCCCATAACTTTTGATCCGTAAGGAGTTACGCGGCGCACAGCATACCGTTGGAAAGCTCTCCGAGAGCTCTACAACGGGGGCAGCCAACTTGCTCGCTGTACCTTTTTTTGGAGCCCAAAATCGAACGTTTTCATCAGTTTCGGGCCACTTTTCTAGTTTAGCTCTGTTTTTCCGTCCCGAATCGTACGTTGTGAGCTGTTAAATAGACGACAACCTTACTCACGGGACATTAGAGGGGCCTACAACGCATTGAAATCTCGACTTGCGAGGATGCTGGGTTGATGAAGCAGAAGGGTTATCGTTAAGCCCATTGGGCCTTCTTAATGGGCCATCTCTCTAGGCTGGGACTGTGAACCATTAACACGTAAAGGAATTGTGCCGTCAACATGACGGGTGCGATCATACCAGTACTAATGCACCGGATCCCATCAGAACTCCGAAGTTAAACGTGCTTGGGCGAGAGTAGTACTAGGATGGGTGACCCCCTGGGAAGTCCTCGTGTTGCACCCCCCTTTTCAATTTTTTTTTCTCCGGTTAGGGTTGCCAAGATACTTTATCCACCACATTTCTATTATCGAATCCCATGGCACCTTGGGCAAGACAACTTCGCTTCACGTGGAGGCCAGGCCCGCAAACCGAGGGCGTAGGGCTTGTGAGCAGGTCCCCGTCGCTCCGGTGCCCATAACTTTTGATCCGTAAGGAGTTACGCGGCCCACAGCATACCGTTGGAAAGCTCTTCGAGAGCTTTACAACAGGGGCAGCTAGCTTGCTCGCTGTCCCCTTTTTAGAGGCCAAAATCGAACATTTTCATAAGTTTCGGGCCACTTTTCTGATTTTTGCTCTATTTTTCCGTCCCGGATCGTACTTCGTGATCTGTTAAAAGGACAACAACCTTACTCGCGGGACATTAGAGGGCCCTACAACGCATTGAAATCTCGTCTTGCGAGTATGCTGGGTTGGTGAAGCGGATGGGTTGTCGTTAAACCCATTGGGCCTTCTTAATGGGCCATCTCTCTAGGCTGGGACTGTGAACCATTAACACATAAAGGAATTGTGCCCTCAACATGATGGGTGCGATCATACCAGCACTAATGCACCGGATCCCATTAGAACTCCGAAGTTAAGCGTGCTTGGGCGAGAGTAGTACTAGGATGGGTGACCCCCTGGGAAGTCCTCGTGTTGAAACCCCCTTTTCAATTTTTTTTGCTCCGGTTAGGGTTGCCAAGATACTTTATCCTCCACATTTCTATTATCGAATCCCACGGAACCTTGGGCAAGTGAACTTCGGTTCACGTGGAGGCCGAGCCCACAAACCGAGGGCGTAGGGCTTGTGAGCAGATCTCCGTCGCTCCGGTGCCCTTAACTTTTGATCCGTAAGGAGTTACGCGGAGCACAGCATACTGTTTGAAAGCTCTCTGAGAGCTCTACGACAGGGGCAGCTAGCTTGCTCGTTGTACCCTTTTTTGGAGCCCAAAATCGAACGTTTTCATCAATTTCGGGCCACTTTTCTAGTTTAGCTCTATTTTTTCGTCCCGGATCGTACGTCGTGAGCTGTTAAAAGAACAACAACCTTACTCGCGGGACATTAGAGGGCCCTACAACGCATTGAAATCTCGTCTTGAGAGTATGCTGGGTTGTTGAAGCGGATGGGTTGTCGTTAAGCCCATTTGGCCTTCTTAATGGGCCATCTCTCTAGGCTGGGACTGTGAACCATTAACACGTAAAGGAATTGTGCCGTCAACATGAAGGGTGCGATCATACCACTACTAATGCACCGGATCCCATCAGAACTCCGAAGTTAAACGTTCTTGGGCGAGAGTATTACTAGGATGGGTGACCCCCTGGGAAGTCCTCGTGTTGCACCCCCCTTTTCAATTTTTGTTTCTCCGGTTAGGGTTGCCAAGATACTTTATCCACCACATTTCTATTATCGAATCCCACGGCACCTTGGCCAATACAACTTCGCTTCACGTGGAGGTCGGGCCCGCAAACCGAGGGCGTAGGGCTTGTGAGCAGGTCTCCGTCGCTCCGGTGCCCATAACTTTTGATCCGTAAGGAGTTACGCGGCGCACAGCATACTGTTGGAAAGCTCTCTGAGAGCTCTACGACAAGGGCAGCAAGCTTGCTCGCTTTGCCCTTTATTGGAGCCCAAAATCGAATGTTTTCTTCAGTTTCGGGCCACTTTTCTACTTTAGCTCTATTTTTCCGTCCCGGATCGTACGTCGTGAGCTGTTAAAAGAACAACAACCTTACTCGCGGGACATTAGAGGGCCCTACAACGCATTGAAATCTCGTCTTGCGAGTATGCTGGGTTGTTGAAGCGGATGGGTTGTCGTTAAGCCCATTGGGCCTTCTTAATGGGCCATCTCTCTAGGCTGGGACTGTGAACCATTAACACATAAAGGAATTGTGCCCTCAACATGACGGGTGCGATCATACCAGTACTAATGCACCGGATCCCATCAGAACTCCGAAGTTAAGCGTGCTTGGGCGAGAGTAGTACTAGGATGGGTGACCCCCTGGGAAGTCCTCATGTTGCACCCCCTTTTCAATTTTTTTTGCTCCGGTTAGGGTTGCCAAGATACTTTATCCACCACATTTATATTATCGAATCCCACGGCACCTTGGCCAATACAACTTTGCTTCACGTGTAGGCCGGGCCCGCAAACCTAGGGCGTAAGGCTTGTGAACAGGTCTCCGTCGCTCCGGTGCCCATAACTTTTGATCCGTAAGGAGTTACGCGGTGCACAGCATACTGTTGGAAAGCTCTCCAAGAGCTCTACGACAGGGGCAACTAGCTTGCTTGCTGTGCCCTTTTTGGGAGCCCAATATCGAAAGTTTTCATCAGTTTTGGGCCACTTTTCTAGTTTAGCTCTATTTTTCTGTCCCGGATCGTACGTCGTGAGCTGTTAAAAGGACAACAACCATACTCGCGGGACATTAGAGGGCCCTACAACGGATTGAAATATCGTCTTACGAGTATGCTGGGTTATTGAAGCGGATGGGTTGTCGTTAAGCCCATTGGGCCTTCTTAATGGGCCATCTCTCTAGGCTGGGACTGTGAACCATTAACACATAAAAGAATTGTGCCCTCAACATGACGGTTGCGATCATACCTGTACTAATGCACTGGATCCCATTAGAAATCCGAAGTTAAACGTGCTTGGGCGAGAGTAGTACTAGGATGGGTGACCCCCTGGGAAGTCCTCGTGCTGCACCCCCCTTTTAATTTTTTTTTGCTCCGGTTAGGGTTGCCAAGATACTTTATCCACCACATTTCTATTATTGAATCCCACGGCACCTTGGGCAAGACAACTTCGCTTCATGTGGAGGCCGGGCCCGCAAACCGAGGGCGTAGGGCTTGTGAGCAAGTCTCCGTCGCTCCGGTGCCCATAACTTTTGATCCGTAAGGAGTTACGCGGCGAACAGCATACTGTTGGATAGCTCTCCGAGAGCTCTACGACAGGGGCAGCTAGCTTGCTCGCTGTGCCCTTTTTTGAAGCCCAAAATCAAACGTTTTCATCAGTTTCGTGCCACTTTTCTAGATTAGCTCTATTTTTCCGTCCCAGATCGTACGTCGTTAGCTGTTAAAAGAACAACAACTTTACTCGCGGGACATTAGAGGGCCCTATAACGCATTGAAATCTCGTCTTGAGAGTATGCTGGGTTGTTGAAGCGGATGGGTTGTCGTTAAGCCCATTGGGCCTTCTTAATGGGCCATCTCTCTAGGCTGGGACTGTGAACCATTAACACATAAAGGAATTGTGCCCTCAACATGACGGGTGCGATCATACCAGCACTAATGCACCGGATCCCATCAGAACTCCGAAGTTAAGCGTGCTTGGGCGAGAGTATTACTAGGATGGGTGACCCCCTGGGAAGTCCTCGTGTTGCACCCCCCTTTTCAATTTTTTTTTCTCCGGTTAGGGTTGCCAAGATACTTTATCCACCACATTTCTATTATCGAATCCCACGGCACCTTGGCCAATACAACTTCGCTTCACGTGGAGGCTGGGCCCGCAAACCGAGGGCGTAGGGCTTGTGAGCAGGTCTCCGTCGCTCCGGTGCCCATAACTTTTGATCCGTAAGGAGTTACGCGGCGCACAGCATACTGTTGGAAAGCTCTCCGAGAGCTCTACGACAGGGGCAGCTAGCTTGCTCGCTCTGCCCTTTTTTGGAGCCCAAAATCGAACGTTTTCATCAGTTTCGGGCCACTTTTCTGGTTTAGCTCTGTTTTTGGGTCCCAGATCGTACGTCGTGAGTTGTTAAAAGGACAACAACCTTACTCGCGGGACATTAGAGGGCCCTACAACGCATTGAAATCTCGTCTTGTGAGTATGCTGGGTTGTTGAAGCGGATGGGTTGTCGTTAAGCCCATTGGGCCTTCTTAATGGGCCATCTCTCTAGGCTGGGACTGTGAACCATTAACACATAAAGGAATTGTGCCCTCAACATGACGGGTGCAATCATACCAGTACTAATGCACCGGATCCCATCAGAACTCCGAAGTTAAGCGTGCTTGGGCGAGAGTAGTACTAGGATGGGTGACCCCCTGGGAAGTCCTCGTGTTGCACCCCCCTTTTCAATTTTTTTTGCTCCGGTTAGGGTTGCCAAGATACTTTATCCACCACATTTCTATTATCGAATCCCACGGCAACTTGGGCAAGACAACTTCGCTTCACGTGGAGGCCGGGCCAGCAAACCGAGGGCGTAGGGCTTGTGAGCAGGTCTCCGTCGCTCCGGTGCCCATAACTTTTGATCCGTAAGGAGTTACGCGGCGTACAACATACTGTTGGAAAGCTCTCCGAGAACTCTACGATGAGGGCAGCGAACTTGCTCGCTGTGCCCTTTTTTGGAGCCCAAAATCAAACGTTTTCATCAGTTTCGGGCCACTTTTCTAGTTTAGCTCTATTTTTCTGTCCCAGATCGTACGTCGTGAGTTGTTAAAAGGACAACAACCTTACTCGCGGGACATTAGAGGGCCCTACAACGCATTGAAATCTCGTCTTGCGAGTATGCTGGGTTGTTGAAGCGGATGGGTTATCGTTAAGCCCATTGGGCCTTCTTAATGGGCCATCTCTCTAGGCTGGGACTGTGAACCATTAACACATAAAGGAATTGTGCCCTCAACATGACGGGTGCGATCATACCAGCACTAATGCACCGGATCCCATCAGAACTCCGAAGTTAAGCGTGCTTGGGCGAGAGTATTACTAGGATGGGTGACCCCCTAGGAAGTCCTCGTGTTGCACCCCCTTTTCAATTTTTTTTGCCCCGGTTAGGCTTGGCAAGATGCTTTATCCACCACATTTCAATTACCGAATCCCACGACACGATGGGCAAGACGACTTCGCTTCACCTAGAGACCGGGCCCGCAAATCGAGGTCGCGAGGCTTGTGACCAGGTGTCTATCGCTCCGGTGCCCATAACTTTTGATCCGTAAGGAGTTACGCGGCGCAAAACATACTGTTGGAAAGCTCTTCTAGAGCTCTACGATAGGGGCAGCTTGCTTGCCCGCTTTGCCCTTTCTTGGTGCCCAAAATCGAACGTTTTCTTCAGTTTCGGCCCACTTTTCTAATTTAGCTATATTTTTCCATCCCGGATCGTACGTCGTGAGCTGTTAAAAGGACAACAACCTTACTCACGGGACATTAGAGGGCCCTACAATGCATTGAAATCTCGTCTTGCGGGTATGCTGGGTTGTTGAAGCGGATGGGTTATCGTTAAGCCCATTGGGCCTTCTTAATGGGCCATCTCTCTAGGCTGGGACTGTGAACCATTAACACACAAAGGAATTGTTCCCTCAAGATGACGGGTGCGATCATACCAGCACTAATGCACCGGATCCCATCAGAACTCCGAAGTTAAGCGTGCTTGGGCGAGAGTAGTACTAGGATGGGTCACCCCCTAGGAAGTCCTCGTGTTGCACCCCCCTTTTCAATTTTTTTTGCTCCGGTTAGGGTTGCCAAGATACTTTATCCACCACATTTCTATTATCGAATCCCACGGCACCTTGGGCAAGACAACTTCGCTTCACGTGGAGGCCGGGCCCGCAAATCGAGGGCGTAGGGCTTGTGAGCAGGTCTCCGTCGCTCCGGTGCCCATAACTTTTGATCCGTAAGGAGTTACGCGGCGCAAAGCATACTGTTGGAAAGCTCTCCGAGAGCTCTACGACAGGGGCAGCTAGCTTGCTCGCTGTGCCCTTTTTTGGAGCCCAAAATCGAACGTTTTCATCAGTTTCGGGCCACTTTTCTAGTTTAGCTCTATTTTTCCGTCCCGGATCGTACGTCGTGAGCTGTTAAATGGACAACAACCTTACTCGCGGGACATTAGAGGGCCCTACAACACATTGAAATCTCGTCTTGCGAGTATGCTGGGTTGTTGAAGCGGATGGGTTGTCGTTAAGCCCATTGGGCCTTCTTAATGGGCCATCTCTCTAGGCTGGGACTGTGAACCATTAACACGTAAAGGAATTGTGCCGTCAACATGACGGGTGCGATCATACCAGTACTAATGCACCGGATCCCATCAGAATTTCGAAGTTAATCGTGCTTGGGCGAGAGTAGTACTAGGATGGGTGACCCCCTGGGAAGTCCTCGTGTTGTACCCCCCTTTTAAATTTTTTTTGCTCCGGTTAGGGTTGCCAAGGTACTTTATCCACCACATTTCTATTATCGAATCCCACGGCACCTTGTCCAATACAACTTCGCTTCACGTGGACGCCGGGCCCGTAAACCGAGGGTGTAGGGCTTGTGAGCACGTCTCTGTCGCTCCGGTGCCCATAACATTTGATCCGTAAGGAGTTACGCGGCGCACAGCATACTGTTGGAAAGCTCTCCGAGAGCTCTACGACAGGGGCAGCTAGCTTGCTCGTTGTACCCATTTTTGGAGCCCAAAATCGAACATTTTCATCAATTTCGGGCCACTTTTCTAGTTTAGCTCTATTTTTCCGTCCCGGATCGTACGTCGTGAGCTGTTAAAAGGACAACAACCTTACTCGCAGGACATAAGAGGGCCCTACATCGCATTGAAATCTCGTCTTGCGAGTATGCTGGGTTGTTGAAGCAGATGGGTTGTCGTTAAGCCTATTGGGCCTTCTTAATGGGCCATCTCTCGAGGCTGGGACTGTGAACCATTAACACATAATGGAATTGTGCTATCAACATGACGGGTGCAATCATACCAGCACTAATGCACTGGATCCCATCAGAACTCCGAAGTTCAGCGTGCTTGGGCGAGAGTAGTACTAGGATGGGTGACCCCCTGGGAAGTCCTCGTGTTGCTCTCCCCTTTTCAATTTTTTTTGCTCCGGTTAGGGTTGCCAAGATACTTTATCTACCATATTTCTATTATCGAATCCCACGGCACCTTGGGCTAGACAACTTCGCTTAACGTGGAGGCCGGGCCCGCAAACCGAGGGCGTAGGGCTTGTGAGCAGGTCTCCGTCGCTCCGGTGCCCATAACTTTTGATCCGTAATGAGTTACGCGGCGCACAACATACTGTTGGAAAGCTCTCCGGGAGCTCTACGACAGGGGTAGCTAGCTTGCTCACGGTGCCCTTTTTTGAGCCCAAAATCGAACATTTTAATCAGTTTCGGGCCACTTTTCTAGTTTAGCTCTATTTTTCCATCCTGGATCGTTCGTCGTGAGCTGTTAAAAGAATAACAACCTTACTCGCGGGACATTAGAGGGCCCTACAACGCATTGAAATCTCATCTTACGAGTATGCTGGGTTGTTGAAGCGGATGGGTTGTCGTTAAGCCCATTGGGCCTTCTTAATGGGCCATCACTCTAGGCTGGGACTTTGAACCATTAACACATAAAGGAATTGTGCCCTCAACATGATGAGTGTGATCATACCAGCAATAATGCACCAGACCCCATCAGAACTCCGAAGTTAAGCGTGCTTGGGCGAGAGTACTACTAGAATGGGTGACTCCCTGGGAAGTCCTTGTGTTGTACCCCCCTTTTCAAATTTTTTTGCAACGGTTAGGGTTGCCAAGATACTTTATCCACCACATTTCTATTATAGAATCCCACAGCACCTTGGGCAACACAACTTCGCTTCACGTGGAGGGCGGGCCCGCAAGCCGAGGGCGTAGGGCTTGTGAGCAGGTCTCCGTCGCTCCGGTGCCCATAACTTTTGATCCGTAAGGAGTTACGCGGCGTACAGCATACTGTTGGAAAGCTCTCCGAGAGCTCTACGACGTGGGCAGCCAGCTTGCTCGCTGTGCCCTTTTTTGGCGACCAAAATTGAACGTTTTCATCAGTTTCTTCCTACTTTTGTAATTTAGCTCTATTTCGCCATCCCAGATCGTACATCGTGAGTTGTTAAAAGGACAACAACCCTACTCGCGGGACATTGGTGGGACCCATAACGCATTGAAATCTCGTCTTGCGAGGATGCTGGGTTGTTGAAGCGGATGGGTTGTCGTTAAGCCCATTGGGCCTTCTGAATGGGCCATCTCTCTAGGCTGGGACTGTGAACTGTTAACAAATAAATGAATTGTGCCCTCAACATGACGGTTGCGATCATACCAGCACTAATGCACCTGATCCCATCAGAACTCCGAAGTTAACCGTGCTTGGGCGAGATTAGTACTAGGATGGGTGAACCCCTGTGAAGTCCTCGTGTTGCACCCCCTTTTCAATTTTTTTTGCTCCGGTTAGAGTTGCCAAGATACTTTATCCACCATATTTCTATAATTGAATCCCACGGCACCTTGGGCAAAACAACTTCGCTTCACGTGGAGGGCGGGCCCGCAAACCGAGGGCTTAGGGCTTGTGAGCAGGGCTCCGTCGCTTCGGTGCCCATCACTTTTGATCTGTAAGGAGTTACACGGCGCCCAGTACACTGTTCGAAAGCTCTCCGAGTGCTCTACGACAGGGGCATTTAGCTTGCTCGCTGTGCCCTTTTTTGGAGCCCAAAATCGAACGTTTTCATCAGTTTCGGGCCACTTTTCTAGTTTGGCTCTATTTTTCCGTCCCGGATCGTACGTTGTGAGCTGTTAAATGGACAACAACCTTACTCGCGGAACATTAGAGGGCCCTAAAACGCATTGAAATCTCGTCTTGCGAGTAGGCTGGGTTGTTGAAGCGGATGAGTTGTCGTTAAGCCCATTGGGCCTTCTTAATGGGCCATCTCTCTAGGCTGGGACTGTGAACCATTAACACGTAAAGGAATTGTGCCGTCAACATGACGGGTGCGATCATACCAGTACTAATGCACCGGATCCCATCAGAATTCCGAAGTTAATCGTGCTTGGGCGAGAGTAGTACTAGGATGGGTGACCCCCTGGGAAGTCCTCGTGTTGCACCCCCCTTTTCAATTTTTTTTGCTCCGGTTAGGGTTGCCAAGATACTTTATCCACCACATTTCTATTATCGAATCACACGGCACCTTGGCCAATACAACTTCGCTTCACGTGGAGGCCGGGCCCGCAAACCGAGGGCGTAGGGCTTGTGAGCAGGTCTCCGTCGCTCCGGTGCCCATAACTTTTGATCCGTAAGGAGTTACGCGGCGCACAGCATACTGTTGGAAAGCTCTCCGAGAGCTCTACGACAGGGGCAGCTAGCTTGCTCGTTGTACCCATTTTTGGAGCCCAAAATCGAACATTTTCATCAATTTCGGGCCACTTTTCTAGTTTAGCTCTATTTTTCCGTCCCGGATCGTACGTCGTGAGCTGTTAAAAGAACAACAACCTTACTCGCGGGACATTAGAGGGCCCTACAACGCATTGAAATCTCGTCTTGCGAGTATGCTGGGTTGTTGAAGCGGATGGGTTGTCGTTAAGCCCATTGGGCCTTCTTAATGGGCCATCTCTCTAGGCTGGGACTGTGAACCATTAACACATAAAGGAATTGTGCCCTCAACATGACGGGTGCGATCATACCTGCACTAATCCACTGGATCCTATCAGAACTACGAAGTTAAGCGTGCTTGGGCGATAGTAGTACTTGGATGGGAAACCCCCTGGGAAGTCCTCGTGTTGCACCCCCATTTTCAATTTTTTTTTCTCCGGTTAGGGTTACCAAGATACTTTATCCACCACATTTCTATTATCGAATCCCACGGCACCTTGGCCAAGACAACTTCGCTTCACGTGGAGGCGAGGCCCGCAAACCGAGGGCGTAGGGCTTGTGAGCAGGTCTCCGTCGTTCCGGTACCCATAACTTTTGATCCGTAAGGAGTTACGCGGCGCACAGCATACTGTTGGAAAGCTCTCCGAGAGCTCTACGACAGGGGCAGCTAGCTTGCTCGCTGTGCCCTTTTTTGGATCCCAAAATCGAATGTTTTCATCAGTTTCGGGCCACTTTTCTAGTTTAGCTCTATTTTTCTGTCCCGGATCGTACGTCGTGAGCTGTTAAATGGACAACAACCTTACTCGCGGGACATTAGAGGGCCCTACAATGCATTGAAATCTCGTCTTGCGAGGATGCTGGGTTGTTGAAGCGGATGGGTTGTCGTTAAGCCCATTGGGCCTTCTGAATGGGCCATCTCTCTTGGCTGGGACTGTGAACCATTAACACGTAAAGGAATTGTGCCCTCAACATGACGGGTGCGATCATACTAGCACTAATGCACCGAATCCCATCTGAACTCCGAAGTTAAACATGCTTGGGCGAGAGTAGTACTAGGATGGGTGACCCCCTGGGAAGTCCTCGTGTTGTACCCCCATTTTTAATTTTTTTTACTCCGGTTGGGGTTGCCAGGATACTTTATCCACCACATTTCTATTATCGAATCCCATGGCACCTTGGGCAAGACAACTTCGCTTCACGTAGAGGCTAGGCCCGCAGACCGAGGGTATAGGGCTTGTGACCAGGTCTCCGTCGCTCCGGTGCCCATAACTTTCGATCCGTAACGAGTTCCGCGGCGCACAGCATACTGTTGGAAAGCACTCCGAGAGCTCTACGACAGGGCAGCTAGCTTGCTCACTGTGCCCTTTTTTGGAGCCCAAAATCGAACGTTTTCATCAGTTTCGGGCCACTTTTCTAGTTTAGCTCTATTTTTCCGTCCCGGATCGTACGTCGTGAGTTGTTAAATGGACAACAACCTTACTCGCGGGACATTAGAGGGCCCTACAACGCATTGAAATCTCGTCTTGCGAGGATGTTGGGTTGTTGAAGCGGATGGGTTGTCGTTAAGCCCATTGGGCCTTCTGAATGGGCCATCTCTCTAGGCTGGGACTGTGAACCATTAACACGTAAAGGAATTGTGCCGTCAACATGACGGGTGCGATCATACCAGCACTAATGCACCGGATCCCATCAGAACTCCGAAGTTAAGCGTGCTTGGGCGAGAGTAGTACTAGGATGGGTGACCCCCTAGGAAGTCCTCGTGTTGCACCCCCCTTTTCAATTTTTTTTCTCCGGTTAGGGTTGCCAAGATACTTTATCCACCACATTTCTATTATCGAATCCCACGGGACCATGGGCAAGACAACTTAGCTTCACGTGGAGGCCAGGCCCGCAAACCGAGGGCGTAGGGCTTGTGAGCAGGTCCCCGTCGCTTCAGTGCCCATAACTTTTGATCCGTAAGGAGTTACGCGGCGCACAGCATACTGTTGGAAAGCTCTCCGAGAGCTCTACGACAGGGGAAGCTAGCTTGCTCGCCAAAATCGAACGTTTTCATCAGTTTTGGGCCACTTTTCTAGTTTAGCTCTATTTTTCCGTCCCGGATCGTACGTCGTGAGCTGTTAAAAGGACAACAACCTTACTCGCGGGACATTAGAGGGCCCTACAACGCATTGAAATCTCGTCTTGCGAGTATGCTGGGTTGTTGAAGCGGATGGGTTGTCGTTAAGCCCATTGGGCCTTCTTAATGGGCCATCTCTCGAGGCTGGGTCTGTGAACCATTAACACATAAAGGAATTGTGCCCTCAACATGACGGGTACGATCATACCAGAACTAATACACCGGATCCCATCAGAACTCCGAAGTTAAGCATGCTAGGGCGAGAGTAGTACTAGGATGGGTGACCCCCTGGGAAGTCCTCGTGTTGCACCCCCCTTTTCAATTTTTTTTGCTCCGGTTAGGGTTGCCAAGATACTTTATCCACCACATTTCTATTATCGAATCCCACGGCACCTTGGCCAATACAACTTTGCTTCACGTGTAGGCCGGGCCCGCAAACCGAGGGCGTAGGGCTTGTGAGCAGGTCTCCGTCGCTCCGGTGCCCATAACTTTTGATCCGTAAGGAGTTATGCGGTGCACAGCATACTGTTGGAAAGCTCTCCGAGAGCTCTACGACAGGGGCAGCTAGCTTGCTCGCTGTGCCCTTTTTTGGAGCCCAATATCGAACGTTTTCATCAGTTTCGAGCCACCTTTCTAGTTTAGCTCTATTTTTCCGTCCCGGATCGTACGTCGTGAGCTGTTAAAAGGACAACAACCTTACTCGCAGGACATTAGAGGGCCCTACAACGCATTGAAATCTCATCTTGCGAGTATGGTGGGTTGTTGAAGCGGATGGATTGTCGTTAAGCCCATTGGGCCTTCTTACTGGGCCATCTCTCTAGGCTGGGACTGTGAGCCATTATCACATAAAGGAATTGTGCCATCAACATGACGGGTGCGATCATACCAGCACTAATGCACTGGATCCCATCAGAACTCCGAAGTTAAGCGTGCTTGGGAGAGAGTAATACTAGGATGGGTGACCCCCTGGGAAGTCCTCGTGTTGCACCCCCTTTTCAATTTTTTTTGCTTCGGTTAGGGTTGCACAGATACTTTATCCACCACATTTCTATTATCGAATCCCACGGCACCTTGGGCAAGACAACTTCGCTTCACGTGGAGGCCGGGCCCGCAAACCGAGGGCGTAGGGCTTGTGAGCAGGTCTCTGTCGCTCCGGTGCCCATAACTTTTGATCCGTAAGGAGTTACACGGCGCACAGCATACTGTTGGAAAGCTCTCTGAGAGCTCTACGACAGGGGCAGCAAGCTTGCTCTCTGTGCCCTTTATTGGAGCCCAAAATCAAACGTTTTCATCAGTTTCGGGCCACTTTTCTACTTTAGCTCTATTTTTCCGTCCCGAATCGTACGTCGTAAGCTGTTAAAAGGACAACAAGCTTACTCGCGGGACATTAGAGGGCCCTACAACGCATTGAAATCTCGTCTTGCGAGTATGCTGGGTTGTTGAAGCGGATGGGTTGTCGTTAAGCCCATTGGGCCTTCTTAATGGGCCATCTCTCTAGGCTGAGACTGTGAACCATTAACACATAGAGGAATTCTGCCCTCAACATGACGGGTACGATCATACCAGCACTAATGCACCGGATACCATTAGAACTTCAAAGTTAAGCGTGCTTGGGCGAGAGTAGTACTAGGATGGGTGACCCCCTGGGAAGTCCTCGTGTTGCACCCCCATTTTCAATTTTTTTTTTCCGGTTAGGGTTGCCAAGATACTTTATCCACCACATTTCTATTATCGAATCCCACGGCACCTTGGCCAATACAACTTCGCTTCACGTGGAGGCCGGGCCCGCAAACTGAGGGCGTAGGGCTTGTGAGCAGGTCTCCGTCGCTCCGGTGCCCATAACTTTTGATCCGTAAGGAGTTACGCGGCGCACAGCATACTGTTGGAAAGCTCTCCGAGAGCTCTACGACAGGGGCAGCTAGCTTGCTCGCTTTGCCCTTTTTTGGAGCCCAAAATCGAACGTTTTCATCAGTTTCGGGCCACTTTTCTAGTTTAGCTCTATTTTTTCGTCCCGGATCGTACGTCGTGAGCTGTTAAAAGGACAACAACCTTACTCGCGGGACATTAGAGGGCCCTACAACGCATTGAAATCTCGTCTTGCGAGGATGTTGGGTTGTTGAAGCGGATGGGTTGTCGTTAAGCCCATTGGGCCTTCTGAATGGGCCATCTCTCTAGGCTGGGACTGTGAACCATTAACACGTAAAGGAATTGTGCCGTCAACATGACGGGTGCGATCATACCAGTACTAATGCACCGGATCCCATCAGAACTCCGAAGTTAAACGTGCTTGGGCGAGAGTAGTACTAGGATGGGTGACCCCCTGGGAAGTCCTCGTGTTGCACCCCCCTTTTCAATTTTTTTTTCTCCGGTTAGTGTTGCCAAGATACTTTATCCACCACATTTCTATTATCGAATCCCACGGCACCTTGGGCAAGACAACTTCGCTTCACGTGGAGGCCGGGCCCGCAAACCGAGGGCGTAGGGCTTGTGAGCAGGTCTCCGTCGCTCCGGTGCCCATAACTTTTGATCCGTAAGGAGTTACGCGGCGCACAGCATACTGTTGGAAAGCTCTCCGAGAGCTCTACGACAGGGGCAGCTAGCTTGCTCGCTATGCCCTTTTTTGGAGCCCAAAATCGAACGTTTTCATTAGTTTTGGGCCACTTTTCTAGTTTAGCTCTATTTTTCCGTCCCAGATCGTACGTCGTGAGTTGTTAAAAGGACAACAACCTTACTCGCAGGACATTAGAGGGCCCTACAACGCATTGAAATTTCATCTTGCGAGTATGCTGGGTTGTTGAAGCGGATGGGTTGTCGTTAAGCCCATTGGGCCTTCTTAATGGGCCATCTCTCTAGGCTGGGACTGTGAACCATTAACACATAAAGGAATTGTGCCCTCAACATGACGGGTGCGATCATACCAGCACTAATGCACCGGATACCATTAGTACACCGAAGTTAAGCGTGCTTGGGCGAGAGTAGTACTAGGATGGGTGACCCCCTGCGAAGTCCTCGTGTTGCACCCCCCTTTTCAATTTTTTTTGCTCCGGTTAGGGTTGCCAAGATACTTTATCCACCACATTTCTATTATCGAATCCCACGGCACCTTGGCCAATACAACTTCGCTTCACGTGGAGGCTGGGCCCGCAAACCGAGGGCGTAGGGCTTGTGAGCAGGTCTCCGTCGCTCCGGTGCCCATAACTTTTGATCCGTAAGGAGTTACGCGGCGCACAGCATACTGTTGGAAAGCTCTCCGAGAGCTCTACAATAGGCGCAGCTAGCTTGCTCGCTGTGCCCCTTTTTGGAGCCCAAAATCGAACGTTTTCATCAGTTTCGGGCCACTTTTCTAGTTTAGCTCTATTTTTTCGTCGCGGATCGTACGTCGTGAGTTGTTAAATGGACAATAACCTTACTCGCGGGACATTAGAGGGCCCTACAACGGATTGAAATCTCGTCTTGCGAGGATGTTGGGTTGTTGAAGCGGATGGGTTGTCGTTAAGCCCTTTGGGGCTTCTTAATGGGCCATCTCTCTAGGCTGGGCCTGTGAACCATTAACACATAAAGGAATTGTGTCATCAACATGACGGGTGCGATCATACCAGCACTAATACACTGGATCCCATCAGAACTCCGAAGTTAAGCGTGCATGGGTGAGAGTTGTACTAGGATGGGTGACCCCCTGGGAAGTCGTAGTGTTGCTCCCCCGTTTTCAATTTTTTTTTCTCCGGTTAGTGTTGCCAAGATACTTTATCCACCATGTCACGCCCCGACCCAACCCCCAAGCTAAAGGTTAAGTCCGGACCCGACACACGGATAGAGTCTCTCCTGTACCGTGGACATTCTAAAACCTGGAAACACTTAAACAAGATCCCAACAATACAATACAGCTTTTCTCAATTAAACCACAAAGCTATAAGGCCATCCGAGCCTTATAGTACACAATAATTCCAAAACACACAAGCATGCGAGAACTTGTTGTCAGCATAGTCTTATAACCCTGACATTCTAGGAAATCAATAAAACAACTTAAAGAGTAAAGCATTCTACATTAACCATCCACTCCCAAGCATGCAAGGAAATAAGGCAAGAATAAAAGTTATTACAGTTCATAGACTTTCAAAGCTACAACCCAACCATCTAATCTTCGACTTATACAACAAGCATATACAAAGCCCTTGGGCTACAAAATAGTACATAAGGTAATCAGACGAGTCTTCCACATAGCAACAAAATCATTAACCACCTCAAGTTAACAGACACAGCAACTAAGGTAAAGGCTCGATCTGAACTTCTTCTTCCTCAACTAAATCAACAAGCTGGGGTTCACCCTCAGCGTCTCCTGAAACAGATATCGAGGTATGAGCAACCACTGTTGCCCAGTGAGGGATATAGTCCCGGGGCGTGCAATGCAACAAATAATACAATTATACAACAATAACACTTAGACAATAAAAGAAACAACAATAACTTAAATAACCACACATTTAAAAGGATACGTTTCAACAATCCCCTATACACCAATCTTCACTAGTCTTCAATCACGAACCACGAACCACAAACCACGAGCACGATCACGATAAGCCGGCATAACCCCAATCACTCCAGTGGGTGTACTCCGGATGTACCCCGAATCCTACGACCCAACATCCCCTGGCAATCTCCGGACCAGGCGAATGAGGGAATAGGGCACGGAGTTTGAATATCCACCGGCAAGCCCTCTGCCGCGCAGCCCACATTCAACACATCCCCCCCCACACTATGGTTGCGCAACCTCTATGCAATGCACTCAACGATGGCAAGTTAACAACAATAATATAAGCATTAACACATATGAGGATCAACAAAGTAGGTTGACCTCGTTGCAGTTAGGATAGAAGCAAAGATAGAAGCTAATAAGCAGTTTACAAATGAACTTATACCATATAAGCATAGAAACATTCCAAAAGCTCCAAATCAATTTAAAATCATATATAAACACTTAAGAGGCCCTGACATGGGTTTAGAAGTGTGAGACAACTTAAATTGCACCTAGACCCTATTGTTTTTCGAACTATTTCTCTTCTAAACCATAGTTAATGATTTCATTTTCAAAGGAAACTCTCCCAACCTTCTAACTAACCCCCAAGGTACCCTCTCAACCCTCGAACTCAATCAAATGCCCGCGTTTACCCCGAAAGCCCCAATTTCCCTCTTTTGGCTTTAAACCACACCTACATTGTCCGGGCTTCAAACAAGGGATATCAAGGCATCTATAGCACCTAGGTAGCCTAAGGATACTAGAATTGAAGCTCGAATCCACCCGGATTCACATTAACCCCGAAAGCCCCAACTTAAAGTCGGCTATTTTCCATTTTTAGGCGATTTAAGGGCAATGCAAGTGTACGGGGATATTTAATTATCTTCACTAGTACCTAAGGCATCAATTAGAAGCATTAATTCAAGCCAATTCGAGCAATTACACAAAACCCTAGAAAAAACGTCACTATTCACCCTAGAAATCAAACTAACGATTCTAACCGTTTAAATTGCGAAACGACGGTTCAAAAGTGTTCTCTAGCATTCATATAGATAGTATATTAGCATAGATAACAATTACAATAGCATATAATCATATTTTCAACAAATCAATAAATGAGCAACTATTTAAAAATGCAAAAACAAGTCGTGAAATCCCTCACCACTACGCGTAGGAGCACCTAGGAACCTTGCAAACACCCCACACTAGTTGCTCAAGGCTTGGCTTGGCTTGAATTGAAGAGTTGAAGATGGAAAAATGCTCCCAAGGGCAAGGAGGGGCTGTCGGGTTTTGGGGCTGCTGTTTCAGCTTTCTAATTTTTTTTTTGCATTTTATGAGTTTAAGTGTTAATATAAAGGGGTTAAGTTGAGGTGGGGTCCTTTGGGTGTTTAAGCGATCTAATAAAATGTGCATAGTAAGCTTTAAAACGAGCTTAAATGGTAAAATCTATGCTAGCTAATTAATTACCTAAGTCAGTTACCTAACACTATTTACTTGACTTCTAAAATTATTTTCTAAACGAGCCCTCCTAACGCATTTAGCTCAACTGCACATTTTTCACACTACTTTTACAATTAATATGATTTAATAAAAATGCTAATTAATTAATAGAAGACAGTTTAAAAATAGAGTGAATAGTAGTCACAAAGTCAGTTAATAAGGCATAGAAGTAAATGCGCAAACAAGGGATGCAACAGTAAATAAATGCATTGCAAATTCTCGGGCGTCACATCCTCTCCCCCTTAAACTAATTGCGTCCATGCAATTCTTACATGATTCGGCGAATAACTCCGGATACCGATCCCGCATCTGATCCTCTCTTTCCCATGTCGCATCCTCTACTCCGTGATGATCCCACAGAACTTTAACCATCGGAATGCTTTTAGTCCTCAGCTCCTGAACTTTCTGATCAACAATTCGAAGAGGTTTCTCGGTGTAGGTCAAAGTTTCACTGATCTCTAGCGGTTCCGGCTCAAGTATGTGAGAGGGATCTGGCTGATACTTCCGAAGCATAGAAACATGGAATACGTCATGAATTCTGCCAGGACTGGGAGGTAAAGCTAGACGGTAAGCCAAATCACCAACAGTTTCAGTTATCTCAAATGGTCCCACATATCGAGGACTGAGTTTACCTCCTTTACCATGCCGAATCAAACCCTTGCGAGGAGAAATTTTCAGAAATACCCGGTCCCCCACAGCAAATTTCAGATCACGACGTCGTCTATCTGCATAACTCTTCTGCCGGCTCTGTGCTGTAAGCATTCTTTTTCTGATAAGCTGCACCTGATCAATCATTTTGTTCATTTCAGGTAAGAGAGTAGGGTCGATAGTCTTCATCTCACCAACATCATCCCAGTAGAGAGGAGACCGACATTTACGCCCATCCAGAGCCTCATAAGGTGCCATCCCAATAGTAGCTTGATAACTATTGTTGTAGGCGAACTCTGCTAGTGGCAAATATTTCTCCCAACTTTTACCGAAGTCCAGAATGCAAGCCCGCAACATATCCTCAAGGATCAAGATAGTTCTCTCAGATTGACCATCTGTCTGAGGATGATAAGCTGTACTGAAATTCAAATTCGTGCCCAAAGCTTTCTGAATCTTCTGCCAGAACTGAGATGTGAATCTGGGATCTCTATCTGATACGATACTCTTTGGAATTCCATGTAGTCGGACAACATTCTCAATATACAACTCTACCAGTTTATCAAGAGAATCAGACTTCTTTTTAGCAATAAAATGGGAAGTCTTGGTCAGTCTATCCACAATAACCCAGACTGAGTCGTTACCCCTCGAAGACCTCGGTAAATCGGATACGAAATCCATAGTAATATGATCCCATTTCCAAACAGGAATAGCCAAAGGCTGCAACAACCCTGCAGGTCTCTGATGTTCTGCTTTAACTTTCTGACAAGTAAGACATCGGGCAACATAGTCAGCAATTTCTCTCTTCATATTATTCCACCAGAAATTCTGCTTCAAATCTTTATACATTTTCGTACTGCCTGGATGGATAGTATATCTGGAACTGTGTGCCTCAGCAAGAATATCCTTCTTCAGAGTTGGATCATTCGGAATACAGATTCTACCTTTGAATTTGAGAATACCATCGTCGTGCAGTTTGAAATCCGACTCTCCCCCTTTAGAATTCTCTAAGACTTTCAACAATTGAAGATCAGCCTGTTGAGCTTCTCGAATCCTGGATAACAACAGAGATTGAATCTGCAAACTTGCAAATTGAATACCAGAATTTGAAGTACTAGGCTTCCATAAGCACAACTCTTCCATGAATTCCCAATTCTTGATAATCAAGCTAGCAACAGTAGCCTTTCGGCTCAAGGCATCAGGAACAATATTGGCCTTACCTGGAAGATAATTAATATTGCAGTTGTAGTCTTCAAGTAATTCTACCCAACGCCTCTGCCTCATGTTCAACTCTTTCTGTGAAAACAGATATTTCAAGCTCTTATGATCTGTAAAGATTTCAAACTTGTTGCCCCAGAGATAATGACGCCATTTCTTTAATGCAAGGATGATAGCTGCAAGCTCAAGATCGTGAGTCGGATAGTTAAGTTCATAAGGCTTTAGTTTCCTGGAAGCATAAGCAATAACCCTGCCATTCTGCATCAATACACAACCCAGACCTTCCTTCGAAGCATCACTATAGATCATCAAATTATCATAACCCTCAGGTAAAGCAAGAATAGGAGCTGTAGTCAATCTCTTCTTCAATTCCTGGAAGCTGGCCTCACATTTATCATTCCAGTCAAATACTGTTTTCTTCTGAGTAAGCTGAGTTAAAGGCCCTGCAATCTTAGAGAAATCCTTTACAAACCTCCGATAATACCCAGCTAAACCAAGGAAGCTACGAATTTCCGTGACAGTTTCAGGTCGTTTCCAAGATAACACAACTTCAATCTTCGCTGGATCAACAGAAATACCATCCTGCGAGATAATATGGCCAAGAAAAGCAACTTGCTTAAGCCAGAATTCACATTTGCTAAACTTTGCAAATAACCGATGCTCCTGAAGTGTCTGCAACACAATTCTGAGATGTTGTTCATGTTCCGCCTCAGATTTATAATAAACAAGAATATCATCAATGAATATGACCACAAATTGGTCCAGATAAGGGCGGAATACCCTCTGCATTAAATCCATGAATGCGGCGGGAGCATTAGTAAGACCAAACGGCAAGACAACAAACTCATAATGGCCATATCGAGTTCTGAAAGCAGTTTTAGGAACATCATCTTTCTTAATCCTCAGCTGATAATAACCCTGCCTCAGATCAAATTTAGAGAATACCCTGGCGCCTTGCAACTGATCAAATAACTCTTCGATTAAAGGCAAAGGATATTTATTTTTGATGGTTACCTGATTAAGACCCCGATAATCGATGCATAGGCGAAGAGATCCGTCTTTCTTTTTAACGAAGAGAACTGGCGCACCCCACGGTGAAGAACTCGGCTGAATGAATCCCTTCTCAAGCAAGCCCTGCAATTGAACTTTCAATTCCTGCAACTCAGGTGGAGCCATTCTGTACGGAGTCCTAGAGATAGGGGAAGTCCCCGGCAACAAATCAATCATGAACTCTATCTCTCTATCAGGCGGTAACCCAGGTAATTCCTCAGGAAAGACCCCCGGAAACTCTCTCACGATAGGTACATCATTCAATTTCAATTGATCCCCAGGTTGATTAATCAAATAAGCAAGATAAGCCTCACAACCCTTGCTCAATAATTTAGATGCCCTAATAGAAGAAATAATAGGAGTTCCCGTAGATTTTCTACTACCAACTATTTTAAGTACAGGCTGGTCATGCATCTCTAGATACACAATCTTCTTTCTACAATCAAGCTGGGGATAATATTTACTTAACGAGTCGATCCCCAATATAATGTCAAAGTCATTGAAGGGTAGGATAATCAAATCAGCAGGAAAAACACGACCTTCAATAAATATACTACATGCTCTTTAAATAGACCTAGTAACAAACTTCGGACCCATAGGAGTATAGACCACAATCTCATGCAACAGTTTATCATGTTTCAATTTAGCATTTTGTGCACAAGTAGGAGTAATAAAAGAATGCGAAGCCCCAGAATCAATTAAAACCTTAACTGACTGATCATTAAGAAGAAAAATACCTTCTACCACAGCGGTAGTATCCGGAAGCTCCTCAGCATCCAAAGCAAATACACGGGCCTGGCCTCATGGTGGTGGTGCTGCAGTTGGAGCCCTGGTCTGAGAGTTCTGAGCTGATGTCTGACCTCTAGGATTCTTAAATTTCTGACAGTCTTTAACCCTGTGCTGATCACTGCCGCAACCTGTACACTTGTTATGTTTCTTCCAACAAACATCCTCAGTGTGACCCTGACGCTGACAGAAGCTGCACTGCTGGTGACGTCTTGCAACAGTGCCCCCCGAAGGAGCTCTGTAAGTAGAGGTAGCTGAACTACCCTGCTGCGAATGGGAAACTGCTGGACGGAACTGACTCTGAGTCTGACTCTGAACTGGTCGTGCCTGAGTCTGAGTAGGCCCTGTGTAACTCTGAGTCTGCCTCGGCTGCGAACTCTGCCCAACTGATACAGCCTGCCCCTGGTACCCCTGACTCTGAGACTGAAACCGTTTACTCGATTGACTGGTCTCGGCTAACACATCCGCCTTTCGCTTCTCATATCTCGAGGCAGCTCGGACTACTGCAGCATAGTTAGGAAAATCATTTGAAGACAAGTTCAGCATAATATCTCTCCTCAAACCCATGATGAACCTCTGAATCTTCATGTCCTCCGGCTGAATTAAAGCTGGTGCATAACGGGAAAGCCGGGTAAAAGTAGCCTCGTATTGATCTACCGTCATACTTCCCTGCCTCAAGTTTATGAACTCAGTCTGTCGCCTCTCGCGGGCAACTACTGATATATACTTGTCTCGAAATTCTCGGACAAAGTCGGCCCACGAATGATGACCTCCCTCAGCTCCCCATTTCTCACTGATGGTATTCCACCAATCTTCAGCATCACCCTCGAGAAGGAAAGTAGCATAGGTAATCTTCCTGTCATCATGGCACTCCAGTATCGCTGCCACTCTCTCGAACTTTCTTAGCCACATCTCAGCTTTCATATCGTCCGGCTCCCCAAAGAAAGTATAGGCCCCATGATGTATAAACCGATCATACAGATTACCTCCGGTAGGGCCACTACCTCCGGCTCTCGCAGCCTGATTACCTCCAACGACCCCTGGTTGACCCTGTTGTGTAACAAATTGGGCAATAGTGTTCATAGCTGTGGCCATCGTGGCCAAGATCTGTGCAGTGCTCGGTTCTTGAACCTGCGGTGCATTTTCGGCCACGTCAGCTTCTTGCCCACGAACCCCCTCGGGTTCTCCACCAACATTCGGATTATCAGCACGACGGCGAGGCCCCATCTCGAATAGCTAGAATGCAAAGTGTTATGACAGGTATATATATGTATATATGCAATTTATAAGTAAACACATAAAGAATAGTCCAATTAGATTCACATAAAGTCAAGTGCATAGAAGTTCAAATAAATATTCCACAATTTTGAAGTAAACATAAATCACTAGATCATACTTGACATTCTAGACTCTTGATATTCTATTTCCATGCTAGCATATTCATTCCTTATTCAAATTTTACTTAGGCAAATCAAAATCAAAGACTCATGTATTCACAAAGTCACATAACAATTCTCTACCCACAGACCGAGAAATTTAACCCGGCTTCATGCAATCTATAGCTCTGATACCACTTAAATGTCACGCCCCGACCCAACCCCCAAGCTAAAGGTTAAGTCCGTACCCGACACACGCACAGAGTCTCCCCTGTACCGTGGACATTCTAAAAACCTGTAAACACTTAAACAAGATCCCAACAATACAATACATTTGTGAACACTTAAACAAGATCTCAAAACTTATTTCTCGTTCCCCCTCGCTGAGTTCATAAGGACTCACCCTCTTTTATCATCTCAGGTGAAGAAGATCAAGAACAGGTACCCGAGGACGAAGTGCCTAACGATGATTCCTTGGAGTGATTGCCTGTCTTGTGTGCTTTGCGTGATTTTGGCTATTTGTGAACTATGCCACTTGAAGACTATTTCTTTTATGTTGCTCGTTGTTTATTGATGTAAATGACCCCGTTGTAATTTGGGTCTAATTCTGGGATTGTACTATCTATAACCGGACGAACTTTTATTTGGTTGTTTGCTTTCGTTTTCTTAATTAGTAGTTATCATAGGCATTCAAACCACTAGATGAACAATCAACTAAGTTAATTCTATCTAATTTCACTTAGGTGCTCATTTGCAAACTAAAGGATAATAGGTACTTGCATGATAGGAAATTGACAAATAAACAGGACATAGTTATCATGATAGGCTTATTAACCAAACGAGACTTTCAAGGTAAACTAGTTAGCCAATCGGTTGGTGTCAAATAGGAGTCCTTAATGGAATTGGATTAATGATTGGAATAATTGAGGCGTTTCGAGAATTAGGTCAAACCAAAGAGCCCAATTACAGCCGTTATGCTGCTGGTTTACCGAAAAATTTTAGAGTTTAGGCCAAGACGTTAAGTGTTAAATCTTCATGAACAGTTAAGTACGAGACGTGACTTGAATGTTTAGATCATACCCCAGTCTAACCTTTATAGGCCGGGTTGGGGCATGACATTAGAGGGCCCTACAACGCATTGAAATCTCGTCTTGCGAGTATGCTGGGTTATTGAAGCGGATGGGTTGTCGTTAAGCCCATTGGGCCTTCTTAATGGGCCATCTCTCTAGGCTGGGACTGTGAACCATTAACACATAAAGGAATTGTGCCCTCAACATGACGGGTGCGATCATACCAGCACTAATGCACCGGATCCCATCAGAACTCCGAAGTTAAGCGTGCTTGGGCGAGAGTAGTACTAGGATGGGTGACCCCCTGGGAAGTCCTCGTGTTGCACCCCCCTTTTCATTTTTTTTTTCTCCGGTTAGGGTTGCCAAGATACTTTATCCACCACATTTCTATTATCGAATCCCACGGCACCTTGGGCAAGACAACTTCGCTTCACGTGGAGGCCGGGCCCGCAAACCGAGGGCGTAGGGCTTGTGAGCAGGTCTCCGTTGCTCCGGTGCCCATAACTTTTGATCCGTAAGGAGTTACGCGGCGCACAGCATACTGTTGGAAAGCTCTCCGAGAGCTCTACGACAGGGGCAGCTAGCTTGCTCGCTGTGCCCTTTTTTGGATCCCAAAATCGAACGTTTTCATCAGTTTCGGGCCACTTTTCTAGTTTAGCTCTATTTTTCCGTCCCGGATCGTACGTCGTGAGCTGTTAAAAGGACAACAACCTTACTCGCGGGACATTAGAGGGCCCTACAACGCATTGAAATCTCGTCTTGCGAGTATGTTGGGTTGTTGAAGCGGATGGGTTGTCGTTAAGCCCATTGGGCCTTCTTAATGGGCCATCTCTCTAGGCTGGGACTGTGAACCATTAACACATAAAGGAATTGTGCCCTCAACATGACGGGTGCGATCATACCAGCACTAATGCACCGGATCCCATCAGAACTCCGAAGTTAAGCGTGCTTGGGCGAGAGTAGTACTAGGATGGGTGACCCCCTGGGAAGTCCTCTTGTTGCACCCCCCTTTTCAATTTTTTTTGCTCCGGTTAGGGTTGCCAAGATACTTTATCCACCACATTTCTATTATCGAATCCCATGGCACCTTGGGCAAGACAACTTCGCTTCACGTGGAGGCCGGGCCCGCAAACCGAGGGCGTAGGGCTTGTGAGCAGGTCTCCGTCGCTCCGGTGCCCATAACTTTTGATCCGTAAGGAGTTACACGGCGCACAACATACTGTTGGAAAGCTCTCCGAGAGCTCTACGACAGGGGCAGCTAGCTTGCTCGCTGTGCCATTTTTGGAGCCCAAAATCGAATATTTTCATCAGTTTCGGGCCCCTTTTCTAGTTTAGCTCTATTTTTCTGTCCCGGATCGTATGTCGTGAGCTGTTAAATGGACAACAACCTTACTCGCGGGACATTAGAGGGCCCTACAACGCATTGAAATCTCGTCTTGCGAGTATGCTGGGTTGTTGAAGCGGATGGGTTGTCGTTAAGCCCATTGGGCCTTCTTAATGGGCCATCTCTCTAGGCTGGGACTGTGAACCATTAACACATAAAGGAATTGTGCCCTCAACATGACGGGTGCGATCATACCAGCACTAATGCACCGGATCCCATCAGAACTCCGAAGTTAAGCGTGCTTGGGCGAGAGTAGTACTAGGATGGGTGACCCCCTGGGAAGTCCTTGTGTTGCACCCCCTTTTCAATTTTTTTTGCTCCGATTAGGGTTGCCAAGATACTTTATCCACCACATTTCTATTATCGAATCCCACGGCACCTTGGGCAAGACAACTTCGCTTCACGTGGAGGCCGGGCCCGTAAACCGAGGGCGTAGGGCTTGTGAGCAGGTCTCCGTCGCTCCGGTGCCCATAACTTTTGATCCGTAAGGAGTTACGCGGCGCACAACATACTGTTGGAAAGCTCTCCGAGAGCTCTACGACAGGGGTAGCTAGCTTGCTCGCTGTGCCCTTTTTTGGAGCCCAAAATCGAACGTTTTCATCAGTTTCGGGCCACTTTTCTAGTTTAGCTCTATTTTTCCATCCCGGATCGTACGTCGTGAGCTGTTAAAAGAACAACAACCTTACTCGCGGGACATTAGAGGGCCCTACAACACATTGAAATCTCGTCTTGCGAGTATGCTGGGTTGTTGAAGCGGATGGGTTGTCGTTAAGCCCATTAGGCCTTCTTAATGGGCCATCTCTCTAGGCTGGGACTGTGAACCATTAACACATAAAGGAATTGTGCCCTCAACATGACGGGTGCGATCATACCAGCACTAATGCACAGGATCCCATCAGAACTCCGAAGTTAAGCGTTCTCGGGCGAGAGTAGTACTAGGATGGGTGACCCCCTGGGAAGTCCTCGTGTTGCACCCCCCTTTTCAATTTTTTTTTCTCCGGTTAGGGTTGCCAAGATACTTTATCCACCACATTTCTATTATCGAATCCCATGGCACCTTGGGCAAGACAACTTCACTTCACGTGGAGGCCAGGCCCGCAAACAGAGGGCGTAGGGCTTGTGAGCAGGTCTCAGTCGCTCTGGTGCCCATAACTTTTGATCCGTAAGGAGTTACGCGGCGCACAGCATACTGTTGGAAAGCTCTCCGAGAGCTCTACGATAGGGGCAGCTAGCTTGCTCGCTGTGCCCTTTTTTGGAGCCCAAAATCGAACGTTTTCATCAGTTTCGGGCCACTTTTCTAGTTTAGCTCAATTTTTCCATCCCGGATCGTACGTCGTGAGCTGTTAAAAGGACAACAACCTTACTCGCGGGACATTAGAGGGCCCTACAACGCATTGAAATCTCGTCTCGCGAGTATGCTGGGTTGTTGAAGCGGATGGGTTGTCGTTAAGCCCATTGGGCCTTCTTAATGGGCCATCTCTCTAGGCTGGGACTGTGAACCACTAACACATAAAGGAATTATGCCCTCAACATGACGGGTGCGATCATACCAGCACAAATGCACCGGATCCCATCAGAACTCCGAAGTTAAGCGTGCTTGGGCGAGAGTAGTACTAGGATGGGTGACCCTTTGGGAAGTCCTCGTGTTGCACCCCCCTTTTTAATTTTTTTTTTCTCCGGTTAGGGTTGCCAAGATACTTTATCCACCACATTTCTATTATCGAATCCCACGGCACCTTGGGCAAGACAACTTCGCTTCACGTGGAGGCCGGGCCCGCAAACCGAGGGCGTAGGGCTTGTGAGCAGGTCTCCGTCGCTCCGGTGCCCATAACTTTTGATCCGTAAGGAGTTACGCGGCGCACAGCATACTGTTGGAAAGCTCTCCGAGAGCTCTACAACAGGGGCAGCTAGCTTGCTCGTTGTGCCCTTTTTTGGAGCCCAAAATCGAACGTTTTCATCAGTTTCGGGCCACTTTTCCGGTTTAGCTATATTTTTCCGTCCCGGATCGTACGTCGTGAGCTGTTAAAAGAACAACAACCTTACTCGCGAGACATTAGAGGGCCCTACAACGCATTGAAATCTCGTCTTGCGAGTATGCTGGGTTGTTGAAGCGGATGGGTTGTCGTTAAGCCCATTGGGCCTTCTTAATGGGCCATCTCTCTAGGCTGGGACTGTGAACCATTAACACATAAAGGAATTGTGCCCTCGAGTTGACGGGTGCCATCATACCAGCACTAATGCAGCGGATCCCACCAGAACTCGGAAGTTAAGCGTGCTTGGGCGAGAGTAGTACTATGATGGGTGACCCCCTAGGAAGTCCTCGTGTTGCACCCCTCTTTACAATTTTTTTTTCTCCGGTTAGGTTTGCCAGGATACTTTATCCACCACATTTCTATTATCGAATCCCACGGCACCTTGGGCAAGACAACTTCGCTTCACGTGCAGGCCGGGCCCGCAAACCGAGGGCGTAGGGCTTGTGAGCAGGTCTCCGTCGCTCCGGTGCCCATAACTTTTGATCCGTAAGGAGTTACGCGGCGCACAACATACTGTTGGAAAGCTCTCCGAGAGCTCTACGACAGGGGCAGCTAGCTTGCTCGTTGTGCCCTTTTTTGGAGCCCAAAATCAAACGTTTTCATCAGTTTCGGGCCACTTTTCTGGTTTAGCTATATTTTTCCGTCCCGGATCGTACGTCGTGAGCTGTTAAAAGAACAACAACCTTACTCGCGGGACATTAGAGGGCCCTACAACACATTGAAATCTCGTCTTGCGAGTATGCTGGGTTGTTGAAGCAGATGGGTTGTCGTTAAGCCCATTAGGCCTTCTTAATAGGCCATCTCTCTAGGCTGGGACTGTGAACCATTAACACATAAAAGAATTGTGCCCTCAACATGACGGGTGCGATCATTCCAGCACTAATGCACAGGATCCCATCAGAACTCCGAAGTTAAGCGTGCTTGGGCGAGAGTAGTACTAGGATGGGTGACCCCCTGGGAAGTCCTCGTGTTGCACCCCCCTTTTCAATTTTTTTTTCTTCGGTTAGGGTTGCCAAGATACTTTATCCACCACATTTCTATTATCGAATCCCACGGCACCTTGGGCAAGACAACTTCGCTTCACGTGGAGGCCTGGCCCGCAAACGAGGGCGTAGGGCATATGAGCAGGTCTCCGTCGCTCCGGTGCCCATAACTTTTGATCCGTAAGGAGTTACGCGGCGCACAGCATACTGTTGGAAAGCTCTCCGAGAGCTCTACGACAGGGGCAGCTAGCTTGCTCGTTGTACCCATTTTTGGAGCCCAAAATCGAACATTTTCATCAATTTCGGGCCACTTTTCTAGTTTAGCTCTATTTTTCCGTCCCGGATCGTACGTCGTGAGCTGTTAAAAGAACAACAACCTTACTCGCGGGACATTAGAGGGCCCTACAACGCATTGAAATCTCGTCTTGCGAGTATGCTGGGTTGTTGAAGCGGATGGGTTGTCGTTAAGCCCATTGGGCCTTCTTAATGGGCCATCTCTCTAGGCTGGGACTGTGAACCATTAACACATAAAGGAATTGTGCTCTCAACATGATGGGTGCGATCATACCAGTACTAATGCACCGGATCCCATCAGAAATCCGAAGTTAAGCGTGCTTGGGCGAGAGTAGTACTAGGATGGGTGACCCCCTGGGAAGTCCTCGTGTTGCACCCCCCTTTTCAATTTTTTTTGCTCCGGTTAGGGTTGCCAAGATACTTTATCCACCACATTTCTATTATCGAATCCCATGGTACCTTGGCCAATACAACTTCGCTTCATGTGGAGGCCGGGCCCGCAAACCGAGGGCGTAGGGCTTGTGAGCAGGTCTCCGTCGCTCCGATGGCTATAACTTTTGAACCGTAAGGAGTTACGTGGCGCACAGCATACTGTTGTAAAGCTCTCCGAGAGCTCTACGACTGGGGCAGATAGCTTGCCCACTATGCCCTTTTTTGGTGGCCAAAATCCAATGTTTTCATCAGTTTCGTGCCACTTTTCTAGTTTAGCTTTATTTTTCCGTCCCAGATCGTACGTCGTGAGTTGTTTAAAGGACAACAACCTTACTCGCGGGACATTAGAGGGCCCTACAACGCATTGAAATCTCATCTTGCGAGTATGCTGGGTTGTTGAAGCGGATGTGTTGTCGTTAAGCCCATTGGGCCTTCTTAATGGGCCATCTCTCTAGGCTGGGACTGTGAACCATTAACACATAAAGGAATTGTGCCCTCAACATGATGGGTGCGATCATACCAGTACTAATGCACCGGATCCCATCAGAACTCCGAAGTTAAGCGTGCTTGGGCGAGAGTAGTACTAGGATGGGTGACCCCCTGGGAAGTCCTCGTGTTGCACCCCCCTTTTCAATTTTTTTTGCTCCGGTTAGGGTTGCCAAGATACTTTATCCACCACATTTCTATTATCGAATCCCACGGTACCTTGGCCAATACAACTTCGCTTCACGTGGAGGCCGGGCCCGCAAACCGAGGGCGTAGGGCTTGTGAGCAGGTCTCCGTCGCTCCGGTGCCCATAACTTTTGAACCGTAAGGAGTTACGCGGTGCACAGCATACTGTTGGAAAGCTCTCCGAGAGCTCTACGACAGGGGCAGCTAGCTTGCTCGCTGTGCCCTTTTTTGGAGCCCAAAATCGAACGTTTTCATCTGTTTTGGGCCACTTTTCTAGTAGAGCTCTATTTTTTCATCCCGGACCGTACGTCGTGAGCTGTTAAAAGGACAACAACCTTACTCGCGGGACATTAGAGGGCCCTACAACGCATTGAAATCTCGTCTTGCGAGTATGCTGGGTTGTTGAAGCGGATGGGTTGTCGTTACGACCATTGGGCCTTCTTAATGGGCCATATCTCTAGGCTGGGACTGTGAACCATTAACACATAAAGGAATTGTGCACTCAACATAACAGGTGCGATCATACCAGTACTAATGCACCGGATCCCATCAAAACTCCGAAGTTAAGCGTGCTTGGGCGAGAGTAGTACTAGGATGGGTGACCCCCTGGGAAGTCCTCGTGTTGCACCCCTTTTTCAATTTTTTTTTCTCCGGTTAGGGTTGCCAAGATACTTTATCCACCACATTTCTATTATCGAATCCCACGGCACCTTGGGCAAGACAACTTCGCTTCACGTGGAGGCCGGGCCCGCAAACCGAGGGCGTAGGACTTGTGAGCAGGTCTCCGTCGCTCCGGTGCCCATAACTTTTGATCCGTAAGGAGTTACGCGGTGCACAGCATACTGTTGGAAAGCTCTCCGAGAGCTCTACGACAGGGGCAGCTAGCTTGCTCGCTGTGCCCTTTTTTGGAGCCCAAAATCGAACGTTTTCATCAGTTTCGGGCCACTTTTCTAGTTTAGCTCTATTTTTTCGTCCCGGATCGTACGTCGTGAGCTGTTAAAAGGACAACAACCTTACTCGCGGGACATTAAAGGGCCCTACAACGCATTGAAATCTCGTCTTGCGAGTATGCTGGGTTGTTGAAGCGGATGGGTTGTCGTTAAGCCCATTGGGCCTTCTTAATGGGCCATCTCCCAAGGTTGGGACTGTGAACCATTAACACATAAAGGAATTTTGCCGTCAACATGACGGGTGAGATCATACCAGCACTAATGCACCGGATCCCATCAGAACTCAGAAGTTAAGTGTGCTTGGGCGAGAGTAGTACTAGGATGGTTGACCCCCTGGGAAGTCCTCGTGTTGCACCCCCCTTTTCAAATTTTTTTGCTCCGGTTAGGGTTGCCAAGATACTTTATCCACCACAATTCTATTATCGAATCCCACAGCACCTTGGGCAAGACAACTTCGCTTCACGTGGAGGCCGGGCAAGCAAATCGAGGGCGTGGGGCTTGTGAGCAGGTCTGCGTCGCTCCGGTGCCCATAGCTTTTGATCCGTAAGGAGTTACGCGGCGCACAACATACTTTTGGAAAGCTCTCTGAGAGCTCTACGACAGGAACAGCTAGCTTGCTCGCTGTGCCCTTTTTTGGAGCCCAAAATCGAAGGTTTTCATCAGTTTCAGGACGCTTTTCTAGTTTAGCTCTATTTTTGCGTCCCAGACCGTACGTCGTGAGCTGTTAAAAGGACAACAACCTTACTCGCGAGACATTAGAGGGCCCTACAACGTATTGAAATCTCGTCTTGCGAGTATGCTGGGTTGTTGAAGCGGATGGGTTGTCGTTAAGCCCATTGGGCCTTCTTAATGGGCCATCTCTCTAGGCTGGGACTGTGAACCATTAACACATAAAGGAATTGTGCCGTCAACATGACGGGTGCGATCATACCAGCACTAATGCACCGGATCCCATCAGAACTCCGAAGTTAAGCGTGCTTGGGCGAGAGTAGTACTAGGATGGGTGACCCCTTGGGAAGTCCTCGTGTTGCACCCCCTTTTCAAATTTTTTTGCTCCGGTTAGGGTTGCCAAGATACTTTGTCCACCACATTTCTATTACCGAATCCCACGGCACCTTGGGCAAGACAACTTCGCTTCACGTGGAGGCCGGGCCCGCAAACCGAGGGCGTAGGGCTTGTGAGCAGGTCTCCGTCGCTCCGGTGCCCATAACTTTTGATCCGTAAGGAGTTACGCGGCGCACAACATACTGTTGGAAAGCTCTCCGAGAGCTCTACGACAGGGGCAGCTAGCTTCCTCGTTGTGCCCTTTTTTGGAGCCCAAAATCGAACGTTTTCATCAGTTTTGGGCCACTTTTCTAGTAGAGCTCTATTTTTTCTTCCCGGACCATACGTCGTGAGCTGTTAAAAGGACAAGAACCATACTCGCGGGACATTAGAGGGCCCTATAACGCATTGAAATCTCGTCTTGCGAGTATGCTAGGTTGTTGAAGAGGATGGGTTGTCGTTAAGCCAATTGGGCATTCTTAATGGGCCATCTCTCTAGGCTGGGACTGTGAACCATTAACACATAAAGGAATTGTGCCCACAACATTACGGGTGCGATCATACCAGCACTAATGCACCGGATCCCATCAGAGCTCCGAAGTTAAGCGTGCTTGGGCGAGAGTAGTACTAGGATGGGTGACCCCCTGGGAAGTCCTCGTGTTGCACCCCCCTTTTCAATTTTTTTTGCTCCGGTTAGGGTTGCCAAGATACTTTATCCACCACATTTCTATTATCGAATCCCACGGCACCTTGGGCAAGACAACTTCGCTTCACGTGGAGGCCGGGCCCGCATACCGAGGGCGTAGGGCTTATGAGCAAGTCTCCGTCGCTCCAGTGCACATAACTTTTGATCCGTAAGGAGTTACGCGGCACACAGCATACTGTTAGAAAGCTCTCCGAGAGCTCTACGACAGGGGCAGCTAGCTTGCTCGCTGTACCTTTTTTTGGTGCCCAAAATTGTACCCCCCTTTTCAAATTTTTTTGCTCCGGTTAGGGTTGCCAAGATACTTTATCCACCACATTTCTATTATCGAATCCCACGGCAGCTTGGGCAAGACAACTTCGCTTCACGTAGAGGCCGGGCCCGCAAACCGAGGGCGTAGGGCTTGTGAGAAGGTCTGCGTCGCTCCGGTGCCCATAACTTTTGATCCGTAAGGAGTTACGCGGCGCACAACATACTGTTCTAAAGCTCTTCGAGAGCTCTACGACAGGGGTAGATTGCTTGCCCGTTGTGCCCTTTTTTGGACCCCAAAATCGAATGTTTTCATCAGTTTCGGGACACTTTTCTAGTTTAGCTCTATTTCTCCGTCCCGGATCGTACGTCGTGAGCTGTTAAAAGGACAACAACCTTACTCGTGGGACATTAGAGGGCCCTACAACGCATTGAAATCTCGTCTTGCGAGTATGCTGGGTTGTTGAAGCGGATGGGTTGTCGTTAAGCCCATTGGGCCTTCTTAATGGGCCATCTCTCTAGGCTAGGACTGTGAACCATTAACACATAAAGGAATTGTGCCCTCAACATGACGGGTGCGATCATACCAGCACTAATGCACCGGATCCCATCAGAACTCTGAAGTTAAGCGTGCTTGGGCGAGAGTAGTACTAGGATGGGTGACCCCTTGGGAAGTCCTCGTGTTGCGCCCCCCTTTTCAATTTTTTTTGCTCCGGTTAGGGTTGCCAAGATACTTTATCCACCGCATTTCTATTATCGAAACCCACGACACCTTGGGCAAGACAACTTCTCTTCTCATGGAGGCCGGGCCCGCAAACCGAGGGCGTAGGGCTTGTGAGCACGTCTCCGTCACTCCCATGCCCATACCTTTTGATCCGTAAGGAGTTACGCGGCGCACAACATACTGTTGGAAAGCTTTCTGAGAGCTCTACGACAGGGGCAGCTAGCTTGCTCGCTGTGCCCTTTTTTGGAGCCCAAAATCGAACGTTTTCATCAGTTTTGGGCCACTTTTATAGTTCGGCTCTATTTTTCCGTCCTGGATCGTACGTCCTGAGCTGTTAACTGGACAACAACCTTACTCGTGGGACATTAGAGGGCCCTACAACGCATTGAAATCTTGTCTCGCGAGTATACTAGGTTGTTGAAGTGGATGGGTTGTCGTTAAGCCCATTTGGACTTCTTAATGGGCCATCTCTATAGGCTGGGACTGTGAACCATTAACACATAAAGGAATTGTGCCCTCAACATGATGGGTGTGATCATACCAGTACTAATGCACCGGATCCCATCAGAACTCCGAAGTTAAGTGTGCTTGGGTGAGAGTAGTACTAGGATGGGTGACCCCCAATGAAGTCCTCGTGTTGCACCCCTCTTTTCAATTTTTTTTGCTCCGGTTAGGGTTGCCAAGATACTTTATCCGTCACATTTCTATTATCGAATCACACGGCACCTTGGCGAATACAACTTCGCTGCACATGGAGGCCGGGCCCGAAAACCGAGGGCGTAGGGCTTGTGAGCAGGTCTCCGTCGCTCCGGTGCCCATAACTTTTGATCTGTAAGGAGTTACGCGGCGCACAGCATACAGTTGGAAAGCTCTCCGAGTGCTCTACGACAGGGGCAGCTAGCTTGCTCGCTGTACCCTTTTTTGGAGCCCAAAATCGAACGTTTTCATTAGTTTTGGACCACTTTTCTGGTTTAGCTCTATTTTTCCGTCCCGAATCGTACGTCGTGAGCTGTTAAAAGGACAACAACCTTACTCGCGGGACATTAGAGGGCCCTACAACGCATTGAAATCTGGTCTTGCCAGTATGCTGGGTTGTTGAAGCGGATGGGTTGTCGTTAAGCCCATTGGGCCTTCTTAATGGGCCATCTCTCTAGGCTGGGACTGTGAACCATTAACACACAAAGGAATGGTGCCCTAAACATGACGAGTGCGATCATACCAGCACTAATGCACCGGATCCCATCTGAACTCAGAAGTTAAGTGTGCTTGGGAGAAAGTAGTACTAGGATGGGTTGCCCCCTGGGAAGTCCTCGTGTTGCACCCCCCTTTTCAATTTTTTTTGCTCCGGTTAGGGTTGCCTAGATACTTTATCCACCACATTTCTCTTATCTTATCCTATGGCACCTTGGCAAGAAAACTTCGCTTCACGTGGAGGCCGAGCCCGCAAATCGAGGGCGTTGGGCTTGTGAGAAGGTCTGCGTCGCTCCGGTGCCTATAACTTTTGATCCGTAAGGAGTTACGCGGCGCACAGCATACTGTTGTAAAGCTCTACAAGAGCTCTACGACAGGGGTAGATAGCTTGCTCGCTGTGACCTTTTTTGGAGCCCAAAATCGAACGTTTTCATCAGTTTCGGGCCACTTTTCTAGTTTAGCTTTATTTTTCCGTCCCGGATCGTACGTCATGAGCAGTTAAAAGGACAACAACCTTACTCGCGGGACACTAGAGGGTCCAACAACGCATTGACATCTCGTCTTGCGAGTACGATTGGTTGTTGAAGCGGAAGGGCTGTCGTTAAGGCCATTGGGCCTTCTTAATGGGCCATCTCTCTAGGATGGGACTGTGAACCATTAACAAATAAAGGAATTGTGCCCTCAACATGACGGGTGCGATCATACCAGTAGTAATGCATCGGATCCCATCAGAACTCCGATGTTAAGCGTGCTTGGGCGAGAGTAGTACTAGGATGGGTGACCCTCTGGGAAGTCCTCGTGTTGCACCCCCCTTTTAAATTTTTTTTGCTCCGGTTAGGGTTGCCGAGATACCTTATCCACCACATTTCTATTATCGAATCCCACAGCACCTTGGGCAAGACAACTTCGCTTCATGTGGAGGCCGGGCCTGCAAACCGAGGGCATAGGGCTTGTGAGCAGGTCTCCGTCGCTCAGGTGCCCATAACTTTTGATCCGTAAGGAATTACGCGGCGCACAGCATACTGTTGTAAAGCTCTACGAGAGCTCTACGACAGGGGCAGATAGCTTGCTCGCTGTGCCCTATTTTGGAGCCCAAAATCGAACGTTTTCATCAGTTTCGGGACACTTTTCTAGTTTAGCTCTATTTTTTCGTCCCGGATCGTACGTCGTGAGCAGTTAAAAGGACAACAACCTTACTCGCGGGACATTAGAGGGCCCTTCAACACATTGAAATCTCGTCTTGCGAGTATGCTGGGTTGTTGAAGCGGATGGGTTGTCGTTAAGCCCATTGGGCCTTCTTAATGGGCCATCTCTCGAGGCTGGGACTGTGAACCATTAACACATAAAGTAATTGTGCCCTCAACATGACGGGTGCAATCATACTAGCACTAATGCACCGGATCCCATCAGAACTCAAAAGTTAAGCGTGCTTGGGCGAGAGTAGTAATAGGATGGGTGACCCCCTGGGAAGTCCTCGTGTTGTACCCCTCTTTTCAATTTTTTTTGCTCCGGTTAGGGTTGCCAAGATACTTTATCCACCACATTTCTATTATCGAATCCCACGGTACCTTGGCCAATACAACTTCGCTTCACGTGGAGGCCGGGCCCGCAAACCGAGGGCGTAGGGCTTGTGAGCAGGTCTCCGTCGCTCCGGTACCCATAACTTTTGATCAGTAAGGAGTTACGCGGTGCACAGCATACTGTTGGAAAGCTCTACGAGAGCTCTACGATAGGGACAGCTAGCTTGCTCGCTGTGCCCTTTTTTGGAGCCCAAAATCGAACGTTTTCATCAGTTTCGGGCCACTTTTCTAGTTTAGCTCTATTTTTCCATCCCGGATCGTACGTCGTGAGCTGTTAAAAGGACAACAACCTTACTCACAGGAAATTAGAGGGCCCTACAATGCATTGAAATCTCATCTTACGAGTATGCTGGGTTGTTGAAGCGGATGGGTTGTCGTTAAGCCCATTGGGCCTTCTTAATGGGCCATCACTCTAGGCTGGGACTGTGAACCATTAACACATAAAGGAATTGTGACCTCAACATGACGGGTGGGATCATACCAGCACTAAGACACCGGATCCCATCAGAACTCAAAAGTTAAGCGTGCTTGGGCGAGAGTAGTACTAGGATGGGTGACCCCCTCGGAAGTCCTCGTGTTGCACCCCTCCCTTTTCAATTTTTTTTTCCTCCGGTTAGGGTTGCCAAGATACTTTATCCACCACATTTCTATTATCGAATCCCACGGTACCTTGGCCAATACAACTTCGCTTCACGTGGAGGCCGGGCCCGCAAACCGTGGGCGTAGCGCTTGTGAGCAGGTCTCCGTCGCATCGGTGCCCATAACTTTTGTTCCATAAGGCGTTACGCGGAACACAGCATACTGTTGGTAAGCTCTCCGAGAGCTCTATGACGGGGGCAGCCAGTTTGCTCGCTGTGCCCTTTTTGGAGCCCAAAATCGAACGTTTTCATCAGTTTTAGGCCACTTTTCTAATTAAGCTCTATTTTTCTGTCCCGGATCGTACGTCGTGAGCAGTTAAAAGGACAACAACCTTACTAACAGGACATTAGAGGGCCCTACAATGCATCGAAATCTCATCTTGCGAGGATGCTGGGTTGTTGAAGCGGATGGGTTGTCGTTAAGCCCATTGGGCCTTCTTAATGGGCCATCTCTCTAGGCTGGGACTGTGAACCATTAACACATAAAGGAATTTTGCCGTCAACATGACGGGTGCGATCATACCAGCACTAATGCACCGGATCCCATCAGAACTCCGAAGTTAAGTGTGCTTGGGCGAGAGTAGTACTAGGAATGGTGACCCCTTGGGAAGTCCTCGTGTTGCACCCCCCTTTTCATTTTTTTTTTGCTCCGGTTAGGGTTGCCAAGATACTTTATCCACCACATTTCTATTATCGAATCCCACGGCACCTTGGGCAAGACAACTTCGCTTCACGTGGAGGCCGGGCCCGCAAATCGAGGGCGTAGGGCTTGTGAGCAGGTCTGCGTCGCTCCGGTGCCCATAACTTTTGATCCGTAAGGAGTTACGCGGCGCACAGCATACTGTTGGAAAGCTCTCTGAGAGCTCTCCGACAAGGGCAGCTAGTTTGCTCGCTGTGCCCTTTTTTGGAGCCCAAAATCGTACGTTTTCATTAGTTTCGGGCTACTTTTCTAGTTTAACTCTATTTTTCCGTCCCGGATCGTACGTCGTGAGCTGTTAAAAGGACAACAACCTTACTCGCGGGACATTAGAGGGCCCTACAACGCATTGAAATCTCGTCTTGCGAGTATGCTGGGTTGTTGAAGCGGATGGGTTGTCGTTAAGCCCATTGGGCCTTCTTAATGGGCCATCTCTCTAGGCTGGGACTGTGAACCATTAACACATAAAGGAATTGTGCCCTCAACATGACGGGTGCGATCATACCATTACTAATGCACCGGATCCCATCAGAACTCCGAAGTTAAGCGTGCTTGGGCGAGAGTAGTACTAGGATGGGTGACCCCCTGGGAAGTCCTCGTGTTGCACCCCCCTTTTCAATTTTTTTTGCTCCGGTTAGGGTTGCCAAGATACTTTGTCCACCACATTTCTATTATCGAATCCCACGGCACCTTGGGCAAGACAACTTCGCTTCACGTGGAGGCCGGGCCCGCAAACCGAGGGCGTAGGGCTTGTGAGCAGGTCTCCGTCGCTCCGGTGCCCATAACTTTTGATCCGTAAGGAGTTACGCGGCGCGCAACATACTGTTGGAAAGCACTCCGAGAGCTCTACTACAGGGGCAGCTAGCTTGCTCGCTGTGCCCTTTTTTGTAGCCCAAAATCGAACATTTTCATCAGTTTCGGGTCACTTTTCTAGTTTAGCTCTATTTCTCCGTCCCGGATCGTACGTCGTGAGCTGTTAAATGGACAACAACCTTACTCGCGGGACATTAGAGGGCCCTACAACGCATTGAAATCTCGTCTCGCGAGTATGCTGGGTTGTTGAAGCGGATGGGTTGTCGTTAAGCCCATTGGGCCTTCTTAATGGGCCATCTCTCTAGGCTGGGACTGTGAACCATTAACACATAAAGGAATTGTGCCCTCAACATGACGGGTGCGATCATACCAGTACTAATGCACCGGATCCCATCAGAACTCCGAAGTTAAGCGTGCTTGGGCGAGAGTAGTACTAGGATGGGTGACCCCCTGGGAAGTCCTCGTGTTGCACCCCCCTTTTCAATTTTTTTTGCTCCGGTTAGGGTTGCCAAGATACTTTATCCACCACATTTCTATTATCGAATCCCACGGTACCTTGGCCAATACAACTTCGCTTCACGTGGAGGACGGGCCTGCAAACCGAGGGCGTAGCGCAAAACTTTTGATCCGTAAGGAGTTACGCGGCGCACATCATACTGTTGGAAAGCTCTCCGAGAGCTCTACGACAGGGGCAACTAGCATGCTCGCTGTGCCCTTTTTTCGAGCCCAAAATCAAATGTTTTCATCAGTTTTGGGCCACTTTTCTTGTTTAGCTCTATTTTTCTGACCCGGATCGTACGTCGTGACCTGTTAAAAGGACAACAACCTTACTCGCGGGACATTAGAGGGCCCTAAAACGCATTGAAATCTCGTCGTGCGTGTATACTGGGTTGTTGAAGCGGATGGGGTGTCGTTAAGCCCATTGGTCCTTCTTAATGGGCCATCTCTCTAGGCTGGGACTGTGAACCGTTAACACATAAAGGAATTGTGCCGTCAACATGACAGGTGCGATCATACCAGCACTAACTTTTGATCCGTAAGGAGTTACGCGGCGCACAGCATACTGTTGGAAAGCTCTCCAAGAGCTCTACGTCGGCGGCAGCTAGCTTGCTCGCTGAGCCCTTTTTTGCAGCCCAAAATCAAACGTTTTCATCATTTTTTGACCACTTTTCTAGTTTAGCTCTGTTTTACTGTCCCGGATCGTACATCGTTAGCTGTTAAAAGGACAACAACCTTACTCACGGGACATTAGAGGGCCCTACAATGCATTGAAATCTCGTCTTGCGAGTATGCTGGGTTGTTGAAGCCGATGGGTTGTCGTTAAGCCCATTGGGCCTTCTTAATGGGCCATCTCTCTAGGCTTGAACTGTGAACCATTAACACATAAAGGAATTGTGTCCTCAACATGACAGGTGCGATCATACCAGTACTAATGCACCGGATCCCATCAGAACTCCAAAGTTAAGCGTGCTTGGGCGAGAGTAGTACTAGGATGGGTGACCCCCTGGGAAGTCCTCGTGCTGCACCTCCCTTTTCAATTTTTTTTGCTCCGGTTTGGGTTGCCAAGATACTTTATCCACCACATTTCTATTATCGAATCCCATTGCACCTTGGGCAAGACAACTTCGCTTCACGTGGAGGCCGGGCCCGTAATCCGAGGGCGTAGGGCTTGTGAGCAGGTCTCCGTCGCTCCGGTGCCCATAACTTTTGATCCGTAAGGAGTTACGCGGCGCGCAACATACTGTTGGAAAGCTCTCCGAGAGCTCTACGACAGGGGCAGCTAGCTTGCTCGCTGTGCCCTTTTTTGGAGCCCAAAATCGAACATTTTCATCAGTTTCGGGCCACTTTTCTAGTTTAGCTCTATTTTTCCATCCCGGATCGTACGTCTTGAGCTGTTAAAAGGACAACAACCTTACTCGCGGGACATTAGAGGGCCCTACAACGCATTGAAATCTCGTCTTGCGAATATGCTGGGTTGTTGAAGCGGATGGGTTGTCGTTAAGCCCATTGGGCCTTCTTAATGGGCCATCTCTCTAGGCTGGGACTGTGAACCATTAACACATAAAGGAATTGTGCCCTCAACATGACGGGTGCGATCATACCAGTACTAATGCACCGGATCCCATCAGAACTCCGAAGTTAAGCGTGCTTGGGCGAGAGTAGTACTAGGATGGGTGACCCCCTGGGAAGTCCTCGTGTTGCACCCCCCTTTTCAATTTTTTTTGCTCCGGTTAGGGTTGCCAAGATACTTTATCCACCACATTTCTATTATCGAATCTCATGGCACCTTGGGCAAGACAACTTCGCTTCACGTGGAGGCCGGGCCCGCAAACCGAGGGCGTAGGGCTTGTGAGCAGGTCTGCGTCGCTCCGGTGCCCATAACTTTTGATCCGTAAGGAGTTACGCGGCGCACAGCATACTGTTGGAAAGCTCTCCGAGAGCTCTACGATAGGGGCAGCTAGCTTGCTTGTTGTGCCCTTTTTTGGGGCCCAAAATCGAACGTTTTCATCAGTTTCGGGCCACTTTTCTAGTTTAGCTCAATTTTTCCATCCCGGATCGTACGTCTTGAGCTATTAAATGGACCACAACCTTACTCGAGGGATATTAGAGGGCCCTACAACGCATTGAAATCTCGTCTCGCGAGTATGCTGGGTTGTTGAAACGGATGGGTTGTCGTTAAGCCCACTGGGCCTTCTTAATGGGCCATCTCTCTAGGCTGGGACTGTGAACCATTAACACATAAAGGAATTGTGCCGTCAAATTGACGGGTTCGATCATACCAGCACTAATGCACCGGATCCTATCCGAACTCCGAAGTTAAGCGTGCATGGGCGAGAGTAGTACTAGGATGGGTGACCCCCTGGGAAGTCCTCGTGTTGCACCCCCCTTTTCAATTTTTTTTGCTCCGGTTAGGGTTGCCAAGATACTTTATCCACCACATTTCTATTATCGAATCCCACGGCACCTTGGGCAAGACAACTTCGCTTCACGTGGAGGCCGGGCCCGCAAACCGATGGCGTAGGGCTTGTGAGCAGGTCTGCGTCGCTCCGGTGCCCATAACTTTTGATCCGTAAGGCGTTACGCGGCGCACAGCATACTGTTGGAAAGCTTTCCGAGAGCTCTATGACAGGGACAGCTATCTTGCTCGTTGTGCCCTTTTTTGGAGCTCAAAATTGAACATTTTCATCAGTTTCGGGCCACTTTTCTAGTTTAGCTCTATTTTTCCGTCCCGGACCGTACGTCGTGAGCTGTTAAAAGGACAACAACCTTACTCGCGGGACATTAGAGGGCCCTACAACGCATTGAAATCTCGTCTTGCGAATATGCTGGGTTGTTGAAGCGGATGGGTTGTCGTTAAGCCCATTGGGCCTTCTTAATGGGCCATCTCTCTAGGCTGGGACTGTGAACCATTAACACATAAAGGAATTGTGCCCTCAACATGACGGGTGCGATCATACCAGCACTAATGCACCGGATCCCATCAGAACTCCGAAGTTAAGCGTGCTTGGGCGAGAGTAGTACTAGGATGGGTGACCCCCTGGGAAGTCCTCGTGTTGCACCCCCCTTTTCAATTTTTTTTGCTCCGGTTAGGGTTGCCAAGATACTTTATCCACCACATTTCTATTATCGAATCCCACGGCACCTTGGGCAAGACAACTTCGCTTCACGTGGAGGCCGGGTATGCAAACCGAGGTCGTAGGGCTTGTGAGCAGGTCTCCATCGCTCTGGTGCCCATAACTTTTGATCCGTAAGGAGTTACACGGCGCACAGCATACTGTTGGAAAGCTCTCTAAGAGCTCTACGACAGGGGCAGCTAGCTTGCTCGCTATGCCCTTTTTTGGAGCCCAAAATCGAACGTTTTCATCAGTTTCGGGACACTTTTCTAGTTTAGCTCTATTTTTCCATCCCGGATCGTACGTCGTGAGCTGTTAAATGGACAACAACCTTACTCGCGGGACATTAGAGGGCCCTACAACGCATTGAAATCTCGCATTATGAGTATGCTGGGTTGTTGAAGCGGATGGGTTGTCCTTAAGCCCATTGGGCCTTCTTAATGGGCCATCTCTCTAGGCTGGGACTGTGAACCATTAACACATAAAGGAATTGTGCCCTCAACATGACGGGCGCGATCATACCAGTACTAATGCACCGGATCCCATCAGAACTCCGAAGTTAAGCGTGCTTGGGCGAGAGTAGTACTAGGATGGGTGACCCCCTGGGAAGTCCTCGTGTTGCACCCCCCTTTTCAATTTTTTTTGCTCCGGTTAGGGTTGCCAAGATACTTTATCCACCACATTTCTATTATCGAATCCCACGGTACCTTGGCCAATACAACTTCGCTTCACGTGGAGGCCGGGCCCGCAAACCGAGGGCGTAGGGCTTGTGAGCAGGTCTCCGTCGCTCTGGTGGCCATAACTTTTGAACCGTAAGGAGTTACGCGGTGCACAGCATACTGTTGGAAAGCTCTCCGAGAGCTCTACGACAGGGGCAGCTAGCTTGCTCGCTGTGCCCTTTTTTGGAGCCCAAAATCGAACGTTTTCATCAGTTTCGGGCCACTTTTCTAGTTTAGCTCTATTTTTCCGTCCCGGATCGTACGTCGTGAGCTGTTAAAAGGACAACAACCTTACTCGCGGGACATTAGAGGGCCCTACAATGCATTGAAATCTCGTCTTGCGAATATGCTGGGTTGTTGAAGCGGATGGGTTGTCGTTAAGCCCATTGGGCCTTCTTAATGGGCCATCTCTCTAGGCTAGGACTGTGAACCGTTAACAAATAAAGGAATTGTGCCCTAAAAATGACGGGTGCGATCATACCAGTACTAATGCACCGGATCCCATCAGAACTCCGAAGTTAATCGTGCTTGGGTGAGAGTAGTACTAGGATGGGTGACCCCTTTGGAAGTCCTTGTGTTGCACCCCTTTTTCAATTTTTTTTGCCCTGGTTTGGGTTGCCAAGATACTTTATCCACCACATTTCTATTATCTAATCTCATGGCACCTTGGGCAGGGCAACTTCGCTACACGTGGAGGCCGGGCCAGCAAACCTAGGGCGTAGGGCTTGTGAGCAGGTCTGCGTCGCTCCTGTGCCCATAACGTTTGATCCGTAAGGAGTTACGCAGCGCACAACATACTGTTGGAAAGCTCTCCGAGAGCTCTACGATAGGGGCAGCTAGCTTGCTTGTTGTGCCCTTTTTTGGACCCCAAAATCGAACGTTTTCATCAGTTTTGGGCCACTTTTCTAGTTTAGCTCTATTTTTCAGTCCCGGATCGTACGTCGTGAGCTGTTAAAAGGACAACAACCTTTACTCGCATTGAAATCTCGTCTTACAAGTATACTAGGTTGTTGAAGCAGATGGGTGGTCGTTAAGCCCATTGGGCTTTCTTAATGGGCCATCTCTCTAGGTTGGGACTGTGAACCATTAACACATAAAGGAATTGTGCCCTCAACATGACGGGTGCGATCATACCAGTACTAATGCACCGGATCCCATCAGAACTCCGAAGATAAGCGTGCTTGGGAGAGAGTAGTACTAGGATGGGTGACCCCTAGGAAGTCCTCGTGTTGCACCCCCATTTTCAATTTTTTTTTGCTCCGGTTAGGGTTGCCAAGATACTTTATCCACCACATTTCTATTATCGAATCCCACGGTACCTTGGGCAAGACCACTTCGCTTCACGTGGAGGCCGAGCCCGAAAACCGAGGTCGTAGGGCTTATGAGCAGGTCTCTGTCGCTCCGGTGCCCATAACTTTTGATCCGTATGGAGTTACGCGGCGCAACATACTGTTGGAAAGTTCTCCGAGAGCTCTACTACAGGGGCAGCTAGCTTGCTCGCTTTGCCCTTTTTTGTAGCCCAAAATAGAACCTTTTCATCAGTTTCGGGCCACTTTTCAAGTTTAGCTCTATTTTTCCGTCCCGGATCGTACGTCTTGAGCTGTTAAATGGACAACAACCTTAATCGAGGGACATTAGAGGGCCCTACAACGCATTGAAATCTCGTCTCGCGAGTATGCTGGGTTGTTGAAGCGGATGGGTTGTCGTTAAGCCCATTGGGCCTTCTTAATGGGCCATCTCTCTAGGCTGGGACTGTGAACCATTAACACATAAAGGAATTGTGCCGTCAACATGACGGGTGCGATCATACCAGTACTAATGCACCGGATCCCATCAGAACTCCGAAGTTAAGCGTGCTTGGGCGAGAGTAGTACTAGGATGGGTGACCCCCTGGGAAGTCCTCGTGTTGCACCCCCCTTTTCAATTTTTTTTGCTCCGGTAAGGGTTACCAAGATACTTTATCCACCACATTTCTATTATCGAATTGCACGGTACCTTGGCCAATACAACTTCGCTTCACGTGGAGGCCGGGCCCGCAAACCGAGGGCGTAGGGCTTGTGAGCAGGTCTCCGTCGCTCCGGTGCCCATAACTTTTGAACCGTAAGGAGTTACGCGGCTCACAACATACTGTTGTAAAGCTCTCCAAGGGCTCTACGATAGGGGCATCTAGCTTGCTCGCTGTGCCCTTTTTTGGAGCCCAAAATCTAACGTTTTCATCATTTTCGGGCCACTTTTCTCGTTTAGCTCTATTTTTCCGTCCCGGATCGTACGTCGTGTGCTGTTAAAAGGACAACTACCTTACTCGCGGGACATTAGAGGGCCGTACAACGCATTGAAATCTCGTCGTGCGAGTATGCTGGGTTGTTGAAGCGGATGGGTTGTCGTTAAGCCTAATTGGGCCTTCTTAATGGGCCATATCTCTAGGCTGGGACTGTGAACCATTAACACATAAAGGAATTGTGCCGTCAACATGACGAGTGTGACCATACCAGCACTAATGCACCGAATCCCATCAGAACTCCGAAGTTAAGCATGCTTGGGCGAGAGTAGTACTAGGATGGGTGACCCCCTGGAAAGTCCTCGTGTTGCACCCCCCTTTTCAATTTTTTTTGCTCCGGTTAGGGTTGCCAAGATACTTTATCCACCACATTTCTGTTATCGAATCCCATGGCACCTTGGGCAAGACAACTTCGTTTCACGTGGAGGCCGGGCACGCAAACCGAGGGCGTAGGGCTTGTGAGCAGGTCTGCGTCGCTCCGGTGCCCATAACTTTTGATCAGTAAGGAGTTACGCGGCGCACAGCATACTGTTGGAATGCTCTCCGAGAGCTCTACGACAAGGGCAGCTAGTTTGCTCGCTGTGCCCTTTTTTGGAGCCCAAAATCGAATGTTTTCATCACTTTCGGGCCACTTTTCTCGTTTAGCGCTATTTTTTCATCCCGAACCGTACATCGTGAGCTGTTAAAAGGAAAACAACCTTACTCACGGGAAATTAGAGGGCCCCACAACACATTGAAATCTCGTATTGCGAGTATGCTGGGTTGTCGTTAAGCCCATTGGGCCTTCTAAATGGGCCATCTCTCTAGGCTGGGACTGTGAACCATTAACACATAAAGGAATTGTGTCCTCAACATGACGGGTGCGATCATACCAGCACTAAAGCACCCGATCCAATCAGAACTCTGAAGTTAAGCGTGCTTGGACGAAAGTAGTACTAGGATGGGTGACCCCCAGGGATGTCCTCGTGTTGCACCCCTTTTTTCAATTTTTTTTGCTCCGGTTAGGGTTGCCAAGATACTTCATCCACCACATTTTTATTATCGAATCTCACGACACCTTAGGCAAGACAACTTCGCTTCACGTGGAGGCCGGGCCCGCAAACCGAGGGCGTAGGGCTTGTGAGCAGGTCTCCGTCGCTCCGGTGCCCATAACTTTTGATCGGTAAGGAGTTATGCAGCGCACAGCATACTGTTGGAAAGCTCTCTGGGAGCCCTACGACAGGAGCAGCTAGCTTGCTCGTTGTGCCCTTTTTTGGACCCCAAAATTGAACGTTTTCATCAGTTTCGGGCCACTTTTCTGGTTTAGCTATATTTTTTCATCCCGGATCGTACGTCGTGAGCTGTTAGAAGGACAACAACCTTACTCGCGGGACATTAGAGGACCCTAAAACGCATTGAAATCTCGTCTTGCGAGTATGCTGGGTTGTTGAAGCGGATGGGTTGTCCTTAAGCCAATTGGGCCTTCTTAATGGGCTATCTCTCTAAGCTGGGACTGTGAACCATTGACACATAAGGAATTGTGCCGTCAACATGACGAGTGCGATCATACCAGTACTAATGCACCGGATCCCATTAGAACTCCGAAGTTAAGCATGCTTGGGCGAGAGTAGTACTAGGATGGATAAACCCCTGGGAAGTCCTAGTGTTGCACCCCCTTTTCAATTTTTTTTTCTCCGGTTAGCGTTGCCAAGATACTTTATCCACCACATTTCTATTATCGAATCCCACGGTACCTTGGCCAATACAACTTCGCTTCACGTGGAGGCCGGGCCCGCAAACCGAGGGCGTAGGGCTTGTGAGCAGGTCTCCGTCGCTCCGGTACCCATAACTTTTGATCCGTAATGAGTTATGCGGCGCACAGGATACTGTTGGAAAGCTCTCCGAGAGCTCTACGACAGGGGTACCTAGCTTGCTCGCTGTGCCCTTTTTTGGAGCCCAAAATCGAACGTTTTCATCAATTTCGGGCCACTTTTCTAGTTTAGCTCTATTTTTCCGTCCCGGATCGTACGTCGTGAGCTGTTAAAAAGACAACAACCTTACTCGCGGGACATTAGAGGGCCCTACAACGCATTGAAATCTCGTCTTGCGAGGATGCTAGGTTGTTGAAGCGGATGGGTTGTCGTTAAGCCCATTGGGCCTTCTTAATGGGCCATCTCTCTAGGCTGGGACTGTGAACCAATAACACATAAAGGAATTGTACCCTCAACATTACGGGTGCGATCATACCAGTACTAATGCACCAGAACCCATCAGAACTCCGAAGTTAAGCGTGCTTGGGCGAGAGTAGTACTAGGATGGGTGACCCCCTGGGAAGTCCTCGTGTTGTACCCCCCTTTTCAATTTTTTTTGCTCCGGTTAGGGTTGCCAAGATACTTTATCCACCACATTTCTATTATCGAATCCCACGGTACCTTGGCCAATACAACTTCGCTTCACGTGGAGGCCGGGCCCGCAAACCGAGGGCGTAGGGCTTGTGAGCAGGTCTCCGTCGCTCCGGTGCCCATAACTTTTGAACCGTAAGGAGTTACGCGGCGCACAGCATACTGTTGTAAAGCTCTCCGAGAGCTCTACGATAGGGGCAGCTAGCTTGCTCGCTGTGCCCTTTTTTGGAGCCCAAAATCGAACGTTTTCATCAGTTTCGGGCCACTTTTCTAGTTTAGCTCTATTTTTCCGTCCCGGATCGTACGTCGTGAGCTGTTAAAAGGACAACAACCTTACTCGCGGGACATTAGAGGGCCCTACAACGCATTGAAATCTCGTCGTGCGAGTATGCTGGGTTGTTGAAGCGGATGGGTTGTCGTTAAGCCCATTGGGCCTTCTTAATGGGCCATCTCTCTAGGCTGGGACTGTGAACCATTAACACATAAAGGAATTGTGCCGTCAACATGACGGGTGCGATCATACCAGCACTAATGCACCGGATCCCATCAGAACTCCGAAGTTAAGCGTGCTTGGGCGAGAGTAGTACTAGGATGGGTGACCCCTTGGAAAGTCCTCGTGTTGCACCCCCCTTTTCAATTTTTTTTGCTCCGGTTAGGGTTGCCAAGATACTTTATCCACCACATTTCTATTATCGAATCCCACGGCACCTTGGGCAAGACAACTTCGCTTCACGTGGAGGCCGGGCCCGCAAACAGAGGGCGTAGGGCTTGTGAGCAGGTCTCCGTCGCTCCGGTGCCCATAACTTTTGATTCGTAAGGAGTTACGCGGCGCACAGCATACTGTTGGAAAGCTCTCCGAGAGCTCTACGACAGGGGCAGCTAGCTTGCTCGCTGTGCCCTTTTTTGGAGCCCAAAATCGAACATTTTCATCAGTTTCGGGCCACTTTTCTAGTTTAGCTCTATTTTTCCGTCCCGGATCGTACGTCGTGAGCTGTTAAATGGACAACAACCTTACTCGCGGGACATTAGAGGGCCCTACAACGCATTGAAATCTCGTCTTGCGAGTATGCTGGGTTGTTGAAGCGGATGGGTTGTCGTTAAGCCCATTGGGCCTTCTTAATGGGCCATCTCTCTAGGCTGGGACTGTGAACCATTAACACATAAAGGAATTATGCCGTCAACATGACGGGTGCGATCATACCAGCACTAATGCGCCGGATCCCATCAGAACTCCGAAGTCAATCGTGCTTGGGCGAGAGTAGTACTAGGATGGGTGACCCCCTGGAAAGTCCTCGTGTTGTTCCCTCCTTTTCAATTTTTTTTGCTCCGATTAGGGTTGCCAAGATACTTTATCCACCACATTTCTATTATCGAACCCCACGGCACCTTGGGCAAGACAACTTCGCTTCACGTGGAGCCCAAAATCGAACGTTTTCATCTATTTTGGGCCACTTTTCTATTTTTGCTCTGTTTTTCCGTCCCGGACCGTACGTCGTGAGCTGTAAAAAGGACAACAACCTTACTCGAGGGACATTAGAGGGCCCCACAACGCATTGAAATCCCGTATTGCGAGTATGTTGGGTTGTTGAAGCGGATGGGTTGTCGTTAAGCCCATTGGGCCTTCTTAATGGGCCATCTCTCTAGGCTGGGACTGTGAACCATTAACACATAAAGGAATTGTGCCGTCAACATGACGGGTGCGATCATACCAGAACTAATGCACCGGATCCCATCAGAACTCCGAAGTTAAGCGTGCTTGGGCGAGAGTAGTACTAGGATGCGTGACCCCCTGGAAAGTCCTCGTGTTGCACCCCCCTTTTCAATTTTTTTTGCTCCGGTTAGGGTTGCCAAGATACTTTATCCACCACATTTCTATTATCGAATCCCACGGCACCTTGGGCAAGACAACATCGCTTCACGTGGAGGCCGGGCCCGCAAACCCAGGGCGAAGGGCTTGTGAGCAGGTCTGCGTCGCTTCGGTGGCCATAACTTTTGAATCGTAAGGAGTTACGCGGTGCACAGCATACTGTTGGAAAGCTCTCCGAGAGCTCTACGACAGGGGCAGCTACTTTGCTCACTCTACCCATTTTTGGAGCCCAAAATCGAACGTTTTCATCAGTTTCGGGCCACTTTTCTTGTTTTGGTCTATTTTTCCGTCCCGGACCGTACGTCGTGAGCTGTTAAAAGGACAACAACCTTACTCGAGGGACATTAGATGGCCCCACAAGGCATTTAAATCCCGTATTGCGAGTATGCTGGGTTGTTGAAGCGGATGGGTTGTCGTTAAGCCCATTGGGCCTTCTTAATGGGCCATCTCTCTAGGCTGGGACTGTGAACCATTAACACATTAAGGAATTGTGCCCTCAACATGACGGGTGCGATCATGCATGCACTAAAGCACCGGATCCCATCAGAACTCCGAAGTTAAGCGTGCTTGGGCGAGAGTAGTACTAGGATGGGTGACCCCCTGGGAAGTCCTCGTGTTGCACCCCCCTTTTCAATTTTTTTTGCTCCGGTTAGGGTTGCCAAGATAATTTATCCACCACATTTCTATTATCGAATCCCACGGCACCTTGGGCAAGACAACTTCGCTTCACGTGGAGGCCGGGCCCGCAAACCGAGGGCGTAGGGCTTGTGAGCAGGTCTCCGTCGCTCCGGTGCCCATAACTTTTGGACCGTAAGGAGTTACGCGGCGCACAACATACTGTTGTAAAGCTCTACGAGAGCTCTACGATAGGGGCAGCTAGCTTGCTCGCTGTGCCCATTTTTGGAGCCCAAAATCGAACGTTTTCATCAGTTTCGGGCCACTTTTCTAGCTTAGCTCTATTTTTCCGTCCCGGATCGTACGTAGTGAGCTGTTAAAAGGACAACAACCTTACTCGCGGGACATTAGAGGGCCCTACAACGCATTGAAATCTCATCGTGCGAGTATAATTGGTTGTTGAAGCGGATGGGTTGTCGTTAAGCCCATTGGGCCTTCTTAATGGGCCATCTCTCTAGGCTGGGACTGTGAACCAATAACACATAATGAAATTTTGCCCTCAACATTACGGGTGCGATCATACCAGTACTAATGCACCGGAACCCATCAGAACTCCGAAGTTAAGCGTGCTTGGGTGAGAGTAGTACTTGGATGGGTGACCCCCTAGGAAGTCCTCGTATCGCACCCCTCTTTTCAATTTTTTTTGCTCCGGTTAGGGTTGCCAAGATACTTTATCCACCACATTTCTATTATCGAATCCCACGGTACCTTGGCCAATACAACTTCGCTTCACGTGGAGGCCGGGCCCGCAAACCGAGGGCGTAGGGCTTGTGAGCAGGTCTCCGTCGCTCCGGTGCCCATAACTTTTGATCCGTAAGGAGTTACGCGGCGCACAACATACTGTTGGAAAGCTCTCCGAGAGCTCTACGACAGGGGCAGCTAGCTTGCTCGCTGTGCCCTTTTTTGGAGCCCAAAATCGAACATTTTCATCAGTTTCGGGCCACTTTTCTAGTTTAGCTCTATTTTTCCGTCCCGGATCGTACGTCGTGAGTTGTTAAAAGGACAACAACCTTACTCGCGGGACATTAGAGGGCCCTACAACGCATTGAAATCTCGTCTTGCGAGTATGCTGGGTTGTTGAAGCGGATGGGTTGTTGTTAAGCCCATTGGGCCTTCATAATGGGCCATCTCTCTAGGCTGGGACTGTGAACCATTAACACATAAAGGAATTGTGCCCTCAACATGACGGGTGCGATCATACCAGCACTAATGCACCGGATCCCATCAGAACTCCGAAGTTAAGCGTGCTTGGGCGAGAGCAGTACTAGGATGGGTGACCCCCAGGGAAGTCCTCGTGTTGCACACCCCTTTTCAATTTTTTTTGCTCCGGTTACGGTTGCCAAGATACTTTATCCACCACATTTCTATTATCGAATCCCACGGCACCTTGGGCAAGACATCTTCGTTTCACGTGGAGGCCGGGCCAGCAAACCGAGGGCGTAGGGCTTGTGAGCAGGTCTGCGTCGTTCCGGTGCCCATAACTTTTGATCCGTAAGGAGTTACGCGGCGCACAGCATACTGTTGGAAAGCTCTCCGAGAGCTCTACGACAGGGGCAGCTAGCTTGCTCGCTGTGCCCTTTTTTGGAGCCCAAAATCGAACATTTTCATCAGTTTCAGGCCACTTTTCTAGTTTAGCTCTATTTTTCTGTCCCGGATCGTACGTCGTGAGCTGTTAAAAGGACAACAACCTTACTCGCGGGACATTAGAGGGCCCTACAACGCATTGAAATCTCGTCTTGCGAGTATGCTGGGTTGTTGAAGCGGATGGGTTGTCGTTAAGCCCATTGGGCCTTCTTAATGGGCCATCTCTCTAGGCTGGGACTGTGAACCATTAACACATAAAGGAATTGTGCCCTCAACATGACGGGTGCGATCATACCAGCACTAATGCACCGGATCCCATCAGAACTCCGAAGTTAAGCGTGCTTGGGTGAGAGTAGTACGAGGATGGGCGACCCCCTCGGAAGTCCTCGAGTTGCACACCCTTTTTAAATTTTTTTTTCTCCGGTTACGGTTGCCAAGATACTTTATCCACCATATTTCTATTATCGAATCCCACGGCACCTTGGGTAAGACAACTTCGCTTCATGTGGAGGCTGGGCCAGAAAACCGAGGGCGTAGGGCTTGTGAGCTGGTCTGCGTCGGTCCGGTGCCCATCACTTTTGATCCGTAAGGAGTTACGCGGCGCACAACATACTTTTGGAAAGCTCTCCGAGAGCTCTACGACAGGGGCAGCTAGCTTGCTCGTTGTACCCTTTTTTGGAGCCCAAAATCGAACGTTTTCATTAGTTTCGGGCCACTTTTGTAGTTTAGCTCTATTTTTCCGTCCCGGATCGTACGTCGTGAGCTGTTAAAAGGACAACAACCTTACTCGCTGGACATTAGAGGGCCCTACAATGCATTGAAATCTCGTCTTGTGAGTATGCTGGGTTGTTGAAGCGGATGGGTTATCGTTAAGCCCATTGGGCCTTCTTAATGGGCCATCTCTCTAGGCTGGGACTGTGAACCATTAACACATAAAGGAATTGTGCCGTCAACATGATGGGTGCGATCATACCAGCACTAATGCACCGGATCCCATCAGAACTCCGAAGTTAAGCGTGCTTGGGCGAGAGTAGTACTAGGATGGGTGACCCCCTGGGAAGTCCTCGTGTTGCACCCCCCTTTTCAATTTTTTTTGCTCCGGTTAGGGTTGCCAAGATACTTTATCCACCACATTTCTATTATCGAATCCCACGGCACCTTGGGCAAGACAACTTCGCTTCACGTGGAGGCCGGGCACGCAAATCGAGGGCGTAGGGCTTGTGAGCAGGTCTGCGTCGCTCCGGTGCCCATAACTTTTGATCCGTAAGGAGTTACGCGGCGCACAGCATACTGTTGGAAAGCTCTACGAGAGCTCTGTGACAGGTGCAGCTAGCTTGATCGCTGTGCCCTTTTTTGGAGCCCAAAATTGAACGTTTTCATCAGTTTTGGGCCACTTTTCTAGTTTAGCTCTATTTTTGCATCCCGGACCGTACGTCATGAGCTGTTAAAAGGACAACAACCTTACTAACGGGACATTAGAGGGCCCTACAACGCATTGAAATCTCGTCTTGCGAGTATGCTGGGTTGTTGAAGCGGATGGGTTGTCGTTAAGCCCATTGGGCCTTCTTAATGGGCCATCTCTCTAGGCTGGGACTGTGAACCATTAACACATAAAGGAATTGTGCCGTCAACATGACGGGTGCGATCATACCAGCACTAATGCACCGGATTCCATCAGAACTCCGAAGTTAAGCGTGCTTGGGCGAGAGTAGTACTAGGATGGGTGACCCCGTGGGAAGTCCTCGTGTTGCAGCCCCCTTTTCAAATTTTTTTGCTCTGGTCTGGTTTGCCAAGATACTTTATCCACCACATTTCTATTATCGAATCCCACGGCACCTTGGGCAAGACAACTTCGCTTCACGTGGGGGCTGGGCCCGCAAACCGAGGCGTAGGGATTGTGAGCAGGTCTCCGTCATTCCGGTACCCATAACTTTTGATCCGTAAGGAGTTACGCGGCACACAGCATACTGTTGGAAAGCTCTCCGAGAGTTCTACGACAGGGGCAGCTAGCTTGCTCGTTCTGCCCTTTTTTGGAGCCCAAAATCGAACGTTTTCATCAGTTTCAGACCACTTTTCTAGTTTAGCTCTATTTTTTCGTCCCGGACCGTACGTCATGAGCTGTTAAAAGGACAACAACCTTACTAACGGGACATTAGATGGCCCTACAACGCATTGAAATATCATCTTGCGAGTATGCTGGGTTGTTGAAGCGGATGGGTTGTTGTTAAGCCCATTGGGCCTTCTTAATGCGCCATCTCTCTAGGCTGGGACTGTGAACCATTAACACATAAACGAATTGTGCCGTCAACATGACGGGTGCGATCATACCAGCACTAATGCACCGGATTCCATCAGAACTCCGAAGTTAAGCGTGCTGGGACGAGAGTAGTATTAGGATGGGTGATCCCATGGGAAGTCCTCATGTTGCACCCCCCTTTTCAAATTTTTTTGCTCTGGTCAGGTTTGCCAAGATACTTTATCCACCACATTTCTATTATCGAATCCCACGGTACCTTGGCCAATACAACTTCGCTTCACGTGGAGGCCGGGCCCGCAAACCGAGGGCATAGGGCTTGTGAGCAGGTCTCCGTCGCTCTGGTACCCATAACTTTTGATCCGTAAGGAATTATGCGGCGCACAGCATACTGTTGGAAAGCTCTCCGAGAGTTCTACGACAGGGGCAGCAAGCTTGCTCGCTGTGACCTTTTTTGGAGCCCAAAATCGAACGTTTGCATCAGTTTCAAGCAACTTTTCTGGTTTAGCTCTATTTTTGCGTCCCGGACCGTACGTCGTGAGCTGTTAAAAGGACAACAACCTTACTCGCAGGACATTAGAGGGCCCTACAACGCGTTGAAATCTAGTCTTGCGAGTATGCTGGGTTGTTGAAGCGGATGGGTTGTCGTTAAGCCCATTGGGCCTTCTTAATGGGCCATCTCTCTAGGCTGGGACTGTGAACCATTAACACATAAAGGAATTGTGCCGTCAACATGACGGGTGCGATCATACCAGCACTAATGCACCGGATCCCATCAGAACTCCGAAGTTAAGCGTGCTTGGGCGAGAGTAGTACTAGGATGGGGGACCCCCTGGGAAGTCCTCGTGTTGCACCCCCCTTTTCAATTTTTTTTGCTCTGGTTAGGGTTGCCAAGATACTTTATCCACCACATTTCTATTATCGAATCCCACGGCACCTTGGGCAAGACAACTTCGCTTCACGTGGAGGCCGGGCCCGCAAACCGAGGGCGTAGGGCTTGTGAGCAGGTCTCCGTCGCTCCGGTGCCCATAACTTTTGATCCGTAAGGAGTTACGCGGCGCACATCATACTGTTGGAAAGCTCTGCGAGAGCTCTACGACAGGGGCAGCTAGCTTGCTCGCTGTGCCCTTTTTTGGAGCCCAAAATCGAACGTTTTCATCAGTTTCAGGCCACTTTTCTAGTTTAGCTCTATTTTTCCGTCCCGGATCGTACGTCGTGAGCTGTTAAAAGGACAACAACCTTACTCGCGGGACATTAGAGGGCCCTACAACTCATTGAAATCTCGTCTTGCGAGTATGATGGGTTGTTGGAGCGGATGGGCTGTCGTTAATCCCATTGGGCCTTCTTAATGGGCCATCTCTCTAGGCTGGGACTGTGAACCATTAACACATAAAGGAATTGTGCCCTCAACATGACGGGTGCGATCATACCAGTACTAATGCACCGGATCCCATCAGAACTCCGAAGTTAAGCGTGCTTGGGCGAGAGTAGTACTAGGATGGGTGACCCCCTGGGAAGTCCTCGTGTTGCACCCCCCTTTTCAATTTTTTTTTGCCCCGGTTAGGGTTGCCAAGATACTTTATCCACCACATTTCTATTATCGAATCCCACGGTACCTTGGTCAATACAACTTCGCTTCATATGGAGGCCAGGCCCGCAAACCGAGGGCGTAGGGCTTGTGAGCAGGTCTCCGTCGCTCTGGTGCCCATAACTTTTGATCCGTAAGGAGTTACGCAGCGCACAGCATACTGTTGGAAAGCTCTCCGAGAGCTCTACGACAGGGGCAGCTAGCTTGCTCGCTATGCCCTTTTTTGGAGCCCAAAATCGAACGTTTTCATCAGTTTCGGGCCACTTTTCTAGTTTAGCTCTATTTTTCCATCCCGGATCGTACGTCGTGAGCTTTTAAAAGGACAACAACCTTACTCGCGGGACATTAGAGGGCCCTACAACGCATTGAAATCTCGTCTTGCGAGTATGCTGGGTTGTTGAAGCGGATGGGTTGTCGTTAAGCCTATTGGGCCTTCTTAATGGGCCATCTCTCTAGGCTGGGACTGTGAACCATTAACACATAAAGGAATTGTGCCGTCAACATGAAGGGTGCGATCATACCAGCACTAATGCACCGGATCCCATCAGAACTCCGAAGTTAAGCGTGCTTGGGCGAGAGTAGTACTAGGATGGGTGACCCCCTGGGAAGTCCTCGTGTTGCACCCCCCTTTTCAATTTTTTTTGCTCCGGTTAGGGTTGCCAAGATACTTTATCCACCACATTTCTATTATCGAATTCCACGAAACCTTGGGCAAGACAACTTCGCTTCACGTGGAGGCCGGGCCCGCAAACCGAGGGCGTAGGGCTTGTGAGCAGGTCTGCGTCGCTCCGGTGCCCATAACTTTTGATCCGTAAGGAGTTACGCGGCGCACAGCATACTGTTGGAAAGCTCTCCGAGAGCTCTACGACAGGGGCAGCTAGCTTGCTCGCTGTGCCCTTTTTTGGAGCCCAAAATCGAACGTTTTCATCAGTTTCGGGCCACTTTTCTCGTTTAGCTCTATTTTTCCGTCCCGGACCGTACGTCGTGAGCTGTTAAAAGGACAACAACCTTACTCGCGGGACATTAGAGGGCCCTACAACGCATTGAAATCTCGTCTTGCGAGTATGCTGGGTTGTTGAAGCGGATGGGTTGTCGTTAAGCCTATTGGGCCTTCTTAATGGGCCATCTCTCTAGGCTGGGACTGTGAACCATTAACACATAAAGGAATTGTGCCCTCAACATGACGGGTGCGATCATACCAGCACTAATGCACCGGATCCCATCAGAACTTCGAAGTTAAGCGTGCTTGGGCGAGAGTAGTACTAGGATGGGTGACCCCCTGGGAAGTCCTCGTGTTGCACCCCCCTTTTCAATTTTTTTTGCTCCGGTTAGGGTTGCCAAGATACTTTATCCACCACATTTCTATTATCGAATCCCACGGCACCTTGGGCAAGACAACTTCGCTTCACGTGGAGGCCGGGCCCGCAAACCGAGGGCGTAGGGCTTGTGAGAAGGTCTCCGTCGCTCCGGTGCCCATAACTTTTGATCCGTAAGGAGTTACGCGGCGCACAGCATACTGTTGGAAAGCTCTCTGAGAGCTCTACAACAGGGGCAGCTAGCTTGCTCGCTGTGCCCTTTTTTGGAGCCCAAAATCGAACGTTTTCATCAGTTTCGGGCCACTTTTCTAGTTTAGCTCTATTTTTCCGTCCCGGATCGTACGTCGTGAGCTATTAAAAGGACAACAACCTTACTCGCGGGACATTAGAGGGCCCTACAACGCATTGAAATCTCGTCTCGCGGGTGTGCTGGGTTGTTGAAGCGGATGGGCTGTCGTTAATCCCATTGGGCCTTCTTAATGGGCCATCTCTCTAGGCTGGGACTGTGAACCATTAAGACATAAAGGAATTGTGCCCTCAACATGACGGGTGCGATCATACCAGTAGTAATGCACCGGATCCCATCAGAACTCCGAAGTTAAGCGTGCTTGGGCGAGAGTAGTACTAGGATGGGTGACCCCCTGGGAAGTCCTCGTGTTGCACCCCCCTTTTCAATTTTTTTTTGTTCCGGTTAGGGTTGCCAAGATACTTTGTCCACCACATTTCTATTATCGAATCCCACGACACCGTGGGCAAGACAACTTCGCTTCACGTGGAGGCTGGGGACGCAAACCGAGGGCGTAGGGCTTGTGATCAGGTCTCCGTCGCTCCGGTGCCTATAACTTTTGATCCGTAAGGAGTTACGCGGCGCACAACATACTGTTGGAAAGCTCTCCGAGAGCTCTACGACATGGGAAGCTAGCTTGCTCGCTGTGCCCTTTTTTTGAGCCCAAAATCGAACATTTTCATCAGTTTCGGGCCACTTTTCTAGTTTAGCTCTATTTTTCCGTCCCGGATCGTACGTCTTGAGCTGTTAAATGGACAACAACCTTACTCGCGGGACATTAGAGGGCCCTACAACGCATTGAAATCTCGTCTCGCGAGTATGCTGGGTTGTTGAAGCGGATGGGTTGTCGTTAAGCCCATTGGGCCTTCTTAATGGGCCATCTCTCTAGGCTGGGACTGTGAACCATTAACACATAAAGGAATTGTGCCCTCAACATGACGAGTGCGATCATACCAGTACTAATGCACCGGATCCCATCAGAACTCCGAAGTTAAGCGTGCTTGGGCGAGAGTAGTACTAGGATGGGTGACCCCCTGGGAAGTCCTCGTGTTGCACCCCCCTTTTCAATTTTTTTTGCTCCGGTTAGGGTTGCCAAGATACTTTGTCCACCACATTTCTATTATCGAATCCCACGGCACCTTGGGCAAGAAAACTTCGCTTCACGTGGAGGCCGGGCCCGCAAACCGAGGGCGTAGGGCTTGTGAGCAGGTCTCCGTCGCTCCGGTGCCCATAACTTTTGATCCGTAAGGAGTTACGCGGCGCACAACATACTGTTGGAAAGCTCTCCGAGAGCTCTACGACAGGGCCAGCTAGCTTGCTCGTTGTGCCCTTTTTTGGAGCCCAAAATCGAACGTTTTTATCAGTTTTGGGCCACTTTTCTAGTTTAGCTCTATTTTTTCGTCCCGGATCGTACGTATTGAGCTGTTAAATGGACAACAACCTTACTCGCGGGACATTAGAGGGCCCTACAACGCATTGAAATCTCGTCTCGCGAGTATGCTGGGTTGTTGAAGCGGATGGGTTGTCGTTAAGCCCATTGGGCCTTCTTAATGGGCCATCTCTCTAGGCTGGGACTGTGAACCATTAACACATAAAGGAATTGTGCCGTCAACATGACGGGTGCGATCATACCAGCACTAATGCACCGGATCCCATCAGAACTCCGAAGTTAAGCGTGCTTGGGCGAGAGTAGTACTAGGATGGGTGACCCCCTGGGAAGTCCTCGTGTTGCACCCCCCTTTTCAATTTTTTTTGCTCCGGTTAGGGTTGCCAAGATACTTTATCCACCACATTTCTATTATTGAATCCCACGGCACCTTGGGCAAGACAACTTCGCTTCACATGGAAGCCGGGCCCGCAAACCGAGGGCGTAGGGCCTGTGAGCAAGTCTCCGTCACTTCGGTGTCCATAACTTTTGATCCGTAAGGAGTTCCACGGCACACAGCATACTGTTGGGAAGCTCTCCGAGAGCTCTACGACAGGGGTAGCTAGCTTGCTCACTATACCCTTTTTTGGAGCCCTAAATCAAACATTTTCATCAGTTTCGGGCGAATTTTCTAATTTAGCTCTATCTTTCCGTTCCGGATCGTACGTCGTGAGCTTTTAAAAGGACAACAACCTTACTCGCTGGACATTAGAGGGCCCTACAACCCATTGAAATCTCGTCCTGCGACTATGATGGGTTGTTGAAGCGGATGGGTTGTCGTTAAGCCCATTGGGCCTTCTTAATGGGCCATCTCTCTAGGCAGGGACTGTGAACCATTAACACTTAAAGGAATTGTGCCCTCAACATGACGGGTACAATCATACCAGCACTAATGCACCGGATCCCATCAGAACTCCGAAGTTAAGCGTGCTTGGGCGAGAGTAGTACTAGGATGGGTGACCCCTAGGAAGTCCTCGTGTTGCACCACCCTTTACAATTCTTTTTGCTCCGGTTAGGGTTGCCAAGATACTTTATGCACGACATTTCTATTATCGAATCCCACGGCACCTTGGGCAAGACAACTTCGCTTCACGTGGAGGCCGGGCCCGCAAACCGAGGGCGTAGGGCTTGTGAGCAGGTCTCCGTCGCTCTGGTGCCCATAACTTTTGATCCGTAAGAAGTTACGTGGCGCACAGCATACTGTTGTAAAGCTCTTCGAGAGCTCTACGACAGGGGCAGATAGCTTGCTCGTTATGCCCTTTTTTGGTGTCCAAAATCGAATGTTTTCATCAGTTTCGTGCCACTTTTCTAGTTTAGCTCTATTTTTCCGTCCCAGATCGTACGTCGTGAGCTTTTAAAAGGACAACAACCTTACTCACGGGACATTAGAGGGCCCTACAACACATTGAAATCTCATCTTGCGAGTATCCTGGGTTGTTGAAGCGGATGGGTTGTCGTTAAGCCCATTGGGCCTTCTTAATGGGCCATCTCTCTAGGCTGGGACTGTGAACCATTAACACATAAAGTAATTGTGCCATCAACATGGCGGGTGCGATCATACCAGTACTAATGCACCGGATCCCATCAGAACTCCGAAGTTAAGCGTGCTTGGGCGAGAGTAGTACTAGGATGGGTGACCCCCTGGGAAGTCCTCTTGTTGCACCTCCATTTTCAATTTTTTTTGCTCCGGTTAGGGTTGCCAAGATACTTTATCCACCAAATTCCTATTATCGAATCCCAAGTCACCTTGGGCAAGACAACTTCGCTTCACGTGGAGGCCGGGCCCTCAAACCGAGGGCGCAGGGCTTGTGAGCAGGTCTCCGTCGCTTCGGTGCCCATAACTTTTGATCCGCAAGGAGTTACACGGCGCACAGTATAGTTTTGGAAAGCTCTCCGAGAGCTCTACGACATGGACAACTAGCTTGCTCGTTGTGCCCTTTTTTGGAGCCCAAAATCGAACATTTTCATTAGTTTCGGGCCACATTTCTAGTTTAGCTCTATTTTTCCGTCCCGGACCGCACGTCGTGAGCTGTTAAAAGGACAACAACCTTACTCGCGGGACATTAGAGGGCCCTACAACGCATTGAAATCTCGTCTTGCGAGTATGCTGGGTTGTTGAAGCGGATGGGTTGTCGTTAAGCCCATTGGGCATTCTTAATGGGCCATCTCTCTAGGCTGGGACTATGAACCATTAACACATAAAGGAATTTTGCCGTCAACATGACGGGTGCGATCATACCAGCACTAATGAATCAGATCCCATCAGAACTCCGAAGTTAAGCGTGCTTGGGCGAGAGTAGTACTAGGATGGGTGACCCCCTGGGAAGTCCTCGTGTTGCACCTCCCTTTTCAATTTTTTTTGCTCCGGTTAGGGTTGCCAAGATACTTTATCCACCACATTTCTATTATCGAATCCCACGGTATCTTGGACAATATAGCTTCGCTTCACTTGGAGGCCGGGCCCGCAAACCGAGGGCGTAGGGCTTGTGAGCAGGTCTCCGTCGCTCCGGTGGCCATAACTTTTGATCCGTAAGGAGTTACGCGGCGCACAACTTACTGTTGGAAAGCTCTCCGAGAGCTCTACAACAGGGGCAGCTAGCTTTCTCGCTGTGCCCTTTTTTGGAGCCCAAAATCGAACGTTTTCATCAGTTTCAGGCCACTTTTCTAGTTTAGCTCTATTTTTCCGTCCCGTATCGTACGTCGTGAGCTGTTAAAAGGACAACAACCTTACTCGCGGGACATTAGAGGGCCCTACAACGCATTGAAATCTCGTCTTGCGAGTATGCTGGGTTGTTGAAGCGGATGGGTTCTCGTTAAGCCCATTGGGCCTTCTTAATGGGCCATCTCTCTAGGCTGCGATTGTGAACCATTAACACATAAAAGAATTGTGCCGTCAACATGGCGGGTGCGATCATACCAGCACTAATGCACCGGATTTCATCAGAACTCCGAAGTTAAGCGTGCTTGGGCGGGAGTAGTACTAGGATGGGTGACGCCCTGGGAAGTCCTCGTGTTGCAACCCCCTTTTCAATTTTTTTTGATCCGGTTAGGGTTGCCAAGATACTTTATCCACCACATTTCTATTATCGAATCCCACGGCACCTTGGGCAAGACAACTTCGCTTCACGTGGAGGCCGGGCCCACAAACTAAGGGCGTATGGCTTGTGAGCAGGTCTCCGTCGCTCAGGTGCCCATAACTTTTGATCCGTAAGGAGTTACACGGTGCACATCATACTGTTGGAAAGCTCTCCAAGTGCTCTACGATAGGGGCAGCTAGCTTGCTCGCTGCGGCCTTTTTTGGAGCAAAAAATCGAACGTTTTCATCAGTTTCGGGCAACTTTTCTAGTTTAGCTCTATTTTTCCGTCCCGGATCGTACGTCGTGAGCTGTTAAAAGGACAACAACCTTACTCGCGGGACATTAGAGGGCCCAACAACGCATTGAAATCTCGTCTTGCGAGTATGCTGGGTTGTTGAAGCGGATGGGTTGTCGTTAAGCCCATTGGGCCTTCTTAATGGGCCATCTCTCTAGGCTGGGACTGTGAACCATTAACACATAAAGGAATTGTGCCGTCAACATGACGGGTGCGATCATACCAGCACTAATGCACCGGATCCCATCAGAACTCCGAAGTTAAGCGTGCTTGGGCAAGAGTAGTACTAGGATGGGTGACCCCCTGGGAAGTCCTCGTGTTGCACCTCCCATTTCAATTTTTTTTGCTCCGGTTAGGGTTGCCAAGATACTTTATCCACCACATTTCTATTATCGAATCCCATGGCACCTTGGGCAAGACAACTTCGCTTCACGTGGAGGCCGGGCCCGCAAACCGAGGGCGTAGGGCTTGTGAGCAGGTCTCCGTCGCTCCGGTGCCCATAACTTTTGATCCGTAAGGAGTTACGCGGCGCACAGCATACTGTTGGAAAGCTCTTCGAGAGCTCTACGACAAGGGCAGCAAACTTGGTCACTATGCCCTTTTTTGGAGGCCAAAATCGTACGTTTTCATCTGTTTCGGGCCACTTTTCAAGTTTAGCTCTATTTTTCCGTCCCGGATCGTACGTCGTGAGCTTTTAAAAGGACAACAACCTTACTCGCGGGACATTAGAGGGCCCTACAACGCATTGAAATCTCGTCTCGCGAGTATGCTGGGTTGTTGAAGCGGATGGGTTGTCGTTAAGCCCATTGGGCCTTCTTAATGGGCCATCTCTCTAGGCTGGGACTGTGAACCATTAACACATAAAGGAATTGTGCCCTCAACATGACGGGTACGATCATACCAGTACTAATGCACCGGACCCCATCAAACCTCCAAAGTTAAGGGTGCTTGGGCGAGAGTAGTACTAGGATGGGTGACCCCTTGGGAAGTCCTCGTGTTGCACCCCCCTTTTCAATTTTTTTTGCTCCGGTTAGGGTTGCCAAGATACTTTATCCACCACATTTCTATTATCGAATCCCACGGTACCTTGGCCAATACAACTTCGCTTCACGTGGAGGCCGGGCCCGCAAACTGAGGGCGCAGGGCTTGTTAGCAGGTCTCCGTCGCTCCGGTGCCCATAACTTTTGATCCGTAATGAATTACGCTGCGCACAGCATACTGTTGGAAAGCTCTCCGAGAGCTCTACGACAGGGGCAGCTAGCTTGCTCGCTATGCCCTTTTTTGGAGCCCAAAATCGAACGTTTTCATCAGTTTTGGGCCACTTTTCTAGTTTAGCTAAATTTTTCCATCCCGGATCGTACGTCTTGAGCTGTTAAATGGACAACAACCTTACTCGCTGGACATTAGAGGGCCCTACAACGCATTGAGATCTCGTCTCGCGAGTATGCTAGGTTGTTGAAGCGGATGGGTTGTCGTTAAGCCCATTGGGCCTTCTCAATGGGCCACCTCTCTAGGCTGGGACTGTGAACAATTAACACAGAAAGGAATTGTGCCCTCAACATGATGGGTACGATCATACGAGTACTAATGCGCCGGATACCAACAGAACTCCTAAGTTAAGCGTGCTTGGGCGAGAGTAGTACTAGGATGGGTGACCCCCTGGGAAGTCCTCGTGTTGCACCCCCCTTTTCAATTTTTTTTGCTCCGGTTAGGGTTGCCAAGATACATTATCCACCACATTTCTATTATCGAATCCCACGGCACCTTGGGCAAGACAACTTCGCTTCACGTGGAGGCTGGGCCAGCAAACCGAGGGCGTAGGGCTTGTGAGCAGGTCTCCGTCGCTCCGGCGCCCATAACTTTTGATCCGTAAGGAGTTACGCGGCGCACAGCATACTGTTGGAAAGCTCTCCGAGAGCTCTGCGACAGGGACAGCTAGCTTGCTCGCTGTGCCCTTTTTTGGAGCCCAAAATCGAATGTTTTCATCAGTTTTGGGCCACTTTTCTGGTTTAGCTCTATTTTTCCGTCCCGGACCGCACGTCGTGAGCTGTTAAAAGGACAACAACCTTACTCACGGGACATTAGAGGGCCCTACAATGCATTGAAATCTCGTCTTGCGAGTATGCTGGGTTGTTGAAGCAGATGGGTTGTCGTTAAGCCCATTGGGCCTTCTTAATGGGCCATCTCTCTAGGCTAGGACTGTGAACCATTAACACATAAAGGAATTGTACCCTCAATATGACGGGTGCGATCATACTAGTACTAATGCACCCGTTCCCTTCAGAACTCCGAAGTTAAGCGTGCTTGGGCGAGAGTAGTACTAGGATGGGTGACCCCCTAGGAAGTCCTCGTGTTGCACCCCCGTTTTCAATTTTTTTGCACCGGTTAGGGTTGCCAAGATACTTTATCCACCACATTTCTATTATCGAATCCCACGGTACCTTGGCCAATACAACTTCGCTTCACGTGGAGGCCGGGCCCGCAAACCGAGGGCGTAGGGCTTGTGAGCAGGTCTCCGTCACTCCGGTGCCCATAACTTTTGATCCGTAAGGAGTTACGCGGCGCACAACATACTGTTGGAAAGCTCTCTGAGAGCTCTACGACAGGGGCAGCTAGCTTGCTCACTGTGCCCTTTTTTGGAGCCCAAAATCGAACGTTTTCATCAGTTTCGGGCCACTTTTCTAGTTTAGCTCTATTTTTCTGTCCCGGATCGTACGTCGTGAGCTTTTAAAAGGACAACAACCTTACTCGCTGGACATTAGAGGGCCCTACAACGCATTGAAATCTTGTCTTGCGAGTATGCTGGGTTGTTGAAGCGGATGGGTTGTCGTTAAGCCTATTGGGCCTTCTTAATGGGCCATCTCTCTAGTCTAGGACTGTGAACCATTAACACATAAAGGAATTGTGCCCTCAACATGACGGGTGCGATCATACCAGTACTAATGCGCCAGATCCCATCAGAACTCCGAAGTTAAGCGTGCTTGGGCGAGAGTAGTACTAGGATGGATGACCACTTGGGAAGTCCTCGTGTTGCACCCCCCTATTCAATTTTTTTTGCTCCGGTTAGGGTTGCCAAGATACTTTGTCCACCACATTTCTATTATCGAATCCCACGGCACCTTGGGCAAGACAACTTCGCTTCACGTGGAGGCCGGGCCCGCAAACCGAGGGCGTAGGGCTTGTGAGTAGGTCTCTGTCGCTCCGGTGCCCATAACTTTTGATCCGTAAGGAGTTGCGCGGCGCACATCATACTGTTGGAAAGCTCTCTAAGAGCTCTACGACAGGGGCAACTGGCTTGCTCGCTATGCCCTTTTTTGGAGGCCAAAATCGAACGTTTTAATCAGTTTTGGGCCGCTTTTCTAGTTTAGCTCTATTTTTCCGTCCCGGATCGTACGTTGTGGGCTTTTAAAACGACAACAACCCTACTCGGAGGACAATAGAGGGAGCCATAACACATTGGAATCTCGTCTCGCGAGTACGCTGGGTTTGTTGAAGCGGATGGGTTGTCGTTAAGCCCATTGGGCCTTCTTAATGGGCCATCTCTCTAGGCTGAGACTGTGAATCATTAACACATAAAGGAATTGTACCCTCAACATGACGGGTGCGATCATTCCAGTACTAATGCACGGGATCCCATCAGAACTCCGAAGTTAAGCGTGCTTGGGCAAGAGTAGTACTAGGATGGGTGACCCCATGGGAAGTCCTCGTGTTGCATCCCCATTTTCAATTTTTTTTGCTCCGGTTAGGGTTGCTAAGATACTTTGTCCACCACATTTCTATTATCGAATCCCACGGCACCATGGGCAAGGCACCTTCGCTTCACGTGGAGGCCGGGCCCGCAAATCGAGGGCGTAGGGCTTGTGAGCAGGTCTGCGTCGCTCCGGTGCCCATAAGTTTTGATCCGTAAGGAGTTACGCGGTGCACAGCATACTGTTGGAAAGCACACCGAGATCTCTACGACAAGGATAGCTAGCTTGCTCGTTGTGCCCTTTTTTGGAGCCCAAAATCGAACATTTTCATTAGTTTCGGGCCACTTTTCTAGTTTAGCTCTATTTTTCCGTCCCGGACCGCACGTCGTGAGCTGTTAAAAGGACAACAACCTTACTCGCGGGACATTAGAGGGCCCTACAACGCATTGAAATCTCGTCTTGCGAGTATGCTGGGTTGTTGAAGCGGATGGGTTGTCGTTAAGCCCATTGGGCCTTCTTAATGGGCCATCTCTCTAGGCTGGGACTGTGAACCATTAACACATAAAGGAATTGTGCCCTCAACATGACGGGTGCGATCATACCAGTACTAATGCACCGGATCCCATCAGAACTCCGAAGTTAAGCGTGCTTGGGCGAGAGTAGTACTAGGATGGGTGACCCCCTGGGAAGTCCTCGTGTTGCACCCCCCTTTTCAATTTTTTTTGCTCCGGTTAGGGTTGCCAAGATACTTTATCCACCACATTTCTATTATCGAATCCCACGGCACCTTGGGCAAGACAACTTCGCTTCACATGGAGGCCGGGCCCGCAAACCGAGGGCGTAGGGCTTGTGAGCAGGTCTCCGTCGCTCCGGTGCCCATAACTTTTGATCCGTAAGGAGTTACGCGGCGCACAGCATACTGTTGGAAAGCTCTCCGAGAGCTCTACGACGGGGGCAGCCAGCTTGCTTGCTGTGCCCTTTTTTCGAGCCCAAAATTGAACGTTTTGATCAGTTTCGGTCCACTTTTCTAGTTTAGCTCTATTTTTCCATCCCGGATCGTACGTCGTGAGCTGTTAAATGGACAGCAACCTTACTCGCGGGACATTAGAGGGCCCTACAACGCATTGAAATCTCGTCTTGCGAGTATGCTGGGTTGTTGAAGTGGATGGTTTGTCGTTAAGCCCATTGGGCCTTCTTAATGGGCCATCTCTCTAGGCTGGGACTGTGAACCATTAACACATAAAGGATTTGTGCCGTCAACATGACGGGTGCGATCATACCAGTACTAATGCACCGGATCCCATCAGAACTCCGAAGTTAAGCGTGCTTGGGCGAGAGTTGTACTAGGATAGGTGACCCCCTGGGAAGTCCTCGTGTTGCAACCCCCTTTTCAATTTTTTTTGCTCCGGTTAGGATTGCCAAGATACTTTATCCACCACATTTCTATTATCGAATCCCACATCACCTTGGGACAGACAACTTCGCTTCATGTGGAGGTCGGGCCCGCAAACCGAGGGCATAGGGCTTGTGAGCAGGTCTCCGTGGCTCCGGTGCCCATCACTTTTGATCCGTAAGGAGTTACACGGCGCACAGCATACGGTTTGAAAGCTCGCCGAGAGCTCTACGACAGGAGCAACGAGCTAGCTCGCTGTGCCCTTTTTTGGAGCCCAAAATTGAATGTTTTCTTCAGTTTCGGGCCACTTTTCTAGTTTAGCTCTATTTTTCCGTCCCGGATCGTACGTCGTGAGCTGTTAAAAGGACAACAACCTTACTCGTGGGACATTAGAGGGCCCTACAACGCATTGAAATCTCGTCTTGCGAGTATGCTGGGTTGTTGAAGCGGATGGGCTGTCGTTAAACCTATTGGGCCTTCTTAATGGGCCATCTATCTAGGCTGGGACTGTGAACCACTAAGACATAAAGGAATTGTGCCCTCAACATGACGGGTGCGATCATACTAGCACTAATGCACCGGATCCCATCAGAACTCCGAAGTTAAGCGTGCTTGGGCGAGAGTAGTACTAGGATGGGTGACCCCCTGGGAAGTCCTCGTGTTGCACCCCCCTTTTCAATTTTTTTTTGCTCCGGTTAGGGTTGCCAAGATACTTTATCCACCCCATTTCTATTATCGAATCCCACGGCACCTTGGGCAAGACAACTTCGCTTCACGTGGGGGCCGGGCCCGCAAACCGAGGGCGTAGGGCTTGTGGGAAGGTCTCCGTCGCTTCGGTGCCCACAACTTTTGATCCGTAAGGAGTTACGCGGCGCACAGCATACTGTTGTAAAGCTCTCTGAGAGCTCTACGATATGGGCAGCTAGCTTGCTCGCTGTGTCCTTTTTTGGAGCCCAAAATCAAACTTTTTCATCAGTTTCGGGCCACTTTTCTAGTTTAGCTCTATTTTTCCTTCCCGGATCGTACGTCGTGAACTGTTAAAAGGACAACAACCTTACTCGCCGGACATTAGAGGGCCCTACATAACATAGAAATCTCGTCTTGCGAGTATATTGGGTTGTTGAAGCGGATGGGTTGTCGTTAAGCCCATTGAGCCTTCTTAACTGGCCATCTCTCTAGGTTGGGACTGTGAACCATTAACACATAAATGAATTGTGCCCTCAACATGACGGGTGCGATCATACCAGTACTAATGCACCGGATCCCATCAGAATTCCGAAGTTAAGCGTGCTTGGGCGAGAGTAGTACTAGGATGGGTGACCCCCTGAGAAGTCCTCGTGTTGCACCCCCTTTTCAATTTTTTTTGCTCCGGTTAGGGTTGCCAAGATACTTTATCCACAGCATTTCTATTATCGAATCCCACGGCACCTTGGGCAATACAACTTCGCTTCACGTCGAGGCCAGGCCCGCAAACCGAGGGCGTACGGCTTATGAGCAGGTCTCCATCACTCCGGTGCCCATAACTTTTGATCCGTAAGGAGTTACGCGGCGCACAGCATACTGTTGGAAAGCTCTCCGAGAGCTCTACGCCAGGGGCAGCTCGTTTGCTAGCTGTACCCTTTTTTGGAGGACAAAATCGAACGTTTTCATCAGTTTCGGTCCACTTTTCTAGTTTTGCTATATTTTTCATTCCCGGATCGTACGTCGTGAGCTGTTAAAAGGACAACAATCTTACTCACGGGACATTAGAGGGCCCTACAATGCATTGAAATCTCTTCTTGCGAGTATGCTGGGTTGTTGAAGCGAATGGGTTGTCATTAAGCCCATTGGGCCTTCTTAATGGGCCATCTCTCTAGGCTGGGATTGTGAACCATTAACACATAAAGCAATTGTGCCGTCAACGTTACGGGTGCGATCATACGAGCACTATTGCATCGGATCCCATCAAAACTCCGAAGTTAAGCATGCTTGGGAGAGAGTAGTACTAGGATAGGTGACCCCCTGGGAAGTCCTCGTGGTGCCCCCCCCTTTTCAATTTTTTTTTCTTCGGTTACGGGTGCCAAGATACTTTATCCACCACATTTCTATTATCGAATCCCACGGCATCTTGGCCAATATAGCTTCGCTTCACGTGGAGGCCGGGCCCGCAAACCGAGGGCGTAGGGCTTGTGAGCAGGTCTCCGTCGCTCCGGTGCCCATAACTTTTGATCCGTAAGGAGTTACGCGGCGCACAGCATACTGTTGGAAAGCTCTTCGAGAGCTCTACGACAGGGGCAGCTAGCTTGCTCGCTTTGCCTGTTTTTGGAGCCCAAAATTGAATATTTTCATCAGTTTCGGGCCACTTTTCTAGTTTAGCTCTATTTTACCGTCCCAGATCGTACGTCGTGAAGTGCTAAAAGGACAACAACCCTACTCGCGGGACATTAGAGGGCCCTAAAACGCATTGAAATCTCGTCTTACGAGTATGCTGGGTTGTTGAAGCGGATGGGTTGTCGTTAAGCCCATTGGGCCTTCTTAATGGGCCATCTCTCTAGGCTGGGACTGTGAACCATTAACACATAAAGGAATTGTGCCCTCAACATGACGGATGCGCTCATACCAGTATTAATGCACCGGATCCCATCAGAACTCCGAAGTTAAGCGTGCTTGGACGAGAGTAGTACTAGGATGGGTGACCCCCTAGGAAGTCCTCGTGTTGCACCCCCCTTTTCAATTTTTTTTGCTCCGGTTAGGGTTGCCAAGATACTTTATCCACCACATTTCTATTATCGAATCCCACGGCACCTTGGGCAAGACAACTTCGCTTCACGTGGAGGCCGGGCCCGCAAACCAAGGGTGTAGGGCTTGTGAGCAGGTCTCTGTCGCTCCGGTGTCCATAACTTTTGATCCGTAAGGAGTTACGTGGCGCACAACATACTTTTGGAAAGCTCTCCGAGAGCTCTACGATAGGGGCAGCTAGCTTGCTGGCTATGCCATTTTTTGGTGCCCAAAATCGAACGTTTTCATCACTTTCGGGACACTTTTCTAGTTTAGCTCTATTTTTCCGTCCCAGATCGTACGTCGTGAGCTGTTAAAAGGACAAAAACCTTACTCGAGGGACATTAGAGGGCCCTACAACGCATTGAAATCTCTTCTCGCGAGTATGCTGGGTTGTTGAAGCGGATGGGTTGTCGTTAACCCCATTGGGCCTTCTTAATGGGCCATCTCTCTAGGCTGGAACTGTGAACCATTAACACATAAAGGAATTGTGCCGCCAACATGACGGGTGCAATCATACCAGTACTAATGCACCGGATCCCATCAGAACTCTGAAGTTAAGCGTGCTTGGGCGAGAGTAGTACTAGGATGGGTGACCCCTGGGAAGTCCTCGTGTTGCACCCCCCTTTTCAATTTTTTTTGCTCCGGTTAGGGTTGCCAAGATACCTTATCCACCACATTTCTATTATCGAATCCCACGGCACCTTGGCCAATACAAGTTCGCTTCACGTGGAGGCCAGGACCGCAAACCGAGGGCGTAGGGCTTGTGAGCAGGTCTCCGTCGCTCCGGTGCCCATAACTTTTGATCCGTAAGGAGTTACGTGGCGCACAGCATACTGTTGGAAAGCTCTCTGAGAGCTCTACGACAGGGGGAGCAGCTTGCTCGCTGTACACTTTTTTGGAGCCCAAAATTGAACGTTTTCATTAGTTTCGGGCAACTTTTCTAGTTTAGCTTTATTTTTCCGTCCCGAATCGTACGTCTTGAGCTGTTAAATGGACAACAACCTTACTCGCGGGACATTAGATGGCCCTACAATGCATTGAAATCTCATCTCGCGAGTATGCTGGGTTGTTGAAGCGGATGGGTTGTCGTTAAGCCCATTGGGCCTTCTTAATGGGCCATCTCTCTAGGCTGGGTCTGTGAACCATTAACACATAAAGGAATTGTGCCCTCAACATGACGGGTGCGATCATACCAGCACTAATGCACCGGATCCCATCAGAACTCCGAAGTTAAGCGTGCTTGGGCGAGAGTAGTACTAGTATGGGTGACCCCCTGGGAAATCCTCGTGTTGCACCCCCTTTTCAATTTTTTTTGCTTCGGTTAGGGTTGCCAAGATACCTTATCCACCACATTTATATTATCGAATCCCTCGGCACCTTGGGCAAGACAACTTCGCTTCACGTGGAGGCCGGGCCCGCAAACCGAGGTTGTAGGGCTTGTGAGCAGGTCTCCGTCGCTCCGGTGCCCATAACTTTTGATCCGTAAGGAGTTACGCGGCGCACAGCATACTGTTGGAAAGCTCTCCGAGAGCTCTACGACAGGGGCAGCTAGCTTGCTCGCTGTGCCCTTTTTTGGAGCCCAAAATCGAACGTTTTCATCAGTTTCGGGCTACTTTTCTGGTTTAGCTCAATTTTTCCATCCCGGATCGTACGTCTTGAGCTGTTAAATGGACAACAACCTTACTCGCGGGACATTAGAGGGCCCTACAACACATTGAAATCTCGTCTCGCGAGTATGCTGGGTTGTTGAAGCGGATGGGTTGTCGTTAAGCCCATTGGGCCTTCTTAATGGGCCATCTCTCTAGGTTGGGACTGTGAACCATTAACACATAAAGGAATTGTGCCCTCAACATGACGGGTGCGATCATACCAGTACTAATGCACCGGATCCCATCAGAACTCCGAAGTTAAGCGTGCTTGGGCGAGTGTAGTACTAGGATGGGTGACCCCCTGGGAAGTCCTCGTGTTGCACCCCCCTTTTCAATTTTTTTTGCTCCGGTTAGGGTTGCCAAGATACTTTATCCACCACATTTCTATTATCGAATCCCACGGCACCTTGGGCAAGACAACTTCGCTTCACGTGGAGGCCGGGCCCGCAAACCGAGGGCATAGGGCTTGTGAGCAGGTCTCCGTCGCTCCGGTGCCCATAACTTTTGATCCGTAAGGAGTTACGCGGCGCACAGCATACTGTTGGAAAGCTCTCCGAGAGCTCTACGACAGGGGCAGCTAGCTTGCTCGCTGTGCCCTTTTTTGGAGCCCAAAATCGAACGTTTTCATCAGTTTTGGGCCACTTTTCTAGTTTAGCTCTATTTTTCCGTCCCGGATCGTACGTCTTGAGCTGTTAAATGGACAACAACCTTACTCGCGGGACATTAGAGGGCCCTACAGCGCATTGAAATCTCGTCTTGCGAGTATGCTGGGTTGTTGAAGCGGATGGGTTGTCGTTAAGCCCATTGGGCCTTCTTAATGGGCCATCTCTCTAGGCTGGGACTGTGAACCATTAACACATAAAGGAATTGTGCCCTCAACATGACGGGTGCGATCATACTAGTACTAATGCACCGGATCCCATTAGAACTCCGAAGTTAAGCGTGCTTGGGCGAGAGTAGTACTAGGATGGGTGACCCCCTGGGAAGTCCCCGTGTTGCACCCCCCTTTTCAATTTTTTTTGCTCCGGTTAGGGTTGCCAAGATACTTTATCCACCACATTTCTATTATCGAATCCCATGGCCCCTTGGACAAGGCAACTTCGCTTCACGTGGAGGCCGGGCCTACAAACCGAGGGCGTAGGGCTTGTGAGCAGGTCTGCGTCGCTCCGGTGCCCATAACTTTTGATCCGTAAGGAGTTACGCGGCGCACAGCATACTGTTGGAAAGCTCTCCGAGAGCTCTACGACAGGGGCAGCTAGCTTGCTTGTTGTGCCCTTTTTTGGACCCTAAAATCGAACGTTTTCATCAGTTACGGGCCACTTTTCTAGTTTAGCTCTATTTTTCCGTCCCGGATCATACGTCATGAGCTGTTAAAAGGACAACAACCTTACTCGCGGGACATTAGAGGGCCCTACAACGCATTGAAATCTCGTCTTGCAAGTATGCTGGGTTGTTGAAGCGGATGGGTTGTCGTTAAGCCCATTGGGCCTTCTTAATGGGCCATCTCTCTAGGCTGGGACTGTGAACCATTAACATATAAAGGAATTGTGCCGTCAACATGACGGGTGCGATCATACCAGCACTAAAGCACCGGATCCCATCAGAACTCCGAAGTTAAGCGTGCTTGGGCGAGAGGGGTGACCCCCTGGGAAGTCCTCGTGTTGCACACCCCTTTTCAATTTTTTTTGCTCCGGTTAGGGTTGCCAAGATACTTTATCCACCACATTTCTATTATCGAATCCCACGGCACCTTGGGCAAGACAACTTCGCTTCACGTGGAGGCCGGGCCCGCATACCGAGGGCGTAGGGCTTGTAAGCAAGTCTCTGCTGCTCCGGTGCCCATAACATTTGATCTGTAAGGAGTTACGCGGCGAACATCATACTGTTTGAAAGATCTCCGAGAGCTCTACGACAGGGGTAGCAAGCTTGCTCGCTGTGCCCATTTTTGGAGCCCAAAATCGATCGTTTTCATCATTTTTAGGCCACATTTCTAGTTTAGCTCTATTTTTTCGTCCCGGATCGTACGTCGTGAGCTGTTAAAAGGACAACATACTTACTCGTGGGACATTAGAGGGCCCTACAGCGCATTGAAATCTCGTCTTACGAGTATGTTGGGTTGTTGAAGCGGATGGGTTGTCGTTAAGCCCATTGGGCCTTCTTAATGGGCCATCACTCTAGGCTGGGACTGTGAACCATTAACACATAAAGGAATTGTGCCCTCAACATGATGGGTGCGATCATAACAGTACTAATGCACCGGATCCCATTAGAACTCCGATGTTAAGCGTGCTTGGGCGAGATTGGTATTAGGATGGGTGACCCCCTGGGAAATCCTCGTGTTGCACCCCCTTTTTCAATTTTTTTTGCTCCGATTAGGGTTGCCAAGATACTTTATCCACCACATTTCGATTATCGAATCCCACGGCACCTTAGGCAAGACAACTTCGCTTCACGTGGAGGCCGGGCCCGCAAATCGAGGGCGTAGGACTTGTGAGCAGGTCTCCGTTGTGAGGCCCGACCCCGAATAACGTGTCCTACCTCGATTTGCGTGCCTTAGACATAAAATTATATGACTGACCTAGGATTACGTGCCCTATCTTGATTTTCATGCATGCCTCGTTATACGTGCCTTAACCTAGAATTGTGTGCCCTAATCCTCGATATACGTGCGATACTTAGATAAACATGCCATGACCTTAATTTACGTGCAAGAACTTGATTTGCGTGTGTCTCTTCATTTCGTGTGCATTAACCTTGAACTGCGTGCCTTAACCTAGGTTTAAGAGTCGTGTCTTGAATTACGTGCATTGCATCGAATTATGTGCCTTATTTTGATCTACGTTCATTCACCTAGGGTTGTGTGCGTTAGCATTGGAATCTGTGCATTAGACTTGAAGTACGTGCCTTAGTCTAGAAGTTCGTGTCTTACCTCGTAGTTCGTGTTTACCTCGTATTTCATGCCCCATCTTGATTTCGGTGCGTGCCTCGTAGTGCGTACCCTAGACCTAGAAATCCGTGCCACCACGTTAATCAAGAAAGCATCCTACACAAAGCACTAAACTATAAAATAATCCTAATTCAAATCTCTACAAAATCCACTAACAATAAACAATTCAATCTACACAAACACCTAAACATTCTTTATTATTTATTCTCACCCAAAACCAATGCACCTCAAATTTAACCCTTATTATAATCCATAATATGTTAAATAGAATCTGAAATTTCAGCAATTTGCAAGCCCTTGGCTGACCACTAAGTGCATTTAGTCTAGCATTGCATAATTTATTCATAATCCTAGACAAACTATGACACAAAGGCATTAAAAAATTGCTCAATTCCCCTCAAATCTCCACCATTTTCGACCAGCCCTTGCATGCCCATGCTAGCATTCAAAAAATAACATTTTGAAGACACAAAAATCAGATTTTGGCTGCCCAAGGCTGACCACACCCTCAAAGGAATTGCAAAGCCATCACTTTGTCACATTCTCTCATTTTCCATCAACTTCTCTCACTTCCCTCTCATTTCCTCTCTCCATTTCGGTTCTTGGCTGAGTTATCTATCTCCTTGGCTTGTCTTCTTCATAACTTAGCTAAGCCAAGTCAAGAAAACATCAGGAAAGTCGAGCAAACAAGCTAGAGTTCCAAAATCACTCTTGCATGTGCATTGAAGCATCATTTCGGCCCTAGGTAAGCTTCTTGACAACCATTTCTTTTCTCCATGGTTTAACCTCATGCTTGTGCTAAGAGATTGATCATTAAGCTAGGAAAAATAGAGAAAAACTAGTGAGGTTCTCGGCTAAGCAAGGGAAAGGAGAAGATTTGAGCTTCAACAAAGGGTCTTGAGCATTTTGTGGTTGATTGCTAAGGTGAGGGTTAAAACCTTTTGAAAACTCTTTAAAATTTCACATGAATGCTCATGAATGTGTGTGTTTGCTTCTGTACTTGAGATATATGGTCGTTCATAAGCTTAAACAACCATGCATGGCAAGATCTTGGCTTGAAAATGATGCTAGGTGAAGTCGAAATGGATGACAGCTCTCTGACCAGTCTGTTCGAGGTAAGTTTAGCTAAGCAAATGATGTTGAAAATGCTTGAAAATTGGGGGTTGACTAGTTTGGACAGTTTTGAACATTTTTCCCAGAAATAGGACGAAGCTAATTTTGACTCTAAGGTCCTCAAAATGGCAAATCATTAAAATGTGACCAAATCTGGAAATCTGGAAAAATGAATCAGGTTTTGGCAGATGCACTGACCTTGTGGAACGAACCATATTTGACTTAGTAAACGTTTCCCAAAACCAATGAAATTTGGTGTGATGCTATATTTTTCAGTTATGGACAATTTTGTCAGAAATGGACCAAAGCTAAAACGGACTCTAAGGACCTCAAAAACGCCATTTTCTGAAAAGTGTACAAATCTGGACAGTTTTGTGCTACCTCACTGTTTCGGCTATAACTAATGGTTCTGAACTCCAATTGATGCAAGGTTTGTTTCTGAGTTTAGTTAACTTATTAAGATTTAATTTGACATCTTATTCACTGAATTTGGAGATTTTTTTATTATCCTATTGATTGTGAGAAAACATCCTATTGCAGTAAAGGTTTTATTTAGCTACATGCTTGGAAAATTATTGTAACCTCTCTTGTGATACTAATTGTGTGGAAAAGTTGTGTTGGGATGTTATGTGGACTGTTTTGAGTACTTGAGGATGTTTGAATGGAATGATGCATGACTTAAGAATGACTTTGAGTTGACTTAGGGTTTTCATCACACGATTAAGCATGAAATAGAAACCCTAATGACTAGGTAGCTTTACTAAGTGTTGATCTCTTGGTTTGGTGTGGAAATTATATGCTTAGTGGGCTGCCTGTAATTGTTCTATAACTTCAAATGTGAATTTGACCATGGCATGTTGTCAAATAAGCTTTTCTTGCTACCGAACCCACGTAAATGTTGTTGCATGTTGAATAATTCGTATCACTTGATTATATGAGCTTCTTAATGAGTTATATGACCTGTTTTACATGTGTTACATGGCTGCCCAATTAATGTTCATATAACTCCATATGCCTCTCATGTGAAATTACTTGTCTTATCGTGCCTCGTTCGACTACTTGTTAACATGCGATCTTATAACTGCTCGGAGGCAACCTACTTTGTTGTCCTCCTAATGTGATATGTTAAATGTTATAAATGTGCATTGCATTCGAGGTTGCAACCTTTCAGTGTGGCATGGTAGTGTTTCACGCACGCCGGGCGGCGTCGGGCTTGCCGGTGTTACCGTGACTGCCATGGTCCAATTCCCACTCTTGCTTGGCATTTCACCCTTGGAGAGTTGGGTCGTAGGATTTCGGGGTACATCCGGAGTACACCCACCTGGCGTGTTTTGGGGATGAATTAAAGTCGGCCGCAACTCCTGTTACTTGACTTGATCTGAGAGCTAAAGCTCACCGTATCCTTTTTATTATGTGTATAAGTACTCCCGCTTGGATCCTAGAGAACCTCGGGGAGGAAAGACTGGTATTCCTATTCCGTACTTGTAATTCTGTACTTGTATTTCTGTTGTATTCATGTTTGAGAAAGGGATTTTCATAAGTTTAACTGGAAAATGAGTTTCAAAACTTATTTCTCGCTCCCCCTCGCTGAGTTCATAAGGACTCACCCTCTTTTATCATCTCAGGTGAAGAAGAACAGGTGTAGGAACCGGAGGATGATGTACTTACTGATGAACCCCTGGAGTGATTGCCTGTTATTGTTGTTTTGCTTGAACGTGACTACTTGTGTACCTTGTGCTGCTTGAAGACTATTTATCTTATGTTGTTGTTGTTGCTAATGTAAAAGACCCCCATTGTAATTTGGGGTCTAATTTTGGTTTGTACTTATGTTAAGTAGACTGATACTAGACATGACACTACTATGATCGTTTTGTTTTTACTACCGCTAGTATCTATCTTAGGTTACGACGCTTTAGTTAAGAACTAAGTAAATGAACTTATCCAATCTTAATAGGTACTTGCTATCGAGCTAAGATCAACAGGTATATTTGTAATGAGGACAAATAAACAAACGAGACATAGTATCATGCTAGGTTATAAATCAAACGGGACGTCGAAATAACCAATAGGCAATTCAATTGATGATAAAATAGTAAATTCTAGTTAGGAATGAACTTGAATTGAAAGTTTTGAGGCTGTTAGAAAATTTAGGTCAAAACAAAGAGCCCAATTACAGCCGTTATGCTGCCGGATTTCCGAAAAATTTGGAGACTAGAAAAAAACGTTATGTGTTAAACCTCCTATAACGATTAAGAATGTGAATGGACTTGAATGTTTAGATCAGACCCTAGTCTAACCTTTATAGGCCGGGTTGGGGCGTGACATCCGTCGCTCCGGTGCCCAAAACTTTTGAACCATAAGGAATTACGCGGCGCACAACATACTGTTGGAAAGCTCTCCGAGAGTTCTACGACAGGGGCAGCTAGCTTGCTCGCTGTGCCCTTTTTTGGAGCCCAAAATCGAACGTTTTCATCAGTTTTGGGCCACTGTTCTGGTTTAGCTCTATTTTTCCGTCCCGGATCGTACGTCGTGAGCTGTTAAATGGACAACAACCTTACTCGCGGGACATTAGATGGCTCTACAATGCATTGAAATCTCATCTAGCGATTATGCTGGGTTGGTGAAGTGGATGGGTTGTCGTTAAACCCATTGGGCCTTCTTAATGGGCCATCTCTCTAGGCTAGGACTGCGAACCATTAACACGTAAAGGAATTGTGCCGTCAACATGACTGGTACGATCATACCAGTACTAATGAAACGGATCCCATTTGAACTCTGAAGTTAAGCGTGCTTGGGCAAGAGTAGTACTAGGATGGGTGACCCCTTGGGAAGTCCTCGTGTTGTACCCCCCTTTTCAATTTTTTTTTCTACAGTTAGGGTTGCCAAGAAACTTTATCCACCACATTTCTATTATCGAATCCCACGGCACCTTGGGCAAGACAACTTCGCTTCATGTGGAGGCCGAGCCCGCAAACCGAGGGCGTAGGGCTTGTGAGCAGGTCTCCGTCTCCCCATTGCCCATAACTTTTGATCCGTAAGGAGTTACGCGGCGCACAGCATACTGTTGGAAAGCTCTCCGAGAGCTCTACGACAGGGGCAGCTAGCTTGCTCGCTATGCCCTTTTTTGGAGCCCAAAATCGAACGTTTTCATCAGTTTCGGGCCACTTTTCTAGTTTAGCTCTATTTTTCCGTCCCGGATCGTACGTCGTGAGCTGTTAAATGGACAACAACCTTACTCGCGGGACATTAGAGGGCCCTACAACGCATTGAAATCTCGTCTTACGAGTATGCTGGGTTGTTGAAGCGGATGGGTTGTCGTTAAGCCCATTGGGCCTTCTTAATGGGCCATCTCTCTGGGCTGGGACTGTGAACCATTAACACATAAAGAAATTGTGCCCTCAACATGACAGGTGCGATAATACCAGTACTAATGCACCTGATCCCATCAGAACTCCGAAGTTAAGCGTGCTTGGGCGAGAGTAGTACTAGGATGGGTGACCCCCTGGGAAGTCCTCGTGTTGCACCCCCCTTTTCAATTTTTTTTGCTCCGGTTAGGGTTGCCAAGATACTTTATCCACCACATTTCTATTATCGAATCCCACGGCACATTGGGCAAGATAATTTCGCCTCACGTGGAGGCCGGGCCCACAAATCGAGGGCGTAGGGCTTATAAGCAGGTCTCCGTTTCCCCATTGCCCATAACTTTTGATCCGTAAGGAGTCACGCAGCGCACAACATACTGTTGGAAATCTCTCCGAGAGCTCTACGACAGGGGCAGCTAGCTTGCTTGTGGTGCCCTTTTTTGGACCCCAAAATCGAACGTTTTCATCAGTTTCGGGCCACTTTTCTGGTTTAGCTCTATTTTTCTGTCACGGATCGTACGTCGTGAGCTGTTAAAAACACAACAACCTTACTCGCGGGAAATTAGAGGGCCCTATAACGCATTGAAATCTCGTCTTGAGAGTATGCTAGGTTGTTGAAGCGGATGGGTTGTCGTTAAGCCCATTGGGCCTTCTTAATGGGCCATCTCTCTAGGCTGGGATTGTGAACCATTAACACATAAAGGAATTGTGCTCTCAACATGACAGGTATGATCATACCAGTACTAATGCACCGGATTCCATTAGAACTCCGAAGTTAAGCGTGCTTGGCCGAGAGTAGTACTAGGATGGGTGACCCCCTGGGAAGTCCTCGTGTTGCACCCCCTTTTCAATTTTTTTTGCTCCGGTTAGGGTTGCCAAGATACTTTATCCACCATATTTCTATTATCGAATCCCACGGCACCTTGGGCAAGACAACTTCGCTTCACGTGGAGGCCGGGCCCGCAAACCGAGGGCGTAGGGCTTGTGAGCAGGTCTCTGTCGCTCCGGTGCCCATAACTTTTGATCCGTAAGGAGTTACGCGGCGCACAACATACTGTTGGAAAGCTCTTCGAGAGCTCTACGACTGGGGCAGCGAGCTTGCTCGCTGTGCCCTTTTTTGGAGCCCATATTCGAACGTTTTCTTCAGTTTCGGTCCACTTTTCTAGTTTAGCTCTATTTTTCTGTCCCGGATCATACGTCGTGAGCTGTTAAAAGGACAACAACCTTACTCGCGGGACATTATAGGGCCCTACAACGCATTGAAATCTTGTCTCGCGAGTATGCTGGGTGGTTGAAGCGGATGGGTTGTCGTTAAGCCCATTGGGCCTTCTTAATGGGCCATCTCTCTAGGCTGGGACTGTGAACCATTAACACATAAAGGAATTGTGCCCTCAACATGACGGGTGCGATCATACCAGTACTAATGCACCGGATCCCATCAGAACTCCGAAGTTAAGCGTGCTTGGGCGAGAGTAGTACTAGGATGGGTAACCCCCTGGGAAGTCCTCGTGTTGCACCCCCCTTTTCAATTTTTTTTGCTCCGGTTAGGGTTGCCAAGATACTTTATCCACCACATTTCTATTATCGAATCCCACGGCTCCTTGGCCAATACAACTTCGCTTCACGTGGAGGCCGGGCCTGCAAACCGAGGGCGTAGGGCTTGTGAGCAGGTCTCCGTCTCCCCATTGCCCATAACTTTTGATCCGTAAGTAGTTACGCGGTGCACAGCATACTGTTGGAAAGCTCTCCGAGAGCTCTACGACAGGGGCAGCTAGCTTGCTCGCTGTGCCCTTTTTTGGAGCCCAAAATCGAACATTTTCATCAGTTTCGGGCCAGTTTTCTAGTTTAGCTCTATTTTTCCGTCCCGGATCGTACGTCGTGAGCTGTTAAATGGATAACAACCTTACTCACGGGACATTAGAGGGCCCTACAACGCATTGAAATCTCATCTCGTGAGTATGCTGGGTTATTGAAGCAGATGGGTTGTCATTTAGCCCATTGGGCCTTCTGAATGGGCCATTTCTCTAGGCTGGGATTGTGAACCATTAACACATAAAGAAATTGTGCCCTCAATATGACGGGTACGATCATACCAGTACTAATGCACTGGATCCCATCTGAACTCCGAAGTTAAGCGTGCTTGGGCGAGAGTAGTACTAGGATGGGTGACCCCCTTTGAAGTCCTCGTGTTGCACCCCCCTTTTCAATTTTTTTTGCTCCGGTTAGGGTTGCCAAGATACTTTATCCACCACATTTCTATTATCGAATCCCACGGTACCTTGGCCAATACAACTTCGCTTCACGTGGAGGCCGGGCCCGCAAACCGAGGGCGTAGGGCTTGTGAGCAAGTCTCCGTCGCTCCGGTGCCCATAACTTTTGATCCGTAAGGAGTTACGCGGCGCACAGCATACTGTTGGAAAGCTCTCCGAGAGCTCTACGACAGGGGCAGCTAGCTTGCTCGCTGTGCCCTTTTTTGGAGCCCAAAATCGAACGTTTTCATCAGTTTCGGGCCACTTTTCTAGTTTAGCTCAATTTTTTCGTCCCGGATCGTGCGTCGTGCGCTGTTAAAAGGACAACAACCTTACTCGCGGGACATTAGAGGGCCCTACAACGCATTGAAATCTCGTCTTGCGAGTATGCTGGGTTGTTGAAGCGGATGGGTTGTCGTTAAGCCCATTGGGCCTTCTTAATGGGCCATCTCTCTAGGCTGGGACTGTGAACCATTAACACATAAAGGAATTTTGCCCTCAACACGATAGGTGCGATCGTACCAGCACTAATGCACCCAATCCCATCAGAACTCCGAAGTTAAGCGTGCTTTGGCGAGAGTAGTACTAGGATGGGTGACCCCCTGGGAAGTCCTCGTGTTGCACCCCCCTTTTCAATTTTTTTTGCTCCGGTTAGGGTTGCCAAGATACTTTATCCACCACATTTCTATTATCGAATCCCACGGCACCTTGGGCAAGACAACTTAGTTTCACGCGGAGGTCGGGCCCGCAAACCGAGGGCGTAGGGCTTGTAAGCAGGTGTCCGTTGCTCCGGTGCCCATAACTTTTGATCCGTAAGGAGTTACACGGCGCACATCATAATGTTGGAAAGCTCTCTGAGAGCTCTACGACAGGGGCAGCTAGCTAGCTCGCTATGCCCATTTTTGGAGTCCAAAATCGAACGTTTTCATCAGTTTCGGGCCACTTTTCTAGTTTAGCTCTATTTTTCCGTACCTGATCGTACGTCGTGAGCTGTTAAAAGGACAACAACCTTACTCGCGGGACATTAGAGGGCCCTACAACGCATTGAAATCTCTTCTTACGAGTATGCTGGGTTGTTGAAGGGGATGGATTGTCGTTAAGCCCATTGGGCCTTTTTAATGGGCCATCTCTCTAGGCTGGGACTGTGAACCATTAACACATAAAGGAATTGTGCCCTCAACATGACGGGTGCGATCATACCAGTACAAACTTTTGAACCGTAAGGAGTTACGCGGCGCACAACATACTGTTGGAAAGCTCTCCGAGAGTTCTACGACAGGGGCAGCTAGCTTGCTCGCTGTGCCCTTTTTTGGAGCCCAAAATCGAACGTTTTCATCAGTTTTGGGCCACTGTTCTGGTTTAGCTCTATTTTTCCGTCCCGGATCGTACGTCGTGAGCTGTTAAATGGACAACAACCTTACTCGCGGGACATTAGATGGCTCTACAATGCATTGAAATCTCATCTAGCGATTATGCTGGGTTGTTGAAGCGGATGGCTTGTCGTTAAGCCTATTGGGCCTTCTTAATGGGCCATCTCTCTAGGCTGGGACTGTGAACCATTAACACATAAAGGTATTGTGCCCTCAACATGACGGGTGCGATCATCCCAGTACTAATGCACCGGATCCGGTCAGAACTCGGAAGTTAAGCGTGGTTGGGCGAGAGTAGTACTAGGATGGGTGCCCCCCTGGGAAGTCCTCGTGTTGCACCCTCATTTTCAATTTTTTTTGCTGCGGTTAGGGTTGCCAAGATGCATTATCCACCACATTTCTATTATCGAATCCCACGGTACCTTTGCCAATACAACTTCGCTTCACGTGGAGGCCGGGCCCGCAAAGCGAGGGTGTAGGGCTTGTGAGCAGGTCTGCGTCGCTCCGGTGCCCATAACTTTTGATCCGTAAGGAGTTACGCGGCGCATAGCATACTGTTGGAAAGCTCTCCGAGAGCTCTACGATAGGGACTACTAGCTTGCTCGCTGTGCCCTTTTTTGGAGTCCAAAATCGAACGTTTTCATCAGTTTCGGGCCACTTTTCTAGTTTAACTCTATTTTTCCGTCCCTGGCCGAACGTCGCGAGCTGTTAAAAGGACAACAACCTTACTTGCGGGACATTAGAGGGCCCTACAATGCATTGAAATCTCGTCTTGCAAGTATGCTGGGTTGTTGAAGCGGATGGGTTGTCGTTAAGCCCATTTGGCCTTCTTAATGGGCCATATCTCTAGGCTGAGACTGTGAACCATTAACACATAAAGGAATTGTGCCCTCAACATGACGGGTGCCATCATACCAGCACTAATGCACCGGATCCCATCAGAACTCCGAAGTTAAGCGTGCTTGGGCGACAGTAGTTCTAGGATGGGTGACCCCCTTAGAAGTCCTCGTGTTGCACCCCCATTTTCAATTTTTTTTGCTCCGGCTAGGGTTGCCAAGATACTTTATCCACCACATTTCTATTATCAAATCCCACGGCACCTTGGGCAAGACAACTTCGCTTCACGTGGAGGCCGGGCCCGCAAACCGAGGGCGTAGGGCTTGTGAGCAGGTCTAAGTCGCTCCGGTGCCCATAACTTTTGATCCGTAAGGAGTTACACGGCGCACAACATACTGTTGGAAAGCTCTCCGAGAGCTCTACGACTGGGGCAGCCAGCTTGCTCGCTGTGCCCTTTTTTTGAGCTCAAAATCGAACGTTTTCATCAGTTTCGGGCCACTTTTCTGATTTAGCTCTATTTTTCCGTCCCGGATCGTACGTCGTGAGCTGTTAAATGGACAACAACGTTACTCGCTGGACATTAGAGTGCCCTACAATGCATTGAAATCTTGTCTCGCGAGTATGTTGGGTTGTTGAAGCGGATGGGTTGTCGTTAAGCCCATTGGGCCTTCTTAATGGGCCATCTCTCTAGGCTGGGACTGTGAACCTTTAACATATGAAAGAATTGTGCCCTCAACATGACGAGTGCGATCATTCCAGTACTAATGCACTGGATCCCATCAGAACTCCGAAGTCAAGCGTGCTTGGGCGAGAGTATTACTAGGATGGGTGACCCCCTGGGAGGTCCTCGTGTTGCACCCCACTTTTCAATTTTTTTTCCTCCGGTTAGGGTTGCCAAGATACTTTATCCACCACATTTCTATTATCGAATCCCACGGTACCTCGGGCAATACAACTTCGCTTCACGTGGAGGCCGGGCCCGCAAACCAAGGGCGTAGGGCTTGTGAGCAAGTCTTCATCGCTCCGGTGCCCATAACTTTTGATCCGAGGAGTTACGCGGTTCACAGCATACAGTTGGAAAGCTCTCCGAGAGCTATACAACAGGGGCAACTAGCTTGCTCGCTGTGCCCTTTTTTGGAGCCCAAAATCGAACATTTTCATCAGTTTCCGGCCACTTTTCTACTCTAGCTCTAATTTTCCGTCCCGGATCGTACGTCGTGAGCTGTTAAAAGGACAACAACCTTACTCGCGGGACATTAGAGGGCTCTACAACGCATTGAAATCTCTTCTTGTGAGTATGCTGGGTTGTTGAAGCGGATGGGTTGTCGTTAAGCCCATTAGGCCTTCTTAATGGGCCATCTCTCTAGGCTGGGACTGTGAACCATTAACACATAAAGGTATTGTGCCCTCAACATGACGGGTGCGATCATACCAGTACTAATGCACCGGATCCCGTCAGAACTCCGAAGTTAAGCGTGGTTGGGCGAGAGTAGTACTAGGATGGGTGACCCCCTGGGAAGTCCTCGTGTTGCACCCTCATTTTCAATTTTTTTTGCTCCGGTTAGGGTTGCCAAGATGCATTATCCACCACATTTCTATTATCGAATCCCACGGTACCTTTGCCAATACAACTTCGCTTCCCGTGGAGGCCGGGCCCGCAAACCGAGGGCGTGTGGCTTGTGAGTAGGTCTCCGTCGCTCCGGTGCCCATAACTTTTGATCCGTAAGGAGTTACGCGGCGCACAGCATACTGTTGGAAAGCTCTCCGAGAGCTCTACGACAGGGGCAGCTAGCTTGCTCACTGTGCCCTTTTTTGGAGCACAAAATTGAACGTTTTCATCAGTTTTGGACAACTTTTCTAGTTTAGCTTTATTTTTCCGTCCCGGATCGTACGTGGTGAGCTGTTAAAAGGACAACAAACTTACTCGTGGGACATTAGAGGGCCCTATAGGGCATTGAAATCTCGTCTTGCGAGTATGCTGGGTTGTTGAAACGGATGGGTTGTCGCTAAGTCCATTGGGCCTTCTTAATGGGCCATCTCTCTAGGTTGGGACTGTGAACCATTAACACATAAAGGAATTGTGCCGTCAACATGACGGGTGTGATCATACCAGTACTAATGCACCGGATCCCATTAGAACTCCAAAGTGAAGCGTACTTGGGCGAGAGTAGTACTAGGATGGTTGACCCCCTGGGAAGTACTCGTGTTGCACCCCCCTTTTCAATTTTTTTGCTCCGGTTAGGGTTACCAAGATACTTTATCCACCACATTTCTATTATCAAATCCCACGGTACCTTGGGCAAGACAACTTCGCTTCACGTGGAGGCTGGGCCCGCAAACCGAGGGCGTAGGGCTTGTGAGCAGGTCTGCGTCGCTCCGGTGCCCATTACTTTTGATCCGTAAGGAGTTACGCGGCGCACATCATACTGTTGGAAAGCTCTCCGAGAGGTCTACGACAGGGGCAGCTAGCTTGCGCGTTGTGCCCTTTTTTGGAGCCCAAAATCGAATGTTTTCATCAGTTTCGGGACACTTTTCTAGTTTAGCTCTATTTTCTCATCCCAGATCGTACGTCGTGAGCTGTTAAAAGAACAACAACCTTACTCGCGGGACATTAGAGGGCCCTACAACGCATTGAAATCTCGTCTTGCGAGTATGCTGGGTTGTTGAAGCGGATGGGTTGTCGTTAAGCCCATTGGGCCTTCTTAATGGGCCATCTCTCTAGGCTGCGACTGTGAACCTTTAACACATAAAGAAATTGTGCCATCAACATGATGGGTGTGATCTTACCAGTACTAATGCACCGGCTCCCATCAGAACTCCGAAGTTAAGCGTGCTTGGGTGAAAGTAGTACTAGGATGGGAGACCCCCTTGGAAGTCCCCATGTTGCACCCCCCTTTTCAATTTTTTTTCCTTCGGTTAGGGTTGCCAAGATACTTTATCCACCACATTTCTATTATCGAATCCCACGGCACCTTGGGCAAGACAACTTCGCTTCCCGTGGAGGCCAAGCCCGCAAACCGAGGACGTAGGGCTTGCGAGCAGGTCTCCGTCGCTCCGGTGCCCATAACTTTTGATCCGTAAGGAGTTACGCGGCGCACAACATACTGTTGGAAAGCTCTCTGAGAGCTCTACGACAGGGGCAGCTAGCATGCTCCCTGTACCCGTTTTTGGAGCCCAAAATCGAATGTTTTCATCAGTTTCGGGCCAGTTTCTAGTTGGCTCTATTTTTCCGTCCCGGATCGTACGTCGTGAGCTGTTAAATGGACAACAACCTTACTCGCGGGACATTAGAGGGCCCTACAACGCATTGAAATCTCATCTTGCGAGTATGCTGGGTTGTTGAAGCAGATGGGTTGTCGTTAAGCCCATTGGGCCTTCTTAATGGGCCATCTCTCTAGGCTGGGACTGTGAACCATTAACACATAAAGGAATTGTGCCCTCAACATGATGGCTGCGATCATACCAGTACTAATGCACCGAATCCCATCAGAACTCCGAAGTTAAGCGTGCTTGGGCGAGAGTAGTACTAGGAACGGTGACCCCCTGGGAAGTCCTCGTGTTGCACCTCCCTTTTCAATTTTTTTTTTCGGTTAGGGTTGCCAAGATACTTTATCCACCGCATTTCAATGATCGAATCCCACGGCACCTTGGGCAAGACAACTTCGCTTCACGTGGAGGCCGGGCCCGCAAACCGAGGGCGTAGGGCTTGTGAGCAAGTCTCCGTCGCTCCGGTGCCCATAACTTTTGATCCGTAAGGAGTTACGCGGCGCACAGCATACTGTTGGAAAGCTCTCCGAGAGCTCTACGACAGGGGCAGCTAGCTTGCTCGCTGTGCCCTTTTTTGGAGCCCAAAATTGAACGTTTTCATCAGTTTTGGGCCACTTTTCTAGTTTAGCTCTATTTTTCCGTCCCGGATCGTACGTCGTGAGCTGTTAAATGGACAACAACCTTACTCGCGGGACATTAGAGGGCCCTACAACGCATTGAAATCTCGTCTCGCGAGTATGTTGGGTTGTTGAAGCGGATGGGTTGTCGTTAAGCCCATTGGGCCTTCTTAATGGGCCATCTCTCTAGGCTGGGACTGTGAACCTTTAACACATAAAGGAATTGTGCCCTCAACAAGACGAGTGAGATCATACCAGTACTAATGCACCGGATCCCATCAGAACTCCGAAGTTAAGCGTGCTTGGGCGAGAGTAGTACTAGGATGGGTGACCCCCTGGGAAGTCCTCGTGTTGCACCCCCCTTTTCAATTTTTTTTGCTCCGGTTAGGGTTGCCAAGATACTTTATCCACCACATTTCTATTATCGAATCCCACGGCACCTTGGGCAAGACAACTTCACTTCACGTGGAGGCCGGGCCCGCAAACCGAGGGCGTAGGGCTTGTGAGCAGGTCTCTGTCGCTCCGGTGCCCATAACTTTTGATCCGTAAGGAGTTACGCGGCGCACAACATACTGTTGGAAAGCTCTCCGAGAGCTCTACGACAGGGGCAGCTAGCTTGCTTGTTGTGCCCTTTTTTGGAGCCCAAAATCGAACGTTTTCATCAGTTTCGGGCCACTTTTCTAGTTTAGCTCTATTTTTCTGTCCCGGATCGTACGTCGTGAGCTGTTAAATGGACAACAACCTTACTCGCGGGACATTAGAGGGCCCTACAACGCATTGAAATCTCGTCTCGCGAGTATGTTGGGTTGTTGAAGCGGATGGGTTGTCGTTAAGCCCATTGGGCCTTCTTAATGGGCCATCTCTCTAGGCTGGGACTGTGAACCTTTAACACATAAAGGAATTGTGCCCTCAACATGACGAGTGCGATCATACCAGTACTAATGCACCGGATCCCATCAGAACTCCGAAGTTAAGCGTGCTTGGGCGAGAGTAGTACTAGGATGGGTGACCCCCTGGGAAGTCCTCGTGTTGCACCCAATTTTTCAATTTTTCTTGCTCCGGTTAGGGTTGCCAAGATACCTTATCCACCACATTTCTATTATCGAATCCCACGGCATCTTGGCCAATACAACTTCGCTTCACGTGGAGGCCGGGCCCGCAAATCGAGGGCGTAGGGCTTGTGAGCAGGTCTGCGTCGCTCCGGTGCCCATAAATTTTGATCCGTAAGGAGTTACGCGGCGCACAGCATACTGTTGGAAAGCTCTCTGAGAGCTCTACGACAGGGACAGCTAGCTTGCTCGCTGTGCCCTTTTTTGGAGCCCAAAATCGAACGTTTTCATCAGTTTCGGGCCACTTTTCTAGTTTAGCTCTATTTTTCCGTCCCGGATCGTACGTCGTGAGCTGTTAAAAGGACAACAACCTTACTCGCGGGACATTAGAGGGCCCTACAACGCATTGAAATCTCGTCTTGCGAGTATGCTGGGTTGTTGAAGCGGATGGGTTGTCGTTAAGCCCATTGGGCCTTCTTAATGGGCCATCTCTCTAGGCTGGGACTGTGAACCATTAACACATAAAGGAATTGTGCCCTCAACATGACAGGTGCGATCATACCAGTACTAATGCACCGGATCCCATCAGAACTCCGAAGTTAAGCGTGCTTGGGCGAGAGTAGTACTAGGATGGGTGACCCCCTGGGAAGTCCTCGTGTTGCACCCCCCTTTTCAATTTTTTTTGCTCCGGTTAGGGTTGCCAAGATACTTTATCCACCATATTTCTATTATCGAATCCCACGGGATCTTGGACAATACAACTTCGCTTCACGTGGAGGTCGGGCCCGCAAACCGATGGTGTAGGGCTTGTGAGCAGGTCTCCGTCGCTCAGGTGCCCATTAGTTTTGATCCGTAAGGAGTTACGCGGCGCACAGCATATTGTTGGAAAGCTCTCCGAGAGCTCTACGACAGGGGCAACTAGCTTGCTCGCTGCGCCCTTTTTTGCAGCCCAAAATCGAACATTTTCATCTGTTTCGGGCCACTCTTCTGGTTTAGCTCTATTTTTCAGTCCCGGATCGTACGTCGTGAGCTGTTAAAAGGACAACAACCTTACTCGCGGGACATTAGAGGGCCCTACAACGCATTGAAATCTCGTCTTGCGAGTATGCTGGGTTGTTGAAGCGGATGGGTTGTCGTTAAGCCCATTGGGCCTTCTTAATGGGCCATCTCTCTAGGCTGGGACTGTGAACCATTAACACATAAAGGAATTGTGCCCTCAACATGACGGGTGCGATCATACCAGTACTAATGCTCCGGAGCCCATCAGGACCCCGAAGGTAAGCATGCTTGGGCGAGAGTAGTACTAGGATGGGTGACCCCTTGGAAGTCCTCGTGTTGCACCCCCCTTTTCAATTTTTTTTGCTCCGGTTAGGGTTGCCAAGATACTTTATCCACCACATTTCTATTATCAAATCCCACGGCACCTTGGGCAAGACAACTTCGCTTCACGTGGAGGCCGGGCCTGCAAACCGAGGGCGTAGGGCTTGTGAGCAGGTCTCCGTCGCTCCGGTGCCCATAACTTTTGATCCGTAAGGAGTTACGCGGCGCACAACATACTGTTGGAAAGCTCTCCGAGAGTTCTACGACATGGGCAACTAGCTTGCTCGCTGTGCCTTTTTTTGGAGTCCAAAATCGAACATTGTCATTAGTTTCGTGCCACTTTTCAAGTTTAGCTCTATTTTTCCATCCCGGATCGTACGTCGTGAGTTGTTAAATGGACGACAACCTTATTCGCGGGACATTAGAGGGCCCTACAACGCATTGAAATCTCGTCTCGCGAGTATGCTGGGTTGTTGAAGCGGATAGGTTGTCGTTAAGCCCATTGGGCCTTCTTAATGGGCCATCTCTCTAGGCTGGGACTGTGATCCATTAACACATAAAGGAATTGTGCCCTCAACATGACGGGTGCGATCATACCAGTACTAATGTACCGGATCCCGTCAGAACCCCGAAGTTAAGCGTGCTTGGGCGTGAGTAGTAATAGGTTTGGTGACCCCCTGGGAAGTCATCGTGTTGCACCCCACTTTTCAATTTTTTTTGCTTTGGTTAGGGTTGCCAAGATATTTTATCCACCACATTTCTATTATCGAATCACACGGTACCTTGGCCAATACAACATCGCTTCACATAGAGGCTGGGCCCGCAAACCGAGGGCGTGGGGCTTGGGACCAAGTCTCCGTCGCTCTAGTGCCAATAACTTTTGATACGTAAGGAGTTACGTGGCACACAGCATACCGTTGGAAGCCTCCCCGAGAGCTCTACGACAGGGGCAGCCAGTTTGCTTGTTTGTGCTTGTTTTCGTAGCCCAAAATCGAACATTTTCATCAGTTTCGGGACACTTTTCTAGTTTAGCTCTATTTTTCCGTCCCGGATCGTACGTCGTGAGCTGTTAAAAGGACAACAATCTTACTTGTGGGACATTAGAGGGCCCTACAACGCATGGAAATCTCGTCTCGCGAGTATGCTGGGTTGTTGAAGCGGATGGGTTTTCGTTAAGCCCATTGGGCCTTCTTAATTGGCCATCTCTCTAGGCTGGGACTGTGAACCATTAACACATAAAGGAATTGTGACCTCAACATGACGAGTGCGATCATACCAGTACTAATGCACCGGATCCTATCAGAACTGCGAAGTTAAGCGTGCTTGGGCGAGAGTAGTACTAGGATGGGTGACCCCCTGGGAAGTCCTTGTGTTGTACCCCCCTTTTCAATTTTTTTTGCTCCGGTTAGGGTTGCCAAGATACATTATCCACCACATTTCTATTATCGAATCCCACGGCACCTTGGGCAAGACAACTTCGCTTCACTTGGAGGACGGGCCCGCAAACCGAGGGCGTAGGGCTTGTGAGCAGGTCTCCGTCGCTCCGGTGCCCATAACTTTTGATCCGTAAGAAGTTACGCGGCGTACAACATACTGTTGGAAAGCTCTCCGAGAGCTCTACGATAGGGGCAGCTAGCTTGCTCGCTGTGCACTTTTTTGGAGCCCAAAATCGAACGTTTTCATCAGTTTCGGGCCACTTTTCTAGTTTAGCTCTATTTTTCCGTCCCGGATCGTACGTCTTTACCTGTTAAAAGGACAACAACCTTACTCGCGGGACAATAGAGGGCCCTACAACATATTGAAATCTCGTCTTGCGAGTATGCCGGGTTGTTGAAGCGGATGGGTTGTCGTTAAGCCAATGGGCCTTCTTAATGGGCCATCTCTCTAGGCTGGGACTGTGAACCATTAACACATAAAAGAATTGTGCCATCAACATGATGGGTGCTATCATACCAGTACTAATGCACCGGATCCAATCAGAACTCCGAAGTTAAGCGTGCTTGAGTGAGGTAGTACTAGAATGGGTGACCCCCTGGGAAGTCCTCGTGTTGCACTACCCTTTTCAATTTTTTTGCTCCGGTTAGTGTTGCCAAGATACTTTATCCACCACATTTCTATTATCGAATCCCACGGCACCTTGGGCAAGACAACTTCGCTTCACTTGGAGGGCGGGCCCGCAAACCAAGGTTGTAGGGCTTGTGAACAGGTCTCCGTCGCTCCAGCGCCCATAATTTTGATCCGTAATGACTTACGCGACGCACAGCATAATGTTGGAAAGCACTCCGAGAGCTCTACGATAGGGGAATCTAGCTTGCTCGCTTTGCCCTTTTTTGGAGCCCAAAATCGAACGTTTTCATCAGTTTCGGGCCACTTTCCTAAGTTAGCACTATTTTTCAGTCTCGGATCATACGTCGTGAGTTGTTAAAAGGAAAACAACCTTACTCGCGGGACATTAGAGGGCCCTAAAACGCATTGAAATCTCGTCTTGCGAGTATGCTGGGTTGTTGAACCGGATGGGTTGTCGTTAAGCCCTTTGGGCCTTCTTAATAGGCCATCTCTCTAGGCTGGGACTGTGAACTGTCAACACGTAAGGGATTTGCGCCCTCAACATGACTGGTGCAATCATACCAGTACTAATGCACCGGATCCCATTAGAACTCCGAAGTTAAGCGTGCTTGCGCAAGAGTAGTACTAGAAGGGTGACCCCGTGGGAAATCTCGTGTTGCACCCCCCTTTTCAATTTTTTTGCTGCGATTAGGGTTTACAACATACTTTACCCACCATATTTCTATTATCAAATCCCTCGCCACCTCCGGCAAGACAACTTCGCTTTACGTGGAGGCCGGGCCTGCAAACCGAGGGCGTAGGGCTTGTGAGCAGGTCTCCGTCGTTCCGGTGCCCATAACTTTTGATCCGTAAGTAGTTACGCGGCGCACAACATACTGTTGGAAAGCTCTCCGAGAGCTCCACGACAGGGGCAGCTAGCTTACTCGCTGTGCCCTTTTTTGGAGCCCAAAATAGAACATTTTCATCAGTTTCGGGCCACTTTTCTAGTTTAGCTCTCTTTTTCCATCCCGGATCGTGCGTCGTGCGCTGTTAAAAGGACAACAACCTTACTCGCGGGATATTAGAGGGCCCTACAATGCATTGAAATCTCGTCTTGCGAGTATGCTGGGTTGTTGAAGCGGATGGGTTGTCGTTAAGCCCATTGGGCCTTCTTAATGGGCCATCTCTCTAGGCTGGGACTGTGAACCATTAACACATAAAGGAATTGTGCCCTCAACATGACGGGTGCCATCATACCAGTACTAATGCACCGGATCCCATCAGAACTCCGAAGTTAAGCGTGGTTGGGCGACAGTAGTACTAGGATGGGTAACCCCATGGGATGTCCTCGTGTTGCACCCCCCTTGTCAATTTTTTTTGCTCCGGTTAGGGTTGCCAAGATACTTTATCCACCACATTTCTATTATCGAATCCCACGGTACGTTGGGCAATACAACTTCGCTTCACGTGGAGGCCGGGCCTGGAAACCGAGGGCGTATGGCTTGTGAGCAGGTCTCCGTTGTTCCGGTGCCCATAACTTTTGATCCGCAAGAAGTTAGGCGGCGCACAACATACTGTTGGAAAGCTCTCCGAGAGCTCTATGACTGGGGCAGCCAGCTTGGGCAAGACAACTTCGCTTCACGTGGAGGCCGAGCCCGCAAATCGAGGGCGTAGGGCTTGGGAGTAGGTCTCCGTCGCTCCAGTGCCCATAACTTTCGATCCGTAAGGAGTTACGCGGCGCACAACATACAGTTGGAAAGCTCTACAAGAGCTCTACGACAAGGGCAGCTAGCTTGCTCGCTGTGCCCTTTTTTGGAGCCCAAAATCAAACGTTTTCATCAGTTTCGGGCCACTTTTCTAGTCTAGCTCTATTTTTCCGTCCCGGATCGTACGTCTTGAGCTGTTATAAGAACAACAACCTTACTGGCGGGACATTAGAGGGCCCTACAACGCATTGAAATCTCGTCTTGTGAGTATGCTGGGTTGTTAAAGCGGATGGGTTGTCGTTAAGCCCATTGGGCTTTCTTAATGGGCCATCTCTCTTGGCTGGGACTATGAACCATTAACACATAAAGGAATTGTGCCCTCAACATGACGGGTGCGATCACAACAGCACTAATGCACCGGATCCCATCAGAACTCCGAAGTTAAGAGTGCTTGGGCGAGAGTAGTACTAGGATGAGTGTCCCACTGGGAAGTCCTCGTGTTGAACCCCCCTTTTCAATTTTTTTTGCTCCGGTTAGGGTTGCCAAGATACTTTGTCCACCGCATTTCTATTATCGAATCCCACGGTACCTTGGCCAATACAACTTCGATTCACGTGGAGGCCGGGCCCGCAAACCGAGGGCGTAGGGCATGTGAGCAGGTCTCCGTCACTTTGGTGCCTATTACTTTTGAACCGTAAGAAGTTACGCGCCGCACAGCATACTGTTGGAAAGCTCTCTGAGAGCTCTACAACAAGGGCAGTTAGCTTGCTCGCTTTGCCCTTTTTTGGAGCCCAAAATTGAACGTTTTTATCCGTTTCAGGCCACTTTTCTAGTTTAGCTCTATTTTTTCATCCCGGATCGTACGTCGTGAGCTTTTAAAAGGACAACAACCATACTCGCGGTACATTAGAGGGCCATACAACGCATTGAAATCTTGTCTTGCGAGTATGCTGGTTTGTTGAAGCGGATGGGTTATCGTTAAGCCTATTGGGCCTTCTTAATGGGCCATCACTCTAGGCTGGGACTGTGAACCATTAACACATAAAGGAATTGTGCCGTCAACATGACATCTGCGATCATACCAGTACTAATGCACCGGACCCCATTAGAACTCCGAAGTTAAGCGTGCTTGGGCGAGAGTAGTACTAGGATGGGTGACCCCATATGAAGTCCTCGTGTTGCACCCCCCTTTTTAATTTTTTTTGCTCCGGTTAGGGTTGCCAAGATACTTTATCCACCACATTTCTATTATCAAATCCCACGGCACCTTGGGCAAGACAACTTCGCTTCACGTGGAGGCTGGGCCCGCAAACTAAGGGCGTAGGGCTTGTGCGCAGGTCTCCGTCACTTCGGTGCCTATAACTTTTGATCCATAAGGAGTTACGCGGCGCACAGCATACTGTTGGAAAGCTCTCCGAGAGCTCTACGACAGGGGCAGCTAGCTTGCTCGCTGTGCCCGTTTTTGGAGGCCAAAATTGAACGTTTTCATCAGTTTCGGGCCACTTTTCTGGTTTAGCACTATTTTTCCGTCCCAGATCGTACGTCGTGAGCAGTTAAAAGGACAACAACCTTACTCGCGGGAAATTAGAGGGCCCTACAACGCATTGAAATCTCGTCTTGTGAGTATGCTGGGTTGTTGAAGCGGATGGGTTGTCGTTAAGCCCATTGGGCCTTCTTAATGGGCCATCTCTCTAGGCTGGGACTGTGAACCATTAACACATAAAGGAATTGTGCCCTCAACATGACGGGTGCGATCATACCAGTACTAATGCACCGGATCCCATCAGAACTCCGAAGTTAAGCGTGCTTGGGCGAGAGTAGTACTAGGATGGGTGACCCACTGGGAAGTCCTCGTGTTGCACCCCCCTTTTCAATTTTTTTTGCTCCGGTTAGGGTTGCCAAGATACTTTATCCACCACATTTCTATTATCGAATCCCACGGCACCTTGGGCAAGACAACTTCGCTTCACGTGGAGGCCGGGCCCGCAAACCGAGGGCGTAGGGCTTGTGGGCAGGTCTCCGTCGCTCCGGTGCCCATAACTTTTGATCCGTAAGGAGTTACGCGGCGCACAGCATACTGTTGGAAAGCACTCCAAGAGCTTTACGACAGGGGCAGCGAGCCTGCTCGCTGTGCCCTTTTTTGGAGCCCAAAATCGAACGATTTCATCAGTTTCGGGCCACTTTTCTAGATTAGCCCCGTTTTACTGTCCCAAATCGTACGTCGTGAGCTGTTAAAAGGACAACAACCTTACTCGTTGGACATTAGAGGGCCTTACAATGCATTGAAATCTCTTTTCGCGATTATGATGTATTGTTGAAGCGGATGGGTTGTCGTTAAGCCCATTGGGCCATCTCTCTAGGCTGGGACTGTGAACCATTAACACATAAAGGAATTGTGCCCTCAACATGACGGGTGCTGTCATACCAGTACCAATGCACCGGATCCCATCAGAACTCCGAAGTTAAGCGAGCTTGGGCGAGAGTAGTACTAGGACGGGTGACCCCCTGGGAAGTCCTCGTGTTGCACCCCCCTTTTCAATTTTTTTTGCTCCGGTTAGGGTTGCCAAGATACTTTATCCACCACATTTCTATTATCGAATCCCACGGTACCTTGGCCAATACAACTTCGCTTCACGTGGAGGCCGGGCCCGCAAACCGAGGGCGTAGGGCTTGTGAGCAGGTCTCCGTCGCACCGGTGCCAATAACTCTTGATCCGTAAGGAGTTACGCGGCGCACAGCTTACTGTTGGAAAGCTCTCCGAGAGCTCTACTACAGTGGCAGCAAGCTTGCTCGCTGTCCCTTTTTTTGGAGCCCAAAATCGAACGTTTTCATCAGTTTCGTGCCACTTTTCGAGTTTAGCTCTATTTTTTCGTCCCGGATCGTACGTCGTGAGCTGTTAAAAGGACAACAACCTTACTCGCGGGACATTAGAGGGCCCTACAACGCATTGAAATCTCATCTTGTGAGTATGCTGGGTTGTTGAAGCAGATGGGTTGTCGTTAAGCCCATTGGGCGTTCTTAATGGGCCATCTCTCTAGGCTGGGACTGTGAACCATTAACACATAAAGGAATTGTGCCCTCAACATGATGGGTGCGATCATACCAGCACTAATGCACCGGATCCCATCAGAACTCCGAAGTTAAGCGTGCTTGGGCGAGAGTAGTACTAGGATGGGTGACCCCCTGGGAAGTCCTCGTGTTGCACCCCCCTTTTCAATTTTTTTTGCTCCGGTTAGAGTTGCCAAGATACTTTATCCACCACATTTCTATTATCGAATCCCACGGCACCTTGGGCAAGACAACTTCGCTTAACGTGGAGGCCGGGCCCGCAAACCGAGGGCGTAGGGCTTGTACGCAGGTCTCCGTCGCTCCGGCGCCCATTACTTTTGATCCGTAAGGAGTTACGCGGCGCACAGTATACTGTTGGAAAGCCCTCCGCTAGCTCTCCGACAGGGACAGCTAGCTTGCTCGCTGTGCCCTTTTTTGGACCACAAAATAGAACGTTTTCATCAATTTTGGGCCACTTTTCTAGTTTTGCGCTATTTTTTTGTCTCGAATCGTACGTCGTGAGTTGTTAAAAGGACAACAACCTTACTCGCGGGACATTAGAGGGCCCTACAACGCATTGAAATCTCGTCTTGTGAGTATGCTGGGTTGTTGAAGCGGATGGGTTGTCGTTAAGCCCATTGGGCCTTCTTAATGGGCCATCTCTCTAGGCTGGGACTGTGAACCATTCACAAATAAAGGAATTGTGCCCTCAACATGACGGGTGCGATCATACTAGCACTAATGCACCGGATCCCATCAGAACTCCGAAGTTAAGCATGCTTTGGCGAGAGTAGTACTAGGATGGGTGACCCCGTGGGAAGTCCTTGTGTTGCACCCCCCTTTTCAATTTTTTTTGCTCCGGTTAGAGTTGCCAAGATACTTTATCCACCACATTTCTATTATCAAATCCCACGGCACCTTGGGCAAGACAACTTCGCTTCACGTGGAGGCCGGGCCCGCAAACCGAGGGTGTAGGGCTTGTGAGTTGGTCTCCGTCGCTCCGGTGCCCATAACTTTTGATCCGTAAGGAGTTACGCGGCGCACAACATACTGTTGGAAAGCCCTCCGAGAGCTGTACGACAGGGGCAGTAAGCATGCTTGCTGTGCCCTTTTTTGGAGCCCAAAATAGAACGTTTTCATCAATTTTGGGCCACTTTTCTAGTTTAGATCTATTTTTCCGTTCCGGATCGTACGTTGTTAGCTTTTAAAAGGACAACAAACTTACTCGCGGGACAATACAGGGCCCTACAACGCATTGAAATCTCTTCTCGCGATTATGATGTGTTGTTGAAGCGGATGGGTTGTCGTTAAGCCCATTGGGCCTTCTTAATGGGCCATCTCTCTAGGCTGGGACTGTGAACCATTAACACATAAAGGAATTGTGCCCTCAACATGACGGGTGCTGTCATACCAATACTAATGCACCGAATCTCATCAGAACTCCGAAGTTAAGCGAGCTTGGGCGAGAGTAGTACTAGGATCGGTGACCCCCTGGGAAGTCCTCGTGTTGCACCAACCTTTTCACTTTTTTTTGCTCCGGTTAGGGTTGCCAAGATACTTTATCCACCACATTTCTATTATCGAATCCCACGGTACCTTGGCAAATACAACTTCGCTTCACATGGAGGCCGGGCCCACAAACCGAGGGTGTAGGGCTTGTGAGCAGGTCTCCGTCGCTCCGGTGCCAATATCTTTTGATCCGTAAGGAGTTACGCGGCGCACAGCATACTGTTGCAAAGCTCTCCGAGAGCTCTACAACAGGGGCAGCTAGCTTGCTCGGTGCGCCCTTTTTTGGAGCCCAAAATCGAACGTCTTCATCAGTTTCGGTCCACTTTTCTAATTTAGCTCTATTTTTTCGTCACAGATTGTACGTCGTGAGCTATTAAAAGGACAACAACCTTACTCGCGTGACATTACAGGGCCCTACAATGCATTGAAATCTCGTCTTGTGAGTATGCTGGGTTGTTGAAGCGGATGGGTTGAGGTTAAGCCCATTGGGCCTTCTGAATGCGCCATCTCCCTAGGCTGGGACTGTGAACCATTCACACCAAAAGGAATTGTGCCCTCAACAAGACGTGTGCGATCATACCAGCACTAATGCACCGGATCGCATCAGAACTCCGAAGTTAAGTGTGCTTGGGCAAGAGTAGTACTAGGTTGGGTGACCCCCTGGGAAGTCCTCGTGTTGCACCCCCTTTTCAATTTTTTTTTCGCCGGTTAGGGTGGCCAAGATACTTTATCCACCACATTTCTATTATCGAATCCCACGGCACCTTGGGCAAGACTACTTCGCTTCACGTGGAGGTCGGGCCCGCAAACCGAGGGGGTAGGGCTTGTGAGCAGGTCTCCGTCGCACTGGTGCCAATAACTTTTGATCCGTAAGGAGTTACGCGGCGCACAACATACTGTTGGAAAGCTCTCCGAGAGCTCTACGACAGAAGCAGCAAGCTTGCTCGCTGTGCCCTTTTTTAGAGCCCAAAATCGAACGTTTTCATCAATTTTGGGCCACTTTTCTATTTTAGCTCTATTTTTCCGTCCCGGATCGTACGTTGTTAGCTTTTAAAAGGACAACAACCTTACTCGCGGGACATTACAGGGCCCTACAACGCATTGAAATCTCTTCTCACGATTATGCTGTGTTGTTGAAGTGGATGGGTTGTCGTTAAGCCCATTGGGCCTTAATGGGCCATCTCTCTAGGCTGGGACTGTGAACCATTAACACATAAAGGAATTGTTCCCTCAACATGACGGGTGCTGTCATTCCAGTACTAATGCACCGAATCCCATCAGAACTCCGAAGTTAAGCGTGCTTGGGCGAGAGTAGTACTAGGATGGGTGACCCCGTGGGAAGTCCTCGTGTTGCACCCCCTTTTCAATTTTTTTTGCTCCGGTTAGGGTTGCCAAGATACTTTATCCACCACATTTCTATTATCAAATCCCATGGCACCTTGGGCAAGACAACTTCGCTTCACGTGGAGGCCGGGCCCGCAAACCGAGGGCGTAGGGCTTGTGAGTAGGTCTTCGTCGCTCTGGTGCCCATAACTTTTGATCCGCAAGGAGTTACGTGGCCCACAGCATACTGTTGGAAAGCTCTACGAGAGCTCTACGACTGGGGCAGTAAGCTTGCTCGCTTTGCCCTTTTTTGGAGCCCAAAATCAAACGTTTTCATCAGTTTCGGGCCACTTTTCTAGTTTAGCTCTATTTTTCTGTCCCAGATAGTACGTCGTGAGTTGTTAAAAGGACAACAACCTTACTCGCGGGACATTAGAGAGACCTACAATGCATTGAAATCTCATCTTGCGAGTATGCTGGGTTGTTGAAGCGGATGGGTTGTCGTTAAACCCATTGGGCCTTCTTAATGGGCCATCTCTCTAGGCTGGGACTGTGAACGATTAACACATAAAGGAATTGTGCCCTCAACATGACGGGTGCGATCATACCAGCACTAATGCACTGGGAAGTCCTCGTGTTGCACCCCCCTTTTCAATTTTTTTTGCTCCGGTTAGGGTTGCCAAGGTACTTTATCCACCACATTTCTATTATCGAATCCCACGGCACCTTGGGCAAGATAACTTCGCTTCACGTGGAGGCCGGGCCAGCAAAACGAGGGCGTAGGGCATGTGAGCAAGTCTCCGTCGCTCCGGTGCCCATAACTTTTGATCCGTAAGGAGTTACGCGGCGCACAACATACTGTTGGAAAGCTCCCCGAGAGCTCTACGACAAGGGCAGCTAGCTTGCTAGCTGTCCCCTTTTTTTGAGCCCAAAATCGAACGTTTTCATCAGTTTCAGCCCCACTTTTCTAGTTTAGCTCTATATTTCCGTCCTAGATCGCACATCGTGAGCTGTTAAAAGAACAACAACCTTACTCGCGGGACACTAGAGGACCCTACAACGAATTGAAATCTCGTCTTGCGAGTATGCTGGGTTGTTGAAGCAGATGGGTTGTCGTTAAGCCCATTGGGCCTTCTTAATGGGCCATCTCTCTAGGCTGGGACTGTGAACCATTAACACATAAAGGAATTGTGCCCTCAACATGACGGGTGCAATCATACCAGTACTAACGCACCGCATCCCATCAGAACTCCGAAGTTAAGAGTGCTTGGGCGAGAGTAGTACTAGGATTGGTGACCCCCTGAGAAGTCCTCGTGTTGCACCCCCCTTTTCAAATTTTTGGCTCCGGTTAGGGTTGCCAAGATACTTTATCCACCGCTTTTCTATTATCGAATCCCACGGCACCTTGGGCAAGACAACTTCGCTTCACGTGGAGGCCGGGCCCGCAAACCAATGGCGTAGGGCTTGTGAGCAGGTCTCCGTCGCTCCGGTGCCCATAACTTTTGATCCGTAAGGAGTTATGCGGCGCAGAGCATACTGTTGGAAAGCTCTCCGAGAGCTCTACGACAGGGGTAGCCAGCTTGCTTGCTGTGCCCTTTTTTGAAGCCCAAAATTGAACGTTTTTATCAGTTTCGGGCTACTTTTCTTGTTTAGCTCTATTTTTCCGTCCCGGATCGTACGTCATGAGCTGTTAAAAGGACAACAACCTTACTTGCTAGACATTAGAGGGTCCTACAACGCATAGAAATCTTGTCTCGCGAGTATGCTGGGTTGTTGAAGCGGATGGGTTGTCGTTAAGCCCATTGGGCCTTCTTAATGGGCCATCTCTCTAGGTGGGACTGTGAACCATTAACACATAAAGGAATTGTGCCCTTAACATGACAGGTGCGATCATTCTAGTACTAATGCACCGGATCCCATCAGAACTCCGAAGTTAAGCGTGCTTGGGCGAGAGTAGTACAAGGATGGGTGACACCCTGGGAAGTCCTCGTGTTGCACCCCCCATTTCAAATTTTTTTGCTCCGGTTAGGGTTGCAAAGATACTTTATCCACTACATTTCTATTATCGAATCCCACGTCACCTTGGGCAAGTCAACTTCGCATCACGTGGAGGCTTGGCCAGCAAACCGAGGGCGTAAGGCTTGTGAGTAGGTCTCCGTCGCTCCGGTGACCATAACTTTTGATCCGTAAGGAGTTACGCGGCGCACAGCATACTGTTGGAAAGCTCTCCGAGAGCTCTACGACAAGGGTAGCTAGCTTGCTCACTGTGCCTTTTTTTGGAGCCCAAAATCGAACGTTTTCATCAGTTTCGGGACACTTTTCTAGTTTAGCTCTATTTTTCCATCTCAGATCGTACGTCTTGAGCTGTTAAATGGACAACAACGTTACTCACGGGACACTAGAGGGCCCTACACCACATTGAACCCTCGTCTTGCGTGTATGCTGGGTTGTTGAAGGGGAAGGGTTGTCGTTAAGCCCATTGGGCCTTCTTAATGGGCCATCTCTCTAGGCTGGGACTGTGAACCATTAACACATAAAGGAATTGTGCCCTCAACATGACGGGTGCGATCATACCAGTACTAATGCACCGGATCCCATCAGAACTCCGAAGTTAAGCGTGCTTGGGCGAGAGTAGTACTAGGATGGGTGACCCCCTGGGAAGTCCTCGTGTTGCACCCCCCTTTTCAATTTTTTTTGCTCTGGTTAGGGTTGCCAAGATACTTTATCCACCACATTTCTATTATCGAATCCCACGGCACCTTGGGCAAGACAACTTCGCTTCACGTGGAGGCCGGGCCCGCAAACCGAGGGCGTAGGGCTTATGAGCAGGTCTCCGTCGCTCCGGTGCCCATAACTTTTGATCCGTAAGGAGTTACGCGGCGCACAGCATACTGTTGGAAAGCTCTCTGAGAGCTCTACGACAGGGGCAGCTAGCTTGCTCGCTGTGCCCTTTTTTGGAGCCCAAAATTGAACGTTTTCATCAGTTTTGGGCCACTTTTCTAGTTTAGCTCTATTTTTCCGTCCCGGATCGTACGTCGTGAGCTGTTAAAAGGACAACAACCTTACTCGCGGGACATTAGAGGGCCCTACAACGCATTGAAATCTCTTCTCGCGATTATGCTGGGTTGTTGAAGCGGATGGGTTGTCGTTAAGCCCATTGGGCCTTCTTAATGGGCCATCTCTCTAGGCTGGGACTGTGAACCATTAACACATAAAGGAATTGTGACCTCAACATGACGGGTGCGATCATACCAGTACTAATGCACCGGATCCCATCAGAACTCCGAAGTTAAGCGTGCTTGGGCGAGAGTAGTACTAGGATGGGTGACCCCCTGGGAAGTCCTCGTGTTGCACCCCCCTTTTCAATTTTTTTTGCTCTGGTTAGGGTTGCCAAGATACTTTATCCACCACATTTCTATTATCAAATCCCACGGCACCTTGGCCAATACAACTTCGCTTCACGTGGAGGCCGGGCCTGCAAACCGAGGGCGTAGGGCTTGTGAGCAGGTCTCCGTCGCTCCGGTGCCCATAACTTTTGATCCGTAAGGAGTTACGCGGCGCACAACATACTGTTGGAAAGCTCTCCGAGAGTTCTACGACAGGGGCAGCTAGCTTGCTCGCTGTGCCCTTTTTTGGAGCCCAAAATCGAACGTTTTCATCAGTTTCGGGCCACTGTTCTAGTTTAGCTCTATTTTTCCGTCCCAGATCGTACGTCGTGAGCTGTTAAATGGATAACAACCTTACTCGCGGGACATTAGAGGGCCCTACAATGCATTGAAATCTCATCTCGCGAGTATGCTGGGTTGTTGAAGCGGATGGGTTGTTGTTAACCCCATTGGGCCTTCTTAGTGGGCCATCTCTCTAGGTTGGGACTGTGAACCATTAACACATAAAGGAATTGTGCCCTCAAAATGACGGGTGCGAACATTCCAGCACTAATGCACCGGATCCCATCAGAACTCCGAAGTTAAGCGTGCTTGGGCGAGAGTAGTACTAGGATGGGTGACCCCCTGGGAAGTCCTCGTGTTGCACCCCCCTTTTCAATTTTTTTTGCTCCGGTTAGGGTTGCCAAGATACTTTATCCTCCACATTTCTATTATCGAATCCCACGGTACCTTGGGCAAGACAACTTCGCTTCACGTGGAGGCTGGGCCAGCAAATATAGGGCGTAGGGCTTGTGAGCAGGTCTCCGTCGCTCCGGTGCCCATAACTTTTGATCCGTAAGGAGTTACGCGGCGCATAGCATACTGTTGGAAAGATCTCCGAGAGTTCTACGACAGGGGCAGCCAGCTTGCTCGCTGTGCCCTTTTTTGGTGCCCAAAATCGAATATTTTCATCAGTTTCGGGCTACTTTTCTATTTTAGCTCTATTTTTCATCCCGGATCGTACGTCATGAGATGTTAAAAGGACAACAACCTTAGTCGCAAGACATTAGAGGGCCCTACAACGCATATAAATCTCGTCTTGTGAGTATGCTGGGTTGTTGAAGCGGATGGGTTGTCGTTAAGCCCATTGGGCCTTCTTAATGGGCCATCTCTCTAGGCTTCGACTGTGAACCATTAACACATAAAGGAATTGTGCCCTCAACATGACGGGTGCGATCATACCAGTACTAATGCACCGGATCCCATCAGAACTCCGAAGTTAAGCGTGCTTGGGCGAGAGTAGTACTAGGATGGGTGACGCCTGGGAAGTCCTCGTGTTCCATCCCCCTATTCAATTTTTTTTGGTTCGGTTAGGGTTGCCAAGATACTTTATCCACCACATTTCTATTATCAAATCCCACGGCACCTTGGGCAAGACAACTTCGCTTCACGTGGAGGCCGGGCCCGCAAACCGAGGGCGTAGGGCTTGTGAGCAGGTCTCCGTCGCTCCGGTGCCCATAACTTTTGATCCGTAAGGAGTTACGCGGCGCACAACATACTGTTGGAAAGCTCTCCAAGAGCTCTACGATAGGGGCAGCTAGCTTGCTCGCTGTGCCCTTTTTTGGAGCCCAAAATCGAACGTTTTCATCAGTTTCGGGCCACTTTTCTAGTTTAGCTCTATTTTTCCGTCCCGGATCGTACGTCGTGAGCTGTTAAAAGGACAACAACCATATCGCGGGTCTTTAGAGGGCCCTACAACGAATTGAAATCTCGTCTCGCGAGTATGTTGGGTTGTTGAAGGGGATGGGTTGTCGTTAAGCCCATTTGGCCTTCTTAATGGTCAATCTCTCTAGGCTGGGACTGTGAACCATTAACACATAAAGGAATTGTGCCCTCAACATGACGGGTGCGATCATACCAGTACTAATGCACTGGATCCCGTCAGAACTCCGAAGTTAAGCGTGCTTGGGCGAGAGTAGTACTAGGATGGGTGACCCCCTGTGAAGTCCTCGTGTTGCACCCTCTTTTCAATTTTTTTTGCCCCGGTTAGAGTTGCCAAGATACTTTATCCACCATATTTCTATTATCGAATCACACGGAACCTTGGGCAAGACAACTTCGCTTCACGTGGAGGCCGGGCCAGCAAACCAATGGCGTAGGGCTTGTGAGCAGGTCTCCGTCGCTCCGGCGCCCATAACTTTTGATCCTTAAGGAGTTACGCGGCGCACAGCATACTGTTGGAAAGCTCTCCAAGAGCTCTACGATGGGGGCAGCTAGCTTGCTCGCCATGCCCTTTTTTGGAGCCCAAAATCGAACGTTTTCATAAGTTTTGGACACTTTTCTAGTTTAGCTCTATTTTTTCGTCCCGGATTGTACGTCGTAGCCTGTTGAAAGGACAACAACCTTACTTGCAAGACATTAGAGGGTCCTACAACGCATTGAAATCTCGTCTCGCGAGTATGCTTGGTTATTGAAGCGGATGGGTTGTCGTTAAGCCCATTGGACCTTCTTAATGGGCCATCTCTCTTGGCTGGGACTGTGAACCATTAACACATAAAGGAATTGTGCCCTCAACATGACCGGTGCGATCATACCTGCACTAATGCACCGGATCCCATCAGAACTCTGAAGTTAAGCGTGCTTGGGCGAGAGTAGTACTAGGATGGGTGACCCCTTGGGAAGTCCTCGTGTTGCACCCCCCTTTTCAAAATTTTTTTGCTCCGGTTAGGGTTGCCAAAATACTTTTTCCACCACATTTCTATTATCGAATCCCACGGCACCTTGGGCAAGACAACTTCGCTTCATTTGGAGGCCGGTCCCGCAAACCGAGGGCGTAGGGCTTGTGAGCAAGTCTCCGTCGCTCCGGTGCCTACAACTTTTGATCCGTAAGGAATTACGCGGTGCACAGCATACTGTTGGAAAGCTCTCCGAGAGCTCTACGACATGGGTAGCTAGCTTGCTTGCTGTGCCCTTTTTTCGAGCCCAAATTCGAACGTTTTCATCAGTTTCGGGCCACTTTTCTAATCTAGCTCTATTTTTCCGTCCCAGATCGTATGTCGTGTGCTGTTAAAAAGAAAACAAAATTATTCGTGGGACATTAGACGACCATACAACACATTGAGATCTTGTCTTGCGAGGATGCTGGGTTGTTGAAGCGGATGGGTTGTCGTTAAGCCCATTGGGCCTTCTTAAAGGGCCATCTCTCTAGGCTGGGACTGCGAACCATTAACACATAAAGGAATTTTGCCCTCAACATGACGGGTGCGATCATACCAGTACTAATGCACCGGATCCCATCAGAACTCCGAAGTTAAGCGTGCTTGGGCGAGAGTAGTACTAGGATGGGTGACCCCTTGGGAAGTCCTCATGTTACACCGCCCTTTTCAAGTTTTTTGGCTCCGGTTAGGGTTGCGATCATACTTTATCCACCACATTTCAATTATCGAATCCCACGGTACCTTGGCCAATACAACTTCGCTTCACGTGGAGGCGGGGCCCGCAAACCAATGGCGTAGGGCTTGTGAGCAGGTCTCCGTCGCTCCGGTGCCCATAACTTTTGATCCGTAGGGAGTTATGCGGCGCACAACATACTGTTGGAAAGCTCTCTTAGAGCTCTACCGCAGGGGCAGTTGGCTTGCTCGCTGTGCCCTTTTTTGAAGCCCAAAATTGAACGTTTTCATCAGTTTCAGGCCACATTTCTAATTTATGTCTCTTTTTTCGTCCTAGATCGTACGTTGTTAGCTGTTAAAAGGACAACAACCTTACTCGTGGAACATTAGAGGGCCCTACAACGCATCGAAATCTGATCTTGCGAGGATGCTGGGTTGTTGAAGCGGATGGGTTGTCGTTAAGCCCATTGGGCCTTCTTAATGGGCCATCTCTCTAGGCTGGGACTGTGAACCATTAACACATAAAGGAATTGTGCCCTCAACATGACGGGTGCGATCATACTAGCACTAATGCACCGGATCTCATCAGAACTCCGAAGTTAAGCGTGCTTGGGCGAGGGTAGTACTAGGATGGGTGACACCCTAGGAAGTCCTCGTGTTGTACCCCCCTTCTCAATTTTTTTTGCTCCGGTTAGGGTTGCCAAGATACATTATCCACCACATTTCTATTATCGAATCCCACGGCACCTTTGGCAAGACAACTTCGCTTCACGTGGAGGCCGGGCCCGCAAATCGAGGTCGTAGGGCTTGTGAGCAGGTCTCCTTTGCTCTGGTGCCCATAACTTTTGATCCGTAAGGAGTTACGCGGCGCACAGCATACTGTTGGAAAACTCTCTGAGAGCTCTACGACAGGGGCAGCTAGCTTGCTCGCTTTGTCTTTTTTTGGAGCCCAAAATCGAACGTTTTCATCAATTTCGGGCCACTTTTCTAGTTTAGCTCTATTTTTCCGTCCCGGATCGTACGTCTTGAGCTGTTAAATGGACAACAACCTTACTCGCGGGACATTACAGGGCCCTACAGCACATTGAAATCTCGTCTCACAAGTATGCTAGGTTGTTGAAGCGGATGGGTTGTCGTTAAGGCCATTGGGCCTTCTTAATGGGCCATCTCTCTTGGCTGGGACTGTGAACCATTAACACATAAAGGAATTGTGCCCTCAACATGACGGGTGCGATCATACCAGTACTAATGCACCGGATCCCATCAGAACTCCGAAGTTAAGCGTGCTTGGGCGAGAGTAGTACTAGGATGGGTGACCCCTTGGGAAGTCCTCGTGTTGCACCCCCCTTTTCAATTTTTTTTGCTCTGGTTAGGGTTGCCAAGATACTTTATCCACCACATTTCTATTATCGAATCCCACGGCACCTTGGGCAAGACAACTTCGCTTCACGTGGAGGCCGGGCCCGCAAACCGAGGGCGTAGGGCTTGTGAGCAAGTCTCCGTCGCTCCGGTGCCCATAACTTTTGATCCGTAAGGAGTTACGCGACGCACAGCATACTGTTGGAAAGGTCTCTGAGAGCTCTACGACAGGGGCATCAAGCTTTCTCGCTGTGCCATTTATTGGAGCCCAAAATCGAACGTTTTCATCAGTTTCGGGCCACTTTTCTAGTTTAGCTCTATTTTTCCGTCCCGGATCGTACGTCGTGAGCTGTTAAAAGGACAACAACCTTGCTCGCGGGACATTAGAGGGCCCTACAACGCATTGAAATCTCGTCTTGCGAGTATGCTGGGTTGTTGAAGCGGATGGGTTGTCGTTAAGCCCATTGGGCCTTCTTAATGGGCCATCTCTCTAGGCTAGGACTGTGAACCATTAACACATAAAAGAATTGTGCTCTCAACATGACGGGTGCGATCATACCAGTACTAATGCACCGGATCCCTTCAGAACTCCAAAGTTAAGCGTGCTTGGGCGAGAGTAGTACTAGGATGGGTGACCCCCTGGGAAGTCCTCGTGTTGCATCCCCCTTTTCAATTTTTTTTGCTCCGGTTAGGGTTGCCAAGATACTTTATCTACCACATTTCTATTATCGAATCCCACGGTACCTTGGCCAATACAACTTCGCTTCACGTGGAGGCCGGGCCCGCAAACCGAGGGCGTAGGGCTTGTGAGCAGGTCTCCGTCGCTCCGGTGCCCATAACTTTTGATCCGTAAGGAGTTACGCGGCGCACAACATACTGTTGGAAAGCTCTCCGAGAGCTCTACGACAGGGTAGCTAGCTTGCTCGCTGTGCCCTTTTTTGGAGCCCAAAATCGAACGTTTTCATCAGTTTCGGGCCACTTTTCTAGTTTAGCTCTATTTTTCCGTCCCGGATCGTACGTCGTGAGCTGTTAAATGGACAACAACCTTACTCGCGGGACATTAGAGGGCCCTACAACGCATTGAAATCTCGTCTTGCGAGTATGCTGGGTCGTTGAAGCAGATGGGTTATCGTTAAGCCCATTGGGCCTTCTTAATGGGCCATTTCTCTAGGCTGCGACTGTGAACCATTAACACATAAAGGAATTGTGCCCTTAACATGACGGGTGCGATCATACCAGTACTAATGCACCGGATCCCGTCAGAAGTCCGAAGTTAAGCGTGCTTGGGCGAGAGTATTACTATGATGGGTCACCCCCTGGAAAGTCCTCGTGTTGCACCCCCTTTTTCAATTTTTTTTGCTCCGGTTAGGGTTGCCAAGATACTTTATCCACCACATTTCTATTATCGAATCCCACGGTACCGTGGCCAATACAACTTCGCTTCACGTGGAGGCCGGGCCCGCAAACCGAGGGCATAGGGCTTGTGAGCAGGTCTCCGTCGCACTGGTGCCAATAACTTTTGATCCGTAAGGAGTTACGCGGCGCACAACATACTGTTGGAAAGCTCTCCGAGAGCTCTACGACAGAAGCAGCAAGCTTGCTCGCTGTGCCCTTTTTTGGAGCCCAAAATCGAACGTTTTCATCAGTTTCGGGCCACTTTTCTAGTTTAGCTCTATTTTTCCGTCCCGGATCGTACGTCGTGAGCTGTTAAAAGGACAACAACCTTACTCGCGGGACATTAGAGGGCCCTACAACGCATTGAAATCTCGTCTTGTGAGTATGCTGGGTTGTTGAAGCGGATGGGTTGTCGTTAAGCCCATTGGGCCTTCTTAATGGGCCATCTCTCTAGGCTGGGACTGTGAACCATTAACACATAAAGGAATTGTGCCCTCAACATGACGGGTGCGATCATACCAGTACTAATGCACCGGATCCCATCAGAACTCCGAAGTTAAGCGTGCTTGGGCGAGAGTAGTACTAGGATGGGTGACCCCCTCCGAAGTCCTCGTGTTGCACCCCCCTTTTCAATTTTTTTTGCTCCGGTTAGGGTTGCCAAGATACTTTATCCACCACATTTCTATTATCGAATCCCACGGCACCTTGGGCAAGACAACTTCGCTTCACGTGGAGGCCGGGCCCGCAAACCGAGGGCGTAGGGCTTGTGAGCAGGTCTCCGTCGCTCCGGTGCCCATAACTTTTGATCCGTAAGGAGTTACGCGGCGCACAGCATACTGTTGAAAAGCTCTCCGAGAGCTCTACGACAGGGGCAGCTAGCTTGCTCACTGTGCCCTTTTTTGGAGCACAAAATCGAACATTTTCATCAGTTTCGGGCCACTTTTCTAGTTTAGCTCTATTTTTCCGTCCCGGATCGTACGTCTTGAGCTGTTAAATGGACAACAACCTTACTCGCGGGACATTAGAGGGCCCTACAACGAATTGAAATCTCGTCTCGCGAGTATGCTGGGTTGTTGAAGCGGATGGGTTGTCGTTAAGCCCATTGGGCCTTCTTAATGGGCCATCTCTCTAGGCTGGGACTGTGAACCATTAACACATAAAAGAATTGTGCCCTCAACATGACGGGTGCGATCATACCAGTACTAATGCACCGGATCCCATCAGAACTCCGAAGTTAAGCGTGCTTGGGCGAGAGTAGTACTAGGATGGGTGACCCCCTGGGAAGTCCTCGTGTTGCACCCCCCTTTTCAATTTTTTTTGCTCCGGTTAGGGTTGCCAAGATACTTTATCCACCACATTTCTATTATCGAATCCCACGGCACCTTGGGCAAGACAACTTCGCTTCACGCGGAGGCCGGGCCCGCAAACCGAGGGCGTAGGGCTTGTGAGCAGGTCTCCGTCGCTCCTATGCCCATAACTTTTGATCCGTAAGAGTTACACGGCGCACAGCATACTGTTGGAAAGCACTCTAAGAGCTCTACGACAGGGGCAGCTAACTTGCTCGCTATGCCCTTTTTTGGAGGCCAAAATCCAACGTTTTCATCAGTTTCGGGCCACTTTTCTTGTTTAGATCAATTTTTCCATCCCGGATCGTACGTCGTGAGCTGTTAAATAGACAACAACCTTACTCGCGGGACATTAGAGGGCCCTACAACGCATTGAAATCTTGTCTCGCGATTATGCTGGGTTGTTGAAGCGGATGGGTTATCGTTAAGCCCATTGGGCCTTCTTAATGGGCCATCTCTCTAGGCTAGAACTGTGAACCATTAACACATAAATGAATTGGGTCCTCAACATGACGCTTGCGTTCATCCCAGTACTAATGCACCCGATCCCTTCAGAACTCCGAAATTAAGCGTGATTGGGCGAGAGTAGTACTAGGATGGGTGACCCCCTGGGAACTCCTCGTGTTGCATCCCCCTTTTCAATTTTTTTTGCCCCGGTTAGGGTTGAAAAGATACTTTATCCACCACATTTCTATTATCAAATCCAACGGCACCTTGGGCAAGACAACTTGGCTTCACGTGGAGGCCGGACCTGCAAACCGAGGGCGTAGGGCTTGTGAGCAGGTCTCCGTCGCTCCGGTGCCCATAACTTTTGATCCGTAAGGAGTTACTTGGCGCACAACATACTGTTGGAAAGCTCTCCGAGAGCTCTACGACAGGGGCAGCTAGCTTGCTCGGTGTGCCCTTTTTTGGAGTGCAAAATCGAACGTTTTCATCCGTTTCGGGCCACTTTTCTGGTTTAGCTCTATTTTTCCTTCCCGGATCGTACGTCGTGAGCTATTAAAAGGACAACAACCTTACTCGCGGGACATTAGAGGGCCCTACAATGCATTGAAATCTCGTCTTGCGGGTAAGCTAGGTTGTTGAAGCGGATGGGTTGTCGTTAAGCCCATTGGGCCTTCTTAATGGGCCATCTCTCTAGGCTGGGACTGTGAACCATTAACACATAAAGGAATTGTGCCTCAACATGACGGGTGCGATCATACCAGTACTAATGCACCGGATCCCGTCCAAACTCCGAAGTTAAGCGTGCTTGGGCGAGAGTAGTACTAGGATGGGTGACCCCCTGGGAAGTCCTCGTGTTGCACCCCCCTTTTCAAATTTTTTTGCTCCGGTTAGGGTTGCCAAGATACTTTATCCACCACATTTCTATTATCGAATCCCACGGTACCTTGGCCAATACAACTTCGCTTCACGTGGAGGCCGGACCTGCAAACCGAGGGCGTAGGGCTTGTGAGCAGGTCTCCGTCGCTCTGGTGCCCATAACTTTTGATCCGTAAGGAGTTACGCGGCGCACAACATACTGTTGGAAAGCTCTCCGACAGCTCTACGACAAGGGCAGCTAGCTTGCTCACTATGCCCTTTTTTGGAGCCCAAAATCGAACGGTTTCATCAGTTTCGGGCCACTTTTCTAGTTTAGCTCTATTTTTCCGTCCCGGATCGTACGTCGTGAGCTTTTAAAAGGAAAACAACCTTACTCGCTGGACAGTAGAGGGTCCTACAGCGCATTGAAATCTCGTCTCGCGAGTATGCTGGGTTGTTGAAGCGGATGGGTTGTCGTTAAGCCCATTGGGTCCTCTTAATGGGCCATCTCTCTAGGCTGGGACTGTGAACCATTAACACATAAAGGAATTATGCCCACAACAAGACGGGTGCGATCATTCCAGTACTAATGCACCGGATCCCATCAGAACTCCGAAATTAAGCGTGCTTGGGCGAGAGTAGTACTAGGATGGGTGACCCCCTGGGAAGTCCTCGTGTTGCACCCCCCTTTTCAATTTTTTTTGCTCCAGTTAGGGTTGCCAAGATACTTTATCCACCACATTTCTATTATCAAATCCCACGGAAACTTGGGCAATACAACTTCGCTTCACGTGGAGGCCGGGCCCGCAAACCGAGGGCGTAGGGCTTGTGAGAAGGTCTCGGTCGCTCCGATGCCCATAACTTTTGAGCCGAAAGGAGTTACGCGATGCACAACATACTGTTGGAAAGCTCTCCGAGAGCTCTACGAAAGGGGCAGCTAGCTTGCTCTGTGCCCTTTTTTGGAGCCCAAAATCGAACGTTTTCATCAGTTTCGGGCCACTTTTCTAGTTTAGCTCTATTTTTCCGTCCCGGATCGTACGTCGTGAGTTGTTAAATGGAAAAAAACCTTACTCGCGGGACATTAGAGGGCCCTACAGCGCATTGAAATCTCGTCTCATGAGTATGCTGGGTTGTTGAAGCGGATGGGTTGTCGTTAAGCCCATTGGGACTTCTTAATGGGCCATCTCTCTAGGCTGGGACTGTGAACCATTAACACATAAAGGAATTGTGCCCACAACATAACGGGTGCGATCATACCAGCACTAATGCACCGGATCCCATTAGAATTCTAAAGTTAAGCGTACTTGGGCGAGAGTAGCACTAGGATGGGGGGCCCCTTGGGAAGTCCTCGTGTTGCACCCCCCCTTTTCAATTTTTTTTGCCCAGTTAGGGTTGCCAAGATACTTTATCCACCACATTTCTATTATCGAATCCCACGGCACCTTGGGCAAGAAAACTTCGCTTCACGTGGAGGCCGGGCCTGCAAACCGAGGGCGTAGGGCTTGTAAGCAGGTCTCCGTTGCTCCGGTGCCCATAACTTTTGATCCGTAAGGAGTTACACGGCGCACATCATAATGTTGGAAAGCTCTCTGAGAGCTCTACGACAGGGGCAGCTAGCTAGCTCGCTATGCCCATTTTTGGAGTCCAAAATCGAACGTTTTCATCAGTTTCGGGCCACTTTTCTAGTTTAGCTCTATTTTTCCGTCCCGTTCGTATGTCGTGAGCTGTTAAATGGACAACAACCTTACTCGCGGGACACTAGAGGCCCCTACAACTCATTGAAATCACGTCTTGCGAGTATGCTGGGTTGTTGAAGCAGATGGGTTGTCGTTAAGCCCATTGGGCCTTCTTAATGGGCCATCTCTCTAGGCTGGGACTGTGAACCATTAACACATAAAGGAATTGTGCCATCAACATGACGGGTGCGATCATACCAGTACTAATGCACCGGATCCCATCAGAACTCCTAAGTAAAGCGTGCTTGGGCGAGAGTAGTACTAGGATGGGTGACCCCCTGGGAAGTCCTCGTGTTGCACCACTCTTTTCAATTTTTTTTGCTCTAGTTAGGGTTGCCAAGATACTTTATCCATAAAATTTCTATTATCGAATCCCACGGCACCTTGGGCAAGACAACTTCGCTTCACGCGGAGGCCGGGCCAGCAAACCGAGGGCGTAGGAATTGTGAGCAGGTCTCCGTCGCTCCGGTGCCCATAACTTTTGATCTGTAAGGAGTTACACGGCGCACATCATACTGTTGAAAAGCTCTCCGAGAGCTCTACGACAGGGGCACCTAGCTTGCTCGCTGTGCCCTTTTTTGGAGCACAAAATCGAACGTTTTCATCAGGTTCGGGCCACTGTTCTAGTTTAGCTCTATTTTTTCATCCCAGATCGTACGTCGTGAGCTGTTAAATGGACAACAACCTTACTCGCGGGACATTAGAGGGCCCTACAACGCATTGAAATCTCGTCTTGCGAGTATGCTGGGTTGTTGAAGCGGATGGGTTGTCGTTAAGCCCATTGGGCCTTCTTAATGGGCCATATCTCTAGGCTGGGACTGTGAACCATTAACACGTAAAGGAATTGTGCCCTCAACATGACGGGTGCGATCATACCAGTACTAATGCACCGGATCCCATTAGAATTCCGAAGTTAATCGTGCTTGAGCGAGAGTAGTACAAGGATGGGTGACCCCCTGGGAAGTCCTCGTGTTGCACCCCCCTTTTCAATTTTTTTTGCTCCGGTTAGGGTTGCCAAGATACTTTATCCACCACATTTCTATTATCGAATCCCACGGTACCTTGGGCAAGACAACTTCGCTTCACGTGGAGGCCGGGCCCGCAGACCGAGCGCTTTTGACTTGTGAGCAGGTCTCCGTCGCTCCGGTGCCCATAACTTTTGATCCGTAAGGAGTTACGCGGTGCACAGCATACTGTTGGAAAGCTCTCCGAGAGCTCTACGACAGGGGGAGCTAGCTTGCTCATTGTGCACTTTTTCGGAGCCCAAAATCGAACGTTTTCATCAGTTTCGGGCCACTTTTCTATTTTAGCTCTATTTTTCCGTCACGGATCGTACGTCGTGAGCTGTTAAAAGGACACCAACCTTACTCGCGGGACATTAGTGGGCCCTACAACGCATTGAAATCTCGTATTGCAAGGATGCTGGGTTGTCGAAGCAGATGGGTTGTCGTTAAGCCCATTAGGCCTTCTTAATGGGCCATCTATCTAGGCTGGGACTGTGAACCATTAACACATAAAGGAATTGTGCCCTCAACATGATGGGTGCGATCATACCAGTACTAATGCACCGGATCCCATCAGAACTCTGAAGTTAAGCGTGCTTGGGCTAGAGTAGTACTAGGATAGGTGACCCCCTGGGAAGTCCTCGTGTTGCACCCCCCTTTTCAATTTTTTTTGCTCCGGTTAGGGTTGCCAAGATACTTTATCCACCACATTTCTATTATCGAATCCCACGGTACTGTGGCCTGTACAACTTCGCTTCACGTGGAGGCCGGGCCCGTAAATCGAGGGCGTAGGGCTTGTGAGCAGGTCTCCGTCGCTCCGGTGCCCATAACTTTTGAACCGTAAGGAGTTACGCGGCGCACAACATATTGTTGAAAAGCTCTACGAGAGTTCTACGACATGAGCAGCTAGCTTGCTCGCTGTGCCCTTTTTTGGAGCCCAAAATCGAACGTTTTCATCAGTTTCGGGCCACTTTTCTAGTTTAGCTCTATTTTTCCGTCCCGGATCGTACGTCGTGAGCTGTTAAAAGGACAACAACCTTACTTACGGGACATTAGAGGGCCCTACAACGCATTGAAATCTCATCTCACGACTATGCTGGGTTGTTGAAGTGGATGTGTTGTCGTTAAGCCCATTGGGCCTTCTTAATGGGCCATCTCTCTAGGCTGGGACTGTGAACCATTAACAAATAAAGAAATTGTGCCCTCAACATGACGGGTGCGATCATACCAGTACTAATGCACCGGATCCCGTTAGAACTCCGAAGTTAAGCATGCTTGGGCGAGAGTAGTACTAGGATGGGTGACCCCCTGGGAAGTCCTCGTGTTGTACCCCCCTTTTCAATTTTTTTTGCACCGGTTAGGGTTGCCAAGATACTTTATCCACCACATTTCTATTATTGAATCCCACGGTACCTTGGCCAATACAACTTCGCTGCACGTGGAGGCCGGGCCCGTAAACCGAGGGCGTAGGGCTTGTGAGCAGGTCTCCGTCGCTCCGGTGCCCATAACTTTTGATCCGTAAGGAGTTACGCGGCGCACAGCATACTGTTGGAAAGCTCTCCGAGTGCTCTACGACAGGGATAGCTAGCTTGCTCGCTATGCCCTTTTTTGGAGCCCAAAATTGAACGTTTTCATCAGTTTCGGGCAACTTTTCTATTGTAGCTCTATTTTTCTGTCCCGGATCGTGCGTCGTGCGCTGTTAAAAGGACAACAACCTTACTCGCGGGACATTAGATGGCCCTACAAGGCATTGAAATCTCGTCTTGCAAGTATGCTGTGTTGTTGAAGCGGATGGGTTGTCGTTTAGCCCATTGGGCCTTCTTAATGGGCCATCTCTCTAGGCTGAGACTGTGAACCATTAACACTTAAAGGAATTGTGCCCTCAACATGACGGGTGCGAACATACGAGTACTAATGCACCGGATCCCATCAGAACTCCGAAGTTAAGCGTGCTTGGGCGAGAGTAGTACCAGGATGGTTGACCCACCGGGAAGTCCTCGTGTTGCACCCCCCATTTCAATTTTTTTTGCTCCGGTTAGGTTTGCCAAGATACTTTATCCTCCACATTTCTATTACCGAATCCCACGACACATTGGGCAAGACAACTTCGCTTCACGTGGAGGCCGGGCCCGCAAATCGAGGGCGTAGGGCTTGTGAGCAGGTCTCCGTCTCCCCATTGCCCATAACTTTTGATCCGTAAGGAGTTACGCGGCGCACAGCATACTGTTGGAAAGCTCTCCGAGATCTCTACGAGAGGGGCATCTAGCTTGCTCGCTATGCCCTTTTTTGGAGCCCAAAATCGAACGTTTTCATCAGTTTCGGGCCACTTTTATAGTTTAGCTCTATTTTCTAGTCCCGGATCGTACGTCGTGAACTGTTAAATGGACAACAACCTTACTCAAGGGACATTAGAGGGCCCTACAACACATTGAAATCTCGTCTCGCGAGTATGCTTTGTTGTTGAAGCGGATGGGTTGTTGTTAAGCCCATTGGGCCTTCTTAATGGGCCATCTCTCTAAGTTGGGACTGTGAACCATTAACACATAAAGAAATTTTATCCTCAACATGACGGGTGCGATCATACCAGTCCTAATGGACCGGATCCGGTCAGAACTCCGAAGTTAAGCGTGCTTGGGCGAGAGTAGTACTAGGATGGGTGACCCCCTAGGAAGTCCTCGTGTTGCACCCCTCTTTTCAATTTTTTTTGCTCCGGTTAGGGTTGGCTAGATACTTAATCCGTGACATTTCTATTATCGAATCACACGGCACCTTGGCGAATACAACTTCGCTTCACATGGAGGCCGGGCCCGAAAACCGAGGGCGTAGGGCTTGTGAGCAGGTCTCCCATGCTCCGGGGCCCAAAACTTTTGATCTGTAAGGAGTCACGGGGCTCACAGCATACTATTGAAATGCACTCCGAGATCTCTTCGACAAGGGCAGCTAGCTTGCTTGATGTGCCCTTTTTTGGAGCCCAAAATCGAACGTCTTCATCACCGTCGTTGCACTTTTCTAATTTCGCTCTATTTTTCTGTCCCGGATCGTACGGCGTGTGCTGTTAAAAGGACAACAACCTTACTCGCAGGACATTAGAGGGACCTACAACGCATTGAAATCTCATCTTGCGAATATGCTGGGTTGTTGAAGCAGATGGGTTGTCGTTTAGCCCATTGGGCCTTCTTAATGGGCCATCTCTCTAGGCTGGGACTGTGAACCATTAACACATAAAGGAATTTTGCACCGGATCCCGTCAAAACTCCGAAATTATGCGTGCTTGGGCGAGAGTAGTACTAGGATGGGTGACCCCCTGGGAAGTCCTCGTGTTGTACCCCCTTTTTCAATTTTTTTTCCCCAGTTAGGGTTGCCAAGATGCTTTATCCACCACATTTCTATTACCAAATCCCACGGTACCTTGGCCAATACAACTTCGCTTCACGTCGAGGCGGGGCCCGCAACCCAATGGCGTAGGGCTTGTGAGCAGGTCTCTGTCGCTTCGGTGCCCATAACTTTTGATCCGTAAGAAGTTATATTGTGCACAGCATACTGTTGGAAAGCTCTCCGAGAGCTCTACAACATGGGCTGCAGGCTTGCTCGCTGTGCCCTTTTTTGGAGACGAAAATCGAATGTTTTCATCAGTTTCGGGCCACTTTTCTAGTTTAGCTCTATTTTTCCGTCCCGGATCGTACGTCGTGAGCTGATAAAGGACAACAACCTTACTTGCGGGACATTAGAGGGTCCTACAAAGCATTGAAATCTCGTCTCGCGAGTATGCTGGGTTGTTGAAGCGGATGGGTTTTCGTTAAGCCCATTGGGCCTTCTTAATGGGCCATCTCTCTAGGCTGGGACTGTGAACCATTAACACATAAAGGAATTGTGCCCTCAACATGACGGGTGCGATCATACCAGTACTAATGCACCGGATCCCATCAGAACTCCGAAGTTAAGCGTGCTTGGGCGAGAGTAGTACTAGGATGGGTGACCCCCTAGGAAGTCCTCGTGTTGCACCCCTCTTTTCAATTTTTTTTGCTCCGGTTAGGGTTGCCAAGATACTTTATCCACCACATTTCTATTATCAAATCACACGGCACCTTGGGCAAGACAACTTCGCTTCACGTGGAGGCCGGGCCCGCAAACCGAGGGCGTAAGGCTTGTGAGCAGGTCTCCGTCGCTCCGGTGCCCATAACTTTTGATCCGTAAGGAGTTACGCGGCGCACAACATACTGTTGGAAAGCTCTCCGAGAGCTCTACGACAGGGGTAGCAAGCTTGCTCGCTTTGCCCTTTTTTGGAGCCCAAAATCGAACGTTTTCATCAGTTTCGGGCCACTTTTCTAGTTTAGCTCTATTTTTCAGTCCCGGATCGTACGTCGTGAGCTGTTAAAAGGACAACAACCTTACTCGCGGGACATTAGAGGGCCCTACAATGCATTGAAATCTCGTCTTGCGAGTATGCTGGGTTGTTGAAGCGGATGGGTTGTCGTTAAGCCCATTGGGCCTTCTTAATGGGCCATCTCTCTAGGCTGGGACTGTGAACCATTAACACATAAAGGAATTGTGCCCTCAACATGACGGGTGTGATCATACCAGTACTAATGCACCGGATCCTTTCAGAACTCCGAAGTTAAGCGTGCTTGGGCGAGAGTAGTACTAGGATGGGTGACCCCCTGGGAAGTCCTCGTGTTGCACCCCCCTTTTCAATTTTTTTTGCTCCGGTTAGGGTTGCCAAGATACTTTATCCACCACATTTCTATTATCGAATCCCACGGTACCTTGGCCAATACAACTTCGCTTCACGTGGAGGCTGGGCCCGCAAACCCATGGCGTAGGGCTTGTGAGCAGGTCTCCGTCGCTCCGGTGCCCATAACTTTTGATCCGTAAGGAGTTACGCGGCGCACAGCATACTGTTGGAAAGCTCTTCGAGAGCTCTACGACAGGGGCAGCTTGCTTGCTCGATGTGCCCTTTTTTGGAGCCCAAAATCGAACGTTTTCATCAGTTTCGGGCCTCTTTTCTAGTTTTGCTCTATTTTTCAGTCCAAGATCGCACGTCGTGAGCTGTTAAAAGGACAACAACCGTACTCGCGGGACATTAGAGGGTCCTACAAAGCATTGAAATCTCGTCTCGCGAGTATGCTGGGTTGTTGAAGCGTATGGGTTGTCGTTAAGCCCATTGGGCCTTCTTAATGGGCCATCTTTCTAGGCTAGGACTGTGAACCATTAACACATAAAGGAATTGTGCCCTCAACATGATGGGTGCGATCATACCAGCACAAATGCACCGGATCCTATCAGTACTCCGAAGTTAAGCGTGCTTGGACGAGAGTAGTAATAGGATGGGTAACCCCCTGGGAAGTCCTCGTGTTGCACCCCCCTTTTCAATTTTTTTTGCTCCGGTTAGGGTTGCCAAGATACTTTATCCACCACATTTCTATTATCGAATCCCACGGCACCTTGGGCAAGACAACTTCGCTTCACGTGGAGGCCGGGCCAGCAAACCGAGGGCGTAGGGCTTGTGAGCAGGTCTCCGTCGCTCCGGTGCCCATAACTTTTGATCCGTAAGGAGTTACGCGGCGCACAGCATACTGTTGGAAAGCTCTCCGAGAGCTCTACGACAGGGGTAGCTAGCTTGCTCGCTTTGCCCTTTTTTGGAGCCCAAAATCGAACGTTTTCATCAGTTTTGGGCCACTTTTCTAGTTTAGCTCTATTTTTCCGTCCCGGATCGTACGTCGTGAGCTGTTAAAAGGACAACAACCTTACTCGCGGGACATTAGAGGGCCCTACAACGCATTGAAATCTCATCTTGCGAGTATGCTTGGTTGTTGAAGCGGATGGGTTGTCGTTAAGCCCATTGGGCCTTCTTAATGGGCCATCTCTCTAGGCTGGGACTGTGAACCATTAACACATAAAGGAATTGTGCCCTCAACATGACGGGTGCGATCATACCAGTACTAATGCACCGGATCCCATCAGAACTCCGAAGTTAAGCGTGCTTGGGCGAGAGTAGTACTAGGATGGGTGACCCCCTGGAAAGTCCTCGTGTTGCACCCCCCTTTTCAATTTTTTTTGCTCCGGTTAGGGTTGCCAAGATACTTTATCCACCACATTTCTATTATCAAATCCCACGACACCTTGGGCAAGACAACTTCGCTTCACGTGGAGGATGGGCCCGCAAATAGAGGGTGTGGGGCTTGTGACCAGGTATCTGTCGCTCCGGTGCCCAAAACTTTTGATCCGTACGAAGTTACGTGACCCACAACATACCGTTGGAAAATTCTCCGAGAGTTCTACGATAGGGGCAGCAAACTTGCTCGTTGTGCCCTTTTTTGGAGCCCAAAATCGAACGTTTTCATCAGTTTCTGGCCACTTTTGTAGGTTAGCTGTCTTTTTCCGACCCGGATCGTACGGCGGGAGCTGTTAAATGGACAACAACCTTACTGCAGGACATTAGAGGGCCCTACAACGCATTGAAATCTCGTCTCCCGAGTATGCTGGGTTGTTGAAGCGGGTGGGGTGGCGTTATGCCCATTGGGCCTTCTGAATGGGCCATCTCTCTAGGCTGGGGCTGTGAACCATTAACACATAAAGGAGTTGTGCCCTCAACATAACGGGTGCGATCATACCAGTTCTAATGCACCGGATCCCATCAGAACTCCGAAGTTAAGCATGCTTGGGCGAGAGTAGTACTAGGATGGGTAACCCCTTGGGGAGTCCTCGTGTTGCACCGCGCTTTTCATTTTTTTTTGCCCCGGTTAGGGTTGCCAAGATACTTTATCCACCACATTTCTATTATGAAATCCCACGGTACCTTGGTCAATACAACTTCGCTTCACGTGGAGGCGGGACCCGCAAACTAATGGCGTAGGGCTTGTGAGCAGGTCTCCGTCGCTCCAGTGCCCATAACTTTTGATCCGTAAGGAGTTACGCCGCGCAAAGCATACTGTTGGAAAGCTCTCCGAGAGCTCTACAACAGGGGCAGCTAGCTTGCTCGCTTAGCCCTTTATTGGAGCCCAAAATCGAACGTTTTCATCAGTTTCAGGCCACTTTTCTAGTTTAGCTCTATTTTTTCCGTCCCGGATCGTACGTCGTGAGCTGATAAAGGACAACAACCTTACTTGCGGGACATTAGAGGGTCCTACAAAGCATTGAAATCTCGTCTCGCGAGTATGCTGGGTTGTTGAAGCGGATGGGTTGTCGTTACGCCCATTGGACCTTCTTAATGGGCCATCTCTTTAGGCTGGGACTGTGAACCATTAACACATAAAGGAATTGTGCCCTCAACATGACGGGTGTGATCATACCAGTACTAATGCACCGGATCCCATCAGAACTCCGAAGTTAAGCGTGCTTGGGCGAGAGTAGTACTAGGATGGGTGACCCCCTGGGAAGTCCTCGTGTTGCACCCCCCTTTTCAATTTTTTTTGCTCCGGTTAGGGTTGCCAAGATACTTTATCCACCACATTTCTATTATCGAATCCCACGGCATCTTGGCCAATACAACTTCGCTTCACGTGGAGGCCGGGCCCGCAAACCGAGGGCGTAGGGCTTGTGAGCAGGTCTCCGTCGCTCCGGTGCCCATAACTTTTGATCCGTAAGGAGTTACACGGCGCACAACATACTGTTGGAAAGCTCTCCGAGAGCTCTACGACAGGGGCAGCTAACGTGCTCGATGTGCCCTTTTTTGGAGCCCAAAATCGAACGTTTTCATCAGTTTCGAGCCACTTTTCTACTTTTGATCAATTTTTCCATCCCGAATCGTACGTCATGAGCTGTTAAATGGACAACAACCTTACTCGCGGGACATTAGAGGGCCCTACAATGCATTGAAATCTCGTCCCGCGAGTATGCTTGGTTGTTGAAGCAGATGGGTTATCGTTAATGTCACGCCCCAACTCGACCCCACCTACGATCAGTCAGGACGCAACGGAATTTCGGCGGCATAACGACAGTAAACAGATTTCCGAGGTTCTAAACCAACCTCATTAAACATCATACATCCAGAAATTCCTCAATACAAACAACAACATACAACACAACCATATTATACAATAAAACATCCTCGTTATACGCCTCCGTTCCAACATGACATACAATACCTCAACTTTATCATACATTTCAAAAGTAAGTTGAGACACAACTACAATTTAACCATAGACAAAAGGAAGCCACTAAATTAACATCATTTGGTTCATCATCTTTTCAATATCTATTACATTAAGAACCATAAGACATATAAAGTCTATTAAACTAATATACAAGACATTTAACAACATAGAATCATGGATAAGACTCAGGGACATATGACTCATCCACGAAAGGCACGTTTTCCACATTCTCCTCTTCAGGAGGCACGTACCCGTAATCTTGTGAAAGTACACCTGAAACATGCATTAATAGAGAGTGAGCTTATATACATAAGCCCAGTGAGGATCCGATAGATCTCGACAGTATTCACTACGCTCCTTGGATTTAGTCCTTTGAGCAAGTAAACACACAACGACATAATAACATAAATAAAGCTATCATCACATAACTATATAACCAATCAATAAGGATACTCTATTTGGTGTAGCTCCAAACGCCATCACGATCTCAACCGTTCTTCTTATAACTCCCCATTACTCACGCACCCGAGGTACCTCACTAGCCCCTCCCTCCATGACACCTCCGTCATGCGAGCTGGGGGTAGCCTATGGCAGTCATGCCGTTATCAACCCGACAGCCCGACGCTGCCCGAGAGGTGGCACACACATACCAAGACTCCATATTCATCAATCATCAATCAATCAATCAATTGGGAGATTAGCAACAAGAGTGCCCGATTCCCGCATTCAATAATAATCAATCAATAACATCAATATAACATCAATATTAAATTAAACAACAAACAACGTAGTTAGATGACAAAGTAGGCCATCTAACCGGACATGCATAATATACATAATTAAACTCTAAATTACTCAACAACAACTCACCATTCATCACTCGAACACTACCCAACCATCTAAGGCATCGTTCAAGAAATTAAAGAATGACAACCTAAACTTCTAAAATTCATAACTTACAATCTACTAATCCAAACATTGCCAAATCAGTTCCTATCACTCACCCATTCAACCTACTACATTAGCCCTCTCGAAAATCCACCATAACACCTCTAAATCATGCCCGATAACCCTAAAACCCTAAGATGTCATGGCTGGATTTTCCGGATTTTCACACAAACAATGTAATCGAAAATTCGGCATTACAACAGCGCTAACACGTAATTATCAAGTATTTAGAAATCGACGGCAATCGATTTCGAGCAACGCAACTCAATTAAATCAACTTTGAACATTTTAATCAAAATTAAATACCCGAAAAATAAAAATTATGCTATATCCGACAGAAACTCGTAGTATTAGTATATAATGATCCCTAGCATGCAAGGAGCAATAATCTAACATCAGATTACAATTCTAACTGTTCAATCTTCATTTATACGCAAAAACACAAAAATGACATTTTGAGATCTAGAATTTTTCTCTCACCTTAGATGCGATATAAGCCTAGGAATGCGTGCTATGCGTGCCCAACAAGCAGAATCCAAGTCGGTGCGAAGTTTCACGGACAAAAACTAGGTTTTTCTTTGAAAAATTGGATTGAAAGCTTGAGTTTTTCTCTTCTCTTCTCTCCCTCTTTTCTCTCGGCAATGTGTGTGTGTGTGATGGTGTTTTTGTGTTGTGTGAGTGTGTGTTGAGGACATTAGCTTAAATGGTCAATTAATTAATTAAAGTCAAAGTTATTTTAATAGGTATTTTTGTGTTTTTAATGACTTTAATTGCATTTTAGTGCTCACCAAGTTAAAAATAATTATGCAACCCCCAAAATATCACAAGTGGATTATTTTTAGGTGACAAGAAGTTTTACATTCAAAGAATTCCACCCGAGTCGGCTTAAAACTCGATTTTCGCAAAAGTCGGTGTGAAAACCCTAATAAATTCTTAAGCCGATTTTAAAACTGTTTTAATCAAACACATGTCTATTAAAGTCCGTGGACTAGGTCTAGAAGGGTTAAAAAGACCAGTTTCAAAATTATAGCGGACGTGTTTCGAAAACACTATTCACTGAAAATCGACGATAAAATTTCTGACTCCGTTTTTGATGAAAATTTCATGAATGCACATTTAGCACGTATTAGAAGTATTGACATCAAAATTATAACTTTCTAGGTCCTATAGCACATAAACAGATCATATGCACGCAAAACGAGGTAAAGCACGTAAAACGAGATAAGCAAGAAAGTGGGGTTTCACATTAAGCCCATTGGGCCTTCTTAATGGGCCATCTCTCTAGGTTGGGACTGTGAACCATTAACACATAAAGGAATTGTGCCCTCAACATGACGGGTGCGATCATACCAGTACTAATGCACCGGATCCCATCAGAACTCCGAAGTTAAGCGTGCTTGGGCGAGAGTAGTACTAGGATGGGTGACCCCCTGGGAAGTCCTCGTGTTGCACCCCCCTTTTCAATTTTTTTTGCTCCGGTTAGGGTTGCCAAGATACTTTATCCACCACATTTCTATTATCGAATCCCACGGTACCTTGGCCAATACAACTTCGCCTCACGTGGAGGCCGGGCCCAAAAACCGAGGGCGTAGGGCATGTGGGCAGGCCTTCGTCTCCCCATTGCCCATAACTTTTGATCCGTAAGGAGTTACGCGGCGCACAGCATACTGTTGGAAAGCTCTCCGAGAGCTCTACGACTGGGGCAGCTAGCTTGCTCGCTGTGCCCTTTTTTGGAGCCCAAAATCGAACGTTTTCATCAGTTTCGGGCCACTTTTCTAGTTTAGCTCTATTTTTCCGTCCCGGATCGTACGTTGTGAGTTGTTAAAAGAACAACAAACTTACTCGCGGGACATTTGAGGGCCCTACAATGCATTGAAATCTCGTCTTGCGAGTATGCTGGGTTGTTGAAGCGGATGGGCTGTCGTTAAGCCCATTGAGCCTTCTTAATTGGCCATCTCCCTAGGCTGGGACTGTGAACCATTAACAGATAAAGGAATTGTGTCCTCAACATGACGGGTGCGATCATACCAGTCCTAATGCACCAGATCCCATCAGAACTCCGAAGTTAAGCGAGCTTGGGCGAGAGTAGTACTAGGATGGGTGACCCCCTAGGAAGTCCTCGTGTTGCACCCCACTTTTCAATTTTTTTTGCTCTGGTTAGGGTTGCCAAGATACTTTATCCACCACATTTCTATTATCGAATCACATGGCACCTTGGCCAAAACAAATTCGCTTCAGGTGGAGGCCGGGCCCGCAAACCGAGGGCGTAGGGCTTATGAGCAGGTCTCCGTCGTTCCGCTGCCCATAACTTTTGATCCGTAAGGAGTTACATGGCGTACAACATACTGTTGGAAAGCTCTCCGAGAGCTCTACGACAGGGGCAACTAGCTAGCTTGCTCTGCCCTTTTTTGGAGCCCAAAATTGAACGTTTTCATCAGTTTCGGGCCACTTTTCTAGTTTAGCTCTATTTTTCTTTCCCAGATCGTACGTCGTGAGTTGTTAAAAGGACAACAACCTTACTCGCGGGACATTAGAGGGCCCTACAACGCATTGAAATCTCGTCTCGCGTGTTTGCTTGCGTGGTGAAGCGGATGGGTTGTCGTTAAGCCCATTGGGCCTTCTTAATGGGCCATCTCTCTAGGCTGGGACTGTGAACCATTAAGACATAAAGGAATTGTGCCCTCAACATGACGGGTGCGATCATACCAGTACTAATGCACCAGATCCCATCAGAACTCCGAAGTTAAGCGTGCTTGTCAGAGATTAGTACTAGGATGGGTGACCCCCTAGAAAGTCATCGTGTTGCACCCCCCTTTTCAATTTTTTTTTGCTTCGGTTAGGGTTGCCAAGATACGTTATCCACCACATTTCTATTATTGAATCCCATGGCACCTTGGCCAATAAAACTTCGCTTCACGTGGAGGTCGGGCCCGCAAACCGAGGGCGTAGGGCTTCTGAGCAGGTCTCCGTCGCTACGGTGCCCATAACTTTTGATCCGTAAGGAGTTACGAGTCTCACAGGATACTGTTGGAAAGCTCTCCGAGACCTCTACGACAAGGGCATCCAGCTTGCTCGCTTTGCCCTTTTTTGGAGCCCAAAACGAACGTTTTCCTTAGTTTCGGGCCACTTTTCGAGTTTAGCTATATTTTTCCGTCCCAGATCGTACGTCGTGAGCTGTTAAAAGAACAACAACCTTACTCGCGTGACATTAGAGGGCCCTACAACGCATTGAAATCTCTTCTTACGAGTATGATGGGTTGTTGAAGCGGATGGGCTGTCGTTAAGCCCATTGGGCCTTCTTAATGGGCCATCTTTCAAGGCTGGGACTGTGAACCATTAACACATAATGGAATTGTGCCATCAACATGACGGGTGCGATCATACTAGTACTAATGCACCGGATCCCATCAGAACTCCGTAGTTAAGCGTGCTCTGGCGAGAGTAGTACTAGGATGGGTGACACCCTGGGAAGTCCTCGTGTTGCACCCCCCTTTTTAATTTTTTTTGCTCCAGTCAGGCTTGCCAAGATACTTTATCCACCACATTTCTATTATCGAATCCCACGGCACTTTGGGCAAGACAACTTCGTTTCACGTGGAAGCCTGGCCCGAAAACCGAGGTTGTAGGGCATGTAAGCAGGTCACCGTTGCTCCGGTGCCCATAACTTTTGATCTGTATGGAGTTACGCGGCGCACAGCATACTGTTGGAAAGCTCTCTGAGAGCTCTACGACAGGGGCAGCTAGCTTGCTCGCTATGCCAGTTTTTGGAGCCCAAAATCGAACATTTTCATTAGTTTCGGGCCACTTTTCTGGTTTAGCTCTATTTTTCCGTCCCGGATCGTACGTCGTGAGATGTTAAAAGGACAACAACCATACTCGCGGGACATTAGAGGGCCCTACAACGCATTGAAATCTCGTCTTGCGAGTATGCTAGGTTGTTGAAGCGGATGGGTTGTCGTTAAGCCCATTGGGCCTTTTTAATGGGCCATCTGGGACTGTGAACCATTAACACATAAAGGAATTGTGCCATCAACATGACGGGTGCGATCATACCAGCACTAATGCACCGGATCCCATCAGAACTCCGAAGTTAAGCGTGCTTGGGCGAGAGTAGTACTAGGATGGGTGACCCCCTGGGAAGTCCTCGTGTTGCACCCCCCTTTTCAATTTTTTTTGCTCCGGTTAGGGTTGCCAAGATACTTTATCCACCACATTTCTATTATCGAATCCGACGGCACCTTGGCCAATACAACTTCGCTTCACGTGGAGGCCGGGCTCGCAAACCGAGGGCGTAGGGCTTGTGAGCAGGTCTCCGTCGCTCCGGTGCCCATAACTTTTGATCCGTAAGGAGTTACGCGACGCACAGCATACTGTTGGAAAGCTCTCCGAGAGCTCTACGGCATGGGCACCAAGCTTGCTCGCTTTGCCCTTTTTTGGAGCCCAAAATCGAACGTTTTCATCATTTTCGGGCCACTTTTCTAATTTAGCTCTATTTTTCTGTCCCGGATCGTACGTCGTGAGCTGTTAAAAGGACAACAACCTTACTCGCGGGACATTAGAGGGCCCTACAACGCATTGAAATCTCGTCTTGCGAGTATGCTGGGTTGTTGAAGCGGATGGGTTGTCGTTAAGCCCATTGGGCCTTCTTAATGGGCCATCTCTCTAGGCTGGGACTGTGAACCTTTAACACATAAAGGAATTGTGCCCTCAACATGACGAGTGCGATCATACCAGTACTAATGCACCGGATCCCATCAGAACTCCGAAGTTAAGCGTGCTTGGGCGAGAGTAGTACTAGGATGGGTGACCCCCTGGGAAGTCCTCGTGTTGCACCCCCCTTTTCAATTTTTTTTGCTCCGGTTAGGGTTGCCAAGATACTTTATCCACCACATTTCTATTATTGAATCCCACGGCATCTTGGCCAATACAACTTCGCTTCACGTGGAGGCCGGGCCCGCAAACCGAGGTCGTAGGGCTTGTGAGCAAGTCTCCGTCGCTCCGATGCCCATAACTTTTGATCCGTAAGGAGTTACACGGCGCACAGCATACTGTTGGAAAGCTCTCCGAGAGCTCTACGACAGGGGCAGCTAACGTGCTCGATGTGCCCTTTTCTGGTTTAGATCAATTTTTCCATTCCGGATCTTACGTCGTGAGCTGTTAAATGGACAACAACCTTACTCGCGGGACATTAGAGGGCCCTACAACGCATTGAAATCTCGTCTCGTGAGTATGTTAGGTTGTTGAAGTGGATGGGTTGTCGTTAAGCCCATTGGACCTTCTTAATGGGCCATCTCTCTAGGCTGGGACTGTGAACCATTAACACATAAAGGAATTGTGCCCTCAACATGAAGGGTGCGATAATACCAGTACTAATGCACCGAATCCCATCAGAACTCCGAAGTTAAGCGTGCTTGGGCGAGAGTAGTACTAGGATGGATGACCCCCTGGGATGTCCTCGTGTTGCACCCCCCTTTTCAATTTTTTTCCTCCGATTAGGGTTTCCAATAGACTTTATCCACCACATTTCTATTATCGAATCCCACGGTACCTTGGCCAATACAACTTCGCTTCACGTGGCGGCCGGGCCCATAAATCGAGGGCGTAGGGCTTGTGAGCAGGTCTCCGTCACTCCGGTGCCCATAACTTTTGATCCGTAATGAGTTACGCGGCGCACAGCATACTATTGGAAAGCTCTCCGAGAGCTCTATGACATGGGCAGCTAGCTTGCTCACTATGCCCTTTTTTGGAGCCCAAAATTGAACGTTTTCATCAGTTTTCGGCCACTTTTCTAGTTCAGCTCTATTTTTTCATCCCGGATCGTACGTCGTGTGCTGTTAAAAGGACAACAACCTTACTCGCGGGACATTAGAGGGCCCTACAATGCATTGAAATCTCGTCTTGCGAGTATGCTGGGTTGTTGAAGAGGATGGGTTGTCATTAAGCCCATTGGGCCTTTTTAATAGGCCATCTCTCTAGGCTGGGACTGTGAACCATTAACATATAAAGGAATAGTGCCCTCAACATGACGGGTGCGATCATACCAGTACTAATGCACCGGATCCCATCAGAACTCCGAAGTTAAGCGTGCTTGGGCGAGAGTAGTACTAGGATGGGTGACCCCCTGGGAAGTCCTCGTGTTGCACCCCCCTTTTCAATTTTTTTTGCTCCGGTTAGGGTTGCCAAGATACTTTATCCACCACATTTCTATTATCGAATCCCACGGCATCTTGGCCAATACAACTTTGCTTCACGTGGAGGCCGGGCCCGCAAACCGAGGGCGTAGGGCTTGTGAGCAGGTCTCCGTCGCTCCGGTGCCCATAACTTTTGATCCGTAAGGAGTTACACGGCGCACAGCATACTGTTGGAAAGCTCTCCGAGAGCTCTACGACAGGCGCAGCTAACGTGCTCGATGTGCCCTTTTTTGGAGCCCAAAATCGCACATTTTCATCAGTTTCGAGCCACTTTTCTGGTTTTGATCAATTTTTCCATCACGAATCGTACGTCTTGAGCTGTTAAATGGACAACAACCTTACTCGCGGGATATTAGAGGGCCCTACAACGCATTGAAATCTTGTCTCGCTAGTATGCTTGATTGTTGAAGCGGATGGGTTGTCGTTAAGCCCATTGGGCCTTCTTAATGGGCCATCTCTCTAGGCTGGGACTGTGAACCTTTAACATATAAATGAATTGTGCCCTCAACTTAACGTGTGCGATCATACCAGTACTAATGCACCGGATCCCATCAGAACTCCGAAGTTAAGCGTGCTTGGGCGAGAGTAGTACTAGGATGGGTGACCCCCTGGGAAGTCCTCGTGTTGCACCCCCCTTTTCAATTTTTTTTGCTCCGGTTAGGGTTGCCAAGATACTTTATTCACCACATTTCTATTATCGAATCCCACGGTACCTTGGCCAATACAACTTCGCTTCACGTGGAGGCCGGGCCCGTAAACCGATGGCGTAGGGCTTGTGAGCAGGTCTCCGTCGCTCCGGTGCCCATAACTTTTGATCTGTAAAGAGTTACACGGCACACAGCATAATGTTGGAAAGCTCTCTGAGAGCTCTACGACAGGGGCAGCTAACTTGTTCAATGTGCCCTTTTTTGGAGCCCAAAATCGAACGTTTTCATCAGTTTCGGGCCACCTTTCTTGTTTAGCTCTTTTTTTCCGTCCCGGATCGTGCGTCGTGCACTGTTAAAAGGACAACAACCTTACTCGCGGGACATTAGAGGGCCCTACAACGCATTGAAATCTCGTCTTGCGAGTATTCCGGGTTGTTGAAGCGGATGGGTTGTCGTTTAGCCCATTGGGCCTTCTTAATGGGCCATCTCTCTAGGCTGGGACTGTGAACCATTAACACATAAAGGAATTGTGCCCTCAACATGACGGGTGCGATCATACTAGTACTAATGCACCGGATCCCATCAGAACTCCGAAGTTAAGCGTGCTTGAGCGAGAGTAGTACTAGGATGGGTGACCCCCTGGGAAGTCCTCGTGTTGCACCCCCCTTTTCAATTTTTTTTTCTCCGGTTAGGGTTGCCAAGATACTTTATCCACCACATTTCTATTATCGAATCCCACGGCACCTTGGCCAATACAACTTCGCTTCACGTGGAGGCCGGGCCCGCATACCGAGGGCGTAGGGCTTGTGAGCAGGTCTCCGTCGCTTTGATGCCCATAACTTTTGATCCGTAAGGAGTTACGCGGTGCACAGCATACAGTTGGAAAGCTCTCCGAGAGCTCTACAACAGGGGCAACTAGCTTGCTCGCTATGCCCTTTTTTTGGAGCCCAAAATCGAACGTTTTCATCAGTTTCGAGCCACTTTTCTACTTTTGATCAATTTTTCCATCCCGAATCGTACGTCATGAGCTGTTAAATGGACAACAACCTTACTCGCGGGACATTAGAGGGCCCTACAAGGCATTGAAATCTCGTCCCGCGAGTATGCTTGGTTGGTGAAGCGGATGGGTTGTCGTTAAGCCCATTGGGCCTTCTTAATGGGCCATCTCTCTGGGCTGGGACTGTGAACCTTTAACATATAAATGAATTGTGCCCTCAACTTGACGTGTGCGATCATACCAGTACTAATGCACCGGATCCCATCAGAACTCCGAAGTTAAGCGTGCTTGGGCAAGAGTAGTACTAGGATGGATGACCCCCTGGGAAGTCCTCGTGTTGCACCCCCCTTTTCAATATTTTTTCCTTCGATTAGGGTTGCCAAGATACTTTATCCACCACATTTCTTTTATCGAATCCCACGGTACTTTGGCCAATACAACTTCGCTTCACGTGGAGGCCGGCCCCGCAAACCGAGGGCGTAGGGCTTGTGAGCAGGTCTCCGTCGCTCCGGTGCCCATAACTTTCGATCCGTAAAGAGTTACGCGGCGCACAACATACTGTTGGAAAGCTCTCCGAGAGCTCTATGATAGGGGCAGCTAGCTTGCTCACTGTGCCCTCTTTTGGAGCCCAAAATCGAACTTTTTCATCAGTTTTGGGCCACTTTTCTTGTTTAGCTCAATTTTTTTGTCCCGGATCGTACGTCGTGAGCTGTTAAAAGGACAACAACCTTACTCGCGGGACATTAGAGGGCCCTACAACGCATTGAAATCTCGTCTTGCGAGTATGCTGGGTTGTTGAAGCGGATGGGTTATCGTTAAGCCCTTTGGGCCTTCTTAATGGGCCATCTCTCTAGGCTGGGACTGTGAACCATTAACACATAAAGGAATTGTGCCCTCAACATGACGGGTGTGATCACACTAGCACTAATGCACCGGATCCCATCAGAACTCCGAAGTTAAGCGTGCTTGGGCGAGAGTAGTACTAGGATGGGTGACCCCCTGGGAAGTCCTCGTGTTGAACCCCCCTTTTCAATTTTTTTTGCTCCGGTTAGGGTTGCCAAGATACTTTATCCACCACATTTCTATTATCGAATCTCACGGCACCTTGGGCAAGACAACTTCGCTTCACGTGGAGGCCAGGCCCGCAAACCGAGGGCGTAGGGCTTGTGAGCAGGTCTCCGTCGCTCCGGTGCCCATAACTTTTGATCCGTAAGGAATTACGCGGCGCACAACATACTGTTGGAAAGCACTCCAAGAGCTCTACGACAGGGGAAGCGAGCTTGCTCGTTATGCCCTTTTTTGGAGCCCAAAATTGAACATTTTCATCTGTTTCGGGCCACTTTTCTACTTTTGATCAATTTTTCCATCCCGAATCGTACGTCATGAGCTGTTAAATGGACAACAACCTTACTCGCGGGACATTAGAGGGCCCTACAATGCATTGAAATCTCGTCCCGCGAGTATGCTTGGTTGTTGAAGCGGATGGGTTGTCGTTAAGCCCATTGGGCCTTCTTAATGGGCCATCTCTCTAGGCTGGGACTTTGAACCATTAACATATAAATGAATTGTGCCCTCAACATGACGTGTGCGATCATACCAGCACTAAAGCACAGGATCCCATCAGAACTCCGAAGTTAAGCGTGCTTGGGCAAGAGTAGTACTAGGATGGATGACCCCCTGGGAAGTCCTCGTGTTGCACCCCCCTTTTCAATATTTTTTCCTTCGATTAGGGTTGCCAAGATACTTTATCCACCACATTTCTATTATCGAATCCCACGGTACTGTGGCCTGTACAACTTCGCTTCACGTGGAGGCCGGGCCCGTAAATCGAGGGCGTAGGGCTTATGAGCAGGTCTTCGTCGCTCCGGTGCCCATAACTTTTGATCCGTAAGGAGTTACGCGGCGCACAGCATACTGTTGGAAAGCTCTCCGAGAGCTCTACGACAGGGGCAGCTAGCTTGCTCACTGTGCCCTTTTTTGGAGCCCAAAATCGAACGTTTTCATCAGTTTCGGGCCACTTTTCTTGTTTAGCTCTATTTTTTCATCCCGGATCGTACGTCGTGAGCTGTTAAAAGGACAACAACCTTACTCGCGGGACATTAGAGGGCCCTACAACGCATTGAAATCTCGTCTTGCGAGTATGCTGGGTTGTTGAAGCGGATGGGTTGTCGTTTAGCCCATTGGGCCTTCTTAATGGGCCATCTCTCTAGGCTGGGACTGTGAACCATTAACACATAAAGGAATTGTGCCCTCAACATGACGGGTGCGATCATACTAGTACTAATGCACCGGATCCCATCAGAACTCCGAAGTTAAGCGTGCTTGGGCGAGAGTAGTACTAGGATGGGTGACCCCCTGGGAAGTCCTCGTGTTGCACCCCCCTTTTCAATTTTTTTTGCTCCGGTTAGGGTTGCCAAGATACTTTATCTACCACATTTCTATTATCCAATCCCACGGTACCTTGGCCAATACAACTTTGCTTCACGTGGAGGCCGGGCCCGCAAACCGAGGGCGTAGGGCTTGTGAGCAGGTCTCCGTCACTCCAGTGCCCATAACTTTTGATCCGTAAGGAGTTACGTGGCGCACAACATACTGTTGGAAAGATCTCCGGGATCTCTACGACGGGGCAGCTAGCTTGCTCGCTGTGCCCTTTTTTGAAGCCCAAAATCGAGCGTTTTCATCAGTTTCGGGTGACTGTTCTAATTTAGCTCTATTTTTCCCGGATCGTACGTCGTAAGCTGTTAAATGGACAAGAACCTTACTCGCGGGACATTAGAGGGCCCTACAACGCATTGAAATCTAGTCTTGCGAGTAGGCTGTGTTGTTGAAGCGGATGGGTTGTCGTTAAGCCCATTGGGCCTTCTTAATGGGCCATCTCTCTAGGCTGGGACTGTGAATCATTAACACATAAATGAATTGTGCCCTCAACATGACGGGTGTGATCATACCAGCACTAATGCACCGGATCCCATTAAAACTCCAAAGTTAAGCGTGCTTGGACGAGAGTAGTACTAGGATTAGTGACCCCCTGGGAAGTCCTTGTGTTGCACCCCCCTTTTCAATTTTTTTTGCTCCGGTTATGGTTGCCAAGATGCATTATCCACCACATTTCTATTATCGAATCCCACGGTACCTTGGCCAATAAAACTTCACTTCACATGGAGGCCGGGCCCACAAACCGAGGGCGTAGGGCTTGTGAGCAGGTCTCCGTCGCTCTGGTGCCCATAACTTTTGATCCGTAAGGAATTACGTGGTGCACAGCATACTGTTGGAAAGCTCTCCGAGAGCTCTACGACAGGGGCAGCTAGCTTGCTCACTATGCCTTTTTTTGGAGTCCAAAATCGAACGTTTTCATCAGTTTCGGACCACAATTCTAGTTTAGCTCAATTTTTCCATCTCAGATCGTACGTCTTGAGCTGTTAAATGGACAACCTCCTTCGTCGCGGGACATTAGAGGGCCCTACAACACATTGAAATCTCGTCTCGCGAGTATGCTGGGTTGTTGAAGCGGATGGGTTGTCGTTAAGCCCATTGGGCCTTCTTAATGGGCCACCTCTCTAGGCTGGGACTGTGAACCATTAACACATAAAGGAATTGTGCCCTCAACATGACGGGTGCTATCATACCAGTACTAATGCACCGGATCCCATCAGAACTCCGAAGTTAAGCGTGCATGGACGAGAGTAGTACTAGGAAGGGTGACCCCTGGGAAGTCCTCGTGTTGCACCCCCATTTTCAATTTTTTTTGCTCCGGTTAGGATTGCCAAGATACTCTATCCACCGCATTCCTATTATCGAATCCCACGGTACCTTGGCCAATACAACTTCGCTTTACGTGGAGGCCGGGCCCGCAAACCGAGGGCATAGGGCTTGTGAGCAAGTCTCCGTCGCTCAGGTGCCCATAACTTTTGAACCGTAAGGAGTTACGCGGCGCACAACATACTGTTGGAAAGCTCTCTGAGAGCTCTACGATAGGGGCAGCTAGCTTGCTCGCTGTGCCCTTTTTTGGAGCCCAAAATCGTCGATTTCATCAGTTTCGGGCCACTTTTCTAGTTTAGCTCTATTTTTCCGTCCCGGATCGTACGTCTTGAGCTGTTAAATGGACAACAACCTTACTCGCGGGACATTAGAGGGCCCTACAGCACATTGAAATCTCGTCTCACGAGTATGCTAGGTTGTTGAAGCGGATGGGTTGTCGTTAAGCCCGTTGGGCCTTCTTAATGGGCCATCTCTCTAGGCTGGGACTATGAACCTTTAACACATAAAGGAATTGCGTCCTCAACATGACGGGTGCAATCATAGCAGTACTAATGCACCAGATCCCGTCAGAACTCCGATGTTAAGCGTGCTTGGGCAAGAGTAGTACTAGGATGGGTGACACCCTGGGAAGTCCTCGTGTTGCACCCCCCTTTTCAATTTTTTTTTGCTCCGGTTAGGGTTGCCAAGATACTTTATCCACCACATTTCTATTATCGAATCCCACGGTACCTTGGCCAATACAACTTCGCTTCACGTGGAGGCCGGGCCCGCAAACCGAGGGCATAGGGCTTGTGAGCAGGTCTCCGTCGCTCCGGTGCCCATAACTTTTGATCCGTATGTAGTCACGTGGCGCACAGAATACTGTTGGAAAGCTCTACGAGAGCTCTACGATAGGGACAGCTAGCTTGCTCGTTGTGCCCTTTTTTGGAGCCCAAAATCGAACATTTTCATCAGTTTCGGGCCACTTTTCTAGTTTAGCTCTATTTTTCCATCCCGGATCGTACGTCGTGAGTTGTTAAAAGGACAACAACCTCACTCACGGCACATTAGAGGGGCCTATAACGCATTGAAATCTCGTCTTGCAAGTATGCTGGGTTGTTGAAGCGGATGGGTTGTCGTTTAGCCCAATGGGCCTTCTTAATGGGCCATCTCTCTAGGCCGGGATTGTGAACCATTAACACATAAAGGAATTGTGCCCTCAACATGACAGGTGCGATCATACCAGTACTAATGCACCGGATCCCATCAGATTTCCGAAGTTAAGCGTTCTTGGGCGAGAGTAGTACTAGGATGGTTGACCCCCTGGGAAGTCCTTGTGTTGTACCCCCCTTTTCAATTTTTTTTGCTCCGGTTAGGGTTGCCAAGATACTTTATCCACCGCATTTCTATTATCGAATCCCACGGCACCTTGGGCAAGACAACTTCGCTTCACGTGGAGGCCAGGCCCACAAACCGAGGGCGTAGGGCTTTTGAGCAGGTCTCCGTCGCTCCGGTGCCCTTAACTTTTGATCCGTATGGAGATACGCGGCGCACAACATACTGTTCGAAAGCTCTCCGAGAGTTTTACGACAAGAGCAGCTAGCTAGCTCGCTATGCCATTTTTTGGAGCCCAAAATCGAAGGTTTTCATCAGTTTCGGGCCACTTTTCTAGTTTACCTCCCTTTTTCCATCCCGGATCGTGCGTCGTGCGCTGTTAAAAGGACGAAAACCTTACTTGCTGGAAATTAGAGTGCCCTACAATGCTTCGCCATCTCGTCTTGGGAGGATGCTGGTTTGTTGAAGCGGATGGGTTGTCATTTAGCCCATTGGGCCTTCTTAATGGGCCTTCTCTCTAGGCTGGGACTGTGAACCGTTAACACATAAACGAATTGTGCCATCAACATGATGGGTGCGATCATACCAGTACTAATGCACCTGATCCCATCAGAACTCCGAAGTTAAGTGTGCTTGGGTGAGAGTAGTACTAGCATGGGTGAACCCCTGGGAAGTCCTCGTGTTGCACCCCATTTTCAATTTTTTTTGCTCCGGTTAGGGTTGCCAAGATACTTTGTCCACCACATTTCTATTATTGAATCCCACGGCACCTTGGGCAAGAAAACATCGCTTCACGTGGAGGCCGGGCCCGCAAACCGAGGCCGTAGGGCTTGTGAGCAGGTCTCTGTCACTCCGGTGCCCAAAACTTTTGATCCGTAAGGAGTCACGCGGCGCACAACATACTGTTGGAAAGCTCTCCGAGAGTTTTATGACGGGGGCAGCTAGCTTGCTAGCTGGGCCCATTTTTGGATCCCAAAATCGAATGTTTTCATCATTTTCGGGCCACTTTTCTAGTTTAGCTCTATTTTTCCGTCCCGGATCGTACGTAGTGAGCAGTTAAATGGACAACAACCTTACTCGCGGGACATTAGAGGGCCCTACAACGCATTTAAATCTCGTCACGCGAGTATGCTGGGTTGTTGAAGCGGATGGGTTGTCGTTAAGCCCATTGGGCCTTCTTAATGGGCCATCTCTCTAGGCTGGGACTGTGAACCATTAACACATAAAGGAATTGTGCCCTCAACATGACGGGTGCGATCATACCAGTACTAATGCACCGGATCCCATCAGAACTCCAAAGTTAAGCGTGCTTGGGCGAGAGTAGTACTAGGATGGGTGACCCCCTGGGAAGTCCTCGTGTTGCACCCCCCTTTTCAATTTTTTTTGCTCCGGTTAGGGTTGCCAAGATACTTTATCCACCACATTTCTATTATCGAATCCCACGGTACCTTGGCCAATACAACTTCGCTTCATGTGGAGGCCGGGCCCGCAAACCGAGGGCGTAGGGCTTGTGAGCAGGTCTCCGTCGCTCCGGTGCCCATAACTTTTGATCCGTAAGGAGTTACGCGGCGCACAGCATACTGTTGGAAAGCTCTCCGAGAGCTCTACGATAGGGGCAGCTAGCTTGCTCGCTATGCCCTTTTTTGGAGCCCAAAATCGAACGTTTTCATCAGTTTCGGGCCACTTTTCTAGTTTAGCTCTATTTTTCCATCCCGGATCGTACGTCGTGAGTTGTTAAAAGGACAACAACCTTAGTCACAGGACATTAGAGGGCCCTACAACGCATTGAAATCTCGTCTTGCGAGTATGCTGGGTTGTTGAAGCGGATGGGTTGTCGTTAAGCCCATTGGGCCTTCTTAATGGGCCATCTCTCTAGGCTGGGACTGTGAACCATTAACACATAAAGGAATTGTGCCCTCAACATGACGGGTGCGATCACACCAGTACTAATGCACTTGATCCCATCAGAACTCCGAAGTTAAGCGTGCTTGGGCGAGAGTAGTACTAGGATGGGTTACCCCGTGGGGAGTCCTTGTGTTGCACCCCCCTTTTCAAGTTGTTTTACTCCGGTTAGGGTTGCCAAGATACTTTATCCACCCTATTTCTATTATCGAATCCCATGACACCTTGGGCAAGACAACTTCGCTTCACAAGGATGCCGAGCCCGCAAACCGAGGGCATAGAGCGTGTGAGCGGGTCTCCGTCGGTCCGATGCCCATAACTTTTGATCCGTAAGGAGTTACACGGCGCACAGCATACTGTTGGAAAGCTCTCCGAGAGCTCTACGACAGGGGCAGCTAACGTGCTTGATGTGCCCTTTTTTGGAGCCCAAAATCGAACGTTTTCATCAATTTCGAGCCACTTTTCTAGTTTAGATCAATTTTTCCATCCCGGATCGTACGTCGTGAGCTGTTAAAAGGACAACAACCTTACTCGCGGGACATTAGAGGGCCCTACAACGCATTGAAATCTGGTCTGGCGAGTATGCTGGGTTGTTGAAGCGGATGGGTTGTCGTTAAGCCCATTGGGCCTTCTTAATGGGCCATCTCTCTAGGCTGGGACTGTGAACCATTAACACATAAAGGAATTGTGCCCTCAACATGACGGGTGCGATCATACCAGTACTAATGCACCGGATCCCATCAGAACTCCGAAGTTAAGCGTGCTTGGGCGAGAGTAGTACTAGGATGGGTGACCCCCTGGGAAGTCCTCGTGTTGCACCCCCCTTTTCAATTTTTTTTGCTCCGGTTAGGGTTGCCAAGATACTTTATCCACCACATTTCTATTATCAAATCCCACGGTACCTTGGCCAATACAACTTCGCTTCACGTGGAGGCCGGGCCCGCAAACCGAGGGCGTAGGGCTTGTGAGCAGGTCTCCTTAGCTCCGGTGCCCATAACTTTTGATCCGTAAGGAGTTACGCGGCGCACAGCATACTGTTGGAAAGCTCTCCGAGAGCTCTACGACAGGGGCAGCAAGCTTGCTCGCTGTGCCCTTTTTTGCAGCCCAAAATCGAACGTTTTCATCAGTTTCGGGCCACTTTTCTAGTTTAGCTCTATTTTTCCGTCCCGGATCGTACGTCGTGAGCTGATAAAGGACAACAACCTTACTTGCGGGACATTAGAGGGTCCTACAAAGCATTGAAATCTCGTCTCGCGAGTATGCTGGGTTGTTGAAGCGGATGGGTTTTCGTTAAGCCCATTGGGCCTTCTTAATTGGCCATCTCTCTAGGCTGGGACTGTGAACCATTAACACATAAAGGAATTGTGACCTCAACATGACGAGTGCGATCATACCAGTACTAATGCACCGGATCCTATCAGAACTGCGAAGTTAAGCGTGCTTGGGCTAGAGTAGTACTAGGATGGGTGACCCCCTGGGAAGTCCTCATGTTGAACCCCCCTTTTCAATTTTTTTTGCTCCGGTTAGGGTTGCCAAGATACATTATCCACCACATTTCTATTATCGAATCCCACGGCACCTTGGGCAAAACAACTTCGCTTCACGTGGAGGCCGGGCTCGCAAACCGAGGGCGTAGGGCTTGTAAGCAGGTCTCCGTTGCTCCGGTGCCCATAACTTTTGATCTGTAAGGAATTACGCGGCGCACAACATACTGTTGGAAAGCTCGCCGAGAGCTCTACGACAGGGGCAACTAGCTTGCTCGCTGTGCCCCTTTTTGGAGCCCAAAATCGAACGTTTTCATCAGTTTCGGGCCACTTTTCTAGTTTAGCTCTATTTTTCCGTCCCGGATCGTACGTCGTGAGCTGTTAAAAGGACAACAACCTTACTCGCGGGACATTAGAGGGCCCTACAACGCATTGAAATCTCGTCTTACGAGTATGCTGGGTTGTTGAAGCGGATGGGTTGTCGTTAAGCCCATTGGGCCTTCTTAATGGGCCATCTCTCTAGGCTGGGACTGTGAACCATTAACACATAAAGGAATTGTACCCTCAACATGACGGGTGTGATCATACCAGTACTAATGCACCGGATCCCATCAGAACTCCGAAGTTAAGCGTGCTTGGGCGAGAGTAGTACTAGGATGGGTGACCCCCTGGGAAGTCCTTGTGTTGCACCCCCCTTTTCAATTTTTTTTGCTCCGGTTAGGGTTGCCAAGATACTTTAACCACCACATTTCGATTATCGAATCCCACGGTACCTTGGCCTATTATCTTCGCTTCACGTGGAGGCCGGGCCCGCAAACCGAGGGCGTAGGGCTTGTGAGTAGGTCTCCGTCGCTCCGGTGCCCATAACTTTTGATCCGTAAGGAGTTACGCGGCGCACAACATACTGTTGGAAAGCTCTCCCAGAGTTCTACGACAGGGGAAGCTAGCTTGCTCGTTGTGCCCTTTTTTGGAGCCCAAAATTGAACGTTTTCATCAGTTTCGGGCCACTGTTCTAGTTTAGCTCTATTTTTCCGTCCCGGATCGTACATCGTGAGCTGTTAAAAGGACAACAACCTTACTCGCGGGACATTAGAGGGCCCTACAATGCAATGAAATCTCGTCTCGCGAGTATGCTGGGTTGTTGAGGCGGATGGGTTGTCGTTAAGCCCATTGGGCCTTCTTAATGGGCCATCTCTCTAGGCTGGGACTGTGAACCATTAACACATAAAGGAATTGTGCCCTCAACATGACGGGTGCGATCATACCAGTACTAATGCACCGGATCCCGTCAGAACTCCGAAGTTAAGCTTGCTTGGGCGAGAGTAGTACTAGGATGGGTGACCCCCTGGGAAGTCCTCGTGTTGCACCCCCCTTTTCAATTTTTTTTGCTCTGGTTAGGGTTGCCAAGATACTTTATCCACCACATTTCTATTATCGAATCCCACGGTACCTTGGCCAATACAACTTCGCTTCACGTGGAGGCCGGGCCCGCAAACCGAGGGCGTAGGGCTTGTGAGCAGGTCTCCGTCGCTCCGGTGCCCATAACATTTGATCCGTATGGAGTTACGCGGTGCACAGCATACTGTTGGAAAGCTCTCCGAGAGCTCTACGACAAGGGCAGCTAGCTTGCTCGCTTTGCCCTTTTTTGGAGCCGAAAATCGAACGTTTTCATCAGTTTCGGGCCACTTTTCTAGTATAGCTCTATTTTTCCATCTCGTATCGTACGTCGTGAGCTGTTAAAAGGACAACAACCTTACTTGCGGGACATTAGAGGGCCCTACAACGCATTGAAATCTCATCTCGCGAGTATGCTGGGTTGTTGAAGCGAATGGGTTGTCGTTAAGCCCATTGGGCCTTCTTAATGGGCCATCTCTCTAGGCTGGGACTGTGAACCATTAACACATAAAGGAATTGTGCCCTCAACATGACGGGTGCGATCATACCAGTACTAATGCACCGGATCCCGTTAGAACTCCGAAGTTAAGCGTGCTTGGGTGAGAGTAGTACTAGGATGGGTGACCCCCTGGGAAGACCTCGTGTTGCACCCCCCATTTCCATTTTTTTTGCCCCGGTTAGGGTTGCCAAGATACTTTATCCACCACATTTCTATTATCGAATCCCACGGCACCTTGGCCAATACAACTTCGCTTCACGTGGAGGCTGGGCCCGCAAACCGGGGTCGTAGGGCTTTTGACCAGGTCTCCGTCGCCCCGGTGCCCATAACTTTTGATCCGTAATGAGTTACGCGGCGCACAGTATACTGTTGGAAAGCTATCCGAGAGCTCTATGACTGGGGCAGCCAGGTTGCTCGCTGTGCCCTTTTTTGGAGCGCAAAATTGAACGTTTTCTTCAGATTCAGGCCACTTTTCTAGTTTAGCTTTATTTTTCCGTCCTGGATCGTAGGTCGTGAGCTGTTAAAAGGACAACAACCTTACTCGCAGGACATTAGAGGGCCCTACAGCGCATTGAAATCTCGTCTTGCGAGTATGCTGGGTTGTTGAAGCGGATGGGTTGTCGTTAAGCCCATTGGGCCTTCTAAATGGGCCATCTCTCTAGGATGGGGCTATGAACCATTAACACATAAAGGAATTGTGCCCCCAACATGAGGGGTGCGATCATACCAGTACTAATGCACCGGATCCTATTAGAACTTCGAAGTTAAGCGTGCTTGGACGAGAGTAGTACTAGGATGGGTGACCCCCTGGGAAGTCCTCGAGTTGCACCCCCCTTTTCAATTTTTTTTGCTCCGGTTAGGGTTGCCAAGATACTTTATCCACCACATTTCTATTATCGAATCCCACGGTACCTTGGCCAATACAACTTCGCCTCACGTGGAGGCCGGGCCCGCAAACCGAGGGCGTAGGGCTTGTGAGCAGGTCTCCGTCTCCCCATTGCCCATAACTTTTGATCCGTAAGGAGTTACGCGGCGCACAGCATACTGTTGGAAAGCTCTCCGAGAGCTCTACGACAGGGGCAGCTAGCTTGCTCGCTATGCCCTTTTTTGGAGCCCAAAATCGAACGTTTTCATCAGTTTCGGGCCACTTTTCTAGTTTAGCTCTATTTTTTCGTCCCGGATCGTACGTCGTGAGCTGTTAAATGGACAACAACCTTACTCGCGGGACATTAGAGGGCCCTACAACGCATTGAAATCTCGTCTTGCGAGTATGCTGGGTTGTTGAAGCGGATGGGTTGTCGTTAAGCCCATTGGGCCTTCTTAATGGGCCATCTCTCTAGGCTAGGACTGTGAACCATTAACACATAAAGGAATTGTGCCCTCAACATGACGGGTGCGATCATACCAGCACTAATGCACCGGATCCCATCAGAACTCCGAAGTTAAGCGTGCTTGGGCGAGAGTAGTACTAGGATGGGTGACCCCCTGGGAAGTCCTCGTGTTGCACCCCCCTTTTCAATTTTTTTTGCTCCGGTTAGGGTTGCCAAGATACTTTATCCACCACATTTCTATTATCGAATCCCACGGTACCTTGGCCAATACAACTTCGCTTCACGCGGAGGCTGGGCCCGCAAACCGAGGGCGTAGGGCTTGTGAGCAGGTCACCGTCGCTCCGGTGCCCATAACTTTTGATCCGTAAGGAGTTACACGGCGCACAGCATACTGTTCGAAAGCTCTCCGAGAGTTCTACGACAGGGGCAGCTAACGTGCTCGATGTGCCCTTTTTTGGAGCCCAAAATCGAACGTTTTCATCAATTTCGGGCCACTTTTCTAGTTTAGATCAATTTTTCCATCCCGGATCGTACGTCGTGAGCTGTTAAAAGGACAACAACCTTACTCGCGGGACATTAGAGGGCCCTACAACGCATTGAAATCTCGTCTTGCGAGTATGCTGGGTTGTTGAAGCGGATGGGTTGTCGTTAAGCCCATTGGGCCTTCTTAATGGGCCATCTCTCTAGGCTGGGACAGTGAACCATTAACACATAAAGGAATTGTGCCCTCAACATGACGGGTGCGATCATACCAGTACTAATGCACCGGATCCCATCAGAACTCCGAAGTTAAGCGTGCTTGGGTGAGAGTAGTACTAGGATGGGTGACCCCCTGGGAATGTCCACGTGTTGCACCCCCCTTTTCAATTTTTTTTTGCTCCGATTAGGGTTGCCAAGATACTTTGTCCACCATATTTCTATTATCGAATCGCACGGCACCTTGGGCAGGACAACTTCGCTTAATGTGGAGGCCGGGCCCGCAAACTGAGGGCTTAGGGCTTGTGAGCAGGTCTCTGTCGCTCCGGTACCCATAACTTTTGATCCGTAAGGAGTTACGCGGCGCACAGCATACTGTTGGAAAGCTCTCCGAGAGCACTACTATAGGGGCAGCTAGCTTGCTAGCTGTGCCCTTTTTTGGAGCCCAAAATCGAATGTTTTCATCAGTTTCGGGCCACTTTTCTAGTTTAGCTCTATTTTTTCGTCCCGGATCGTACGTCGTGAGCTGTTAAAAGGACAACAACCTTACTCGCAGGACATTAGAGGGCCCTACAACGTATTGAAATCTCGTCTTGCAAGTATGCTTGGTTTTTGAAGCGGATGGGTTGTCGTTAAGCCCATTGGGCCTTCTTAATGGGCCATCTTTCTAGGCTGGGACTGTGAACCATTAACACATAAAGAAATTGTGCCCTCAACATGATGGGTGCGATCATACTAGTACTAATGCACCGGATCCCGTCAGAACTCCGAAGTTAAGCGTGTTTGGGCGAGAGTAGTACTAAGATGGGTAACCCCCCGGGAAGTCCTCGTGTTGCACCCCCCTTTTCAATTTTTTTTGCTCTGGTTAGGGTTGCCAAGATACTTTTTCCACCACATTTCTATTATCAAATCCCACGGCACCTTGGCCAATACAACTTCGCTTCACGTGGAGGCCGGGCCCGCAAACCGAGGGCGTAGGGCTTGTGAGCAGGTCTCCGTCGCTCCGGTGCCCATAACTTTTGATCCGTAAGGAGTTCCGCGGTGCACAGCATACGGTTGGAAAGCTCTCCGAGAGCTCTATGACAAAGGCAACAAGCTTGCTTGCTGTGCCTATTTTCGGAGCCCAAAATTGAACATTTTCATCTGTTTTGGGCTACTTTTCTAGTTTAGCTCTATTTTTCTGTCCCGGATCGTACATCATGAGCTGTTAAAAGGACAACAACCTTACTCGCCGGACATTAGAGGGCCCTACAACGCATTGAAATCTCCTCTTGCGAGTATGCTGGGTTGTTGAAGCGGATGGGTTGTCGTTAAGCCCATTGGGCCTTCTTAATGGGCCATCTCTCTAGGCTGGGACAGTGAACCATTAACACATAAAGGAATTGTGCCCTCAACATGACGGGTGCGATCATACCAGTACTAATGCACAGGATCCCATCGAAACTCCGAAGTTAAGCGTGCTTGGGTGAGAGTAGTACTAGGATGGGTGACCCCTTGGGAATGTCCACGTGTTGCACCCCCCTTTTCAATTTTTTTTTGCTCCGGTTAGGGTTGTCAAGATACTTTATCCACCACATTTCTATTATCGAATCCCACGGCACCTTGGGCAAGACAACTTCGCTTCACGTGGAGGCCAAGCCCGCAAACCGAGGACGTAGGGCTTGTGAGCAGGTCTCCGTCGCTCCGGTGCCCATAACTTTTGATCCGTAAGGAGTTACGCGGCGCACAACATACTGTTGGAAAGCTCTCCGAGAGCTCTACGACAGGGGCAGCTAGCTTGCTCGTTTTGCCCTTTTTTGGAGCCCAAAATTGAATGTTTTCATAAGTTTTGGGCCACTTTTCTAGTTTAGCTCTATTTTTCCGTCCCGGATCGTACGTCGTGATCTGTTAAATGGACAAAAACCTTACTCGCGGGACATTAGAGGGCCCTACAACGCATTGAAATCTCGTCTTGCGAGTATGCTGGGTTGTTGAAGCGGATGGGTTGTCGTTAAGCCCATTGGGCCTTCTTAATGGGCCATCTCTCTAGGCTGGGACTGTGAACCATTAACACATAAGGGAATTGTGCCCTCAACATGACGAGTGCGATCATACCACTACTAATGCACCGGATCCCATCAGAACTACGAAGTCAAGCGTGCTTGGGCGAGAGTAGTACTAGGATGGGTGACCTCCTTGGAAGTCCTCGTGTTGCACCTCCCTTTTCAATTTTTTTTGCTCCGGTTAGGGTTGCCAAGATACTTTATCCACCACATTTCTATTATTGAATCCCACGGCACCTTGGCCAATACACCATCGCTTCACGTGGAGGCCGGGCCCGCAAACCGAAGGCGTAGGGCTTGTGAGCAGGTTTCTGTCGCTCCGGTGCCCATAACTTTTGATCCGTAAGGAGTTATGCGGCGCACAGCATACTGTTGGAAAGCTCTCCGAGAGCTCTACGACAAGGGCAGCTAACGTGCTCGATGTGCCCTTTTTTGGATCCCAAAATCGAACGTTTTCATCAGTTTCGAGCCACTTTTCTAGTTTAGATCAATTTTTCCATCCCGGATCGTACGTCGTGAGCTGTTAAATGGACAACAACCTTACTCAAGGGACATTAGAGGGCCCTACAACGCATTGAAATCTCGTCTCGCGAGTATGTTGGGTTGTTGAAGCGGATGGGTTGTCGTTAAGCCCATTGGGCCTTCTTAATGGGCCATCTCTCTAGGCTGGGACTGTGAACCATTAACACATAAAGGAATTGTGCCCTCAACATGACGGGTGCGATCATACCAGTACTAATGCACCGGATCCCATCAGAACTCCGAAGTTAAGCGTGCTTGGGCGAGAGTAGTACTAGGATGGGTGACCCCCTGGGAAGTCCTCGTGTTGCACCCCCCTTTTCAATTTTTTTTGCTCCGGTTAGGGTTGCCAAGATACTTTATCCACCACATTTCTATTATCGAATCCCACGGTACCTTGGCCAATACAACTTCACTTCACGTGGAGGCCGGGCCCGCAAACCGAGGGCGTAGGGCTTGTGAGCAGGTCTCCGTCGCTCCGGTGCCCATAACTTTTGATCCGTAAGGAGTTACGCGGCGCACAGCATACTGTTGGAAAGCTCTCCGAGATCTCTACGACAGGGGCAGCTAGCTTGCTCACTGTGCCCTTTTTTGGAGCCCAAAATCGAACGTTTTCATCAGTTTCGGGCCACTTTTCTAGTTTAGCTCTATTTTTTCATCCCGGATCGTACGTCGTGAGCTGTTAAAAGGACAACAACCTTACTCGCAGGACATTAGAGGGCCCTACAATGCATTGAAATCTCGTCTTGCGAGTATGCTGGGTTGTTGAAGCGGATGGGTTGTCGTTAAGCCCATTGGGCCTTCTTAATGGGCCATCTCTCTAGGCTGGGACTGTGAACCATTAACACATAAAGGAATTGTGCCCTCAACATGACAGGTGCGATCATACCAGTACTAATGCACCGGATCCCATCAGAACTCCGAAGTTAAGCGTGCTTGGGCGAGAGTAGTACTAGGATGGGTGACCCCCTGGGAAGTCCTCGTGTTGCACCCCCCTTTTCAATTTTTTTTGCTCCGGTTAGGGTTGCCAAGATACTTTATCCACCACATTTCTATTATCGAATCCCACGGCACCTTGGCCAATACAACTTCGCTTCACGTGGAGGCCGGGCCCGCAAACCGAGGGCGTAGGGCTTGTGAGCAGGTCTCCGTCGCTCCGGTGCCCATAACTTTTGATCCGTAAGGAGTTACGCGGCGCACAACATACTGTTGGAAAGCTCTCCGAGAGCTCTACGACAGGGGCAGCTAGCTTGCTCGCTGTGCCCTTTTTTGGAGCCCAAAATCGAACGTTTTCATCAGTTTCAGGCCACTTTTCTAGTTTAGCTCTATTTTTCCGTCCCGGATCGTACGTCGTGAGCTGTTAAATGGACAACAACCTTACTCGCGGGACATTAGAGGGCCCTACAACGCATTGAAATCTCGTCTTGCGAGTATGCTGGGTTGTTGAAGCGGATGGGTTGTCGTTAAGCCCATTGGGCCTTCTTAATAGGCCATCTCTCTAGGCTGGGACTGTGAACCATTAACACATAAAGGAATTGTGCCCTCAACATGACGGGTGCGATCATACCAGTACTAATGCACCGGATCCCATCAGAACTCTGAAGTTAAGCGTGCTTGGGCGAGAGTAGTACTAGGATGGTAGACCCCCTGGGAAGTCCTCGTGTTGCACCCCCCATTCCAATTTTTTTGGCACCGATGAGGGTTGCCAAGATACTTTATCCACCACATTTCTTTTATCGAATCCCACGGCACCTTGGCCAATACAACTTCGCTTCACGTGGAGGCCGGGCCCCCAAACCGAGGGCGTAGGGCTTGTGAGCAGGTCTCCGTCGCTCCGGTGCCCATAACTTTTGATCCGTAAGGAGTTACACGGCGCACAACATACTGTTGGAAAGCTCTCCGAGAGCTCTACGACAGGGGCATCTAATGTGCTCGATGTGCCCTTTTTTGGAGCTTAAAATCGAACATTTTCATCAGTTTCGAGCCACTTTTCTTGTTTAGATCAATTTTTCCATCGCGGATCGTACGTCGTGAGCTGTTAAATGGACAACAACCTTACTCGTGGGACATTAGAGGGCCCTACAACGCATTGAAATCTCGTCTCGCGAGTATGTTGGGTTGTTGAAGCGGATGGGTTGTCGTTAAGCCCATTGGGCCTTCTTAATGGGCCATCTCTCTAGGCTGGGACTGTGAACCATTAACACATAAAGGAATTGTGCCCTCAACATGACGGGTGCGATCATACCAGTACTAATGCACCGGATGTGAGGCCCGACACCGAATCACGTGTCTTATCTCGAATTTCGCGCCTTAGACCTAAAATTATATGACCGACCTAGGATTACGTGTCCTGTCTTGGTTTTTGTGCATACCTCGTTATATGTGCCTTAACCTAAAATTGTGTGCCCTAATCCTCAATATACGTGCGATACCTAGATAAACATGCCATGACCTTAATTTACATGCGAGACCTTGATTTGCGTGTGTCTCTTCGTTTCGTGTGCATTAACCTTGAACTGCGTGCTTTAACCTAGGTTTAAGAGTCGTGTCTTGAATTACGTGCCTTGTATTGGTTTACGTACATTTATCTAGGGATTGCGTGCATTTGAATTGAAATATGTGCATTAGTCTTGAAGTTCGTGTCTTACCTCGTAGATCGTGTCTACGTCGTAATTCGTGCCCTAGACCTAGGAATCCGTGTCACCACGTTGATCAAGAAAGAATCCTACACAAAGCACAACACAATAAAATAATCCTACCCAATCCACTAACTATTATTATAATCCTAATTCAAATCTCTACAAAATCCACTAACACCTAAATATTATATTTTAAACTCACTACAAGACAAAATCTCACCAACCTCTAAACATACCCTATATTCTATTCTACCTAAAATCCCTAAATACCCAACATTCTCTTACACACATGTTAAAACAATTCAAAAGATAACAAAAAATCATATTTTTTAATGCATGTTTAATTCAAAATAATTCTAGACAAGTCATGACACAAAAACACTTATCAATGCATAAAAAATTGCCCAAAACCACCTCAATTTCCTCTCATTTTCGACCAAACTACTCATGGCCCATGCTAACATTTCAAATTCCACCTTGAAGACACAAAAATTCAGATTTGGAAGCCCAAGGCTGACCACATGCTCAAAAAATTGCAAAAAGCTTCTTTTTTCTCTCACTTCTCTCACTTTCCTCACATTTCTCTCTCTCCCTCTCATTTTCTCTCTCCATTTCGGTTTTGGCTGAGTTCTTCATCTCCATAGCTTCTCTTCTTCACACCATAGCTAAACCAAGCAAGCCACAAGCAAAGGACCTCAACCGAACAAGCTAGGATGCAAAAATCACTCATGCATGTGCATTGAAGCTTCATTTTCGGCCTAGGTGAGTTACTAAGCTTCCATTTATTTTCTTCAAGTCCTAACTACATGAATGTACTAAGAGATTGCTTACAAGGCTAGGAAAAATAGAGAAAACCAAGTTGGAAACTCGGCTAAGCAAGAAGAGGAAGAAATTTGAGCCTCAACAAGGTTTTTGTGCATCTTTTGGTTGATTGCAAAGGTGAGGGTTAAAAGCTTTTGAAAACTCTTTCAAATTTCACATGCATGCTCATAAATGTGTGTATTTGCTTCTGTACTTGATATATATGGTCTTTCATAAGCTTAAACAACCATGCATGGCAAGATCTTTGCTTGAAAATGATGCTAGGTGAAGTCGAAATGGATGACAGCTCTCTGACCATTCTGTTCGAGGTAAGTTTAGCTAAGCAAATGATGTTGAAAATTCTTGAAAATTGGTGGGTGACTATTTTGGACAGTTTTGAACATTTTTCCTAGAAATAGGCCGAAGCTAATTTTGACTCTAAGATCCTCAAAATGGAAAATCATTAAAATGTGACTAAATCTGGAAATCTGGAAAAAATGAATCAGGTTTTGGCAGATGCACTGACCTTGTGGAACGAACCATATTTGACTTAGTAAATGTTTTCCAAAACGCATGAAATTTGGTGCACTGCTAGATTTTTCATTTTTGGACAACTTTGTCAGAAATGAACCAAGGCTAAAACTGACCCTAAGGACCTCAAAAACGACAATTTCTGAAAAGTGTACAAATCTGGACAGTTTTGTGCTACCTCACTGTTTCGGCTATAACTAATGATTCTGAGCTCCAATTGATGCAAGGTTTGTTTCTGATTTTAGTTAACTTCTTAATATTTAATTTGACATCTTATTTACTGAATTTGGAGATTATTTGATTATCCTATTGATTGTGAGAAAACAGCCTATTGCAGTAAAGGTTTTATTTAGCCATATGCTTGGAAAATTGTTGTAACCTCTCCTGTGACACTAATTGTGTGGAAATGTGGTGTTGGGATGTTATGTGGACTGTTGTGAGCACTTGAGGATGTTGAATTAATTGATGCAAGACTTGATAATGATCTTGAGTGGACTTAGGGTTTTAATCACGCGGTTAAGCATTAAACGGAAACCCTAATGACTAGGTAGTCTTGTTAAGTGTTGATCATTTGGATATTGTGTGGAAATTATATGCTTAGTGGGCTGCCCGTTAATGTCTTATAACTTAAAATGTGATTTTGACCATTGCATGTTGACAAATAAGCTTTTCTTGCACCCGAACCCATGATTGATGTCATTGCATGTTGAATAATCTTATCACTTGATTACGTGAACTTTGAAATGAGTTATATGGCTTGACTTGCATGTGTTACATGGCTGCCCGTTTAATGTCCATATGACTCTATGTGTTCTACAAGTAAAATTTCATGTCAAGCATGCCTTGTTTGTTTACTTGGCAATATGTGATCTTGAAATTGTCCGGAGGCAACCTACTTTGTTGTCCTCCTACTGTGATATATTACCTGTTTTATCGTGCCCTGCCTGTTTACTTGGTCAATGTGCAATCTTATGACTGTCCGGAGGCAACCTACTTTGTTGTCTTCCTACTGTGATATATTACCTGTCATAAATGTGCATTGCATACAAGGTTGCAACCTTTCCTGTCGGCATGGTAGCGATCACGCACGCCGGGCGGCATTGGGCTTGCCGGTGTTACCGTGACCACCATGGTCCCATTCCCTCTCTCGCTTGGGGGCTAGACTTCCTCGGAGATTTGGGTCGTAGGCTTTCGAGGTACATCCGGAGTACACGCACCTGGTGTGTTTTGGGGAATGATTTGAAGTCGGCCGCAACTTCTGATTCTGAAACTGATCTGTGAGCAAAAGCTTGCCGTATCCTTTTTATTATGTGTATAAGTACTCCCGCTTGGTTCCTAGAGAACCTCGGGGAGGAAAGACCGGTATCCCTGTTCTGTACTTGTATTTCTGTTGTATTCATGTTTGAGAAAGGGATTTTCATAAGTTTAACCGGAAAATGAGTTTCAAAACTTATTTCTCGTTCCCCCTCGCTGAGTTCATAAGGACTCACCCTCTTTTTTATCACAGGTGAAGAAGAACAGGTACAGGTATCCGAGGATAACGTGCCTATCGATGATTCCTTGGAGTGATTTTTGTCCCTACATAATTTTGTGCTTTGCCTGAAAGTGGTTGCTATATGGATGTTGTATTTGATTGCAAACTACTCATTTCATTGATGTAAATGACCCCGTTGTAATTTGGGTCTAATTCTGGGATTGTACTATCTATAACCGGACGAACTTTTATTTGGTTGTTTGCTTTCGTTTTCTTAATTAGTAGTTATCATAGGCATTAAAACCACTAGATGAACAATCAACTAAGTTAATTCTATCTAATTTCACTTAGGTGCTCATTTGCAAACTAAAGGATAATGGGTACTCGCCTGATAGGAAATTGACAAATAAACGGGACATAGTTATCATGTTAGGCTTATTAACCAAACGAGACTTTCAAGATAAACTAGTAGGCAAATTGGTTGGTGACAAATAGGAGTCCTTAATGGAATTGGATTAATGATTGGAATAATTGAGGCGTTTAGAGAATTAGGCCAAACCAAAGAGCCCAATTACAGCCGTTATGCTGCCGATTTTCCGAAAATTTTTGGAGTCTAGGATAAAACGCTAAGTGCAAAACCTTCTTGAACGATTAAGTAATAGAAAGGACTTGAATGTTTAGATCACACCCTAGTCTAACCTTTATAGACCGGGTTGGGGTGTGACACCGGATCCCATCAGAACTCCGAAGTTAAGCGTGCTTGGGCGAGAGTAGTACTAGGATGGGTGACCCCCTGGGAAGTCCTCGTGTTGCACCCCCCTTTTCAATTTTTTTTGCTCCGGTTAGGGTTGCCAAGATACTTTATCCACCACATTTCTATTATCGAATCCCACGGCACCTTGGCCAATACAACTTCGCTTCACGTGGAGGCCGGGCCCGCAAACTGAGGGCGTAGGGCTTGTGAGCAAGTCTCCGTCGCTCCGGTGCCCATAACTTTTGATCCGTAAGGAGTTACGCGGCGCACAGCATACTGTTGGAAAGCTCTCCGAGAGCTCTACGACAGGGGCAGCTAGCTTGCTCGCTGTGCCCTTTTTTGGAGCCCAAAATTGAACGTTTTCATCAGTTTTGGGCCACTTTTCTGGTTTAGCTCTATTTTTCCGTCCCAGATCGTACGTCGTGAGCTGTTAAAAGGACAACAACCTTACTCGCGGGACATTAGAGGGCCCTACAACGCATTGAAATCTCGTCTTGCGAGTATGCTGGGTTGTTGAAGCGGATGGGTTGTCGTTAAGCCCATTGGGCCTTCTTAATGGGCCATCTCTCTAGGCTGGGACTGTGAACCATTAACACATAAAGGAATTGTGCCCTCAACATGATGGGTGCGATCATACCAGTACTAATGCACCGGATCCCATCAGAACTCTGAAGTTAAGCGTGCTTGGGCTAGAGTAGTACTAGGATGGGTGACCCCCTGGGAAGTCCCCGTTTTGTACCCCCTTTTCAATTTTTTTTGCTCCGGTTAGGGTTGCCAAGATACTTTATCCACCACATTTCTATTATCGAATCCCACGGCACCTTGGCCAAGACAACTTCACTTCACGTGGAGGCCGGGCCCGCAAACCGAGGGCGTAGGGCTTGTGAGCAGGTCTCCATCACTCCGGTGCCCATAACTTTTGATCCGTAAGGAGTTACGCGGCGCACAGCATACTGTTGGAAAGCTCTCCGAGAGCTCTACGACAGGGGCAGCTAGCTTGCTCGCTGTGCCCTTTTTTGGAGCCCAAAATCAAACGTTTTCATCAGTTTCGGGCCACTTTTCTAGTTTAGCTCTATTTTTCCGTCCCGGATCGTACGTCGTGAGCTGTTAAAAGGACAACAACCTTACTCGCGGGACATTAGAGGGCCCTACAACACATTGAAATCTCGTCTTGCGAGTATGCTGGGTTGTTGAAGCGGATGGGTTGTCGTTAAGCCCATTGGGCCTTCTTAATGGGCCATCTCTCTAGGCTGGGACTATGAACCATTAACACATAAAGGAATTGTGCCCTCAACATGACGGGTGCGATCATACCAGCACTAATGCACCGGATCCCATCAGAACTCCGAAGTTAAGCGTGCTTGGGCGAGAGTAGTACTAGTATGGGTGACCCCTTGGGAAGTTCTCGTGTTGCACCCCGCTTTTCAATTTTTTTTGCTCCGGTTAGGGTTGCCAAGGTACTTTATCCACCACATTTCTATTATCGAATCCCCCGGCACATTGGGCAAGACAACTTCGCTTCACGTGGAGGTCGGGCCCGCAAACCGAGGGCGTAGGGCATGTGAGCATGTCTGCGTCGCTCCGGTGCCCATAACTTTTGATCTGTAAGGAGTTACACGGCGTACAGCATACTGTTGGAATGCTCTCCGAGAGCTCTACGATAGGGGCAACTAGCTTGCTCTCTTTGCCCTTTTTTGGAGCCCAAAATCGAACGTTTTCATCAGTTTCGGGCCACTTTTCTGGTTTAGCTCTATTTTTTCGTCCCGGATCGTACGTCGTGAGCTGTTAAAAGGACAACAACCTTACTCGCGGGACATTAGAGGGTCCTACAACGCATTGAAATCTCGTCTTGTGAGTATGCTGGGTTGTTGAAGCGGATGGGTTGTCGTTAAGCCCATTGGGCCTTCTTAATGGGCCATCTCTCTAGGCTGGGACCATGAACCATTAACACATAAAGGAATTGTGCCGTCAACATGATAGGTGCGATCGTATCAGCACTAATGCATCGGATCCCATCAGAACTCCGAAGTTAAGCGTGCTTGGGCTAGAGTAGTACTAGGATGGGTGACCCCCTGGGATGTCCTCGTGTTGCACCCCTCTTTTCAATTTTTTCCTCCGGTTAGGGTTGCCAAGATACTTTATCCACCACATTTCTATTATCGAATCCCACGGCACCTTGGGCAAGACTACTTCGCTTCACGTGGAGGCCGGGCCCGCAAAGAGAGGGCGTAGGGCTTGTGAGCAAGTCTCCGGTGCCCATAACTTTTGATCCGTAAGGAGTTACGCGGCGCACAGCATACTGTTGGAAAGCTCTCCGAGAGCTCTACGACGGGGGAAGCAAGATTGCCCTCTCTGCCCTTTTTTGGATCCCAAAATCGAACGTGTTCATCAGTTTCGGGCCACTTTTCTACTTTAGCTCTATTTTTTCATCCCGGATCGTACGTCGTGAGCTGTTAAAAGGACAACTACCTTGCTCGCGGGACAATAGAGGGCCCTACAACCCATTGAAACCTCGTCTTGCGAGGATATTGGGATGTTGAAGCGGATGGGTTGTTGTTAAGCCCATTGGGCCTTCTGAATAGACCATCTCTCAAGGCTGGGACTGTGAACCGTTAACACATAAAGGAATTGTGCCCTCAACATGACGGGTGCAATCATACCAGCACTAATACTCCGGATCCCATCAGAACTCCGAAGTTAAGCGTGCTTGGGCGAGAGTAGTACTAGGATAGGTGACCCCCTAGGAAGTCCTCGTGTTGCACCCCCTTTTTCAATTTTTTTTGCTCCGGTTAAGGTTGCCAAGATACTTTATCCACCACATTTCTATTATCGAATCCCACGGCACCTTGGGCAAGACAACTTCGCTTCACGTGGAGGCCGGGCCCGCAATCCGAGGGCGCAGGGCTAGTGAGCAGGTGTCCGTCGCTCCGGCGGCAATAACTTTTGATCCGTAAGGAGTTACGTGGCGCACAACATACTGTTGGAAAGCTCTCCGAGACCCCTACGACGGGGGCAGCTAGCTTGCTCTCTATGCCCTTTTTTGGAGCCCAAAATCGAACGTTTTCATCAGTTTCGGGCCACTTTTCTAGTTTAGCTCTATTTTTCCGTCTTGGATCGTACGTCGTGAGCTGTTAAAAGAACAACAACCTTACTCGCGGGACATTAGAGGGCCCTACAACGCATTAAAATCACGTCTTGCGAGTATGCTGGGTTGTTGAAGCGGATGGGTTGTCGTTAAGCCCATTGGGCCTTCTTAATGGGCCATCTCTCTAGGTTGGGACTTTGAACCATTAACACATAAAGGAATTGTGCCCTCAACATGACGGGTGCGATCATACCAGCACTAATGCACTGGATCCCATCAGAACTCCGAAGTTAAGCGTGCTTGGGCGAGAGTAGTATTAGGATGTGTGACCCCCTGGGAAGTCCTCGTGTTGCACCCCCTATTTCAATTTTTTTTGTTCCAGTTAGGGTTGCCAAAATACTTTATCCACCACATTTCTATTATCGAATCCCACGGCACCTTGGGCAAGACAAATTCGCTTCATGTGGAGGCTGGGCCCGCAAACCGAGGGCGTAGGGCTTGTGAGCAGGTCTCCGTCACTCCGGGGCTCATAAATTTTGATCCGTAAGGAATTACGCGGCGCACAGCATACTGTTGGAAAGTTCTCCGAGAGCTCTACGACGGGGGCAGCCAGCTTGCTCGCTATGCCCTTTTTTGGAGCCAAAAATTGAACGTTTTCATCAGTTTCGGGCCACTTTTCTAGTTTAGCTCTATTTTTCCATCCCGGATCGTACGTCGTGAGCTGTTAAAAGGACAACTACCCTACTCGCGGTACATTAGAGGGCCCTACAACGCATTGAAATCTCGTCTTGCGAGTATGCTGGGTTGTTGAAGCAGATGGGTTGTCGTTAAGCCCATTGGGCCTTCTTAATGGGCCATCTCTCTAGGTTGGGACTGTGAACCACTAACACATAAAGAAATTGTGTCGTCAACATGATGGGTGCGATCATACCAGTACTAATGCACCGGATCCCATTAGAACTCCGAAGTTAAGCGTGCTTGGGCGAGAGTAGTACTAGGATGGGTGACCCCCTGGGAAGTCCCCATGTTGCACCCTCCTTTTCAATTTTTTTTGCTCCGGTTAGGGTTGCCAAGATACTTTATCCACCACATTTCTATTATCGAATCCCACGGCACCTTGGGCAAGACAACTTCGCTTCACGTGGAGGCCGGGCCCGTAAACCGAGGGCGTAGGGCTTGTGAGAAGGTCTCTGTCGCTCTGGTGCCCATAAATTTTGATCCGTAAGGTGTTACGCGGCGCACAGCATACTGTTGGAAAGCTCTCCGAGAGCTCTACGACAGGGGCAGCTAGCTTGCTCACTTTGCCCTTTTTTGGAGCCCAAAATCGAAAGTTTTCATTAGTTTCGGGCCACTTTTCTAGTTTAGCTCTATTTTTCCGTCCTGGATCATACGTTGTGTGCTGTTAAAAAGACAAAAACCTTACTCGCGGGACATTAGAGGGCCCTACAACGCATTGAAATCTCGTCTTGCGAGTATGCTGGGTTGTTGAAGCGGATGGGTTGTCATTAAGCCCATTGCGCCTTCTTAATGGGCCATCTCTCTAGGCTGGGACTGTGAACCATTAACACATAAAGGAATTGTGCCCTCAACATGACGGTTGCGATCATACCAGTACTAATGCACCGGATCCCATCAGAACTCCGAAGTTAAGCGTGCTTGGGCGAGAGTAGTACTAGGATGGGTGACCCCCTGGGAAGTCCTCGTGTTGCACCCCCCATTTCAATTTTTTTTGCTCCGGTTAGGGTTGCCAAGATACTTTATCCACCACATTTCTATTATCGAATCCCACGGCACCTTGGGCAAGACAACTTCGCTTCACATGGAGGCCGGGCCCGCAACCCGAGGGCGTAGGGCTTGTGAGCAGGTCTCCGTCGCTCCGGTGCCCATAACTTTTGATCCGTAAGGAGTTACGCGGCGCACAGCATACTGTTGGAAAGCTCTCCGAGAGCTCTACGACAGAGGCAGCTAGCTTGCTCGCTGTGCCCTTTTTTGGAGCCCAAAATTGAACATTTTCATCAGTTTCGGGCCACTTTTCTAGTTTAGCTCTATTTTTCCGTCCCGGATCGTACGTCGTGAGCTGTTAAAAGGACAACAACCTTACTCGCTGGACATTAGAGGGCCTTACAATGCATTGAAATCTCTTCTTGCGAGTATGCTGGGTTGTTGAAGCGGATGGGTTGTCGTTAAGCCCATTGGGCCTTCTCAATGAGCCATCTCTATAGGCTGGGACTGTGAACCATTAACACATAAAGGAATTGTGCCCTCAACATGACAGGTGCGATCATACCAGCACCAATGCACCGGATCCCATCATAACTCCGAAGTTAAGTGTGCTTGGGCGAGAGTAGTGCTAGGATGGGTGACCCCCTGGGAAGTCCTCGTGTTGTACCCTCCATTTTCAATTTTTTTTTCCTCCGGTTAGGGTTGCCAAGAGACTTTATCCACAACATTTCTATTATCGAATCCCACGGCACCTTGGGCAACACAACTTCGCTTCACGTGGAGGTTGGGCCAGCAAACCTAGGTCGTAGGGCTTGTGACCAGGTCTCCAGCGCTACGGTGCCTATAACTTTTGATCCGTAAGGAGTTACGCGGCGCACAGTATACTGTTGGAAAGCTCTTCAAGAGCTCTACGACAGGGGCAGCAAGTTTGCTCGCTTTGCCCTTTTTTGGAGCCCAAAATCGAACATTTTTATCAATTTCGGCCCACTTTTCTGGTTTTGCTCTATTTTTCTGCCCCGGATCGTACGTCGTGAGCTTTTAAAAGGACAACAACCTTACTCGCTGGACATTAGAGGGCCCTACAACGCATTGAAATCTCATCTTGCGAGTATGCTGGGTTGTTGTAGAGGATGGGTTGTCGTCAAGTCCATTGGGCCTTCTTAATGGGCTATCTCTCTAGGCTGTGACTGTGAACCATTCACACATAAAGGAATTGTGCCCTCAACATGACGGGTGCCATCATGCCAGCACTAATGCACCAGATCCCTTCAGAACTCCGAAGTTGAGCGTGTTTGGGCGAGAGTAGTACTAGGATGGGTGACCCCCTGGGAAGTACTCGTGTTGCACCCCCCTTTTCAATTTTTTTTGCTCCGGTTAGGGTTGCCAAGATACTTTATCCACAACATTTCTATTATCGAATCCCACGGCACCTTGGGCAAGACAAGTCCGCTTCACGTGGAGGCCGGGCCTGCAAACCGAGGGCGTAGGGCTTGTGAGCTGGTATCCGTCGCTCCGGTGCCCATAACTTTTGATGCGTAAGGAGTTACGCGGCACACAACATACTGTTGGAAAGCTCTCCGAGACCTCTACGACAGGGGCAACTAGCTTGCTCGTTGTACCCTATTATGGAGCCCAAAATCGAACGTTTTCATCAGTTTCGGGCCACTTTTCTAGTTTAGCTCTATTTTTCCATCCCGGATGGTACATCGTGAGCTGTTAAAAGAACAACAACCTTACTCGTGGGACATTAGATAGCCCGACAACGCATTGAAATCTCGTCTTGCGTGTATGCTGGGTTGTTGAAGCGGATGGGTTGTCGTTAAGCCCATTGGGCCTTCTTAATGGGCCATCTCTCTAGGCTGGGACTGTGAACCATTAACACATAAAGGAATTGTGCCCTCAACATGATGGGTGCGACCATACCAGCACAAATGCACCGGATCCCATCAGAACTCCGAAGTTAAGCGTGCTTGGGCGAGAGTAGTACTAGGATGGGTGACCCCCTGGGAAGTCCTCGTGTTGCACCCCACTTTTCAAATGTTTTTGCTCCGGTTAGGGTTGTCAAGATACTTTATCCACCACATTTCTATTATCGAATCCCACGGCACCTTGGGCAAGACAAGTTCGCTTCACGTGGAGGCTGGGCCAACAAACCAAAGGCCTAGGGCTTGTGAGCAGGTCTCCGTCGCTCCGGTGCCCATAACTTTTGATCCGTAAGGAGTTACGAGGCGCACAGCATACTGTTGGAAAGCTCTCCGAGAGCTCTACGACGGGGGTAGCAAGCTTTCTCGCTATGCCCTTTTTTGGAGCCCAAAATTGAACATTTTCATCAGTTTCGGGCCACTTTTCTAGTTTAGCTCTATTTTTCCGTCCCGGATCGTACGTCGTGAGCTATTAAAAGAACAACAACCTTACTCGCGGGACATTAGAGGGCCCTACAATGCATTGAAATCTCGTCTTGCGAGTATGCTGGGTTGTTGAAGCGGATAGGTTATCGTTAAGCCCATTGGGCCTTCTTAATGGGCTATCTCTCTAGGCCTGGACTGTGAACCATTAACACATAAAGGAATTGTGCCCTCAACATGACGGGTGCGATCATACCAGTATTAATGCACCGGATCCCATAAGAACTCCGAAGTTAAGCGTGCTTGGGCGAGGGTAGTACTAGGATGGGTGACACCTTGGGAAGTCCTCGTGTTGCACCCCCCTTTTCAATTTTTTTTGCTCCGGTTAGGGTTGGCAAGATACTTTATCCACCATATTTCTATTATCGAATCCCACGGCACCTTGGGCAAGACAACTTCACTTCACATGGAGGCCGGGCCCACAAACTGAGGGCGAAGGGCTTATGAGCAGGTCTCCGTCACTCCGGTGCCCATAACTTTTGATCCGTAAGGAGTTACGCGGCGCACAGCATACTGTTGGAAAGCTCTCCGAGAGCTCTATGACAAGAGCATCTAGCTTGCTCGCTTTGCCCTATTTTGGAGCCCCAAAATCGAACGTTTTCATCAGTTTCGGGCCACTTTTCTAGTTTAGCTCTATTTTTTCATCCTGGATTGCACGTCGTGAGCTGTTAAAAGAACAACAACCTTACTCATGGGACATTAGAGGGCCTTACAACGCATTGAAATCTCGTCTTGCTAGTATGCTGGGTTGTTGAAGCGGATGGGTTGTCGTTAAGCCCATTGGGCCTTCTTAATGGGCCATCTCTCTAGGCTGGGACTGTGAACCATTAACACATAAAGGAATTGTGCCCTCAACATGACGGGTGCGATCATACCAGCACTAATGCACCGGATCCCATCAGAACTCCGAAGTTAAGCGTGCTTGGGCGAGAGTAGTACTAGGATGGGTGATCCCCTGGGAAGTCCTCATGTTGCACCCCCCTTTTCAATTTTTTTTTCTCCGGTTAGGGTTGCCAAGATACTTTATCGACCACATTTCTATTATCGAATCCCACGGCACCTTGGGTAAGACAACTTCGCTTCACGTGGAGGCCGGGCCCACAAACCGAGGGCGTAGGGCTTGGGAGCAGGTCTCCGTCACTCCGATGCCCATAACTTTTGATCCGCAAGGAGTTATGTGGCGCACAGCATACTGTTGGAAAGCTCTCCGAGAGCTCTACGACAGGGGCAGCTAGCTTGATCGTTGTGCCCTTTTTTGGAGCCCAAAATCGAACGTTTTCATCAGTTTTGGGCCACTTTTCTAGTTTAGCTCTATTTTTCGGTCGTGGATCGTAGGTCGTGAGCTGTTAAAAGAACAACAACCATACTCGCGGGACATTAGAGGGCCCTACAACGCATTGAAATCTCGTCTTGCGAGTATGCTGGGTTGTTGAAGCGGATAGGTTGTCGTTAAGCCCATTGGGCCTTCTTAATGGGCCATCTCTCTAGGCTGGGACTGTGAACCATTAACACATAAAGGAATTGTGCCGTCAACATGACGAGTGCGATCATACTAGCACTACCGCACCGGATCCCATCAGAACTCCGAAGTTAAGCGTGCTTGGGCGAGAGTAGTACTAGGATGGGTGACCTCCTGGGAAGTCCTCGTGTTGCACCCCCCATTTCAATTTTTTTTGCACCGGTTAGTGTTGGCAAGATACTTTATCAACCACATTTCTATTATCGAATCCCACGGCACCTTGGGCCAGACAATTTCGCTTCACGTGGAGGCGGGGCCTACAAACCGCGGGCGTAGGGCTTGTGAGCAGGTCTCCGTCGCTCCGGTGCCAATAACTTTTGATCCGTAAGGAGTTACGTGGCGCACAGCATACTGTTGGAAAGCTCTCCGAGAGCTCTACGACAGGGGCTGCTAGCTTGCTCGTTCTACCCTTTTTTTGAGCCCAAAATCGAACGTTTTCATCAGTTTCGGGCCACTTTTCTGGTTTAGCTCTATTTTTCCGTCCCGGATCGTACGTCGTGAGCTGTTAAAAGAACAACAACCTTACTCGCGGGACATTAGAGGGCCCTACAACGCATTGAAATCTCGTCTTGCGAGTATGCTGGGTTGTTGAAGCGGATGGGTTGTCGTTAAGCCCATTGGGCCTTCTTAATGGGCCATCTTTCTAGGCTGGGACTGTGAACCATTAGCACATAAAGGAATTGTGCCCTCAACATGACGGGTGCGATTATACCAACACTAATGCACCGGAACCCATCAGAACTCCGAAGTTAAGCGTGCTTGGGCGAGAGTAGTACTAGGATGGGTGACCCCTTGGGAAGTCCTCGTGTTGCACCCCTCTTTTCAATTTTTTTTTCTCCGGTGAGCGTTGCCAAGATACTTTATCCACCACATTTCTATTATCGAATCCTACGGCAAATTGGGCAAGACAACTTCGCTTCACATGGAGGCCGGGCCCGCAAATCGAGGGCGTAGGGCTTGTGAGCAGGTCTCCGTCGCTCCGGTGCCCATAACTTTTGATCCCTAAGGAGTTACGCGACGCACAGCATACTGTTGCAAAGCTCTCCGAGAGCTCTACGACAGGGGCAGCTAGCTTGCTCGCTGTGCCCTTTTTTGGAGCCCAAAATCGAACGTTTTCATCAATTTCGTGCCACTTTTCTAGTTTAGCTCTATTTTTCCGTCCCAGATCGTACGTCATGAGCTATTAAAAGGACAAAAACCTTACTCACGGGACATTAGAGGGCCCTACAACGCATTGAAATCTCGTCTTGCGAGTATGCTGGGTTGTTGAAACGGATGGGTTGTCGTTAAGCCCATTGGGCCTTCTTCATAGGCCTTCTCTCTAGGCTGGGACTGTGAACCATTAACACATAAAGGAATTGTGCCCTCAACATGATGGGTGCGATCATACCAGCACTAATGCACCGGATCCCATCAGAACTCCGAAGTTAAGCGTGCTTGGGCGAGAGTAGTACTAGGATGGGTGACCCCCTGGGAAGTCCTCGTGTTGCACCCCCCTTTTCAATTTTTTTTGCTCCGGTTAGGGTTGCCAAGATACTTTATCCACCACATTTCTATTATCGAATCCCACGGCACCTTGGGCAAGACAACTTCGCTTCACGTGGAGGCCGGGCCCGCAAATCGAGGGCGTAGGGCTTGTGAGCATGTCTCTGTCACTCCAGTGCCCATAACTTTTGATCCGTAAGGAGTTACGCGGTGCACAGCATACTGTTGGAAAGCTCTCCGAGAGCTCTACGACAGGGGCAGCTAGCTTGCTCGCTTTGCCCTTTTTTGGAGCCCAAAATTGAACGTTTTCATCAGTTTCGGGCCACTTTTCTAGTTTAGCTCTATTTTTCCGTCCCGGATCGTACGTCGTGAGCTGTTAAAAGAACAACAACCTTACTCGCGGGACATTAGAGGGCCCTACAACGCATTGAAATCTCGTCTTGCGAGTATGCTGGGTTGTTGAAGCGGATGGGTTGTCGTTAAGCCCATTGGGCCTTCTTAATGGGCCATCTCTCTAGGCTGGGACTGTGAACCATTAACACATAAAGGAATTGTGCCCTCAACATGACGGGTGCGATCATACCAGCACTAATGCACCTTATCCCATCAAAACTCAGAAGTTAAGCGTGCTTCGGCGAGAGTAGTACTAGGATGGGTGACCCCCTGTGAAGTCTTCGTGTTGCAGCCCCCTTTTCAATTTTTTTTGCTCCGGTTAGGGTTGCCAAGATACTTTATCCACCTCATTTCTATTATCGAATCCCACGGCACCTTGGGCAAGACAACTTCGCTTCACGTGGAGGCCGGGCCCGCATACCGAGGGCGTAGGGCTTGCGAGCAAGTCTCCGTCGCTCCGGTGGCCATAACTTTTGATCCGTAAGGAGTTACGCGGCGCACAACATACTGTTGGAAAGCTCTCCGAGAGCTCTACGACAGGGGCAGCTAGCTTGCTCACTGTGCCCTTTTTTGGAGCCCAAAATCGAACGTTTTCATCAGTTTCGGGCCACTTTTCTCGTTTAGCTCTATTTTTCTGTCCCGGATCGCACGTCGTGAGCTGTTAAAAGGACAACAACCTTACTCGCGGGAGATTAGAGGGTCCTACAACGCATTGAAATTTCGTCTTGCAAGTATGCTGGGTTGTTGAAGTAGATGGGTTGTCGTTAAGCCCATTGGGCCTTCTTAATGGGCCATCTCTCTAGGCTGAGACTGTGAACCATTAACACATAAAGGAATTGTGCCCTCAACATGACGGGTGCGATCATACCTGTAGTAATGCACCGGATCCCATCAGAACTCCGAAGTTAAGCGTTCTTGGGCCAGAGTAGTACTAGGATGGGTGACCCCTTGGGAAGTCCTCGTGTTGCACCCCCCTTTTCAATTTTTTTTGCTCCGGTTAGGATTGTCAAGATACTTTATCCACCACATTTCTATTATCGAATCCCACGGCACATTGGGCAAGACAACTTCGCTTCACGGGGAGGGCGGGTCCGTAAACCGAGGGCGTAGGGCTTGTGAGCAGGCCTCCGTCGCTCCGGTGCCCATAACTTTTGATATGTAAGGAGTTACGTGGCGCACAGCATACTGTTGGAAAGCTCTCTGAGAGCTCTACGACATGAGCAGCAAGCTTGCTCGCTGTGCCTTTTTTGGAAGACAAAATTGAACGTTTTAATCAGTTTCGGGCCACTTTTCTGGTTTAGCTTTATTTTTCTGTCCCGGATCGTACGTCGTGAGCTGTTAAAACAACAACAATCTTACTCGCTTGACATTAGAGGGCCCAACAACGCATTGAAATCTCGTATTACCAGTATGCTGGGTTGTTGAAGCGGATGGGTTGTCGTTAAGCCCATTGGGCCTTCTTAATGGGCCATCTCTCAAGGTTGTGACTGTGAACCATTAACACATAAAGGAATTGTGCCGTCAACATGATGGGTGCGATCATACCAGCACTAATGCACCGGATCCCATCAGAACTCCGAAGTTAAGCGTGCTTGGGCGAGAGTAGTACTAGGATGGGTGACCCCTTGGGAAGTCCTCGTGTTGCACCCCCCTTTTCAATTTTTTTTGCTCCGGTTAGGGTTGCCAAGATACTTTATCCACCACATTTCTATTATCGAATCCCACGGCACCTTGGGCAAGACAACTTCGCTTCACGTGGAGGCCGGGCCCGCAAACCGAGGGCGTAGGGCTTGTGAGCAGGTCTCCGTTGCTCCGGTGCCCATAACTTTTGATCCGTAAGGAGTTACGCGGCGCACAACATACTGTTGGAAAGCTCTCCGAGAGCTCTACGACAGGGGCAGCTAGCTTGCTCGTTGTGCCCTTTTTTGGAGCCCAAAATTGAATGTTTTCATCAGTTTCGGGCCACTTTTCTAGTTTAGCTCTATTTTTCCGTCCCGGATCGTACGTCGTGAGCTGTTAAAAGGACAACAACCTTACTCGCGGGACATTAGAGGGCCCTAAAACGCATTGAAATCTCGTCTTGCGAGTATGCTGGGTTGTTGAAGCGGATGGGTTGTCGTTAAGCCCATTGGGCCTTCTTAATGGGCCATCTCTCTAGGCTGGGACTGTGAACCATTAACACATAAAGGAATTGTGCCCTCAACATGACGGGTGCGATCATACCAGCACTAATGCACCGGATCCCATCAGAACTCCGAAGTTAAGCGTGCTTGGGCGAGAGTAGTACTAGGATGGGTGACCCCCTGGGAAGTCCTCGTGTTGTACCCCCCTTTTCAATTTTTTTTGCTCCGGTTAGGGTTGCCAAGATACTTTATCCACCACATTTCTATTATCGAATCCCACGGAACCTTGGTCAAGACAACATCACTTCACGTGGAGGCCCGGCCCGCAAACCGAGGGGTAGGGGTTGTGAGCAGGTTTCCGTCGCTCCGGTGCCCATACCTTTTGACCTGTAAGGAGTTACGCGGTGCACAGCATACCGTTGGAAAGCTCTCCGAGAGCTCTACAACAGGGGCATCTAGCTTGCTCGCTGTGCACTTTTTTGGAGCCCAAAATTGAACATTTTCATCAGTTTCGGGCCACTTTTCTTATTTAGCTCTATTTTTCCGTCCCGGATCGTACGTCGTGGGCTATTAAAAGGACAACAACCTTACTTGCGGGACATTAGGGGGCCCTACAACGCATTGAAATCTCGTCTTGCGTGTATGCTGGGTTGTTGAAGCGGATGGGTTGTCGTTAAGCCTATTGGGCCTCCTTAATGGGCCATCTCTCTAGGCTGGGATTGTGAACCATTAACACATAAAGGAATTGTGCTCTCAACATGACAGGTATGATCATACCAGCACTAATGCACCGGATCCCATCAGAACTCCGAAGTTAAGCGTGCTTGGGCGAGAGTAGTACTAGGATGGGTGACCCCCTGGGAAGTCATCGTGTTGCACTTCCCTTTTCAATTTCTTTTACTCTGGTTAGGGTTGCCAAGATACTTTGTCCACCACATTTCTATTATAGAATCCCATGGGACCTTGGGCAAGACAACTTCGCTTCACGTGGAGGCCGGGCCCACAAACCGAGGGCGTAGGGCTTGTGAGCAGGTCTCCGTCGCTCCGGTTACCATAACTTTTGATCCGTATGGACTTACACAGTGCACAGCATACTGTTGGAAAGCTCTCCGAGAGCTCTGCGACGGGGGCATCTAGCTTCCTTGCTGTGCCTTTTTTTGGAGCCCAAAATCGAACGTTTTCATCAGTTTCGGCCCACTTTTGTAGTTTACCTCTATTTTTTCATCCCGGATCGTACGTCGTGAGCTGTTAAAAGGACTACAACCTTACTCGCGGGACTTTAAAGGTCCCTACTTCGCATTGAAATCTCGTCTTGCGAGTATGCTGGGTTGTTAAAGCCGATGGGTTGTCGTTAAGCCCATTGGGCCTTCTTAATGCGCCATCTCACTAGGCTGGGACTGTGAACCCCTAACGAATAAAGGAATTGTGCCCTCAAGATGACGGGTACGATCATACCAGCAGTAATGCACCGGATCCCACTAGAACTCCGAAGTTAAGCATGCTTGGGCGAGGGCAATACTAGGATGGGTGACCCCTTGAGAAGTCCTCGTGTTGCACCCCCCTTTTCAATTTTTTTTTCCCCGGTTAGCCTTGCCAAGATGCTTTATCCAACACATTTCTATTATCAAATCCGACGACACTTTGGGCAAGACAACTGTTCTTCACGTAGAGGCTGGGTCCGCAAATCGAGGGCGTGGGGCTTATGACCATGTCTCCGTCGCTCCGATGCCCATAACTTTTGATCCGTAAGGAGTTACGCTGCGCACAGCATACTGTTGGAAAGCTCTCCGAGAGCTCTACGATAGGGGCAGCTGGCTTGCTTGCTTTGCTCTTTTTTGGAGCCCAAAATCGAACGTTTTCATCAGTTTCGGTCAACTTTTCTAGTTTAGCTCTATTTGTCCGTCCCAGATCGTACGTCGTGAGCTGTTAAAAGAATAACAACCTTACTCGCGGGACATTAGAGGGCCCTACAACGCATTGAAATCTCGTCTTGCTAGTATGCTGGGTTGTTGAAGCTAATGGGTTGTCGTTAAGCCCATTGGGCCATCTGAATGGGCCATCTCTCTAGGCTTGGACTGTGAACCAATAACACATAAAGGAATTGTGCCCTCAACATGACGGGTACGATCATACCAGCACTAATTCACCGGATCAAATCAGAACTCTGAAGTTAAGCGTGCTTGTGCGAGGGTAGTACTGGGATGGGTAACCCCCTGCGAAGTCCTCGTGTTGCACCCCCCTTTTCAATTTTTTTTGCTCCGGTTAGGGTTGCCAAGATACTTTATCCACCACATTTCTATTATCGAATCCCACGGCACCTTGGGCAAGAAAACTTCGCTTCACGTGGAGGCCGGGCCCGCAAACCGAGGGCGTAGGGCTTGTGAGCAAGTCTCCGTCGCTCCGGTGCCCATAACTTTTGATCCGTAAGGAGTTACGCGGCGCACAGCATACTGTTGGAAAGCTCTCCGAGAGCTCTACAATGGGTGCAGCTAGCTTGCTCGCTGTGCCCTTTTTTGGAGACCAAAATCGAACGTTTTCATCAGTTTCGGGCCACTTTTCTAGTTTAGCTCTATTTTTTCGTCCCGGATCGTACGTCGTGAGCTGTTAAAAGGACAACAACCTTACTCGCGGGACATTAGAGGGCCCTACAACGCATTCAAATCTCGTCTTGCGAGTATGCTGGGTTGTTGAAGCAGATGGGTTGTCGTTAAGCCCATTGGGCCTTCTTAACGCGCCATCTCTCTTGGCTGGGACTGTGAACCATTAACACATAAAGGAATTGTTCCATCAACAATACGGGTGCGATCATACCAGCACTAATGCACCGGATCCCATCAGAACTCCGAAGTCAAGCGTGCTTGGGCGAGGGCAGTATTAGGATGGGTGACCCCCTGGGAAGTCCTCGTGTTGCACCCCCCTTTTCAATTTTTTTTGCTCTGGTTAGGGTTGCCAGGATACTTTATCTACCACATTTCTATTATCGAATCCCACGGCACCTTGGGAAACACATTTTCACTTCACGTGAAGGCCGGGCCCGCAAACCGAGGGCGTCGGGCTTGTGAGCAGGTTTCCGTCGCTCCGGTGCCCATAAGTTTTGATCCGTAAGGAGTTACGCGGTGCACAGCATACTGTTGGAAAGCTCTCCGAGAGCTCTACGACAGGGGCAGCTAGCTTGCTCGCTGTGCCCTTTTTTGGAGACCAAAATCGAACGTTTTCATCAGTTTCGGGCCACTTTTCTAGTTTAGCTCTATTTTTCCGTCCCGGACCGCACGTCGTGAGCTGTTAAAAGGGCAACAACCTTAATCGCGAAACATTAGAGGGCCCTACAACGCATTGAAATCTCGTCTCGTGAGTATGCTGGGTTGTTGAAGCGGATGGGTTGTCTTTAAGCCCATTGGGTCTTCTTAATGGGCCAACTCTCTAGGCTGGGACTGTGAACCATTAACACATAAAGGAATTGTGCCCTCAACATGACGGGTGCGATCATACCAGCACTAATGCACCGGATCCCATCAGAACTCCGAAGTTAAGCGTGATTGGGCGATTGTAGTAATAGGATGGGTGACCCCTGGGAAGTCCTCGTGTTGCACCCCCCTTTTCAATTTTTTTTTGCTCCGGTTAGGGTTGCCAAGATACTTTATCCACCACATTTCTATTATCGAATCCCACGGCACCTTGGGCAAGACAACTTCGCATCACGTGGAGGCCGGGCCTGCAAACCGAGGGCGTAGGGCTTGTGTGCAGGTCTACGTCGCTCGAGTGTACATAACTTTTGATCTGTAAAGAGTTACGCGGCGCACAGCATATTGTTGGAAAGCTCTCCTAGAGCTCTACGACAGGGGCATCTATCTTGCTCTCTCTGACCTTTTTTGGAGCCCAAAATTGAAAGTTTTCATCAGTTTCGGGCAACTTTTCTAGTTTAGCTCTATTTTTCAGTCCCGGATCATACATCGTGAGCTGTTAAAAGAATAACAACCTTACTCGTGGGACATTAGAGGGCCCGACAACGCATTGAAATCTCGTCTTGCGAGTAAGCTGGGTTGTTGAAGTGGATGGGTTGTCGTTAAGCCCATTGGGCCTTCTTAATAGGCCATCTCTCTAGGCTGGGACTGTGAACCATTAACACATAAAGGAATTGTGCCGTCAACACGACGGGTGTGATCATACCAACACTAATGCACCGGATCCCATCAGAACTCCGAAGTTAAGCGTGCTTGGGCGAGAGTAGTACTAGGATGGGTGACCCCCTGGGAAGTCCTCGTGTTGCACCCCCGTTTTCAATTTTTTTTTCTCTGGTTAGGGTTGCCAAGATACTTTATCCACCACATTTCTATTATCGAATCCCACGGCACCTTAGGCAAGACAACTTCGCTTCACGTGGAGGCCGGGCCCGCAAACCGAGGGCGTAAGGCTTGTGACCAGGTCTCCGTCGCTCCGGTGCCCATAACTTTTGATCCGTGAGGAGTTACGCGGCGCACAGCATACTGTTGGAAAGTTCTCCGAGAGCTCTACGATAGGGGCAGCAAGTTTGCTCGCTGTGCCCTTTTTTCGAGACAAAAATTGAACGTTTTCATCAATTTCGGGCCACTTTTCTAGTTTAGCTCTATTTTTCCGTACCGGATCGTACACTGTGAGTTGTTAAAAGGACAACAACCTTACTCGCGGGACATTAGAGGGCCTACAACGCATTGAAATCTTGTTTTGTGAGTATGCTGGGTAGTTAAAGCGGATGGGTTGTCGTTAAGCCCATTGGGCCTCCTTAATAGGCCATCTCTCTAGGCTGGGACTGTGAACCATTAACACATAAAGGAATTGTGCCCTCAACATTACTTGTGCGATCACACCAGCACTAATGCACCGGATCCCATCAGAACTCCGAAGTTAAGCGTGCTTGGGCGAGAGTAGTACTAGGTCGGGTGACCCCTTCGGAAATCCTCATGTTGCACCCCCATGTTCAATTTTTTTTTCTCCAGTGTGGGTTGCCAAGATACTTAATCCACCACATTTCTATTATCGAATCCCACGGCACCTTGGGCAAGACAACTTCGCTTCACGTGGAGGCCGGGCCCGCAAACCGAGGGCGTAGGGCTTGTGAGCAGGTCTCCGTCGCTCCGGTACCCATAACTTTTGATCCGTAAGGAGTTACGCGGCGTACAGCGTACTGTTGGAAAGCTCTCCGAGAGTTCTCTGACAGGGGCAGCTAGCTTGCTCGCTTTGCCATTTTTTGGAGCCCAAAATCTAACGTTTTCATTAGTTTTGGTCCACTTTTCTAATTTAGCTCTATTTTTCTGTCCTGGATCGTACGTCGTGAGCTGTTTAAAAGACAACAACTTTACTCGCTGGACATTAGAGGGCCCTACAACGCATTGAAATCTCGTCTTGCGAGTATGCTGGGTTGTTGAAGCGGATGGGTTGTCGTTAAGCCCATTGAGCCTTCTGAATGGGCCATCTCTCTAGGCTGAAACTGTGAACCATTAACACATAAAGGAATTGTGCCCTCAACATTACGGGTGCGATCATACCAGCACTAATGCACCGGATCCCATCAGAACTCCGAAGTTAAGCGTGCTTGGGCGAGAGTAGTACTAGGATGGGTGCCCGCTGGGAAGTCCTCATGTTGCACCCCCCTTTTCACTTTTTTTTGATCCGGTTAGGGTTGCCAAGGTACTTTATCAACCACATTTATATTATCGAATGCCACGGCACCTTGGGCAAGACAACTTCGTTTCACGTGGAGGCCGGGACCGCAAACCGATGGCGTAGTGCTTGTGAGCAGGTCTCCGTCGCTCCGGCGCCCATAACTTTTGATCCGTAAGGACTTACGCGGTACACAGCTTACTGTTGGAAAGCTCTCCGAGAGCTCTACGACAGGTGCAGCTAGCTTGTTCACTGTGCCCTTTTTTGGAGCCCAAAATCGAACGTTTTCATCAGTTTCGGGCCACTTTTCTAGTTTAGCTCTATTTTTTTGACCCGGATCGTACGTCGTGAGCTGTTAAATGGACAACAACCTTACTCACGGGACATTAGAGGGCCCTATAACGCATTGAAATCTCGTCTTGCGAGGTTGCTGGGTTGTTGAAGCGGATGGGTTGTCGTTAAGCCCATTGGGCCTTCTGAATGGGCCATCTCTCTAGGCTGGGACTGTGAACCATTCACAAATAAAGGAATTGTGCCCTCAACATTACGGGTGCGATCATACCAGCACTAATGCACCGGATCCCATCAGAACTCCGAAGTTAAGCGTGCTTGGGCGAGAGTAGTACTAGGATGGGTGACCCCCTAGGAAGTCCTCGTGTTGCACCCCCCTTTTCAATTTCTTTTGCTCCGGTTAGGGTTTCCAAGATACTTTATCCACCACATTTCTATTATCGAATCCCACGGCACGTTGGGCAAGACAACTTCGTTTCATGTGGAGGTCGGGCCCGCAAACCGAGGGCGTAGGGCTTGTGAGCAGGTCTCCGTCGCTCCGGTGCCCATTACTTTTGATCCGTAATGAGTTACGCGACGCACAGTATACTGTTGAAAAGCTCTCTGAGATCTCTACGACGGGGGCAGTTATCTTTCTCGCTTTGCCATTTTTTGGAGCCCAAAATCGAAAGTTTTCATCAGTTTCGGGCCACTTTTCTAGTTTAGCTCTATATTTCATCCCGGATCGTACGTCGTGAGCTGTTAAAAGGACAACAACCTTACTCGCGGGACACTAGAGGGCCCTACAACGCATTGAAATCTCGTCTTGCGAGTATGCTGGGTTGTTGAAGCGGATGGGTTGTCGTTAAGCCCATTGGTCCTTTTTAATGGGCCATCTCTCTAGGCTGGGACTGTGAACCATTAACACATAAAGGAATTGTGCTCTCAACATGACCGGTGCGATCATACCAGCACTAATGCACCGGATCCCATCCGAACTCCGAAGTTAAGCGTGCTTGGGGAAGAGTAGTACTAGGATGGGAGACCCCCTGGGAAGTCCTCGTGTTGCACCCCCCTTTTCAATTTTTTTTGCTCCGGTTAGGGTTTCCAAGATACTTTATCCACCACATTTCTATTATCGAATCCCAGGGCACCATGGGCAAGACAACTTCGCTTCACGTGGAGGCCGGGCCCGCAAACCGTGGGCGTAGGGCTTCTGAGCAGGTCTCCGTCGCTCCGGTGCCCATAACTTTTGATCCGTAAGGAGTCACGCGGCGCACAACATACTGTTGGAAAGCTCTCCGAGAGCTCTACGACAGGGGCAGCTAGCTTGCTCGCTGTGCCCTTTTTTGGAGCCCAAAATCGAACGTTTTCATCAGTTTCGGGCCACTTTTCTCTATTTTTCCGTCTCGGATCGTACGTCATGAGCTGTTAAAAGGACAACCTTACTCGCGGGACATTAGAGGGCCCTACAACCCATTGAAATATCGTCTTGCGATTATGCTGGGTTGTTGAAGCGGATGGGTTGTCGTTAAGCCCATTGGGCCTTCTTAAAGGGCCATCTCTCTAGGCTGTGACTGTGAACCATTAACACATAAAGGAATTGTGCCCTCAACATGACGGGTGTGATCATACCAGCACTAATGCACCGGATCCCATCAGAACTCCGAAGTTAAGCGTGCTTGGGCGAGAGTAGTACTAGGATGGGTGACCCCCTGGGAAGTCCTCGTGTTGAACCCCCATTTTCAATTTTTTTTTGCTCTGGTTAGGGTTTCCAAGATCCTTTATCCACCACATTTCTACTATGGCACCCCACGGCACTTTGGGCAAGACAACTTCGATTCCCATGGAGGGCGGACCCGTAAACCGAGGCCGTAGGGCTTGTGATCAGGTCTCCGTCGCTCTGGCGCCCATAAGTTTTGATCCGTAAGGAGTTACGCGGCGCACAGCATACTGTTGGAAAGCTCTCCGAGAGCTATACGACATAGGCAGCTAGCTTGCTCGCTGTGCCTTTTTTGGAGCCCAAAATCGAACGTTTTCATCAGTTTTGGCCCATTTTTCAAGTTTAGCTCTATTTTTCCGTCTTGGATCGTACGTCGTGAGCTGTTAAAAGGACAACAACCCTACTCGCGGGACATTACAGGGCCCCACAACGCATTGAAATCTCGCCTTGCGAGTATGCTAGGTTGTTGCAGTGGATGGGTTGTCGTAAAGCCCATTGGGCCTTCTTAATGGGCCATCTCTCTAGGCTGGGACTGAGAACCATTAACACATAAAGGAATTGTGCCCTCAACATGACGGGTGCGATCATACCAGCATTAATTCACCGGATCCCATCAGAACTCCGAAGTTAAGCGTGCTTGGGCGAGAGTAGTACTAGGATGGGTGACCCCCTGGGAACTCCTCGTGTTGCGCCCCCCTTTTCAATTTTATTTGCTCCGGTTAGGGTTGCCAAGATACTTTTTAAACCACATTTCTATTATCGAATCTCACGGCACCTTGGGCAAGACAACTTCGCTTCACGTGGAGGCCGGGCCCGCAAACCGAGGGCGTAGGGCTTGTGAGTAGGTCTCCGTCGCTACGGTGCCCATAACTTTTGATCCGTAAGGAGTTATGCGGCGCACAACATACTGTTGGAAAGCTCTCCGAGAGCTCTACGACAGGGGTAGCTAGCTTGCTCGCTGTGCCCTTTTTTGGAGCCCAAAATTGAACGTTTTCATCAGTTTCGGGCCACTTTTCTAGTTTAGCTCTATTTTTCCGTCCCGGATCGTACGTCGTGAGCTGTTAAAAGAACAACAACCTTACTCGCGGGACATTAGAGGGCCCTACAACGCATTGAAATCTTGTCTTGCGAGTATGCTGGGTTGTTGAAGCGGATGGGTTGTCGTTAAGCCCATTGGGCCTTCTTAATGGGCCATCTCTCTAGGCTGGGACTGTGAACCATTAACACATAAAGGAATTGTGCCCTCAACATGACGGGTGCGATCATACCAGCACTAATGCACCGGATCCCATCAGAACTCCGAAGTTAAGCGTGCTTGGGAGAGAGTAGTACTAGGTTGGGTGACCCCCTGGGAAGTCCTCGTATTGCATCCCCCTTTTCAAAATTTTTTCCTCCGATTAGGGTTGCCAAGATAATGTATCCACCACATTTCTATTATCGAATCCCACGGCACCTTGGGCAAGATAACTTCGCTTCACGTGGAGGCCGGGCCCGCATACCGAGGGCGTAGGGCTTGTGAGCAAGTCTCCGTCACCATAACTTTTGATCCGTAAGGAGTTACGCGGTGCACAACATACTGTTGGAAAGCTCTCCAAGAGCTCTACGACAGGAGTAGCCAGCTTGCTCGCTGTGCCCTTTTTTCGATCCCAAAATTGAATGTTTTCATCAGTTTTGGGCCACTTTTAAAATTTAGCTCTATTTTTTCGTCCCGGATCGTACGTCGTGAACTGTTAAAAGGACAACAACCTTACTCGCGGGACATTAGTGGGTCCTACAACGCATTGAAATCTCGTCTTACGAGTACGCTAGGTGGTTTAAGCGGATGGGTTGTCGTTAAGCCCATTGGCCCTTCTTAATGGGCCATCTCTCTAGGCTGGGACTGTGAACCATTAACACATAAAGGAATTGTGCCCTAAACATGACGGGTGCGATCATACCATTAGTAATGCTCCGGATCCCATCAGAACTCCGAAGTTAAGCGTGTTTGGGAGAGAGTAGTACTAGGATGGGTGACCCCTTCAGAAGTCCTCGTGTTTCACCCCCCTTTTCAATTTTTTTTTCTCCGGTTAGGGTTGCCAAGATACATTATCCACCACATTTCTATTATAGAATCCCACGGCACCTTGGGCAAGACAACTTCGCTTCAAGTGGAGGCCGGGCCCACAAACCGAGGGCGTAGGGCTTGTGAGCAGATCTCCGTCGCTCCGGTGCGCTTAACTTTTGATCCGTAAGGAGTTACGCGGCGCACAACATACTGTTGGAAAGCTCTCCGAGAGCACTACGACAGGGTTAGCTGGCTTGCTCGTTGTACCCTTTTTTGAAGCCCAAAATCGAACGTTTTCATCAATTTCGGGCCACTTTTCTACTTTAGCTCTGTTTTTCCGTCCCGGATCGTACGTCGTGAGCTGTTAAAAGAACAACAACCTTATTCGCGGGACATTAGAGGGCCCTACAACGCATTGAAATCTCGTCTTGCGAGTATGCTGGGGTGTTGAAGCGGATGGGTTATCGTTAAGCCCATTGGGCCTTCTTAATGGGCCATCTCTCTAGGCTGGGACTGTGAACCATTAACACATAAAAGAATTGTGCCCTCAACATGACAGGTGCGATCATACCAGCACTAATACACCGCATACCATCAGAACTCCGAAGGTAAGCGTGTTTGGGTTAGAGTAGTACTAGGATGGGTGACCCCTTGGGAAGTCCTCGTGTTGCACCTCCCTTTTCAATTTTTTTTGCTCCGGTTAGGGTTGCCAAGATACTTTATCCACCACATTTCTATTATCGAATCCCACGGCACCTTGGGCAAGACAACTTCGATTCACGTGGAAGCCGGGCCTGCAAACCGAGGGCGTAGGGCTTGTGACCAGGTCTCCGTCGCTCCGGTGCCCATAACTTTCGATCCGTAAAGAGTTACGCGGCGCACAACATACTGTTGGAAAGCTCTCCGAGAGCTCTATGATAGGGGCAGCTAGCTTGCTCGGTTTGCCTTTTTTTGGTGCCCAAAATAGAACGTTTTCATCAGTTTCGAGCCAATTTTCTTGTTTAGCTCTATTTTTCTGTCCCGGATCGTACGTCGTGAGCTGTTAAAAGAATAACAACCTTACTCGCGGGAAATTAGAGGGCCCTACAATGAATAGAAATCTCATCTTGCGAGTATGCTAGGTTGTTGAAGCGAATGGGTTGTCGTTAAGCCCATTGGGACTTCTTAATGGGCCATCTCTCTAGGCTGGGACTGTGAACCATTAACACATAAAGAAATTGTGACCTCAACATGACGGGTGCGATCATAACAGCACTAATGCACCGGATCCCTTCAGAACTCCGAAGTTAAGCGTGCTTGGGCGAGAGTTGTACTAGGATGGGTGACCCCCTGGGAAGTCCTCGTGTTGCACCCCCCTTTTCAATTTTTTTTCCTCCGGTTAGGGTTGCCAAGATACTTTATCCAACACATTTCTATTATCGAATCCCACGGCACCTTGGGCAAGACAACTTCACTTCACGTGGAGGCTGGGCCAGCCAACCGGGGGCGTAGGGCTTGTGACCAGGTCTCCGTCGCTCCTGTGCCCATAACTTTTGATACGTAAGGAGTTATGCTGCGCACATCATACTGTTGGAAAACTCTACGAGAGCTCTACGATGGGAGTAGCCATCTTGCTCGCTATGCCCTTTTTTGGAGCCCAAAATTGAATGTTTTCATCAGTTTCGGGCCACTTTTCTAGTTTAGCACTATTTTTTCGTCCCGGATCGTACGTCGTGAGCTGTTAAAAGAACAACAACCTTACTCGCGGGACATTAGAGGGCCCTACAACGCATTGAAATCTCGTCTTGCGAGTATGCTGGGTTGTTGAAGCGGATGGGTTGTCGTTAAGCCCATTGGGCCTTCTTAATGGGCCATCTCTCTAGGCTGGGACTGTGAACCTTTAACACATAAAGGAATTGTGCCCTCAACATGACGGGTGCGACCATACTAGCACTAATGCACCGGATCCCATCAGAACTCCGAAGTTAAGCGTGCTTGGGCGAGAGTAGTACTAGGATGGGTGACCCCCTGGGAAGTCCTCGTGTTGCACCCCCCTTTTCAATTTTTTTTGCTCCGGTTAGGGTTGCCAAGATACTTTATCCACCACATTTCTATTATCGAATCCCACGGCACCTTGGGAAGACAACTTCGCTTCACGTGGAGGCCGGGCCCGCAAACCGAGGGAGTAGGGCTTATGAGCAGGCCTCCGTCGCTCCTGTGCCCATAACTATTGATCCGTAAGGAGTTACGCGGCGCACAACATACTGTTGGAAAGCTCTACGAGAGTTCTACGACAGGGGTAGCTAGCTTGCTCGCTGTGCCCTTTTCTGGAGCCCAAAATTGAACGTTTTCATCATTTTCGGGCCACTTTTCTGGTTTAGCTCTATTTTTCCGTCCCGGATCGTACGTCGTGAGCTGTTAAAAGAACAACAACCTTACTCGCGGGACATTAGAGGGCCCTACAACGCATTCAAATCTCGTCTACGACTATGCTGGGTTGTTGAAGCGAATGGGTTGTCGTTAAGCCCATTGGGCCTTCTTAATGCGCAATCTCTCTAGGCTGGGACTGTGAACCATTAACACATAAAGGAATTGTGCCCTCAACATGACGGGTGCGATCATACCAGCACTAATGCACCGGATCCCATCAGAACTCCGAAGTTAAGCGTGCTTGGGCGAGAGTAGTACTAGGATGGGTGACCCCCTGGGAAGTCCTCGTGTTGCACCCTCCTTTTCAATTTTTTATGCTCCGGTTAGGGTTGCCAAGATACTTTATCCACCACATTTCTATTATCAAATCCCACGGCACCTTGGGCAAGACAACTTTGCTTCACGTGGAGGCCGGGCGCGCAAACCTAGGGCGTAGGGCTTGTGAGCAGGTCTCTATCGCTCCGGTGCCCATAACTTTTGATCCGCAAGGAGTTACACGGCGCACATCATACTATTGGAAAGCTCTCCGAGAGCTATACGACACGGGCAGCTAGCTTGCTCGTTTTGCCCTTTTTTGGAGCCCAAAATCGAACGTTTTCATCAGTTTCGGGCCACTTTTCTAGTTTAGCTCTATTTTTCCGTCCCGGATAGTATGTCGTGAGCTGTTAAAATAACAACAACCTTACTCACGGAACATTAGAGGGCCCTACAACGAATTGAAATCTCGTCTTGCAAGTATGCTGGGTTGTTGAAGCGGATGGGTTGTCGTTAAGCCCATTGGGCCTTCTAAATGAGCCATCTCTCAAGGCTGGGACTATGAACCATTGACACATAAAAGAATTGTGCCCTCAACATGACGGGTGCGATCATACCAGCACTAATGCACTGGATCGCATCAGAACTCCAAAGTCAAGCGTGCTTGGGCGATAGTAGTACTAGGATGGGTGACGCTGGGAAGTCCTCATGTTGCTCCCCCCTTTTCAATTTTTTTTGCTACGGTTAGGGTTGCCAAGATACTTTATCCACCACATTTCTATTATCGAATCCCACGGCACCTTGGGCAAGACAACTTCGCTTCACGTGGAGGCCGGGCCCGCAAACCGAGGGCGTAGGGCTTGTGAGCAGGTCTCCGTCGCTCCGATGCCCATAACTTTTGATCCGTAAGGAGTTACGCGGTGCACAGCATACTGTTAGAAAGCACTCCGAGAGCTCTACGTCAGGGGTAGCTAGCTTGCTCGCTATGCCCTTTTTTAGAGCCCAAAATTGAACATTTTCATCTGTTTCGGGCCACTTTTCTAGTTTAGCTATATTTTTCCGTCCCGTATCGTACGTCGTGAGCTGTTAAAAGGACAACAACCTTACTCGCGGTGCATTAGAGGGCCCTACAACGCATTGAAATCTCGTCTTGCGAGTATGCTGGGTTGTTGAAGCGGATGGGTTGTCGTTAAGCCCATTGGGCCTTCTTAATGGGCCATCTTTCTAGGCTGGGACTGTGAACCATTAACACATAAAGGAATTGTGCTGTCAACATGACGGGTGCGATCATACCAGCACTAATGCACCGGATCCCATCAGAACTCCGAAGTTAAACGTGTTTGGGCTAGAGTAGTACTAGGATGGGTGACCCCCTGGGAAGTCCTCGTGTTGCACCCTCCTTTTCAATTTTATTTGCTCCGGTTAGGGTTGCCAAGATACTTTATCAACCACATTTCTATTATCGAATCCTACGGCACCTTGGGCAAGACAACTTCGTTTCAAGTGGAAGACGGGCCCGCAAACCTAGGGCGTAGGGCTTGTGAGCAGGTCTCTGTCGCTCGGGTGCCCATAATTTTTGATCCGTAAAGAGTTACGCGGCGCACAACATACTGTTGGAAAGCTCTCCGATAGCTCTACGACAGGGGCAGCTAGCCTGCTCGCTTTGCCTTTTTTTGGAGCCCAAATTCGAACGTTTTCATCAGTTTCGGGCCACTTTTCTAGTTTAGCTCTATTTTTTCATTCCGGATCGTACGTCGTGAGCTGTTAAAAGGACAACAACCTTACTCGTGGGACATTAGAGGGCCTTACAACGCATCAAAATCTCGTCTTGCCAGGATGCTGGGTTGTTGAAGCGAATGGGTTGTCGTTAAGCCCATTGGGCCTTCTGAATGGGCCATCTCTCTAGGCTGGGTCTGTGAACCGTTAACACATTAAGGAATTGTGCCCTCAACATAACGGGTGCGATCATACCAGCACTGATGCACCGGATCCCATCAGAACTCCGAAGTTAAGCGTGCTTGGGCGAGAGTAGTACTAGGATGGGTGACCCCTTGGGAAGTCCTCGTGTTGCACCCCCATTTTCAATTTTTTTGCTCCGGTATGCGTTGCCAAGATACTTTATCCATCACATTTCTATTATCGAATGCCACGGCACTTTGGGCAAGACAACTTCGCTTCATGTGGAGGCCGGGCCCGCAAACCGAGGGCGTAGGGCTTGTGAGCAGGTCTCCGTCGCTCCGGTGCCCATAACTTTTGATCCGTAAGGAGTTACGTGGCACACATCATACTGTTGGAAAGCTCTCTGAGAGCTCTACGACATGGGCAACTAGCTTGCTCGCTGTGCCCCTTTTTGCAGCCAAAAATCGAACGTTTTCATCAGTTTCGGGCCACTTTTCTTGTTTAGCTCTATTTTTCACTCCCGGATCGTACGTCGTGAGCTGTTAAAAGGACAACGACCTTACTCGCGGGACATTAGAGGGCCCTATAACGCATTGAAATCTCGTCTTGCGAGTATGCTAGGTTGTTGAAGCGGATGGGTTCTCGTTAAGCCCATTGGGCCTTTTTAATGGGCCATCTGTCTAGGCTGGGACTTTGAACCATTAACACATAAAGAAATTGTGCCCTCAACATGACGGGTGCGATCATACCAGCACTAATGCACCGGATCCCATCAGAACTCCGAAGTTAAGCGTGCTTGGGCAAGAGTAGCACTAGGATGGGTGACCCCCGGGGAAGTCCTCGTGTTGCAGCCCCCTTTTCAATTTTTTTTGCTCCGGTTAGTGTTGCCAAGATACTTTATCCACCAAATTTCTATTATCGAAGCCCACGGCACCTTGGGCAAGACAACTTTGCTTCACGTGGAGGCCAGGCTCGCAAACCGAGGGCGTAGGGCTTGTGAGCAGGTCTCTGTCGCTCCGGTGCCCATAACTTTTGATCTGTAAGGAGTTACGCGGCGCACAGCATACAGTTGGAAAGCTCTCCGAGAGCTCTACAACAGGGGCAGCTAGCTTGCTCGCTGTGCCCTTTTTTGGAGCCATAAATCGAACATTTTCATCAGTTTCGGGCCACTTTTCTTGTTTAGCTCTATTTTTCCGTCCCGGATCGTACGTCGTGAGCTGTTAAAAGGAAAACAACCTTACTCGCGGGACATTAGAGGGCCCTACAACGCATTGAAATCTCGTCTTGCGAGTATGCTGGGTTGTTGAAGTGGATGGGTTGTCGTTAAGCCCATTGGGCCTTCTTAATGGGCCATCTCTCTAGGCTGGGACTGTGAACCATTAACACATAAAGGAATTGTGCCCTCAACATGACGGGTGCGATCATACCAGCACTAATGCACCGGATCCCATCAGAACTCCGAAGTTAAGCGTGCTTGGGCGAGAGTAGTACTAGGATGGGTGACCCCTTTGGAAGTCCTCGTGTTGCACCCCCTTTTTAATTTTTTTTTGCTCCGGTTAGGTTTGCCAAGATACTTTATCCACCACATTTCTATTATCGAATCCCACGGCACCTTGGGCAAGACAACTTCGCTTCACGTGGAGGCCGGGCCCGCAAACCGAGGGCGTAGGGCTTGTGAGCAGGTCTCCGTCGCTCCAGTGCCCATAACTTTTGATCCGTAAGGAGTTACGCGGCGCACAGCATACTATTGGAAAGCTCTCCGAGAGCTCTACGACAGGGGCAGCCAACTTGCTCGCTGTGCCCTTTTTTGGAGCCCAAAATCGAACGTTTTCATCAGTTCTGGGCTAATTTTCTTGTTTAGCTCTATTTTTTCGTCCCGGATCGTACATCGTGAGCTGTTAAAAGGACAACAACCCTACTCGTAGGACATTAGAGGGCCCTACAACGCATTGAAATCTCGTCTTGCTAGTATGCTGGGTTGTTGAAGCGGATGGGTTGTCGTTAAGCCCATTGGGCCTTCTTAATGGGCCATCTTTCTAGGCTGGGACTGTGAACCATTAACACATAAAGGAATTGTGCACTCAACATGACGGGTGCGATCATACTAGCTCTAATGCACCGGATCCCATCAGAACGCCGAAGTTAAGCGTGCTTGGGCGAGAGTAGTACTAGGATGGGTGACCCCCTGGGAAGTCCTCGTGTTGCACCCTCTTTTTCATTTTTTTTTGCTTCGGTTATGGTTGTGAAGATACTTTATCCACCACATTTCTATTATCGAATCCCACGGCACCTTGGGCAAGAAAACTTCACTTCACGTGGAGGCCGGGCCCGCAAACCGAGGGCGTAGGGCTTGTGAGAAAGGTCTCCGTCGCTCCGGTGCCCATAACTTTTGATCCGTAAGGAGTTATGCGGCGCACAGCATACTGTTGGAAAGCTCTCCGAGAGCTCTACGACAGGGGCAGCTAGCTTGCTCGCTGGGCCCTTTTTTGGAGACCAAAATCGAACGTTTTCATCAGTTTCGGGCCACTTTTCTAATATAACTCCATTTTTCCATCCCGGATCGTACGTCGTGAGCTGTTAAAAGGACAACAACCTTACTTGCAGGACATTAGAGGGCCCTACAATGCATTGAAATCTCATCTTGCGAGTATGCTGGGTTGTTGAAGCGGATGGGTTGTCGTTAAGCCCATTGGGCCTTCTTAATGGGCCATTTCTCTAGACTGGGACTGTGAACCATTAATACATAAAGGAATTGTGCCATTAACATGACGGGTGCGATCATACCAGCACTAATGCATCGGATCCCATCAGAACTCGGAAGTTAAGCGTTCTTGGGCGAGAGTAGTACTAGAATGGGTGACCCCCTGGGAAGTCCTCGTGTTGCACTCTCTTTTTCAAATTTTTTTGCTCCGGTTAGGGTTGCCAAGATACTTTATCCACCACATTTCTATTATCGAATCCCACGGCACCTTGGGCAAGACAACTTCGCTTCACGTGGAGGCCGGGCCCGTAAACCGAGGGTGTAGGGCTTGTGAGCAGGTCTCCGTCGCTCCGGTGCGCATAACTTTTGATCCGTAAGGAGTTACGCGGCGCACATCATACTGTTGGAAAGCTCTCCGAGAGCTCTACGACAGGGGCAGCTAGCTTGCTCGCTTTGCCCTTTTTTGGAGCCCAAAATCGAATGTTTTCATCAATTTCGGGCCACTTTTCTAGTTTAGCTCAATTTTTCCGTCCCGGATCGTACGTCGTGAGCTGTTAAAAGGACAACAACCTTACTCGCGGGACATTAGAGGGCCCTACAACGCATTGAAATCTCGTCTTGCGAGTATGCTGGGTTGTTGAAGCGGATGGGTTGTCGTTAAGCCCATTGGGCCTTCTTAATGGGCCATCTCTCTAGGCTGGGACTGTGAACCATTAACACATAAAGGAATTGTGCCGTCAACATGACTGGTGCTATCATACCAGCACTAATGCACTGGATCCCATCAGAACTCCGAAGTTAAGCGTGCTTGGGCGAGAGTAGTACTAGGATGGGTGACCCCCTGGGAAGTCCTCGTGTTGCACCCCCCTTTTCAATTTTTTTTGCTCCGGTTAGGGTTGCCAAGATACTTTATCCACCACATTTCTATTATCGAATCCCACGGCACCTTGGGCAAGACAACTTCGCTTCACATGGAGGCCGGGCCTGCAAACCGAGGGCGTAGGGCTTGTGAGCAGGTCTCCGTCGCTCCGGTGCCCATAACTTTTGATCCGTAAGGAGTTACGCGGCAAACAACATACAGTTGGAAAGCTCTCCGAGAGCTCAAAGATAGGGGCTGCTAGCTTGCTCGCTGTACCCTTTTTTGAAGCTCAAAATCGAACGTTTTCATCAGTTTCGGGCCACTTTTCTAGTTTAGCTCAATTTTTCCGTCCTGGATCGTACGTCGTGAGTTGTTAAAAGGACAACAACCTTACTCGCGGGACACTAGAGGGCCCTACAACGCATTGAAATCTCATCTTGCGAGTATGCTGGGTTGTTGAAGCGGATGGGTTGTCGTTAAGCCCATTGGGCCTTCTTAATGGGCCATCTCCCTAGGCTGGGACTGTGAACCATTAACACATAAAGGAATTGTGCCCTCAACATGACGGGTGCGATCATACCAGCACTAATGCACCGGATCCCATCAGAACTCCGAAGTTAAGCGTGCTTGGGCGAGAGTAGTACTAGGATGGGTGACCCCCTGGGAAGTCCTCGTGTTGCACCCCCCTTTTCAATTTTTTTTGCTCCGGTTAGGGTTGCCAAGATACTTTATCCACCACATTTCTATTATCGAATCCCACGGCACCTTGGGCCAGACAACTTCGCTTCACGTGGAGGCCGGGCCCGCAAACCGAGGGCGTAGGGCTTGTGAGCAGGTCTCCGTCGCTCCGTTACCCATAACTTTTGATCCGTAAAGAGTTACGCGGCGCACATCATACTGTTGGAAAGCTCTCCGAGAGCTCTACGATAGGGGCAGCTAACTTGCTCGCTGTGCCCTTTTTTGGAGGCCAAAATCGAACGTTTTCATCAGTTTCGAGCCACTTTTCTAGTTTGGCTCTATTTTTCCGTCCGGGATCGTACGTCGTGAGCTGTTAAAAGGACAACAACCTTACTCGCGGGACATTAGAGGGCCCTACAACGCACTGAAATCTCGTCTTGCGAGTATGCTGGGTTGTTGAAGCGGATGGGTTGTCGTTAAGCCCATTGGGCCTTCTGAATGGGCCATCTCTCTAGGCTGGAACTATGAACCATTAACACATAAAGGAATTGTGCCCTGAACATGACGGGTGAGATTGTACCAGCACTAATGCATCGGATCCCAATAGAACTCCGAAGTTAAGCATGCTTGGGCGAGAGTAGTACTAGGATGGGTGACCCCCTGGGAAGTCCTCGTGTTGCACCCCCCTTTTCAATTTTTTTTGCTCCGGTTAGGGTTGCCAAGATACTTTATCCACCACATTTCTATTATCTAATCCCACGGCACCTTGGGCAAGACAACTTCGCTTCACGTGGAGGCCGGGCCCGCAAACCGAGGGCGTAGGGCTTGTGAGCAGGTCTCCGTCGCTCCGGTGCCCATAACTTTTGATCCGTAAGGAGTTACGAGGCGCACAGCATACTGTTGGAAAGCTCTCCGAGAGCTCTCCGACAGGGGCAGCTAGCTTGCTTGCTCTGCCCTTTTTTGGAGCCCAAAATTGAACATTTTCATCAGTTTCGGGCCACTTTTCTAATTTAGCTCTATTTTTCCGTGCCGGATCGTACGTTGTGAGCTGTTAAAAGGACAACAACCTTACTCGCGGGATATTAGAGGGCCCAACTACGCATTGAAATCTCGTCTTGCGAGTATGCTGGGTTGTTGAAGCAGATGGGTTGTCGTTAAGCCCATTGGGCCTTCTTAATGGGCCATCTCTCTAGGCTGGGACTGTGAACCATTAACACATAAAGGAATTGTGCCGTCAACATGACGGGTGCGATCATACCAGCACTAATGCACCGGATCCCATCAGAACTCCGAAGTTAAGCGTGCTTGGGCGAGAGTAGTACTAGGATGGGTGACCCCCTGGGAAGTCCTCGTGTTGCACCCCCCTTTTCAAATTTTTTTTCTCCGGTTAGGGTTGCCAAGATACTTTATCCACCACATTTCTATTATCGAATCCCACGGCACCTTGGGCGAGACAACTTCGCTTCACGTGGAGGCCCAGCCGGCAAACCGAGGGCGTAGGGCTTGTGAGCAGGTCCCCGTCGCTCTGGTGCCCATAACTTTTGATCCGTATGGAGTTACGTGGCGCTCAACATACTGTTGGAAAGCTCTCCGAGAGCTCTACGACAGGGGCGGCTAGCTTACTCGCTGTGACCTTTTTTGGAGCTCAAAATTGAACGTTTTCATCAGTTTCGTGCCACTTTTCTCGTTTAGTTCTATTTTTCCGTCCCGGATCGTACGTCATGAGCTGTTAAAAGAATAACAACCTCACTCGCGGGACATTAGAGGGACCTACAACGCATTGAAATCTCGTCTTGCGAGTTTGCTCGGTTGTTGAAGCGGATGGGTTGTCGTTAAACCCATTGGGCCTTCTTAATGGGCCATCTCTCTAGGCTGGGTCTGTGAACCGTTAACACATAAAGGAATTGTGCCCTCAACATGACAGGTGCGATCATATCAGCACTAATGCACCGGATACCATCAGAACTCTGAAGTTAAGCGTGCTTGGGCGAGAGTAGTACTAGGATGGGTGACCCCTGGGAAGTCCTCGTGTTGCACCCCCTTTTCAATGTTTTTTGCTCCAGTTAGGGTGGCCTAGATACTTTGTCCACCACATTTCTATTATCAAATCCCACAACACCTTGGGCAAGACAACTTCGCTTCACGTGGAGGGCGGGCCCGCAAACCGAGGGCGTAGGGCTTGTGAGCAGGTCTCCGTCGCTCCGGTGCCCATAACTTTTGATCCGCAAGGAGTTACGCGGCACACAGCATACTGTTGGAAAGCTCTCCGAGACCTCTACGACAAGGGCATCTAGCTTGCTCGCTGTGCCCTTTTTTGGAGCCCAAAATCGAACGTTTTCATCAGTTTCGGGCCACTTTTCTAGTTTAGCTCTATTTTTCCGTCCCGGATCGTACGTCGTGAGTGTTAAAAGAACAACAACCTTACTCGCGAGACATTAGAGGGCCCTACAACGCATTGAAATCTCGTCTTGCGAATATGCTGGATTGTTGAAGCAGATGGTTTGTCGTTAAGCCCATTGGGCCTTCTTAATGGGTCATCTCTCTAGGCTGGGACTGTGAACCATTAACACATAAAGGAATTGTGCCGTCAACATGACGGGTGCAATCATACCAGCACTAATGCACCAGATCCCATCAGAACTCCGAACTTAAGCGTGCTTGGGCGAAAGTAGTACTAGGATGGGTGACCCCCTGGGAAGCCCTTGTGTGGCACCCCCCTTTTTAATTTTATTTGCTCCGGTTAGGGATGCCAAGATACTTTATCCACTGCATTTCTATTATCGAATCCCACGGCACCTTGGGAAAGACAACTTCACTTCACGTGGAGGCCGGGCCAGCAAACCGAGGGCGTAGGGCTTGTGAGCAGGTCTCTTTCGCTCCGATGGCCATAACTTTTGATCCGTAAGGAGTTACGCGGCGCACATCATACTGTTGGAAAGCTCTCCGAGAGCTCTACGACGGGGGCAACTAGCTTGCTCGCTGTGCCTTTTTTTTGATCCCAAAATTGAACGTTTTCATCAGTTTCGGGCCACTTTTCTGGTTTAGCTCTATTTTTTCGTTCTGGATCGTACGCCGTGAGCTGTTAAAAGCACAACAAACTTACTCGCGGGACATTAGAGGGCCCTACAACGCATTGAAATCTCGTCTCGCGAGTATGCTGTGTTGTTGAAGCGGATGGGTTGTCGTTAAGCCCATTGGGCCTTCTTAATGGGCCATCTCTCAAGGCTGGGACTGTGAACCATTAACACATGAAGGAATTGTGCCCTCAAGATGATGGGTGCGATCATACCAGTACTAATGCATCGGATCCCATCAGAACTCCGAAGTTAAGCGTGCTTGGGTGAGAGTAGTACTAGGATGGGTGACCCCCTGGGAAGTCCTCGTGCTACACCCCCATTTTCAATTTTTTTGCTCCGGTTAGGGTTGACAAGATACTTTATCCACCACATTTCTATTATCGAATGCCACGGCACCTTGGGAAGACAACTTCGCTTCATGTGGAGGCCGGGCCCGCAAACCGAGGGCGTAGGGCTAGTGAGCAGGTCTCCGTCGCTCCGGTGCCCATAACTTTTGATCCGTAAGTTGTTACGCGGCGTACAACATACTGTTGGAAAGCACTTCGAGAGCTCTACGACTGGGGCACCTAGCTTGCTCACTGTGCCCTTTTTTGGAGCCCAAAATCGAACGTTTTCATCAGTTTCGGGCCACTTTTCTAGTTTAGCTCAATTTTTCCGTCCCGGATCGTACGTCGTGAGCTGTTAAAAGGACAACAACCTTACTCGCGGGACATTAGAGGGCCCTACAACGCATTGAAATCTCGTCTTGTGAGTATGCTGGGTTGTTGAAGCGGATGGGTTGTCGTTAAGCCCATTGGGCCTTCTTAATGGGCCATCTCTCTAGGCTGGGACTGTGAACCATTAACACATAAAGGAATTGTGCCGTCAACATGACGGGTGCGATCATACCAGCACTAATGCACCGGATCCCATCAGAACTCTGAAGTTAAGCGTGCTTGGGCGAGAGTAGTACTAGGATGGGTGACCCCCTGGGAAGTCCTCGTGTTGCACCCCCCTTTTCAATTTTTTTTGCTCCGGTTAGGGTTGCCAAGATACTTTATCCACCACATTTCTATTATCGAATCCCACGGCACCTTGGGCAAGACAACTTCGCTTCACGTGGAGGCCGGGCCCGCAAACCGAGGGCGTAGGGCTTGTGAGCAGGTCTCCGTCGCTCCGGTGCCCATAACTTTTGTTCCAGAAGAAGTTACGCGGCGCACAACATACTGTTGGAAAGCTCTCGGAGAGCTCTACGATAGGGGCAGCTAGCTTGCTCGCTGTGCCCTTTTTTGGAGCCCAAAATCGAACGTTTTCATCAGTTTCGGGCCACTTTTCTAGTTTAGCTCTATTTTTCCGTCCAGGATCGTACGTCGTGAGCTGTTAAAAGGACAACAACCTTACTCGCGGGACATTAGAGGGCCCTACAACGCATTGAAATCTCATCTTGCGAGTATGCTGGGTTGTTGAAGCGGATGGGTTGTCGTTAAGCCCATTGGGCCTTCTTAATGGGCCATCTCTCTAGGCTGGGACTGTGAACCATTAACACATAAAGGAATTGTGCTGTCAACATGACGGGTGCGATCATACCAGCACTAATGCACCGGATCCCATCAGAACTCCGAAGTTAAGCGTGCTTGGGCGAGAGTAGTACTAGGATGGGTGACCCCTTGGGAAGTCCTCGTGTTGCACCCCCATTTTCAATTTTTTTGCTCCGGTTAGGGTTGCCAAGATACTTTATCCACCACATTTCTATTATCGAATCCCACGGCACCTTGGGCAAGACAACTTCGCTTCATGTGGAGGCCGGGCCCGCAAACCGAGGGCGTAGGGCTTGTGAGCAGGTCTCCGTCGCTCCGGTGCCCATAACTTTTGATCCGTAAGGAGTTACGCGGCGCACAGCATACTGTTGGAAAGCTCTCCGAGAGCTCTACAACAGGGGCAGCTAGCTTGCTCGTTGTGCCCTTTTTTGGAGCCCAAAATCGAACGTTTTCATCAGTTTCGGGCCACTTTTCTAGTTTAGCTCTATTTTTCCGTCCCGGATCGTACGTCGTGAGCTGTTAAAAGGACAACAACCTTACTCGCGGGACATTAGAGGGCCCTACAATGCATTGAAATCTCGTCTTGTGAGTATGCTGGGTTGTTGAAGCGGATGGGTTGTCGTTAAGCCCATTGGGCCTTCTTAATGGGCCATCTCTCTAGGCTGGGACTGGGAACCATTAACACATAAAGGAATTGTGCCGTCAACATGACGGGTGCGATCGTACCAGCACTAATGCACCGGATCCCATCAGAACTCCGAAATTAAGCGTGCTTGGGCGAGAGTAGTAGTAGGATGGGTGACCCCCTGGGAAGTCCTCGTGTTGCACCCCCCTTTTCAATTTTTTTTTGCTCCGGTTAGGTTTGCCAAGATACTTTTTTCACCACATTTCTATTATCGAATCCAACGGCACCTTGGGCAAGACAACTTCGCTTCACGTGGAGGCCGGGCTTGCAAACCGAGGGCGTAGGGCTTGTGAGCAGGTCTCCGACGCTCCGGTGCCCATAACTTTTGATCCGTAAGGAGTTACGCGACGCACAACATACTGTTGGAAAGCTCTCCGAGAACTCTACGACAGGGGCAGCTAGCTTGCTCGCTGTGCCCTTTTTTGGAGTGCAAAATCGAACGTTTTCATCAGTTTCAGGCAACTTTTCTGGTTTAGCTCTATTTTTCCGTCTCGGATCGTACGTCGTGAGCTGTTAAAAGGACAACAACCTTACTCGCGGGACATTATAGGGCCCTATAATGCATTGAAATCTCGTCTTGCGAGTATGCTGGGTTGTTGAAGTAGATGGGTTGTCGTTAAGCCCATTGGGCCTTCTTAATGGGCCATCTCTCTAGGCTGGGACTGTGAACCATTAACACATTAAGGAATTGGGCGCTCAACATGACGGGTGCGATCATACCAGCACTAATGCACCGGATCCCATCAGAACTCCGAAGTTAAGCCCGCTTGGGCGAGAGTAGTACTAGGATGGGTGACCCCCTGGAAAGTCCTCGTGTTGCATCCCCCTTTTCAATTTTTTTTGCTCCGGTTAAGGTTGCCAAAAACTTTATCCACCACATTTCTATTATTGAATCCCACGGCACCTTGGGCAAAACAACTTCGCTTCACGTGGAGGTCGGGACCGCAAACCGAGGGCGTAGGGCTTGTGAACAGGTCTCTGTCACTCCAGTGCCCATAACTTTTGAACCGTAAGGAGTTACGCGGCGAACAACATACTGTTGGAAAGCTCTCCGATAGCACTACGACAGGGACAGCTAGCTTGCACGCTGTGCCCTTTTTTGGAGACCAAAATCAAATGTTTTCATCAGTTTCGGGCCACTTTTCTAGTTTAACTCTATTTTTCCGTCCCGGATCGTACGTCGTGAGCTGTTAAAAGGACAACAACCTTACTCGCGGGACATTAGAGGGCCCTACAACGCATTGAAATCTCGTCTTGCGAGTATGCTGGGTTGTTGAAGCTGATGGGTTGTCGTTAAGCCCATTGGGCCTTCTTAATGGGCCATCTCTCTCGGCTGGGACTGTGAACCATTAACACATAAAGGAATTGTGCCCTCAACATGACGGGTGCGATCATACCAGCACTAATGCACCGGATCCCATCAGAACTCCGAAGTTAAGCGTGCTTGGGCGAGAGTAGTACTAGGATGGGTGACCCCTTGGGAAGTCCTCGTGTTGCACCCCCCTTTTCAATTTTTTTTGCTCCGGTTAGGGTTGCCAAGATACTTTATCCACCACATTTCTATTATCGAATCCCACGGCACCTTGGGCAAGACAACTTCGCTTCACGTGGAGGCCGGGCCCGCAAACCGAGGGCGTAGGGCTTGTGAGCAGGTCTCCGTCGCTCCGGTGCCCATAACTTTTGATCTGTAAGGAGTTATGCGGTGCACAGCATACTGTAGGAAAGCTCTCCGAGACCTCTACGATAGGGGCAGCTAGTTTGCTCGCTTTGCCCTTTTTTGAAGCCCAAAATCGAACGTTTTCATCAGTTTCGGGCCACTTTTCTAATTTGGCTCTATTTTTCCGTCCCGAATCGTACGTCGTGAGCTGTTAAAAGCGCAACAACCTTACTCGCGGGACATTAGAGGGCACTACAGCGCACTGAAATCTCATCTTGCGAGTATGCTGGGTTGTTGAAGCGGATGGGTTGTCGTTAAGCCCATTGGGTCTTCTGAATGGGTCATCTTTCTAGACTGCGATTGTGAACCATTAACACATAAAGGAATTGTGCCGTCAGCTTGACGGGTGCGATCATACCAGCACTAATGCACCAGATCCCATCAGAACTCTGAATTTAAGCGTGCTTGGGAGAGAGTAGCACTAGGATGGGTGACCCCCTGGGAAGTCCTCGTGTTGTTCCCCCCTTTTCAATTTTTTTTTCTCCAGTTAGGGTTGCGAAGATACCTTATCCACCGCATTTCTATTATCGAATCCCACGGCACCTTGGGCAAGACAACTTCGCTTCACGTGGAGGCCGGGCCCGCAAACCGAGGGCGTAGGGCTTGTGAGCAGGTCTCCATCGCTCCAGTGCCCATAACTTTTGATCCGTAAGGAGTTACGCGGCGCACAGCATACTGTTGGAAAGCTCTCCGAGAGCTCTACGACAGGGGAAGCTAGCTTGCTCGCTGTGCCCTTATTTGGAGCCCAAAATCGAACGTTTTCATCAGTTTCGGGCAACTTTTCTAGTTTAGCTATATTTTTCCATCCCGGATCGTACGTCGTGAGCTGTTAAAAGGACAACAACCTTACTCGCGGGACATTAGAGGGCCCTACAACGCATTGAAATCTCGTCTTGCGAGTATGCTGGGTTGTTGAAGCGGATGGGTTGTCGTTAAGCCCATTGGGACTTCTTAATGGGCCATCTCTCTAGGCTGGGACTGTGAACCATTAACACATAAAGGAATTGTGCCCTCAACATGACGGGTGCGATCATACCAGCACTAATGCACTGGATCCCATCAGAACTCCGAAGTTAAGCGTGCTTGGGCGAGAGTAGTACTAGGATGGGTGAACCCTTGGGAAGTCCTCGTGTTGCACCCCCCTTTTCAATTTTTTTTGCTCCGGTTAGGGTTGCCAAGATACTTTATCCACCACATTTCTATTATCGAATCCCACGGCACCTTGGGCAAGACAACTTCGCTTCACGTGGAGGCCAAGCCCGCAAACCGAGGTCGTAGGGCTTGTGAGCAGGTCTCCGTCGCTCCGGTGTCCATAACATTTGATCCGTAGGGAGTTACGCAGCGAACAACAAACTGTTGGAAAGCTCTCCGAGAGCTCTACGACAGGGGCAGCTAGCTTGCTCGCTGTGCCCTTTTTTGTATCCCAAAATCGAACATTTTCATCAATTTTGGGCCACTTTTCTAGTTTAGCTCTATTTTTCTATCCCGGATCGTACGTCGTTAGCAGTTAAAAGGACAACAACCTTACTCGCGGCACATTAGAGGGCTCTACAACTCATTGAAATCTCGTCTTGCGAGTATGCTGGGTTGTTGAAGCGGATGGGTTGCCGTTAAGCCCATTGGGCCTTCTTAATGGGCCATCTCTCTAGGCTGGGACTGTGAACCATTAACACATAAAAGAATTGTGCCCTCAACATGACGGGTGCGATCATACCAGCACTAATGCACCGGATCCCATCAGAACTCCGAAGTTAAGCGTGCTTGGGCGAGAGTAGTACTAGGATGGGTGACCCCGTGAGAAGTCCTCGTGTTGCACCCCCCTTTTCAATTTTTTTTGCTCCGGTTAGGGTTGCCAAGATACTTTATCCACCACATTTCTATTATCGAATCCCACGGCACCTTGGGCAAGACAACTTCGCTTCACGTGGAGGCCAAGCCCGCAAACCGAGGGCGTAGGGCTTGTGAGCAGGTCTCCGTCGCTCCGGTGCCCATAACTTTTGATCCGTAAGGAGTTACGCGGCGCACAGCATACTGTTGGAAAGCTCTCTGAGAGCTCTATGACGGGGGCAGCTAGCTTGCTCGCTGTACCCATTTTTGGAGCATAAAATCTAACATTTTCATTAGTTTTAGGCCACTTTTCTTCTTTTGCTCTATTTTTCCTTCCCGGATCGTACGTCGTGAGCTGTTAAAAGGAAAACAACCTTACTCGCGGGACATTAGAGGGCCCTACAACGCATTGAAATCTCGTCTTGCGAGTATGCTAGGTTGTTGAAGCGGATGGGTTGTCGTTAAGCCCATTGGGCCTTCTTAATGGGCCATCTCTCTAGGCTGGGACTGTGAACCATTAACACATAAAGGAATTGTGCCGTCAACATGACGAGTGCGATCATACCAGCAGTAATGAACCGGATCCCATCAGAACTCCGAAGTTAAGCACGCTTGGGCAAGAGTAGTACTAGGGTAGGTGACCTCCTTGGAAGTCCTCGTGTTGCACCCCCCTTTTCAATTTTTTTTGCTCCTGTTAGGGTTGCCAAGATAGTTTATCCACCACATTTCTATTATCGAATCCCACGGCACTTTGGGAAGACAATTTCGCTTCACGTGGAGGCCAGGCCCGCAAACCGAGGGCATAGGGCTTGTGAGTAGGTCTCCGTCGCTCCGGTGCCCATAAATTTTGATCCGTAAGGCATTACGCGGCGCACAGCATACTGTTGGTAAGCTCTCCAAGAGCTCTACGACAAGGGCAGCGAGCTTGCTCGATGTGCCCTTTTTTGGAGACCAAAATCGAATGTTTTCATCAGTATCGGGCCACTTTTCTAGTTTACTTCCATTTTACCGTCCCGTATCGTACGTCGTGAGCTGTTAAAAGGACAACAACCTTACTCGCGGGACATTGGAGGGCCCTACAACGCATTGAAATCTCATCTTGCGAGTATGCTGGGTTGTTGAAGCGGATGGGTTGTTGTTAAGCCCATTGGGCCTTCTGAATGGGCCATCTCTCTAGGCTGGGACTGTGAACCATTAACACATAAAGGAATTGTGCCGTCAACATGACGGGTGCGATCATACCAGCACTAATGCACCGTATCCCATCAGAACTCCGAAGTTAAGCGTGCTTGGGCGAGAGTAGTACTAGGATGGGTGACCCCCTGGGAAGTCCTCGTGTTGCTCCCCCCTTTTCAATTTTTTTTTCTCCGGTTAGGGTTGCCAAGATACTTTATCCTCCACATTTCTATTATCGAATCCCACAGCACCTTGGGCAAGATAACTTCGCTTCACGTGGAGGCCGAGCCCGCAAGCCGAGGGCATAGGGCTTGTGAGCAGGTCTCCGTCGCTCCTGTGCCCATAACTTTTGATCCGTAAGGAGTTACACGGCGCACAACATACTGTTGGAAAGCTCTCTGAGAGCTCTACGACAAGGGCAGCTAGCTTGCTCCGTTTGCCCTTTTTTGGAGACCAAAATCGAACGTTTTCATCAGTTTCGGGCCACTTTTCTTATTTAGCTCTATTTTTCCGTCCCGGATCGTACGTCGTGAGCTGTTAAAAGGACAACAACCTTACTCGCGGGACATTAGAGGGCCCTACAACGCATTGAAATCTCGTCTTGCGAGTATGCTGGGTCGGTGAAGCTGATGGGTTGTCGTTAAGCGCATTGGGCCTTCTTATTGGGCCATCTCTCAAGGCTGGAACTGTGAACCATTAACACATAAAGGAATTGTGCCCTCAACATGACGAGTGCGATCATACCAGCACTAATGCACCGGATCCCATCAGAACTCCGAAGTTAAGCGTGCTTGGGCGAGAGTAGTACTAGGATGGGTGACCCCTTGGGAAGTCCTCGTGTT